>JAWMRA010000041.1:66346412-66391487 GCA_035584735.1 Pseudotriccus pelzelni
TGGGGGCGCCCCCGGGGCCGCGGGGCCGGCGGGCACCGAGCGGGGCCGGGCCCGCCTCACTGCTGGGGCATCGCATCGCGCGGGGTTGTGTCCAGACGGTTCTGGAACACCCAGTAAAGGAAACTCCGTCTCTCTTAGGCGGTCTGTGCCAGTGCGTGGTCACCCGCACGGTAAAGAAGTTCTTCCTCCCGTTCAGGTGGAACTTCCTGCGCTTCGGTTTCTGCCCGTTGCGTCTTACCCCACTGCTTGGCACTGCTGAGAAGAGCCTGGCTGCGTGCTCTTGACAGTCTCCCTTCATATACTTATGGTCACTGATGAGGTCCCCTCTCAGTCATCTCTTGTCAAGGCTGAACAGGCCCAGCTCAGTCATTGTCATTTCTTGTAAGAGATGCTCCAGTCCCTTAATCAATTTTGTAGCTGTCTGCTGAACCCGCTCCAGGAGCTCCACGTCTCTGTTGCACTGAGGAGCCCAGACCTGGACACAGCATCCAGACGTGGCCTCAAGAGGGCTGAGCAGAGGGGCAGAATGACCTCCCTCAACCTACTGGCAATGCTCTTCCTAACGTGTTACTAATCCTAATTCCTGCCTCACTTCCCTCCTGGTAAGTGCAGAGGAGCTGTGGTGGGCACTGCATTGTCACCCATGGATGGCAGGTCCCCACCAGAGCAGGGATGGAGGGGCCACAAACAGCAGCCTGGCTTCAGAGAATCACTTAGGATGAAAAAGATCTCTGAGATCGAGTCCAGCCTTTGACCAAACACCACCACTAAGTGCCGCGTCCAGTCTTTCCTTAAACACCACCAGGGACAGTGACTTTACTGCCTCCCTGGGCAGTCCATTCCAATGTCTAATCACTCTTTGCTGTGAAGAAATTCCTTCTAATGTCCAGCCTGAACCTCCCTTGGCTGCTCATGCAGCTGTGGGAGGTGGCAAGGGGAAAGCGGGGCACTGCCTTGCCCTTGCCCTCTCTGCTGCGGTCTGTGGCATGGCCTTGAGGCAGTGTAATAGCCTTGAGGGCCAAAATTTGGGAACCCTCTGTCCAGGCATGCCTGCAGGAGCAATAGGAGCACGGCTGTAAACAGCTCAGAATCTAGATAACTGTCAAGGTTGCCATCTATCTGTGTGTGGACCATTTTAGGGCGTCTGTAATGGGAAATGGAAAACCTTCTGAAAATGGCTTTCCTCTAATGTCCTCCTTGAACTAGGTCTGGAAATAGTTGAAGTACTCACATAAACCAAGCAATTTCCAGTGATTTGCAGCAATTTCAAGAGAGAATGTTTGAAAACCACATTTCCTGTGTGTCTGTAGCCTCGTGTAATGGTAGCTGTGCACATCTCAACTCTGGGCAGTATTGCATCAGTGTTAAAAATGGGTTAAGTTCCAGGTTAAGTACCGGAGATCAGGTAAGGCTTTTCAAAACAGTTTCAAAAGAGCAGAACTGCCCCTCTATACCAGAGGGCTGTAAAGAAAAAAATAAAGTTCACATTTGTTCAACACAGCAGGGTACGTTTTTAATACTGTTTGGATTATTAAAATACTGCACAAATCAACCTACTTACTGATGTGTTTGCCGTAGTGAGGCTTTCACTAACCTGAAGGAATAGGCTCTATATAGATGATTTTTTTAAATCATCATCTAAATTTATCTGCTACAGAAATGCCCATGACTCCATCTTCACATACAGATTCCATATTAGCAGACCCTGTTGACTATTTAGAGGTTAAACGTTTAGATTTCGTTCAGTGTCTTTCTTTCCTTCTTGCTTTGAGTTAGAGGCCAGGCGAGTTGAAGGACTCTGAGGCCCTGATCCTGCAATAAGATCCCCGTGCATATAAGCATCACTATCGACATCAGGCTGTGGTTTGGCAATGAAGAAAAGCCAGCAGTGCAGCTCCTATTATTGGCTCAAAAATGGGGTGGCCACATGATATGAAGCGCTGACCTGGTATTCATTCACCCTGCCTGCTCAAGTTAATTCAAGCACTTTTTGACAGGTTAACTTTTTACTAGCAGACTTTATGCCGGCTCAGGTGTCCCTGTACACAGCCCCAGCCAGATCAGGTATCGTCTGCACCCCTGTGGCTGGCACACGGCCAGCGCAAAATTGGTGTTGGCTCCTCATCGTGCGCTCTGGCTCATTCAGCAGGAGGCTGATCACATGCCTTGGCCCAATCCAGACCAAATTTGTACTCCTGGGTGATCCAGCGATGTGTAGGCCTGGTTCTAGTGATTGTGGAGCTGCAGTTCCCCACACAGGACTGTGCAGTGTCACCCAGTATGAGTTATCTTTGGGGCATTGTTGATGTAGTTTTGTGCTGTCAGAGGCTTGATTAACCATCGGGTTAGTAAGAGAAGGATAAGGGGCAGTAGATTTTTCTGAGCAGCTGCACTGCAGGTGGGCTGTGCTCAGACCAGTCATAGACCATTGCAGCCGAAAAGAAGAATTTCCAAAAGTGAAGAGCGGGTGAAAGGTGCAGCATCTCGCAGGCCTGCCTTGGCAGGGATTGCTCCTCTGAAGGCAGTGGGATCGCTCACAGGAAGGCTGAGTCCAGTAGACATCAGACAATGTGTGAAGGAAATGTGGTACAAAAGTAGTGTTGGTGTATCTTATGATTGTTGCGCTACTCATAACTGGCAAAGCTACAAGCAAGTTATACAAGTCATTCTGAAAGAGTGCTAATGAAGTCTTTCACCATATTATCCCAAACCTAACTGCAGAATCTTACCATGGAAATAATGCGGTATTTCCTCCCTCTAAGCCTTTCGCTTGCAAACCGCCTTTGAAGGAGGGCAGGGAAAGGCGCTCTCTTCAAGGCATAAAAGCTTACCTGAAACACTTTTTTCTTTATGCCTTCAAGTGCCTGTTGGGTGTAACCAGCAAAGGTTAGAAATAGATGATGCATTTTCTGGAGACCCCGAAGTTCTCTTTCTCACACATTGTATACTTAGAACATATGTAATTTTTTTGTGAACAGTTAAGATTTGCATGTTGAGTGGAACAGCCTGGAATTTGGACTCATAATCCTAATCTACTGTAGGGTTGGTTTGAGGGGGGAGTGGCACAGAAATTATTATTCTAGTAGATTTTTTATTTCCCAGTGAAAGTGACAGATGTTTGGAAACAAAGGTTTAGAAAGACAAAGTAAAAGTGCATGAAAAGGGCCAATTTGTCACATGGTTGTTCAGTTGACTTTGTATTTCCAGGAGAAAGGAAATATGTGCCATGTTTTTCATGATCTCATATATATAAATAGGAGGTGGTAATCACCATGCGATAAGCGTTTTATTAAAAATCCCTGCCTGTCTTATGTACACTCTGATGGCCGATCCATCCCCCTGGAACTGTCTCTAGCATTCCAGCCCTCTGAGCAGCTCCCAACAGCCGCTTTCTCTTTTTGAAACCACTTGCCAGAGAAATGTTTCATTCTTTTTTTCCCCCAATTACACCGGTGCTCAGCGGAGGCTGGACGGTTTTGCTTGGCAGGGGTTCAGGAAGATCCACATAACTCACTCATGGCTTCTGCGATTGCAAGAGATTCCTGCTGATAAAGCTGCACTGTTGTCTATCCTGTATCTTTTATTGTGTGGTTGGGCATAACATCCACTAGGTCCCTCTGCAGCTCCCATTTCTGCCTGTCCCTGTTTGTTACTTTTGCCTGTTTGCAGGATAACTTTTGGCTCAAATTGATCATTTAATGGATAACAGAATCCTTCCCTATCCTTCCGTTTCTTCTGCCACCCTACTCCATGTGCTTTCTGCATTTTCATGGCTTCAGCTGTGGAATGGAAAACTTGTGGATTTACCCACAGGAATCTTTTTAGCCTTTGGCTTTTTTTTTTTTTTTTTGGCCTATGGGTGGTGGTCACTGAGAATGCAGGATACAAATGACACAAAAAACCTTTGGGCAGTAAAGCCCATGCCCTGCTAACCCTTTTCTCTCTTTTGATCCATTTAACCTTAAATTAATTCCTAAAGTAAAGTATTTTCATTTAAAACAGTGGTGCTTTACTTCCCAACCTTTGAAAAAAGCAAGGCACGGATGGCCTCAGCCTCCCTTCAGCAGTTACAGAGGCTGCAGACTGGTGCCTTTTGGGGTGTAGCCTGACACAATCCCTTAGCTAATTTCCTGTGACTGGCTGGTGTTGGGTTTTCAGCTCTTTTGTCCAGCCCACCACTACATCAGTTTAAAGTCTTTCAACACAATATAAGCTACAGTGGGAAAATTTCTCTTCTCCAAAAACGCAGCTGGTTCAATGAGTAGTTCAGCTAATGCTGGCGTGGAACTGGTTCAAGTTCTAGTGATAGGATCATAGGGTGACTTGGGTTGGAAGGGATCTTAAAGATCATTTAGTTCCAACCCCTCTGCTGTGTACAGGGACACCTCCCACTAGGTCAGGTTGCTGAGATGCAGCCACACTTCAGGGGGCTACAGTTGTCCTTCACAAGTTGGCTTCCAGACATTCTGTATCAGATTTGAAGCGTATCCACAAAAATCAACTAAGTCTCATGCAACCCATGGTCTTAAAATGGGTTTAAAGTTGGTTTAGTGGAACTTCCTCAAAGTCAGTTTGGGGAGTGTGGGGTTTTTTTTGTATATGAATCAGACCAAAAGGTTCCTTTTGGACCTGTGGCAATAGAGCATGGGATAATGGTTTTAAACTGAAGGAGGATCAGTTTAGATTAGATACAAGGAAGAAGTTTTTTACAATGAGGGTGGTGAAACAATGGAACAGATTTCCCAGAGGGGTGGTAGATACTGCATCCCTGGAAACAATCAAGGCCAGGGTTGTATAGGGCTCTGAGCAACCTAGTCTAGCTGAAGATGTCCCTGCTTATTGCAAGGGTATTGGACTAGATGGCCTTTAAGGCCAACCTAAACTGTTCATTGATTCTGTGATTTTGCATTGGTGACACCTAAGCCACCATCTTCTGACATGGCTCAGCAAAATGAGGGTGCCAACTTGTGGAGAGAAAATGCTGATCATCAGTGTTTCACACTGACTGAACTCCTACTGAAAAACATTACTGGGCTTAGCAAGGTGTCAGAGAAGCTGCCCTGGGGTGTTTTAGAGGTTCCTTTTCTAGAACGTAAGACAAAAATGATCCCCACGAACCCTTCTGTAAATGCAACGAGTAATTACATGACAGAGATCTTTATTAAAAGTTACACACCTAAGTGTAGGCAGAATGGATGTGTAATGTGCATGTTTTAGGCACATAAGCATATACACATATCTCTGCACACCCATACACATACATAAATCAGAATAGGGAATGGATTCCCTTTGGAATTTGTATTGGTTGTGATTTTGATTTTTTATTTTACCAGAAATTGTAAAGAAAACGTAACTAATATGTGGGTCATTTGCAAATTGTAACATTAGGATCCTCTTGCACATTGAGCTTTGTTGTGAAGATTAGGTCATTGTGAAGCTTTCCTTAAAAAACTGGTGGGGTTTTTGTACTTTGCAGGTATGTTGTCTCTCATAGGTGCTACGGGATTATGTGGTTCAACCTGCACAAAGTAATTCTCATCTGCTATGTATTTCCTGGTGTCAGGGATGGTTTGTTCAAAATACAATGTACTGTAAATATGTGATTGGGTGCCGGGGCAAAATTCAGAGCTGGTGTCTCAGTGCAGACTCCAGCTATAAATTTGAGCCTTTGGGATTTGGGTATTTTCTTCAGGTCTTAATTTTACTTGTCAGTCAATAGCTGACAAGAACATAACTATGCTGAAATGAGGAGGAATGGTCACAGGATGTAAAGCGTGGGAGGTCTGGATTATGTTCCCAGTTTTGCCATTAAATTGGCCAGCCACTGTTGCTGCTGTAACAGATTGAACCAAGCATAAATGAAAGGATTGCTTAGAGAATCAAAGCAATATATTCTTGTCCAGACAACTGCCCTCGGATGCCATGTGCCTGTCATGTATGTCTGCTCCTGTGGGGCAGGACTGTCTGTGCTGAGAGCCTGGGACATGGGCCCCTGCCTGCAGGCGAATCTCTGACTCGGCCCGTGCGTGTCACGCCCTTCGCGGCTTATGCAGAGCTTGGCACTCAATGGTTAAAATCATCAAAGGGAAAGTGCTCTGGGAGGGCAGGATGTAAAACCTCAAACCTTAGTGCTTGCAGTTCATTGCACTGAGAGCTATTTTAGGTTTAAAGCTTTGTCATTTCTTTATTAGCAGCACCAAAGAAGATCGAGATGGCAGAAAATATCTGATGCAATCGTTATTATTAAAAGCAGTGGCACAAAAACAAAGAGACCTTTCAGGTGGTAATTGCTTTCATAAGCCATTCCTGGGGATTGAACTTTGAGACCTTTACAACTTGATCCAAAAGGGGCAGCCCCTGCAGTCACAGCAGAAACATGTGTGTCCGACATGCTGTGTGGTACCTGTTACAGCAGCAGCTCTGTGAAATCTTCCTTTGTAACAGCTGTTTAGTCGAAAACCCAGCAGAGGTGGATGGATGCTCTGTGTGTGTAGCTCCACTGACAGCCAGCACACTCAGCCTGGGGTGGAGGAGATGTTCTGGCGTTTGGCTGAGGCCGGAGAAAAGTGGGTGCAGCCTCCCCTCTGCCAAAGGCTTCCATGCAGTCAGGGCAGATGTAGCAATGCTGGTCAGCCTGTGAGTAAGGGTTATTTGGCTATCAGGGAAGCTTCTTGTTGTCCTCACTACTATCTGACTGCAAGGAAGAAAAGGCATCAATCAGTACCTGGGTGTATCCCTCTCCAGTCAAGCCTTGCATGGGGCCCCAGGAGTGAGGTCCAGGGGCAATTTATTCTTGTGATAGTGAGAGGTAACCTCACAAGAAGGTAAGCTCAGCCTGGGGAGGGTACAGATGTTTGTTAAAACACAAGATTTTTATACCCGTGGATTACTGCAATGTTACTTTTAACTATTAACTCCTCCCTTTCTGGCCTGTGGCCAGCAGCACATTTTCAGATAGTAAATAGCATTCTAAAATTGGCAGTTCCTTGAATTGGACAAAGTTATGTCACCTCCCCTATGAGCATCAGCTCCAAAGTAAGTTCTTGGAGGAAAACTGAAAAATTGTGCAGTACTGTTTTGGAAACATGCTGTGAAAATCAGATTCACAGTTACAGCCCAGCAAAACTGCAGGTGAGAATTGGAAAATACAGTTTTATAACGAAGGCAGACTAAAGATACAAAATACAATTTTATACTTAGTGGAGGATTTCGATTGCTTCTGGCCGAAGGAAGGCTACTGTAACATTTTATTCCTAGAAGTAACGGTGCAGAACACTGTTGGTGCTAAATTCCCCTGATTTTCCGAAAGTTATCCGGTGCCACTGGTGGATGCACACAAAAGTGGTGGCAAAGGGAGGTGCCTTTCAGAAACTGCTTGTATTCTTGCTTCTGTTCTTGGGCACGTGAGGGTACTCTAAAACCCCATTCAAAAAGCCACATTTACTAACATGTGTTATCTATCTGTGCACAACAAAAATCTTGAAAATACTCTCTGGAAATCTGGGGTTAAAATTAAAGGCAGACACAAACAGAGTAGGAAGAAAGTATAGAGTTCACCAGGTTGGAGGTGGAAATATAAATTGGTAAAAACAAGATCTGTGTTTTACGATAGTTCTTTCGACTTCACTGTTTATAAAAAACCCCCCATAATAAACCTTTCCCTACAGTTTCATGTAAGTTAATCTCTTCTGTGACCAGACCCTGTCATGTACAATGAGAACACAACTTTTTTAAATTCAGATGGTTCCAAATTTTTTAAAAAATATGTGTGCACAGAAAAAAAATGTGAGCTAGAAATATTGCTTTTACTCCTGCTTTTTTTTTTTTCTTTTCCCCAGCATATATGCTGACTAAATTATGTGGAAAAGCCACTTTCTTTCCACTATTTCACCCATGAGATCTAGTATTTTCCTACTCTTGTCAGTGTTCTTGTTCCGCAGTTTTTGCCAGCAATCCTGATCTGTATTCTTTAGGTTCCTTTTGGAACAGTGAATCCTTTCGTAAGAAGATTATTCCGTGATGCACTGAAGCAGAAAACATAAAAGTCTTCAGAGGTATTAAAACCTCTGAAAATATTTATAGAATGGCAATTGTTACCAGGACATGGGAAGCAACAGGTAACTAAATAATACATCTTTGCATTTCTGTAGCACCTCTCCTTTGGCAAAACGAGATGTCCATCACATAACTGTGTAACAACTGGAGCTTCACAGCATTTTGGGTTGCTTTGCACGTTTTAGCCCTGTTGCATCCGTGATGAAACTGAGTCCCAAAATGTGTGTTTTCCATGGATGGGAAGTTAGTACCTGCAGCTTAACTTTGTTTGAAATCCTGGATGTTTGGGCTCATGCTGTCTCACGCTAGGTGCCCAGAAGTATAGGCATGAAATCAGTTTTTGGAAGCTGAGAGCTGAATGACTTTCCAGCGTCACATGCTGGGTTTGTTGCAGGGCCAGGAATACAGCCCAGATCTCCTGGCTCCCTACCCACTCCCTGAACGGCAAGGCCAGTCCTCAGCTCTGTTTCAAGGGATCCTAGAGAGCACTGGCATTTTAGCAAGTCAGCTGGCAACTTCGCAGTGTTTTGTTTAGAATGGTTCACATTCTTCCATCTAATTCCCACACTGAAAATTTCCAGCTTCCTATTTTCCCTGAGCTGTCCCAGCAAGACATATTGAATATGCAGATGTGATGGCACACACTCACACATGTGCTTTTCCTGAAGCAACCCCTCAAAGTTTTTTCTGGATGTTTGTTTTGCTCTGGTTCCTATAATCCCCAAAGTGACATTAAACAGATTTTTTTGTTTAACCTTTGTATGAAACACTCTCTCCCTTTATTTGTAAGGATATGTGGTTTTAGTTACATTTTGGTACATTCCCTTGTGCGTGGAGAGACACTATGTAAATGAAAACATATTATAATTATTACCACACACAAATGTCTCCTCAGACATCTCCCATACATGCCTTCTCTAGAACATATTTTTTGAACGTGCACGTCACTGGATTTTCAAACCCATTCATGTAGTAAATAACTGCTTTCACTCCATGAGTGTTCAGAAACATGAGGGCTGTTCACTCGAAGTCTTGGAAATCCATCTCAAAGGCAACTGAAATTGTGACCAAGAGCAGGAATAGGAGCCTTGGTAGCCCATTTCCTAATGATAAATCTCTCGGTGCAAAACTGGTGCTGGGCTTGACCGAGGAACTGCACGCTGTCAGCATGAGTGAAGCAAAGACAATGAAAAAACTGGCTTCTGCTTCAAGTGAGGAAGTTATTTTGCTGGAACAGCATAAATCCTTAATAGGATTTCTTGCTTTGCCTGCAGTATGGAGACTCAGGCAATTCCCCCTTTCCTCCTACACCTTGCGCACTGCAGGGGTGGGTGCACATATCCTCATACACCAGCCCTCTGAGGTCCACACCTACAAGCAAGCACATAGCCCCTCTGTGCCATGCAGCATATGCTTCCCTCCTGCATGAAGAGCAGTCCCTGTCTTCCCTGCAAATACACTGGGGTGGGGTTTTTTTGCAGGACAAACACATTTGTCATTGCAAGAACTTGTATTTGTCCAAAAAAGCAAAGATTGCATTCCAGATGTACAGCTGTTCCACCTAGAGAAATTCCCTAGTCCTGTCTAGTCAACTTACTCAACAGCATATTGCCAGAGAGAATAAATATGTTCAAGGTGATGGGGAAAGAATCTCTGGTACTGTAAATATTCTTTTAGATTGTAGCATAAAATAGATCATTTTAATTTTCTCTGTGTGAGTGGCAGTTGGAAGAACTTAACCCCCTGGATTTCTCCTCCTGGGTATGTGTTTTCCCTCTAGCTTCAAGGGAAGAATAAACATACTTCTTTCTTTGAAAGAAAGCCATCTCCTAGACTGTTCTCTTGAGTTTGGTAAGTTCTGCCTGAGGTTTAGTGTGAACATGGACTTAATAATAACTATATTTACGTGTTTTCACTGAAGAATCTTTAAATCCATTAGAGCCTGTAACACACCATAGTGTCCACAGGCAAAATCACAACACTGGTCCTGAAATAAATGCAGCTCCCCCAGCAGATGAAGGAACTGAGTTTCAGAGTCTCAGTCAGTTATGACCAAAACGAGATGGGTAAGCAAATCAGCAGCAGTTTAGGGAAGACAAGGTCCTGACCTGAGCCCTTGCTGCAGTCACCAGACACAGGGTCAGATCCCCACCTTGCCTAGATCAGCAGAGCTCCAGACGAAGTCACTGCAGTGAGGACTGTTCGTGCCAAACTGTCGGCTCCCTACGTGCTCCTCGCTGGAAATGCCAACGCGGAGCAATTTAAGTGCCACGTGTTATCGGGCCAAAGAGTGCCATTAGCATAAAGGTGTGAGCGGGGAGGGGAGGCAGGCTGGCCCTGCAGGGCAGCTGGCCTGATGTCCACCCTGTGCCCAGGGCACAGTTTGGCCGCAGGAGAGGCTAAAGCACTGCTTGCTTCCAAGGAAAACACCCGTCCCTCTGATAAATTAGCACGTGATCATGCACGTACCTGAATTTTCACCAGGAATGAGGATCACTCAGTAGATACTTGTTTCCCTCTTCAGGTGTGATTCTGAGACCTGGTGACAATCTCGCACCACCAGACGCTGTAGGTGTATGATCATTCAAAGATGACATCAGCCCACATTGCGTCAAAAGAAGCAAGTCCTGCCGTCCCTCAGCTCTTGATAACAAACTGGATTAAAAAACTGGTTGGCATTAGAAGTCAGAATATCCAAGTGCCTTCCTGAACTTTGCAGGCTCATCATGATCTGAACCGGGTATCCTTATCCAGCCCAGCTGCACCTGCTGTGGGAACGGAGGCTTTTAAATCCATATTTGAAGGGCTGCAAAATGTGGGTACTACCATCTGGGCTCTCAGAACAGCTTAGGGCCAAATTCTCTGGTGTCAATCATTCCTGGGCTTGTACATTACTCTCTGAGTAGATGAGGTGTTAGATAAGCACCTACATTTTCCAGATAATTTAACCCCTCGAAGTTATGTTCCCGGTGGTTACAGCATTTTTCATGTCAAAGGCAGGAAAGGAAAAACATGGTTTTCCACAGTCACCTCTGAAATCTGATTCCTTGTTTTGAAGCCTTGGTGTGGGCTGAGCTTTTTGGAGGATGAAGTCCCCACCGGTGGAGTGCAGGATGTGCTCAGAAAGCCTCGCCATGGGTGGAAAGCAGGGCTGGTGACAGCTTGCACTGGCTGTGTTGATGTAAAGCAAGTTTTGATTTTTCGTTAGCCCTGCTGGGCAAGCAGAGCTGTGGGAGGAGAAGATGGATGCTATTCTAGCGTCTGTACCACCAGCAAAAATGTCACATTAGAGTTCGTGTTGAGGAGAGAAGCAGGGAAAAAGCGTAGCTTTTTTTGGAAAGCTTTCGGATAGCTTTGGCAGTTAAAATACCTATATAATATGCTTTGAAAACTGAGGCAAATTCAAAGTCAGTGAAAATGAATAAATTTGAGTAAAGTGCACTAGCACTTTCAGTTACTTTTCTGGGGTATTTTTTTTTCTTTCTGCTCAGGGAAGGATTTACAAAGCAGCAAATGCTAGCACAAATACCAGAAACCTCATCTGTTACAAACCAGCTCATTTTACACAGAGACATCTTTCAAACTAATGCTTTGTTACTAATTTTTTAAGACTTAGATGTAATTTTCTTTTCCTTTTTACTACTGTGCTCTTGCACTTCAGGCAGTGCCCAGATAACACAGGGGCTTTGACAGCATCACAGCTTTGTGTAGTTCCTGTTCAAGAGGCTGATGTTCACCCTCCGGGCAGTTGTGCCCTCAGCCTGTGGTAGTGAGCTGTGAAACTGGTCAGGGAATGGATCCACAATCAAAAAATACCCCTAGGAATACTAATTTTCTGGAAGTGTCAAAGCATCTCTTTAACTCAGGAGAATTTAACTCAGGAGAAGGTGGTACTGCCATGGCACAGTCCCTTCCAGCCTTCTCCACTCCATTGTGCTTCTGATTCGCAGTCCAGCCAGTTAAAAAGAAGTAAACCCGGGTATTTTCTTTTTGTAAGTTTAAATTTGAATCTTTTTAACTCCTTAGATAATCTTTTTAGCTACTTGTATCACCAGTGGGCTGCACCTTGAAAGAGCAGTGTCCTGAGGCACAGGGCTGAGCTCCCAGTGAGGAAGAGAACAGTCTTTATTACCCTGGTAATGCTGCCAGCAGAACTGTATTGTCAGATTCCATGTTCAGCTTTGGCATCGTGAGCTTTAAGGAACAAACTGGCACGTGAACAAATGGGCATGAGCTGACCATGAGTAAATTTTGACTGAAAATCAGAGAAAGAGTCACAGCTTTTTGCATGGTGAGATGCCAGACAGAGTAGGGACTCCAAATAAACCAAAGCTTTCAGAATGCTCCCTGAGCTTACAGATGGGATCATATGATGTGTCACTGAAAAGTGATTTAACTGAACAGTCCAGTTAAATGAGTGCAGATCTTTATTTCAAAGGCTTTGCTTTTGGTTTAAAGGATAACTAACCTACACAACACTGATATACTGATAGCACTCTTCCAGATCATTTTGCATGGATGAACATTTTGCTGAAAATTTGTGTCAGGAAGCTCTTTATTTAAGTAGGTAATAATGTTATAATAGCATTTTACAATCCAGGTCTAAAATAGGATACCTTTATTTTCTGCAGTTAAAATTGCACATATGTGATTGGTGCTAGAATAAAGTTGAGATATAAAATGATCTTCTTTTTGGTACAAATGTATATGCAATCTATTCCCCAGACAGTTTGAACAGGTTTAGCTTAAATCTGTTGCATCCAGAATTACCAGGAAATTCCTTCACTGAAGTGTGACGGTATAGAAGATAAGTTCTGAAATTAGTTAAATCAGTTCAATCTTCTGACATAGTCTGGGTTTTATTTACAGTGGTTCAACTTTTTATATATATATATATTTTTTTTTAATATTAAAACATAGTGAGAAGGCTTGAAAAATGTTTTTTCTTTAGTTTGAAAACTTTTTGTGATAACTATGAAGATGATACAATTGATACACTGGGGCATTATTCCCAAAATGTTTTGTACTTAAATCCACTGTATTTGAGCAGGAGCAACATTTAACTGATGGCAGAAGTATTTGATGGTTGAAAGAATTGAAAAAGCAAGTAGACTTAAATTTTGATCCCCATCCAGGAAAAATGAGTAGGTGTATACTTGCTTTTAGGCACCTGGTTTAATTCTTTGCTGAATGGAGGTAAATCTGCACCACAGATTTACTGTTTTGAGCCTGTTACTCAGCTCATCCTGCACCTCTCTTTCTCATTCTGTAAGGGAAAAATAGTGGCTGTTAGCGTTGTGGGGTCTAATGTATGGATGCATGTGCTTGCTTTGCAATTCTAGAGTGGAGGAAGAGCTGGTCATTAATATTATTTTCATTAGACTGGGCTTTATAAGAACATCTTTGAAGAGTCTGTCAGGAAGGAGAGAAATTATAATAAATTTGGATTCGTTCCAGTGGCTTACTATTTCCTTTGGAAATGTGTGTGTCAAGCTTTGCTGGCAATGATTTAACTGACAGGAGGCTATTGATCCAGTTCAGTCTGACGCCAGTCCCTGTGACCTACACTGTGGAGCTGAATGTCCAAGACAGAGCAGTAACCACACATCTCCCTGCTTCCCCTGGCCATTCACTGCTGGAGAGTTAAGAACCACTGCAGCAGCAGCTTAACTGTATTTTAAATATTTGACTCTCTTTGCCAGTTGATGTAGCTATTACAGAGCATGGAACAAACTAGAAGGAATATATATTCGGAGCAAAAATGAGGCCTGTGAGATGCAGAGACATAAATCTTCTCGATTTGGAATGACTCCACTGGGACTGGGGGAGCTAGACACCCCTTTAGGGAGGATGAAGGGTGCTCCATGCTTTGCGAGATCAGAGTGAAGAAGAGAACGCTTAAAGTCATCCAGCTGTTCCCATCCCCTGGCCTGTTGTTAAATCCCTGCAGAGGAGTTGCTTTGACTTGGATTGCCTTTTGCTGCCTCCTTGCTCACGCTGTCAGAGAACTTTGTGCTCTTATCCTTCCTAACCTTCAAGAAGGGCTGGCGTACGTGCTTGTAAGCACCATAATCTGGGTCCAGAGTTCTCATGCAAATCCTGCAGCCAGCATCAGCTCCCCAGTAGGACAAGGGCTGCCCTCCTGTCACTGCTAGGGGGATCCGTGCAGTGCTCAGCTACAGCAGGTAACAAACCAGCTCGCAGGGCTGGCCTCTGGAAAACAAATAAAGGAGGGATGCACGTTCTTCTTTTCACTTTTCTCATGTCTTATTCCCCTCTAGGATGGTTAATCCTCTGTGTAAACGTAACCTTTTGGGAAGGTGTTAGCTAGATGGCCTTAAGGGTTGGAGTCTTTTCATTCTTAGAAACCTGTGATGTTGGGGAAGCAGCAGTGTGAGCTTCCTAATCCTTCCCGGGCTTGTGTTTCAACCTGCCCCCCCATGGCTCCTTTGAGGGGTCCTGGGGAACAGTTTCTGAAGATGAAATTGTTAGTGCAATTGAAGGAGATGGAGTGCCTGTTTGGCAAGTAAGCTGTGACATGGTGGGCATCTTCAATAAGCCACTGAACGGTCAGTGGAGGATAACTCTTGATACTTTTTTTAAGTATATGTACCTAGTTATTTGTTAGATTATGCTTACACACAGTGAAGCTGGTCTAATTTCTTGTGGGACTTTCCCATATAAATAAAGGTGGTAAAAAGGTTTCAGTTTGTGATCATGGATGATTTGCTGCAGCCCCAGAAATCCTGGTATTCTAGTAGTCGTGGGAACAAGAAGTGCAAAATTTGGGCTAGACATGTCCTGGTTCAGGGCTCTGGCTCTCACCTGAGGTTGCCAACATGCAAATAGAGTTCTCATGGAAAAGGGAACCGGATGACTTGGATGTGTCCATGGGAATATCATAAATATGGAGAGTTTCCAGACAACTGTATACCTGCAGGGTGAGGTCTATGTTGCTTCTTAATTTTGAAAAATCAAAATCAATTTTGTTTCAGCACATGCAGCTTCTGTAGGTGCTCTACTGGTTGCTGCTGAGTCTCTTGCACTTTTCTTTGGGATATCTTGTGCTGGTCTCAGTGGACCAGGTTGGCTCAACACTGGGATTTAATCCGCAGTAAGAGTACAACTACCATTGAATCCCCTTGAGAGGGAGGAGATCATATGCTGGTTTACCTTTGGAGTTTGCTTCTTTTCTTGTAGGGGGTGAGATGGTCTTGCCCGAGGTGAGCTCACTGCCTGTTGTGAAATATTGTGGTGAAAATGGCAATGTTCATAAGGCTTTACGTATATTCTGTATCTTTCATTTATGAGAAGCTGTTTTATTCATAGAATCACTATTCTTTATATCTACTCTTGTTTTAAATTAAAATACTGTGTTTTAAGTGAAAATATTTAGTATCTGGCTTCTTTTGTTGTCTAATACTTCTGCTTTACTTGCAACCTTCCTTCATTCTTGCTCTCCTTGGTGAGGCACTTCAGGGACAGCTGTCACTGGATCTGCTGAGACTGGCAGGTATATCTTGGCATTTGCTACACTACATGCCCTGGTGACAGTGAGGCTGGATGTCATTGGCCAGGGGAGTCATGGAAAAATGAAAGGGCAAGGTAGTGGTGAAAGGAAATCTGGATCTGTCAGCAGGGGTGACAGGTGATGAGATGCAGAAAAAGGTAGTGCATGAGCACATCGGGAGATAAAACCGAGTCTGTAAGTACCAAAAGAAACAAGCAGGATGTGAGCAGGAATAATCTGCCCTTCCAACCGAGACAGACAGTGTGTAACAATTCAATGAGGCAAGGCAGTGTTAAGACAAAAGGGGTAGACGTGAAGGACTGACGTGCTGGGATACTTTGAGAAGGTTTTGTTACACCTGAAACACCGCAGCTGGGTCTGGACGTGTGGAGGTGGCTCTAGTTGCAGGTTAAGTAATAATTGCAATACAAATAAATTAACACATTTAGATCTGGGAAGGTTGACACCAGTACGGCAACATGGTGGTGCAGTGCTGAGAGAGGGACAGGTTGGCAGCAGGGGAGCAGCACAGAACCAGACAAGTCAGGGAGTGGTGAGATAAAAGATGATTTGGGTTTCTGTGTGAAGACTGCAATTTAGCTTCAAGTGATTTCTTTTTTCTTTTTTTTTTTCTTTTTTTTTCTTTCTTTTTTTTTTTTAATCTACACTCCCTCTAAAACTGGTTCAGCTGAATGGGCAAGTATGTGACTTTAATGAGATTCCTGAAATCTTAGTAAGAACTGTGGTTAAAACCAAGCTAGGCTGCCAGAAGCAGATGTATAGCAGGATGTTATGATACATCTCTTGGTGCTGTCAACAGCAGGTCCTTGGCACAGAACCAAAGGGCAGGGATTCCCTTTCGAGCAGCACATGGAAACCCTCCTTCCCGGGTGTGCTGGTTTTGGCTGGAGTAGAGTTAATTTTCGTCATAGTAGCCGGTATGGGGCTGTGTTTTGGATTTGTGCTGAAAACAGTGTTGATAACTCACGGATGTTTTGGTTATTGCTGAGCAGGGCTTGCACAGAGTCAAGGCTTTCTCTGCCTCTCACCCCACCCCACCAGCGAGTGGGCTGGGGGTGCACAAGGAGTTGGGAGGGGATCAGCCAGGGCAGCTGATCCCAAATGACCCAAGGGATACCCCAGACCATATGATGCTGTGCTTAGCAATACAGGCTGCGGGAAGAAGAGGGGACATTCGAGTTGTTGCATCTGGCATGCCAAGTAACCCAAGAAACATGTGATAGACTGCTGCTTTCCTGGAGATGGCTGAACAGCTGCCTGCTCATGGGAGCTGGTGTATGAATTCCTTGTTTTGCTTTGCACATGTCCTTTTGATTGCTTTTGCTTTACCTGTTAAACTGTCTTTATCTGAACCCATGGGTTTTCTCTTTTAGTCTTCTGATTGTCTCCCCCATCCCAGTGGGGGAGAGTGGTTGAGAGGCTGTGTGGTGCTTAGTTGCTGTTTGGGTTTAAACCGTGACACTGGGCAATGCATCTCTACTGGCTCCTTAAGCAGAGGAGACTCTACTTCAGTGAATATTTTTCACATCTTGAGTAGGTGCCTTATGTCAGACAGCGCAGTAAATATTTCTGGATGCACTGGACATTGCAAGGCATTAAAAACAAGCATTGAACTACAGTTGAGTTGCAAGAATAAACAGGAACTTGAAAGATAGTCTTGATCATTACAGGAAGAATGTATGTCCAGTTGTCCCCAGCCTGACAGAAACCAGAAAAGTTGCAGAAATGAGGATCCTTGTAGTTATGGGGAAGACACGTTTCCTTTCAACGCTTCTTATAGCACTCGATAAGGATCTATGTCACACTTGGGGACATCCCAAATTTTTGAAAAATAAGGGTAGGACAAGGAATTTACATGAGTAACTCTCCTTTTCTCATTTACCAGGGCTGTCTTCCAGCCAGGGTTCAACTTTTTTCACGGTCTGCCAAATCTTTGCAAATGATCTCATGGAGATGACCTCCCTTTCTTGGAGTCTTGCAGCTTCCCTCCAGCAAACACAGCAGGAACGGTACTGGGAAAGCAGTGATAGCTCTCCAACTGCTTTGCTGTGACTTTGGAAACTGGATGTGTAAATTTATGCTTCGTGCACAGTTGTCACCTCTGAAAAGTGAACAAAGGCAAACACAGGTACTAATTTTAGGCAGCCAGCCAACACAGTAGACAGTTGCCTAGGGCAGCAGACTGTTGAATGCAGCAGAATGCCAAGGCTGTACGAAGATGCAGGCTTGCTGCTGCTGCACTGCTCTCTGAGAAGGGAGCATTGGACCCTAGTCTGAGGGTTGAGATTCATGTCCCATTTTCAGGCAACAGCTTCCTACTTGGCCCAGGTGATTCTAAGCAGTCTGTGTGCAAGCATCAGACATGCAGTGCTCAAGTGTCAACACTCAAGCCAGTGTCCAATTCTGCTGTTTGAGTGATCCATGCCCACAGGAGGGGGCCTTTCTCCACAAGAAGCAAGAGCAACCCCTGGTTTCTCAGTTCTTTCTCCTTCATCCCCTAGTGTAGCAGAAGTGGCCTGAGTTGGTGTGAGTGGGCTGCTGCAGGGGAGGGATGGTTTGGTGTGACAGTCACTTGGGTGGTGAAGGGTGAACAGGAATGATGGCCAGGAAGGGTGGTGTGCCTGTGGTGAGGTTGGGCTCTCCTACCTAATACTGCACTGACTCTGTTCATCCCAGCCCACCAGCAGCCCTGCTCCACCCCACCTCTCATCCTCACAAAATTTCACTGACTTTTCCCACCCAGCCCTGCTTTGGCAGACAACCTCCCAAAGCTGTTTGGACCAGCCCTGCAGTTGGGCTTAAAAAATAACCCAAGCTTTTTATTTACAATATCAAAAACTTGCTTTCAAGATTTTGGTGGCAAGTAGAAACAGGCGCAAGGAAAAGGGATAGACTGTATTCTTTGGACCACCAGCTGAGTGCTTTGCAGCTTTCGGTCTGGAAGTTGCTGGCTGAGGCTAAATCCCTCCAGCAGTGCCTCACCTGCTATTATCACTTTATCTGAAGTCATAAACACAGACAGTGAAGAAATTATTTCCAGCACCTTAAAAAGGACTCGCTTCTATAATTCATATCTGAGCTCAGTGGCAGTCACTTTCACCAGCAGCAGATTTTAGGTAGAATTCAGTTTCGGACCTTTCCTAGTGAAGCAGCTGCTTTAGTTGCTGCCTTTGACAGGATATTAGGTTGACTGGATAAGCGATCTTATCCCATACGGCAATACTTATGTCTCATGTTTCAAAATAAGATCATTGCCTTGCTTGTGCTTATTGGCAGTCAGGTTGCTACTAGCAGTGTTCACAACACTTTGCTGTTGTTAATCATCGGCTGCCTGTGCATATTAATACTTAAAATGAGATCTTTAATTAATGCCGTGTGTTTCTGACCCATTTCACGTGAGCAGCTCCCAGGCTGGAAAGGTTTTTGTTTCCACCATGCCACGGCGCCGGTGATGGACCACTGGTGCAGTGCTGCATGGTGGTGTCTCCGTGTTGTCCCGTGGAGTGCTGCGATGGCACACGCGTGCTTGGAGAAGCTCACACGAACACGGACATTGACATCACCTGTATTTGTGGAACTGCCTCATCGGCTGGTGCTGTCTCACATTCCTGGCTGGGAGAGGCACCCGGGCGGCTCGCCATGGTTTACTCCTTTCTCAGAATCCGCAAGGAGACTTGGTGAGGGCAAAGCTTGGAGATGCACTTCTCCCATCATGTCATCTGTTTACATGGCACATGCCTTGTGTGTGTGTGAGACAGCGCGGGCTTTTATTTTTTTCCCCCTGCCCTAGTGCTTCCTTCTGGCTGTGGTGAGATGGAAAGGTGGGAGGCTCTCATCTCTGCCAGGGAAAAGGTTTTCTGTATCTGAGGCTGGCTTGGAAATTCTTTAGGTGACATCACACTATGTCTGTGCAGACTCATTGTTTGTCATGGAAAAGCCATTCATCCATACACAACTTCCTTCCTCCCCAGACTCACGGAGATAAACTTTCCATTCTGTCTATTCCCTATAGAAACAGACCCAAAACATGTATGCGTGGCTACACACACATACACCTCGGCATCCCTCCGTCACGCTTGGGGCTGTGGGAGGAGGAGAAGGGAGGATATAGAAGATGTGAATAAAGTCACCCTGTTTTCTTCAGACGTGGATCCTGCTGTGCCCAGGCAGTAAAACTCCCCTCCCACCGAGGTTCTGGGTCACACAAGGCTTTTTTGTCCTGAGGCTAATTTTGGCACTTGCAGCCCCACATCTGCCTGCCAGGTGAGATGGGCCACCAGCTGCAGGTACAGCACATCTGGATGGGGGAGGAAGCGAAGCGTGCTGCAAACAAACACAGCAAGTCCACCGTGGCGGGTGCGAGGAATTCGATAAAAAATATACTTCAGCGGTCTGAGCTGCCGAGTCTGGTGATTCATGTCTCGGGTGCTGCTCGTGAGCCAGACTGAAAGGCTGGGCACTTGCACGTCTTGGACCACAAACACAGTGCCCACAGCCTGGGGCAGACCTGCAAGTTCAGCCTGCCTTTAAGGAGCCACTGCTGCAGGGCAGAGCTGGGGGGACACCAGGCCTGGTGTGAATGCTGTGTGGGACAGGAGGGGGGGGCATTTTCCTTGGCATAGAGGTGGAGACCATGCAGAGCAGGGTAGGACAGGACAGTGGGAAGCCATGTAGAGATGGAGGCAGCAGCAGTGGTGAGGATGGTGTGGTAAGGTGGCTGTTTCTCTGCGGTGTGAGGGAGGCAAGGTGTGAGGAGCATCTGTTACAAGTACCCGCACAGTGTGGGATGCCTTCATTTGCCTTCTGCCGGCGTTTGGGGGAGACAGGGCTGAGGAGCTACCGGATTGCTCCTGCCTTTGAGGTTCCCTGTGGGTCGAGTGGGGAAGGGGGAGGTTTTTTGGACAAGAGGAGCCTTTGAAGCTTTTCTCCTGTCCACCTTCCCTGCCCATAAAGCCATTAGACTCCGGTGCCAGCCCTATCTGCGCTGGCGGCCCGGCCGAGCCTCGCAGACCACCCCACCCGGTGCGCGGGGCCGGGGCCGCGGCGTGGGGCCCCTCGGGAGGCCGTTTTGGGGAGGGGGCACAGCTCATTTCCGAGCCGGCTCTGCATTACAAAGGCAGCGGGGCCAGCGCGGCGCTTTGATGCGCCCCGCACACCTGCGGCCTCGGGGTACCCGGCACCGGCGGGCACGCCAAAGGCGGGGGCGGCCCGGGGGTGCGGGAGCCGCTCTCGACGCCCGTCGGGGCGAGAAGAGCCCCGCGCTCGCCCCGGGCGGGACGCGGAGGCTCCGTCGGTGCCGGCCCGGCCCCGGCAGCGCGGCCCCTGCCCCGGGGCCGGGGGCGGGCGGGAGGCAGGGCCGCCGCCGGAGCCCCCGGGAGGCGGCGGCCGGGGGAGGGTCCTGCGGGGTGGGAGGGGGCGGCAGCCGGGCTGTGCTCGCCGCGCCCCCGCCGCACGCAGGCCCCACTCCAGGGCTTCTCCTCGGCACTTCTCCGCAGGGCGCCCCGTCCCGGCGGCCGGCTCGGCGGGGGCTGCCCCCGCAGCCCACCATGACCGGGCCGAGGCTGGCCCTCGCCGCCGCGCTCCTCTGCAGCTGCACCTCGCCGGTGGCCGACGCCAACTCCTGGTGGTAAGTGAGGGGAGCCGGCGGTGCCTTTGTCCGTCGGGATCGGGGACCGTCCGGGGCGGTGCGGCAGCTCCCTGCCCTGCGCTCTCCGCGGGAACTTCCCTGCCTCCCGGGCTTCTTTCGCAGCAGCTCGCTTCTTTCCAGGTTCCCCCCCACCCCTCCCACTGTCCCTGTCCAGTTTCTGGATACGTGGGACGCAGACCGTGTCCTTCCAGGCACTTCTGGGCTCCTTTTGTATGGGCTCGCTCAGATGCCGTCCGGGCTTTAGGATGTGGGGAATGCGTAGGGAGTGGATGGGTAAGGTTTCCTACCCGCTGCCAAAAGCCCTGGGAGCAGCCGCGGAGCCCCCTTCTCCTGAAGAGCGGAAAATAGCCTGGCTGGAAGGCAGGCATCGCTCGCTGGCGCTCTGTGAAAAAGCTACTCGCTTTCTTCTGCAGAGAAAGTGCTGAGCTTTCTGTCTGCCCCCTCCCCATCCCGGGTGTCCTCTGTGTTTAAACTCGGGTTACAAACGAGCTGTGTTTCTCCTGCTAGAGCTCTGGAAAAGCTTCGCATCTGGCAGAGCCGTGGAGGGAGGCAGCTGACATGAGAAATGCGCCCGAGCTCCGGGCTGGGCTGGGCTGGGCTGGGCTGGGCTGGCGCGGAGAGGTGCCGGGCGCTTCGCGGAGGGGGCCTCTCCCTCCAGACTCCCTGGGATGTTTTTCTCATCGTAGGTCTTTGGCCATGAACCCCATCCAGAGACCTGAGATGTACATCATCGGCGCTCAGCCGGTGTGCAGCCAGCTGCCGGGGCTCTCCCCTGGGCAACGCAAGCTCTGCCAGCTCTACCAGGAGCACATGGTGTTCATCGGGGAAGGGGCCCGCAGCGCCATCAAGGAGTGCCAGTACCAGTTTCGGCAGCGGCGGTGGAACTGCAGCACGGTGGACAACACCTCCGTCTTTGGGAGGGTCATGAAAATAGGTAGGAACACCTGGTAGAACGGTAGCACACCCAGTAGTGCAGGGAGGTGCTGGGTGCAGGCCGGGTGTCCCACTGCACCTCTCTCCCTTCAAATACACATGCAGCAGTGATGACCCCCATTAGTACCGCTCCTAAAGCTGCGTTTAACGAGCTTTTCCATTCCCTGGTGAGCTGATGCTGCCCGAGTGCTGCCTGCGTGCTGCCTGTGCCTGGGCGGGTGGCACCAATGCTTCTGAGCCACAGGAGGAGCCAGCGGGGGGCGAGGGGAACGCACTTTCTTTTTGGGGAACCACAGGACGGTCAGGAAGAGCGGGGTGTCTTCTGAGTGGTTGTTTATAGGTAGTGAAGGAAAAAGCTGGAGCCAGGAAAAATGGACCCGTGTTATCCTTATCAGCATCTTGAGTGCCCTGGGACAGGGAATGCAGCCCTGAAATGTGGGAAATATGGGCTCCTCTGGCATGGGAATTCCCCCCCTTCCTTGTACTTCCACTTTCTGTGTAAACCTAAGCGATTTTTATAATTCCTGCCCTGCTGGCCGTAAGAGGCACATTGACAGGCTATTGCTGCACTTGAATTGAGGTGTGACCTAGCTGCATTGTCCCAGCTCCTTTTGAAATGCAATCATCTGATGGCAAGAAACTGAGAAATCCGGGCTCGTTTTGATGTGTCCGACAGCCAGGATAATAAAGAAAAGGTGTTAAAACAGACACACACACAGTCACACTCACTCTCCACACCCCTGTCTGAAGAGGTTTTCTTTCCCACCCACAAAGCCAATCATTTACACTGAAGAACCAGCACTATTTCTCAATTGTGAGCTCAAGGAAAACACTTAGCTAGGGGTGGAAAAAGACCTTCAGCTCCTGAACCCCCGGCTGCCCCCAGCATTGCTCGCACTTTTTTGGCTTCACTCTCAAAAAAACTGCATAGGCAGCAAGACACCAAGAGGTGCATCTTTAATACCTCTGGGGCGTCAAGGTGATAGGGCACCAAGTCCTGTGATCCCTTCCCTTTGATCCTGAAATTCTTACGTGTTATCCTAGAGAATTCTAGGGATATTTCTGCATGTGTTACTCAACCTTTCAAAATTCCTAATTCAGCCCACCCAGGGCCATTCTAGTTCTTCCCTTTCTGCCTAGCTCATACCCCAACAGTTCTTCTCTGGGGTACTCCCCTGGGAAATGCCATTTCCTGACAGATACTTCTAGTTCCTGACACACATCCAAGGCATCTGTGCATCCTTGATCTCTTGCTTTCTGATAGCAAGGGTGGTGGCCAGATGGGGCTGCATGCAATCCCAGATTGTTAAAACTTGTGCTTTGGGGTATGAAAACTGAAATTTCAACCACCAAATGGAAAGGACAGAAAATACACCTCCATCTCTCCTTTCTGGTGTCCTTCCATCACACATGACTTACCCTAAAGAATGGGGTGAATTTCAGATCCCCAAAGAGATACTAGTGACTCCACAAGGATGCAAGAAAATAGCAATCTCTCCTTATGGAGCAAACCTCGTTCTCTGCTTCAGTATCTTCCTGCGTCCCTGGATTGGTCCAGTGGGAGAGTCTACACCCCGAAAAGTAAGGGTGAACTAAGGGAAAGCAAAGATCAGAGCTGAAGGATGAGAAGCTGTCAGGAAAAATCAGGGTATTAACAGGAAGAAGGGACTAGAGTAGATAGTGGAAGTGGGAAGATTTCTCCTCTCTAAAATGAATTTGATCCTATTTTTTTAGACTAGGAGTAGATTTGGGTTTTGCTGAAGGCAGGAGGTGTTGTGGGTATGTGACAGGTATGACCAGAAGTCCTGCTTGGTTTGCGTGTGCTGCATTTGTTTGTTGAGTCCTGTTGTATCTCTATTAGGAATCTGCTGATGGCAGTGTCTGTGAGGTGACTGCCAGCAGTTGCCCACTGTTTAAAAACCTGTCCTAACAGAGTTTGGAACCCATCTCCTTTACATTTTCTGGGCAGTTAGACTATGTTCAGATGTTTATACTCCAGCAGAAGACAGCACAGCAATAGGAAAATTGTCACCCAAGGTGGCCTGGGGTATTAGGGGATCCATGATTCATTGCTGTTGCCTATGTCAGTGATAAGCTGCTGTGCTGCCTCTCAGTTCCACCTCCCGCTTTTGCATTTTCCTACTTTGTAGTGAGTCATTGCTTATCATTTCAGCAAATCTATTTTCCACACTGGGGAAGAAGACAAAGCCTTTCAATCTCTCACGTTGTGTCAGCTATAAAGTCATTCTTCCCTGAGTTCACACTGTGTGTCTGTCTCCTGCTTTCAGCCTCTGAGCCCCAAATCTGGACCGCAGCCCTTTTTCTGTACTCTGTGCCAATGGCACGAGAAAGGTCTGGAGACCAGAATATCTGCAAGAGTGCACAGGCATGCCAGATTGTTGTGGAGAGGGAGGGGAAAGGAGATAAGAAGGACCCAGAAGGTGTGTAATGTGCCAGCAGTCCTCGGCTGCCCACCCACTGATGCAGGCATGGCATATATTACCTGATTTCTTGAGCTGCTCTAGATTGTGAGAGGGGAGGAGAACCTGACCTGGCCAAGTCCAAAGCCTGGGAGATCCTCGCGAGAGCATTCACTCAGAAACCTGGAAGATTACTTTCCTTTCCCCCTCGCAGAACTTGGCTTGGCTCAGAAACAGGAGACCCAGTCGGTCTGTGTTTAATCATTACACCTTCATTCTGTCTGTTCCATAGAGGTGAGGCAGTCCAATGATACCAAGCTTTTTTTAGAGGCATCCACAGCACTGAAGTAGGCTGCTTTTCAGCATGGGTTCCTCCTACTGCTTGTGTTGTCATGAGAGTTGGTCTTACCCTTTAAATGCGGTTTATTCGATAATTATATATGATGTACAAAAATTATTCTTCTGAAACTACTTCTTGTTCTGTCAGTGCGGATTTTTAGACTGCATATGTGTGTGTATGTGTATCTCTATGCATTATATACAGACATTCCTTACTGCTGCATTTATGAGGGGGAGAGGACAAGAGCACCCCAAAAGGTCATGTCAGAATTTCCTCAGGGGAGGAGGGAACAGATCTCCCTCTGAGTAATCCTAAATGCAAGGCTGGGGTTTCCAGGTTAGTCCAGTCATTTCTGGAGCCAGAGATCTTATCTCTTCAGCCTTTTCAAATGCTAAAAGAAAAAAAAAAAGAGTTGTAAAACCAGAGAACAAAGAGAAATATCTTTTCTTTGTTTTTTTTTCTTTGAGATTGGCACACTTTAAGGTAATGCTTTTTTAAAAAATCAGTTGAAGCTAAATCTTTTCCATCAAAAAAGTCAAATTGACACATTTTTACCGTCTTTGTGTCAGTCTCCCCAGTGGGGCCCGTTTCCCATTTCCTTCTCGAGCAGCTCCCGGGAAGGGAGCCGTGGGGTCCGAGTCCTTGCCTGGGTGCTGCCCCCGCTGCATCCCGGCAGTGCCCCCCGAGAGCCGCCGCAGCCCCGGGTTCCCCGTCCTGCTGCCGGCGGCGGGCGGGCACAGGAGGGCAGCAGAGCTCCGTGGAGCTCCACGCCGGCGGGCAGAACCTCCCGGGGCCCGCAGACCCCGGCATCGGCCCCGGCAGCCCGGGGTGACTCTGATCCAGCGCTCAGGAGAGCTCAGCAGAGGTGTGGAAAAGGGCAGAACAAATTTGGGGGACACCCCAGTCCCGTGAGACGACAGCATGGAGGCGTGGAATGGGAATGAACTTTGAGAGGACAAGCACAAGCCCAAATACTTTTCAAAGGCTGGAAGGCACGGCAGGAGAGCAGAGAAAACTTAAGTGTATAAGCCCTCAATTGTCAGCTACAAATTTATTAGCACAGGCTTTTATCAGATCTGATCCTGCCTCCCAGGCCAAGCCATGGTCTTCCAAACCTACCAAAGTCTAGTGAGCACCGTGGTTTGTTCTGCTTTGTGGGCAGCAAGGGGAAAAACTCCCACCCTGCTGTGACATTCCATCTTCTCCCACCACCATCCTCCAGCAGCCTTAAACAACTCGTGCAGATCCAGGGGCTGCACACTGAGTTATGCTGCTACAGCTGACAGGTGGAGATGGTTAAAACAGGGACAGTAAAAGTGTAAATCCAGTCTGTGCTTTCAGACATCTCAATCCAGCTGTGAGGATTCTAAGCACCTGGAGCCATGAGGACTCTGTTGGATGAGATGTAACAGCGTGAGGTCCTTTCCTTGCCTGTATTTTAATCCCTGTAGACAAGGAAGGGCTCTGCTTAACTGGACGTGTCTGCAGGCTCTTTCTATACAGGCACAGATGAGTAGGGGCAAAACTGCATATTGGACTGTTATCTTCAAAAAAACACAACATGCAAAACAAGCTAGATTAGTAAAAGCTTGATTTTTAGTTACTGAAAAATGAACTCCCTTATGGGCCAGTCTCAGCTGAATTACCGTAACTAGGAGTTACTCCTCCGTACCTCTCAGACCAGCAAGGTTTAGGGGAGCATAATCCTCTCCTTATGACCTGCTAGGAAGGCCCTCCCTTCTATATTATGTGTCTTTTCTATATTATATGTCCTGTAGCATTTTATCAGCCTTCTGCTATACTCCAGAGAAGAAACCGTGGTGTTCGACTCTCGTTTGGGGTAGGGGGGAATCACAAGTTGTTCTTCAAGGTAGATACCATTCACAGCCCTGCCTTTGTCTTGGGTCATTACCACTAAGTTGGTGATAAGCTGCTATTAGTTACAGATTGTCCGCAGGTGCAAATTGGAACAAGAGCATACCGAAAGCATCAGCTCAGCCCTGATGAGGGTGCTGGCACTGAGAGCCTCCTGGGCTGGTGACAAACTAAGTATTCTCGGAAGCTCTGCCCTCTGAAGTCATTCAAATTTACTTGAGGTTTGGTGTAAGTAGCACTTCACAATTAGATTGCTTATTCTAATGAAGCTTTGGCAGTTGTACTCTTTATCACGTGAAAGTTTGGCGATGAACACAATGACTCTGAAGGTGTTGGTTTGCCTATTAGACCGTGTGGTGAGAGTGCAGGTGTGGATTGCCTCCTTCTCCTCTCCATTCCGCCTCTACTCCCCCTCTTCAGACCCACGGCACTCCTGGTGCTTGGCCTCATGCAGTGTTCTGGCTGCGGTGGTGCCCCGGTCACACTTGGTCTGAATCACTGCCAGGAACACATAGCTGGAGACCCGATCCAGCTGCTTGGCTCAGATGCTGTGTAGGGCATGCATGCCAAGCAGGGCAGTCTCTAGTAAACCTGCTAATGGAAAGTCTTTTCATTTGTTATTGTCTACATGGGAAAGTTTTACTTGTTCCAGCACTGTGGTTCTCTAGGCACTGGGAGAGCCTCTGCCTGGATGCTGGAGTGTAAAAAGGAGTTTCCTTCAGTTTGTCTCCAAACAGTTTTCAGCTGACCTTATGTAAACCAAAATAAGGTCGGTGAACTGAGGAGCCCATAAAGACTGTTTGTCCTAATTAAATGAAAACCTTTCCAGGAGATAACTGGCTTAACCAGAATGTTTCTTTTGCACAGGCCCAACCTCGTTGCTTGTTCTCAGTGGTTATAGGCAAATGCAGTGGCTAAGGCAGCAGCTGTATTTTTCAGCAAGTGAATAACGCTCTTGCTGCTTGAGAGTTTCTTTCAGGTTAAAATGAGAGGATAGGCGAAGAGGAAAGAGGCTGAGCAGTCCCTGCATACGGTGCTGCTATTTCTTTTGGCGAAGGCCTGCAGTTCCCAGGGCTCTTAAATGTTCAAACATGGGTGTAATGAAAGTAATAACCCTGGAGGAGCAGCACCTACAAATGATGAAGAACATGGTTTTCTAAAGAACATTGCTCCAAGAATCTCAGACTCTTCCCTGGTGCATGTCAGATAATCAGATTTGGGTTTGATCCTGGTTACACAGAAACTGCCAGCTCTGGACAGACTGGAGCTGAAATGAAAACAAAAATGGGATGCAGGCATGTGTTAGGGCCGTCCCCCTCCTCCAGAACAGGATGGTGCCCTTGCTCTTGAGCATCACGTTCTTGTGAATCCCGTGCGCCCTCTCGGAGCTCGCCATGTCCTGCCGTCCAGGCCCTGTTCCTCGCTGTGTGCTGCATGTTAAACGAGGTCTGTCCGTGGTTAACTTGTCCCTCTCCCCTCTCTCTCAGGGAGCAGAGAGACCGCCTTCACCTACGCTGTGAGCGCCGCGGGGGTGGTGAACGCCATCAGCCGGGCCTGCCGTGAGGGAGAGCTCTCCAGCTGCGGCTGCAGCCGCACGGCCCGGCCCAAGGACTTGCCCCGAGACTGGCTGTGGGGCGGCTGCGGCGATAACGTGGAGTACGGATATCGTTTCGCCAAGGAATTCGTGGATGCCAAGGAGAGGGAGAAGAACTACGTGAGAGGTTCGGAGGAGCAGGCCCGCATGCTGATGAACTTGCAGAACAACGAGGCTGGTCGCAGGGTAAGACGGATGCTGACCCTTTCTTTCCTTTTTCTCAGAGGCAGAAGGCTGGAGGTAGCTGGATACCAAATTACTTGGAGGTGTGATGAGGGATGGTCCAGTGATACCCCCGTAACAGTGTATGGCCACATTTTCTGCATTTTTCTGAATATTACAGACAACATTGACAATGATACATTCCAGTTTTAATGTCAGGCTTCCACTGCCAGCTAAAAGCCAGTGAATTTTGGGGTCTGTTGAGATACTGTATGGCACACGTGCAGACATGTAAGCCCTTTCCAAATAAACTAGGTGCTGTTATGGCCCATTTTTAAAGTTAATGTCTCAGAAATCAGCTTCCCAGAGCTCTGGAGGTGACAGGCTGGTGAAAAGAATAATATTTTGGCATCTGGAGTTCTCTTCTGCTACCATCATTTAAATTTCTGGGAACATAAGGCCAGAAGCAAACATTGAATCAGGCTACCTGGCTATTTCTGGAACTTAGGCCTGACTCAGTTGCCTTGCTATTGAGAAAAATAAATAAATTGTATCTAGGTGACAAATATTTTCCGAGAAGATTCACAGTTTTGATCTGGAGACCCCTAGGGATGGAGAATCCATCACTTCCCTTTGTAGTATGGTATCATCATTAATCATCCTGTTTCAATGCTGTACCTCATTATCATTTGAATTTATCTGGCACCAGCTTCTAATCAGTTCTTTTTCTGACTTTTACCACTAAATCCAAAAGCCTCTTAGTAATCAGAATTTCCTCTGCATACAAGTATTTATCTACTGTAATTTATTCACCATTCTTTTTTGACAAACTGAAAACTCTCTCACTTTCAGAGGTTCTCATCAGCCATCAAATCATTTTCCTGTCAATTTAGTGTACCCTTTCCAGTTTCCCTGTACCACTTTTGTATGCATTCAGTGCGTGCACTTTTGCTTTTTACGCAATTGCTCTGTCTGTGATTAATAGCCCGGAAGGTGTAGCATCCTTCATATGCTGTACAGCCGTGTAATCCTGCCTCTTTCCAAAAGTAGAACGGGAATACTTACTCCAACATTTGTGCATTTTCCCCAGGGTGTTTTAAGTTTTTATCATTCTTCCATAGAAGTAAGCTTTTCTAAGGTTAATTTTATTTCTAATGCATGTTAAAAAATCCTATTAAGTGTACTTAGTCTTGCTCTTCTGCACATTCTTAACTAATATCCTTAGTTTCCTTATCAATTTTTTGCCCTTTCTTGCTTCTAATTGTTACTGAATTATCTTTCCCTTTCCCATGGATGTTTTTCTTTTCTGTGTGTAATTTCGACTTCATTTTGCCACCAAAGATGATGTGCTTTGTTTTTTTGATTGTGAAATCAGTGTGTCAAGTTGAAGCACTGCAGGTACTCCATGGTTCTTTTGCAAAATCAAATTGCGGTAAATTTGCAGTAGGTGAAAAAACGGACTTGAAAGTTGTAGAACTCAGGAGGTTTTGAGCTGGGATAGGTGCGGGTTTTTTTGGCTTGGAAGGGCAGAGGGGTCTGCATTTGCTTAGAAATGGAGGGTGTGGTAGAGTAGCAGCCTGAACATGACATTCTTTTCTGCATTACTTGCTTTGACCGTTGTAGATGTCTGGAGTTATGAACTTGGGTTACTGCAAATAAATACCCTGCCTGAAATAGGGAGTGAGTACGTTATGAGACTTGAACAGCCAGGCCTGTTGCCTTGGGGGATCCAGAGACAGAATATGGCCAATAGTCTGAGGTGCCAGTTGAGCTGCAGTAACGTTTGTATTAGAAGATCAAGTCAGAAGATTCCTCGGGTAAAATACTGCCTGTCCTGTTATTTTTGTTATATAGGCAAGATTCTTGCTGAGCTGCGATTTCAGGTGATGCTACAGATGAAAAATAGCTTTGTCCTGCTTTAGGGACTGAGTTAAAGGCAGTTATTTCCTCCCTTTACTACAGTGCAGAAAGTTGTTTAAATTGTGCCCGGAACACTACAGTGCCTTGCTTCTTTGGACCCTAAGACAAGCTCTCAAGGTGATTTCTGTGTCTCCAGTTAACCCAGGACCTGGACAACAGCTTTCCAAAGGGGCCAGCAAAAGACAATGTTATTTCAAGGTTGGGTTTTGTAGACTCTGTAGAACAGATGGCTGTAGAAAATAACCTTAGATTAAATGAACACAAGTCATTTCAGATTAAATTAAATAGTAGTATGAACCAGTGTGTAATTAAGCTTGTGGATTTCAAAAAAACTCTGATAAACTAAGGGAGCTGGTTAATAACCTGAGCTGAGGAACTCAGTGTGGAGGAGGTCTGGAACTTTTTCAAGTCAAAGATGCTAAAACCATTACAGTTTTGCATGCCAAGCAAGAGGAGAAAGCTTGTAGGAAGAATATCCAAACCTCACTGAATGGATAACTGCCACTGAGAAGCTGTTAGGAATAGACCAAGAGCCTACTAAGAATGGGAAAAAACCCAACTGATAGCAAATAAATAATGAAAAGCTCTGTCTTAGAGGTCAAGAAGTGTAAAGATGAAGTGAGAACAGTAAAAATCACGCTGAGTCAGACCTTGAAAAGGGTAGTAAAATAAACAGCAAAACTTTTTTAAACTTTGCAGACTGGTGGAGTTTGGAAGAAAGGAGACAGTCAATGAGGATGGGGCTGAGTCTAAAGGCAGAGAAGTTTTGGTCCCAAAAGTAAGCGAGTGCTTTAGCTGAGGCTTCCAAGTTGTAGTGTGGGGTATTGCTCATGGAGAGGGATGCTGTGTGTCTGCTGCACAGTGGAGATGTCTCTGCCCTCACCACTTCTGCGTAGCGGGAATAAGTAGTTGAAGTTTAGGTTTTTAAATACCTATGGGACTGTGTTTTTGGGGGGAAGCCAGGCAGGGCGCTACAGGGGCAGGCAAGGTCTACCAGAGTAGGCAGTTGCTGATGGTGCTGGCACCCTGTGGGAGTGAGGAAGGCATGAGGAGGCAGCTGTCAAGTTCGGACAGGTAGAGGAGTTGAGCAGCAAGTACTGAAGCTTGAGCCATTGGATTTGAGATAGGTGGGATGGTGCAGGGGGGTGCTGAGGAAGGGGAGTTTGGGATCAGGGCAGATGAGAGTCAGGTGGCAGCAAAGGGTTGGAAGAGGGGAGGGCTCTGCAGAAATTGTGGCTGGGGCTTTGGGGTGGATTGAGTGGATAAGTATTTGGGGACAGTGAGGAATGGAGATACTGGGATTGGGAAAGGAGATGAATATGAAAGGATGGAGGTCTCAGATCTCTGAGATCTCATCTCAGAGCCATCTCAGGTCTCATCTCCAGATCCTTTCATAGGAGGCTCTGAGATCTCATCGCTACATGTTCCAGGGTTGTCTGGTCAGGCTGGTATTTGGCCAGTACAGGGCAGCCTTTCCTCTGGGCTCTTAAAAGCATCTTAGCATGGGAACAAAGGAGCAAGGCTGGAAGTGGAAATTATCACCACCACGGTGGATGCAAAACTCAGGTGGCATAAACCTCTTAAGTCTCAGGGAGTGCTCACTTTCTTTCCTGGCACTCTGAAAGAGCTGGCACCTGTGATCTTGGCTTCATTTACAAGTGGACATGGGGGAAAGGATATCTCAGAGAAACAGGCAAAATGGGAAATAATTTGAGAAGACTTTTTCAAAGATTGATCACACAGTCATTTAGAACATGACTGATTTCCTAAAAAGCAGACTAGATCCGATAGGTCTCATTTATCTGAAAGCAGATTAAGGTATTTCCCACATGGAAAATTTTTTGTTAAATTGGAAAATATAAGGAAAAATGCAGCAGCTATGAGATGGACAAGAAACTGGTTCAAGGAAAGATATCAGTAAGTTGTGAGAGGATATGTCTTGATCTTAACAGAGCTTGTTTAGCAGAGCTCATCAAGGACTTAATGTTTTTGTTTCTCAGCCTCAACACAAGCATTAGGCTGATGAAATTTGATGATGATGCAAAGGTGGCCGAGGGGAATCTGAATTTTGTAGCAGCTAATGACATCTAATAAAACAACATTAGGACCATCATTTGAGGCCTTGTAGGAAATACGGTTTTAGTCATTAGGAAATGAGTCTGCAGTCAGCTGCAGATGTAATGTGGCTCAGAAGGTGGTAAATATCCTATAACATACTAGGGAAAGCCTCTTTATAAAACATGGGGGAATACTAATGCCATTGTATTAAGCTCTCGAGAGGCCCCACAATATTGTACGTTCTCATGTTCCCAAGTAAAACGACCTCAGACTAGGTTATGGCTGACCCAAGGGATAGGAATCTTTTCTTAAGAAAATGGGCTAGACCAGCTTGCCATATTTAGCCTACTAAAGTGAAAGTTGAGAGAGGATATGACTGATGTCTGTGTTCATGGGAGAAATAATAGGGGAGGAAAAGTACTTTTTAAGCAAAAGGCCAATTTGGCACAATAGCAAATGGGCATAAAGTGAATACATTTAGACTGGAAATCAGAAAAAGATATTTTATCATTGGAATAGTGATCAGAATAATGGTGGCTGAAAACCTAATTGCTTTTAAAAGGGCACTGTATGCATTTAGGGAAAATGTTATTTGAAGCAGTGCCTACAATAGCAAAAGATCATACTTAGTAACCAAGGAGGTCCTGTCTAGTCCTGCAGTCCTAAACTTCTGAGATTCAGGAAGTAGGAAGGTGCGTATGTAACTCCATACTCCCAAAAGCTGATGCTGAAGGAAAGGAGCACTGGAGACCTGGCAGTGAGCAATGCAGAGTGACCACCAGGTGCCATCCCACTACAGCCTAGCCCCGCTTTGCCAGCCAGCATTTCAGATGCCTTCTGATTTATAGGCAGATTTTTGGCATGTCCCTTCACTCAGTTTCCTGTGAATGAGAAAGTTCTCCTTGAACCCTAAGGAGCTCTGGTGGCAGGAGAGAAGATTGTCCCTTCTCTCCATGGTTCTCAGATGAGCTGGGGGGGATGGAAGGGGATCAGAGGCCTTTTATCTTTCAGGCAGTCCTGACCCCGTCACCCCTTCACTCCACATTGGAGTCCTTGTGGTGGTGGCTTCTGACTTTATTGCTCTTGTTTGTTTGTCTTTGGCTGTTATCTCAATATGTCCTTTCCTTCCATCTGTCTTTTTCTTCCAATTGGTCTCCATTACCCTCTCTTATTTCCCCCATTCCTTATCTGTCGCTGTGTCTGGCAGACTGGGATGGTCCGTCTTTCCACGCTGTTTACCCAGTCAGCATATGGCAGGCCTCAGTCATCAGTCACTCGAGCCAGTGCCAGAAGAGCCTGGAAGGGGGTCTGGCTAATTGACCACATAGGAATTACCCATTAATCCTCTTCCTGTTCCCATTCTTGCAAGAAAAGAATTGGAAGAGAACTTGGGCTTATGGGAAGGGGCTCTAAGCCTTTCCATTAGAGGCATTTTCAACCTGTTTAAGTGGCATGGCCATCGATCAGTTCCTGCCCTCAGAACTGCATGTGGGGTCTGTTATTCTTTACCTTGACCTGAGCCTGGTCAGGGAGGAATTCTCCAATTTCCTCTGCTTTTTCCCCATCCGGGCAGCAAAGGGAGAGAGTGTAGAGTCATTTAGCAGCTGAAGCTATGGTTACCTCCACGGGACATTGATGGTGGGAGCTGTGGGGGCTGAGTGGCGCCGTGCTTACCTGTGATAACTGGGAGCATTCTGTTCCCCAGCACAGCTACTACCCACATGGGCCAGATGTTTTGAGCATCAGTTGCTTAAAGCCAAAGCGGAGTGAACTCAGTCCCATGACATTAACTGAGAGGGATTGAGTTGCAGTGTTTTTCTAAAGGAACAAAGCCTAGGATTAGGAAGAATCATAATACTTTATAAAAACACTTGCAAGGGCAAGGGAGGCACAAGTGGCCTGGGATTTGACAGAACCATAACCAAAAAGTGCTAACACAAGCTTATAACAAGCAGGCTGGCAATGCAGTGAGGATATAGTAAGTGTCTGGTGCGCGGGAAATTCAGCTGTACCTCTGTCTGGTTACAGTACAGCAGGAATCCTTAAGTAACGGTGTGGTTGGTCCTCTGCAGTTGTAGTTTGATCCACGGCAAGTGCTTAACTCCCAGCTTGTTACAGCTGTTACATCGCCCTGTAACACTGAGCCGTGAGGGATTGCCTCAGTAAATTGAGCTCTGAGGAGCAGAACTAAAGCTTTTCTGTTTTAAGGACTCACTCCATTGACTTTCTCAGGAGCTGGATTTGCCTCCATGTGATTTAGCCATTAAGCCAAATTGAATCTTCGCTAGCTGTCAAAAGCACTAGACCTTAGTTAGGCCAGGAGCAACCAATTGTTGTAGGAGAACTGTGACCTCTTGCTGCTGGTCCAGAACGTAGTCGCAGGCAGAAGGTTTTGCTTGCACTATGCTCAATTGCCTTAATCACCTAGTCCTTGGCATACGAAAGCAGAGAGCTGTGAAGCTTTCCTCTGTCGGTGAGTGAGGCAGAAAAGAAACTTCTGTGTTTGGCTGCTTTTTTTCAGCAGAAAAACTGGCTAGGAGACATATTGCCATCTCCTTCTGAGCACCGTATTTTTTTTCTCATATTCCTTGATCTCCCCTATCAAATACAGCTGGTGGCAATTTTGCAGCTGATGCCAAACACCTTTGTTTGGCATGTAGGATCTGGCAAAGGCACTGCAGGATAGTCTTGGGAGAGCAGATGTGAACCTGCTGGTGAGAGGATGAGGAACGAGGGCTGGGGGGTGAGCCCCTACAATGTGGAGTAGCTCTGGTATGGGGATGCTGGCTCTTTGCTTCGCAGGCTCTGTCAGTGCCTGAGAGCTGACAGGGTCTCACGTAGCGTGCAGTTTTGTACCTGTCTCTGTAATCGATCGAAAGAACGAACCCAACTTGCATTTCAGTTTATTTTCCATGTTTTTCATCTTCGTTATTGTAGAATATTTTTCCTCCTCCCATTTACTGTGGGGAGGAGGAGAGTAACTGCCATCTCCCTTCACGTGTTGTACTTGCACTGCTGATGGTTTAATGCTCACTGCCCTGAATTTTCAAGACTCTTTGCTAACTTTGATGCTGGGTTTTCAGGGGTATGATGCATCTACAGCCCCCGCAGGCTCCTGAAAATGTTGCTGAAAGCGTCTGGGAAAAGGCAGCACGGAAAGCTTGCGTTTGCTGTTAAAATCTAGGCATTTCTGCCTGGCGACAGCCCTGCTAGTGGAGGGAGACGTGTGGGCGCAAGATGGCGCAGGTCCGCAGTGAGGGCTCCCGGCTCAGCCCTGCTGCTCCAGGAGGGCGCCCGGTGAACACCTCCAGCAGAGCTGAACTGCTCTATTCCAGGGTGGATGTGCCCATCTTTGGCACCACCACCCCTGCCTGCTCCTGTCTGGACACTGCTCCTGGATGAGCTCCTCTCAGCAGAGATGAAGGGAAAGGGTGTGGGTCTGTGGATTTGTTTCCAAAGGATGCAGATGTATCCCTACAAGTGATAGCCTTGGCTCCTGGGGCGTGTGGTAGGAAATGGGCTGGTTCCCAGGTGTTCCCTTTCCGCAGCGTTGAAGGGAAAAACATGCCACAGTGCTGTGGCCTGTGAGATGGGGAATTTCCAGAGTCCACCCTAAGAGGACTCTTCCTTCTCTTTTTTTTTTTTTATCTTCTCATGACCCTGCTCTCAAACCAGCAGTCTGCCACAGGGAAAGAAGGTGGGGTGAGGAAGCAGTGTTTGCAGGCAGTGTGACCAGAAATAGAAATATTTAGGGAACAGGAACACAGCAGTCGCAACAGGGAGAAGATCTTTGTCTCTTCTGAAGGGCGAAACAACAGAAATTGCGGGGTAATCAAAGCAGTTCTGAAAGCGTGATGAATTCACTGTACTTAAGCCAGCTGCCAGGGCAGCAGGAATAAACGCAGCTCTGCCTGATTGCATTTCTTTTCCCACAGGCCGTGTACAAGCTGGCAGACGTGGCCTGCAAGTGCCACGGCGTGTCGGGCTCCTGCAGCCTCAAGACCTGCTGGCTGCAGCTGGCTGACTTCCGCAAGGTGGGCGACCTGCTGAAGGAGAAGTACGACAGCGCCGCTGCCATGAGGATCAGCCGCAAGGGGAAGCTGGAGCTGGTGAACAACCGGTTCAACATGCCGACCCAAGAGGACCTGGTCTACGTTGACCCCAGCCCGGACTATTGCCTGCGCAACGAAACCACTGGCTCTCTGGGCACCCAGGGCCGGCTGTGCAACAAGACCTCAGAGGGCATGGATGGGTGCGAGCTGATGTGCTGCGGACGGGGCTATGACCAGTTCAAGAGCGTCCAGGTGGAGCGTTGCCACTGCAAGTTCCATTGGTGCTGTTATGTCAAGTGTAAAAAGTGCACAGAGATCGTTGACCAGTATGTCTGTAAATGAAAGGAGCCACCAAAGCAACAAATCTATATTATATAAATCTATATAAATATATTTTATATTTGTATAAATAAACAGATGATGATAATAATTAAAGAAGCTTATTTAAGAGACATTTTGGTTTTGAAATCTCCCCCATCAGGCCAGCTGGTTTGACATTCCGCCAGTTCTGCTGTAGAGTTTGTCTTGGGGTGCATCTCCCCCTGGATCGTTTCAGTCAGGGTGAAGAGGCTGAGCTGGTGCTGGCAAAGCATGCAGGCACACAGTATTTCATTACAGAAAGAAAGCCAGCAAGAAGAAGAAGAGTGGGTTCTTCCTGCTCTTTCATCAGTAAATCTCAGCATTTTGCATAGTTATTGCACATCGGAAATTACAGCCAGACGTGGGTAAGTCCTAGTTATTTGAGTGTCAAACCCTGCACTGGGGAATTTGGAACCAATTCCTGGTCCGTCTATAGGGCTTTGTCACACTAGGAGGAAGGTTAGCCAAGGCTCCCCTACCACAGTATGGCTTAAAATCCGCAGTCCTGTAAACCAATCCTGGACGCTCCCCAGACCACAATGGGGTGGAGGAAGGTTTACCACCATCTGCTGTGAAGAAGGAAGGTGCAACCTGTGGCTAACCAGCGCACAGCCTGAGAGTCCCCGTGGAGCCGGCATCTCTTCTGTACCACCTGGGCCAAGGGAAATCTGTGCAGCTCAGACTACATGGCTTTGTGTGTGAGGGAAATTTTTTTCTTCTTTTCCTCTTAATCCCGTGCTGAAACTGAATTTGTCAATAGAGAAGAAAAGCTGCCGGTGCCCAGGGATATTTGCAAAGTACATATTTTGTCAGTAGAAAGAAGCATTGCACACACACACACACACATGCACGTGACTGCATAAGCGCTCCTCATACCACTGCCGGTTTTCCTCTTTGAAGTGGATGCAGGTGGTCACCTTGTTCAGCTCTATTAAATCCTCCTCACCGCCATGCCGGTTGTATAGTTTCTCTTTAACATTAAATGCCCCCCCCAGTGACATTTCTTTCCCTCTCTTGCTTGTGTATACGTGTGCTTTTTGTTTTATTCTTTTGGTGAGGTGCCTTTTATTTTCCTGCTCTGTATTTCAGAGTCCAGGGGGGCCATGCTCTTCACCGGCATAAGCTCACCACAGGTACGTTTGCTCCCAGAGTGTGGGTATACAGTCACCGATGGAAGTCTTTTCTATGGGTTTTTTTTTTTCTTTGGTAATAAAAGACTATAATAAAATTGTACTGGGGCTGAAGGCATTACCAAAGTCTGCTAATCAGTCTTACCACGTTGGGATTTCAGTAGAATCCAATTCATAAAGCAGGGAACAAATGCTGTTTCTAGCACATTTCCTGTGCCTCTCAGCATCTGCAGAGTTCATTTGCAGTCAGAACAATCAAGAGGAGACAGTTCCCAAAATTTAAGGATTTGCCAATATACATCCCCTTTGTTACTGACATTCCAAGGCTGTTGGGATTTTTTTTCCCTGTAAATTTTAAAATGCGCAAAATATGCCCATAAGCAAAGAGCCAGTTGTGAAGATTATTATTTTTGTATTAAACTTCTGTTTCTTATAAAACATTGCAGTTTTACAGATTCCACCATTTCAGCCACCAGAGAAGAATTTATATGTACCTTTCATACTTCAAATATTTGAGGACTCCAGAAAAGCACAAGGAAGAAAAATTATGCTTAATAATTAGGAACTGTTGTTTTTTTAAACCAACGTGTTCAGTTTTTATTTTATTTTTTTTAATCCAACAGGCAATATATTTGCTGGCATCCCAGAATGCAGTTTTTTGGAATATAAACAGTGGCCTAGATTTATTTTATTATATAAAATCCAAAGCCAGTGGTATTGTAATTCAAAGTAACGGAAATAGTTTTCCATGCATGGAAAAAATGTGAGTGCAGTGGCCTGATCCAACTCCCATTAAACTTCAGTGGGAGCTGGACTGAGCCCAAGATTGGATCAAATGTGTGAGCTATTCACTCTTGGGATACTGTATGTTTCTAGCCCAGTAATAAAACTTGCTCTACCTTGGATACATCTAAAAAAGACCTTTCCTCCCACTACCCTCACCCCATGTTCTTGTCCATCCTTATTGCATCAGTGCTTAAAGGTGTTGGCTGTTTGTATATGACACCCTCAGGCATTGTTAATGTGCCTAACAATTCAAAATTACTTCATTTGGCCTTTCAGATAAAGACCACACATTTAAGGGACTCACAGCTCTCCTTGCGGTTTGGTACCACAATAAATTTTGTGGGTGTAAACAACTTTGGGAGCAGAAAAGTTGGCATTGCTAGGGCTACTATTTATCTGGGTGTCCCTGGATATGTCCTTCTTTTTCCACCTAAAATGTTGTCTGGATGGAAAAAAAGATGTTTTTTGGCCTTTTGTCCCAGCACTCCAGACCTCTGGCAGCCTGGTTGGAGCCAGCAGTTCCTATTGGACTGGGACCATATAGCGATAGCAGAGAAGTGACCATTAGATTTCCTTCCTCCCCGTTTTTTTAATAAGACCTGGGTTTCAGTATTTTAGATTTTCTGGGAATTTTGTATCCAAAAATTTGATCCCACTAAACTGTAGCTTAAAACTTAATTTCTATGGCGCCCACACATAAAAGAACCTCCTTAGCATGGTAGTAAGTATAAAATAAGAACACAGCCAGATTGGCTTGATGCAAAGCCAAAAGAAGTCAAACAGAAAGCTGCAGCAGAACTGCTTCTTTACTATGAAAGTTAAAAAGTGCTGGATTTTAAGTTGTGCCTTTTTAGATGCACAAAGTGGTAGAGGGGTGCGCGGCTGGGGAGCTAAGCTTGATTCTGAGCTCTGTTGATTATCTGCTTTGTAATCTTCCACAAATTACTTAATTTCCTTGCATTTTAGCCTCTAGCCTCCCTCTGGATAAAATGAGGAGCAGAATACCTCCTTTTTCTGTAAAGCTTTTTGAGAAATATGTCTGATAAAGGAGGTAATTGAAGGCCTACCCTCTATGCTCATTAACTCTGGCAGGCAGACAGCTGTATCCCCATTGTGTTGGGACACGCTCAATTCGGGACAAAAAGGCTCAGCGGCACCTCGGAGGGTCAGATGCTCGGAGGTGGTGGCTGGGGGGCTCAGCAGGAGCCTCAGAGGGTCTGCAGCAGCAAAGCCCTACTCTGGCACAATGCTGGCGGAAAGACTGTGCTACAAAAGAGGGTTCAACTCGGGGCTTGTTTATTTATGGGTATTGAATGTCTTGTAGCTAGGGTAAGGCTTAGGGAGGTTAGCCTGGTTTCTGAATCAAATACCTGCCTCCTCAAATTCTGTTTGCACTTTCATATGGATAAGATATTCACACAGTACGCCATTATGTAGTGTGTGCTGGTTACTGGCTGCCACATTCCAACCCTGAAGTCATTGCACTTCAAGGCTGATAGAAATGACCACCCTTAAGTCATGTAAAACTCAAATATTTTGGATTTAAAGGCACTGTGCAAACATACTGTTACTGCGAGTCAGTGAACATCGGCTCCTAAACGGAGCAGAACAGGATGCAAATCTGTCAGCATTTCCCAACTGGCCAGTACCACCTAAGTTATAATGCGAATGAATGAGGCCTTAGTATGCTCTGCTGCGAGGTAAGCTAAGCCGTAGCTGATCCCAGAACAGGAACTTCTGCTTGATATTAATTATGGTAAAAAGATAGTGGCAGGGCTGGGAGAAAATTTAGATGAACCTTTTATCGCTGCTGAACTTTAGGCCATTTGCATCATTTGGAGGCTCCCATTCTTTGTGTCCAAAAAGTCTGTGCCTTCCCAGAGCTCAGTGTAACGCAGCAACTGCTGCCTTTTGCAATTCCGGAAACAAGCTGAACCCAGACAAGCAGTGTGAGTGTAACTTATACTTTCTATATGGACCCAAGTTTTGTAGCCCTGACAAAGCACAAATGAAGCAGATCTTGTTCATATAAAATCAAACATGCAAGGGTCTCTCTGTGCTCACTTGACCCCATCCAGGGAGCAGCCTAGTAGGTTTAAATTACACTGTGGGAGCAATTCCTAATCACCTGTGGCTGCAGAAATATAGACAGTATTTTCATCTGCTGACGCAGACATAGAACATCCCAAGGAGACCCTGGGAAATACCTTCTAGTGACTAAAGGGCATTTCTCAAGTGTCTGTCACAAGGTCTTTCCAGAACCAGCTGCTTATATGGTCATTAACTTTCATTTAGCTTTTGTTTAACTACAGTTGAGTTTAAATAGTTTCTAGCAGATACTCTGTTCAATAAAGTTCTCTGAAGGGCGGGCTCTGAAGGAACTGTCATACAACTGACAGCGAGCAGATGTGAACATAATATCAGATCCCCTTCTCAAAGGTAAACCCTGGGCAATCCCTGTCACCCAGAGATGCACCCCATCTCCTTGGTCCTGATGTGCATCCTGGCCATATCCTGACTCCCTGCTAGGGCAGTGTGGGCACCAGTGCCCTGTGTGCAAAGGCTGATGGACACACAGACTGTTGAGTGGGTAGCCTGTAGCCTGTCCCAGCTCCAGTGTAGATAGGTGGTGGCTTTGAGACTGGGCCACATTGTGAGCATACCAGCTCTGAAGTCTAAATATAACCAGCCTCAGAGATAACCAAAGATAAGATTTCTGTGCCCAACAGAACACATACCAGAAAGGACAAGAAGAATCACGATCAGCAGTTAAAACTCTCCAAATAACAATAATAAAACCCCCCAGTATAATCCAATGATCACAGCATGCTCATGCCTCCATCTATCAGTTTTCTCCTGCAGCATCTGAAGCTGATACTACACTCTCTTGTTTCTTAGCTCTGACTAAATGACAGTTGGAATCTATTTTTTTGCATTAGAATTCAAAAAGGCATGACCTACTTGGTAGCATTTCCTCAGACAGAGAAAGAGAGAAAGGCGGGGAACAAACAGGGTCAGGAGTTCTCCCTGTGAGCAGTGATAAAATGCAGCAGCCGTAAGAAGTACTAAATATTGCCCTGTGACACTGAAGTTTGGACACCTGCCCTAAGTGTCACAGTTACCTCTCCACACTGCCTGCCCAGTGCAAGCTGGCTCTGATGGCCCTGTGGTACTGGCAGCAGCTCCATCCGTTTGGAACGTGGTGGCTGCAGCAAGCACCAGTTTCCAGCAGGATGACGGAGTGTATGGGGAAGGTGAGGCCCTTGGTGATTTGGAAAAGGAGAAGGACTCTGAAAAGGACAGAAATGCAAAAGAGAGTGCAAAGGCACCACTTTACAAGGAGGCAGGGAGATTAGCAGTACCTCTCCCAGGCCCTTTCCCTGTCAGCTGCCCCATGGTGGCAGCCATCCTGGGGAATTCAGAAAGGAGCAGCTCAGGTATGTTTGCCAGTAGAGATGAAGCAGTTTAAAGGCTTTCAGCAATAAGGCGTATCCTGGAAAAAAAAATATTAAAAGAAAGACCAGGTTCTTCGTTGCCCTAGGGCAGTTTTGTTCTGAATCATAATTGGTCTTACGGGTCTTCCTGGAGTGCCATATAGCTGTGTCAGTCCCTCACAAGACTCCAAGACCATTGTGATCATGTGGGATGGGCAGGATGAGGCATTAACCTCGCAAGGATACATTACAATCCTGCCTTTCAGGGGACAAAAATAAAAATATGTGGGGTAGACCCAGTGTCACAGTCACTGTGCTGGACCTAATTGTAGCCCTGTCCTGTCCACAGCCTCAAGGAGCTGCACAAGTACTTAGCCATTGCCTTTCTTGGGCTGAGCAAACATTTAGACCAGTCTTTTAGAGTGGCAGCCCTCTGCAATTCACTGTGATGATTCTGGCCAGTTTCATTTACCACAGGCAAATTTGTTTTCTCTTGCTCGGGAACAACAACAGGGTGAACCTGCCAACTTCCACAAATCACAGGGCTGTGTATGTAGGACAAAAACATTCTGAGATGGAATTAAGGCAATGAACATTTTATTAATGCTACAAGTTCTAGGAATTATCTATAAATGCCCAGGCTGTATACAGCTCAGTTTTTGAAAATGTGTCTTGCTGAATGCTTTGCCCCATATGGCCAAGCACAGCTTTTTCTTTTTGACTTCCAGGCTCTCTACCCAGAATAAACTACTCTAATTGCTCTTATTTATTATTTATTGAAACAGTATTCCTATCTCAATTTCCCTCTTTATTGGATGAGTACATGTTAAGTTATGGTGACAGGAAATGACAGATAAAGATGACACGCAGTTTTTACATAGATTTTTTCGTCAGTGAGGCTCAAAATATTTTTAAATCATTAGCGCCATTTTACAGAAGAAATCCTGAAAGACAGGGCAGGAAATACTTCATCCAACAGGCACGGGGTGGAGCTGGAGCAGCCACTGCAGCTGCTGCTCTCGCTGCTGCTGCCCAACGGCTGCCAAAGTACATTTTGATTGATGAGAGAAACCGTAAGTACATGTAATAAATAAAACTGTGATCTTCAGTAACTGTCTTACTCCCTTTGCAATAATAAAAACTTTCATGAATATATGAGATGGGACATGTTTTAAAGGAGACAATAGGGAATTGTAGCTTTATTAACAAAGCTTTAAGGAACAGGCAGTATGTATTTAATGTTTGTGGGTATTAGGGATCAAAAAGTCTCAAATATTTATTTATAGGGATAATTTTGCTTCCATTAACTATTTCATTCACAGTCACCGGCTTGAGCTAAAATCTCTGGGTGTGGGGATGTGTACAGACTGGAGCACAGTTCGGCAAAACACTGAAGTGCGTAAAGCCACACAAGTTACAGACAGACAAGCTCTCCAAATCATCCAGTTGTTCGCCTTGGCAGTTGCTAACATTGCTCTCCAACAGCGTGGTGTTCCTGTAGTGTTTTGACTAGTCTCACTGTAAAACATGCAGGTGTAGGGTTTCCAACATTTTCCCCAAGGACACTATTTCGGGAGGCGAAATCTCCACGTCGCATAGGTTTTCCTGCTGCTCTGCCTACACTTCCCATTCCTTAACAGGGGAAGTTCTTGTTCTCTTCGGTGTTCCCCCTCCGTGCCTCTACACCAGACACAGGCTCTGTCACATGAGCCAGGCTTCCCTGGCTCACCTCTGGCGACATCAGGCCTGGTAACACCATCTGGTTTTCATCATCCTTCTGGCGTTGCACTGGCCGTGGCCTCCCCCCCCGCCCCGGTGCCATGCCCTGGAGCACGCAGGTCAGTCCTGAGCACTAAACCCTGGTCTAGTGGGGCCTCTTCCCACCTCAACAGGGACTGTGGCAGCTGGCCTGGACACCAGGGATGCTTCACACCACAGAATCACAGAATGGGATCAGGTTGGAAGGGACCACAGTGGGTCATCTGATCCCAGCCCCCCGTGCTCGGTACTGGTGAGGCCACACCTGGAGTACTGTGTCTGGCTGGGCCCCTCCACTCAAGAAGGACATTTGGGTCCTGGAGCGAGTCCAGAGAAGGGCAAAGAAGCTGGTGAAGGGTCTGGAGCAGCTGAGGGAGTTGGTGGGGTTTAGCCTGGAGAAAAGGAGGCTCAGGGGGACCTTATCACTCTTTAAAACTCCCTGAGTGTGTTGCCAAGTGGGGGTCACCGGGTAACAAGTGGCAGGACACGAGGACATAGCCTTAAGCTGCGGCAGGGGACGTTTAGGTTGGACATTAGGAAGAACTTCTGACGGCAAGGGCGATTAGACGTTGGTACGGACCACCCAGGGAGGCGGTGGAGCCACCACCCCTGGAGGTGTTTAAGGAAAGACTGGACGCGGCACTCAGTGCCACGGTCTCGCCGCCGTGGCCGCGTCCGGTCACAGGTCAGACACGCCGACCCCCGCGCTGTTTCCCCGCCCAGCTGACTCCGTGACCGCGCTCGCAGTACTGAGGGCGGATAACGCACCCCCGCCCGCCCCGCACCCCGGTGCGCCTGCGCGGCCGCGGTGGCTCCGCCTCCCTCCCGGCCCCTCCCTCCGTTCCAGCCCCGGGCCGGGCTCTCCGCGCGTCCGTCCGGCCCTGGGCGCGCAGGCGCGGCGGCGCCTCCCGCATTGGCGGCGGCGGCCTCGTGCGATGGTGACGCCGTAGGGCCGGGGGAGGCGGCGGCCGGGCCGGGCGGGCGGCGGCGGCAGCGGCGGCCGCGGGACGGGGGCGGCGG
>JAWMRA010000041.1:66391532-66491626 GCA_035584735.1 Pseudotriccus pelzelni
CCCCCGCTCCGCGCCGCGGGGGCTGCGCGGGCCCGGCCCGGCCGCGGGGCCGGGGGGATCGCCGCCGGGGCTCGCACCCGCTCGGGGAGGGCGGCGGGGGGACCCCCGCGGCGTTGCGGGGAGCGCCGCGGGATCGCGGCCGTGCCCGGCGGGGCGGGGGGGAACGCGGGAGGGCGGCGGCGGCGCTGCCCTGGCCCGGCCGTGCCTGGGCCCTGCGGGCGGGTGTGCGGGGCGGGAGCGATCGGAGCCCGCGGGCGGGGAGTTGGCTCGGGGCACGGAGGAGAGCTCGGGAACTGCCGGCTGGAGGAGGTTTCGGGCCGGGGGAGCGCTGCTAAGTGGGTCAAGAGCACCGTAAGTGGGTCTTGTTTATAGCTTTCCGTGCACTTGTTGCTCGCCTGGGCAGGGAGGGCTGCTGCTGCTGCTGCTGCTGCTGAAATCTTTCTGCAGAGACAATAAAAATAATAACGCCTCCGCTTGCACAATATGGGAGCCTTGTTGTGCAAGCAGAGCGGTCTCTGGGTGTTTTTAAGTGAATGTGTGTAAAAACAGTGGAACTACCAACAGTGGATAATGCAAATATTCCGTGGCACAATTTGGATATTCTCAAGTTGTTTGGGTAACCACAATTTGGATATTCTCAAGTGACAGCTGAATAAACTTCTTTAAAAGTTGGGGATTATTTTTTTAAATTTTTTTTTTCCCTGGGAGAAGCAGACATTCATCTCTTGTTTGCTTAGGATGAGCAACAAAGGCGTTTAAACATATGGTAATCGCCCAGAAGACAAAGAAGATATGACAGCTGTTGTTCTTAGTGGGCTTTTCCAGCAGTTTCTTTTTGTGTCTGTTTTAGCCTTACAAGTCAGTTGATTTCGTGGCTTTAGTAGCTGTGTGGGCCTTTGTTTTGAGGAAACCGTCAATATTAAATTATAACTTTTTTTGACGGACAGACTTTGTCACCCTGTGTATGTAAACTGTCGTGCACCTGTTACATAGCAGAAAAGCTTTTAGATATTGCTCCTTGTTTAAGGACACTTTCTGTTCTTTGCACTTCTGTTCTTTGAAGTTCGTCAGGCGGTTGAATTGTCTGGTGTATCACAACCGTGTTGCGCGTTTCCTAAAATTGACCACGTTTTACTAGACTGGCCAGGCCCTCTGGGCAAACCCTTGTTGGTATAATCTGGTTTTCAAGACTTGAGGTCTTTAAAGTGTAATTTAAACTCTTGCTGTAGTCAGTGCCAGGCAGTATTAGATTTCTGGTTCCATCCTGACTGTGGTCTTCACAGATCTGTTCTGGAAGCCAGTGAAGAGCTGTGCACTGCACAGCCCTCTGGTAAAAATCCTCTGCTTTCAGAGGCCTTTTTCATAGTAGTTCAGTGCGAGGTGTTGGTTTCTGCAGAATCTTATTAGTGAGACTGCTACAAATTCGATGGCAGCTGCTGTAACAGAGGAAAACATGTTTGTGATCGACAGAAGTAGGTTGTTGTGTCATGAAATTGTGGGTGCAGCATGGTCATAAAACCCAGCCTGTTTTCCTTGTTATCTTTGGCTATGAGCTAATATTATTTATATGAGAAAGGAAGCAATCGTGTTTTGAGTTTGTTTTTCCTTTTCCCGTAGGGGTACAAGCCAGCTCCAGTTATGAAGATTTTATGCTGTGGTTCTTGCATTATTATGTGTAAACTTCATCTGTCCCGTGGCACTTAATCCTGTACGAAGACTATGAGTGCGTGTTAGTAGGCAACTTTAAAGAAGTTCATTGTTGTGTGGGAAGTGTAATATTAGTTGATAAAATACGGAAATGATTCCCTTGCCTGAGCTTACAAATAAATATGGCTGTGAATAAGGTTGTTGGCAGCTTTGCAGTGAAAACCATGGAGAATAGTTGGTAATGTGGAAAACTGAATCAGAGTTAGAGAGGGAGGAGTTAAAAGCTGCATCCTAGCTCAGTCCAAGTTTTCAAAATGATGCTTTCTGAGTGTAAATCAGGTATGAGAACATAATCTGGTGTGAAGGGCAAGAGTGTATTTTTGGCATACTTCTTAAGAAAAAGCTTTCATGGTGAAAATTCCTTCAGCAGATTCTCATGTGTTATTATATATATTCTCAAACATAAATACAATATGTGATGGGTATATGAGCTTAAATTGTGTCAGGTCTTCAAGAGAGCCAGATGCAAACAAAGGTATTTCCCTTACCCCCCCATAACCCCAGTCTTTGCACCGATGGAGTGTTTCAGTGCTGTTGGACTGGTGACATTACTACTAGTTTGCTAAAGTGGCTAGTGAGAGGTGGTTTTGGCAACGTAGGTGAGATTCAGACTTGGAGCCTGACTGCTGGATACAGGATTAAAGGGCTGGAGTTGGAAAAGCCTGTGCTTGCTCTAGGCAAGCGTTTCTGCTGATTTGTCATGAAGGAAAATTAATGGGAATTGGCAGGGCATGTAATGCCAGTGATTTTAATGCTTGGCTCTCTGCTATCTCATGTCTTCGGTTGAATGTTCAAGGAGCTGTGTCAAGCATTCATGTACGAAAGATACTCAATATTAGGCACTAAAAATTTTGCAAGTTTTACAGGTTTCTGGTTGCATAACCATATTGTCCAAGACACTGTGCAAAGCAGCAAAGCCCGCTTTCGTCAGTGGAGATGCTGTTTGTGCATGAGGAAAATCTTGATAAGGAAACTTCAGGAGGTCACTGGATTATTATGATGCCATCAGCAATTCAAATCCTTGAATAGAGGTAGTTCTGAGATGGAAATAGCAGTTTGGAGTATTTATGATTTGAAAGTGTCTGTGTCTGAGTCATTCAGTGAACTTTCTGACAGACGGTGTTGGTAGATTTGAAAAGACGTTGCACAAGATAATGGTAATGATTATGGAAAAGTATTTGGGACAGTGTTTAGGGGGAAGACTATTTATTTAAATTCTATTGTTTTCTGATAGAACTTGTTTTAAATGCTGTTTCCTTTGTATTGACAAATAAGACGTGGTATTTCAGCTGATTGTGCTTAGTGTGGAGGCTGCCTGCCTCTGCTATTTAGAGCAATATGTCAAGACAAGTTCAACAAAGAAGCTGGTTTTCAAAAATTAAGAATATGGAGACAAATAAGATACTAGTTCTGATTCTTCAGAAAACTGATTTCTGAAAACATTTTTAACTGACATTTGTTTATTTGAATATACTCCTACTACTGGAACATTTTACTTTTGAAGTAGGATGCTGCAGATCAGTATGTAAACTAGTAAGAAGCAGGAGGTGAGTTTTATTTGGTTCCTGTTGCAGAACTGTGAAGTGAACGACCTCCTGCCTTCTGTGTAGTGGAGTGATTCAGACTTTTATCATGGAACTGTAAAACTGGACAGCAGTTTAACTTGCCCAGTGATTTTCTGGGAAGTTTGCCTCAACGGTCTGACGTGAAAATATAATCTTTATCTTAGTCTAGTTTGAAGGTGGACCTCAAGGTTTCCTTTCAGGACAGGGTGACAGACTTTCTGTTTACAGAGGGCTGCTCACCACCCTGGGATGTGGTAGCCAGTGTGGTGATAAGCAGGGAGCCTCTCTCAGGAAAGGAGGTGCCACAGCTTCTGCTGCTGCTTGATTTGAGAAGTAGGAGAGAACTTGATTCGAGTTGGCAAGACTGAGCTGCTTAGAAATTTGGAGAGCAAATATTGCATGTTTAATTCCATTTTGCATTCTGATTTAACATGATTTTCCATTATAACGTCTTTGGAATTTTCAGGACCTCATGGAAATATCTTTGTATTTCACTGTTTTTTGTTCAGTGCCATCTGAATTGTGGTGTGGCCACAGTAGGAAAAAAATTACTGTCCAGGTTTTGTTTGGTTTCTTTTTTTTTTCAGTTTAATGATATCTTGATGACAGTTGTATTTGTTGTTGCACATAGCCATGATTACTCATGTATTCTGGAGTTGCAGATCTCTGCTGCTCTGTTATTGGGGGAGAGGGTCTCTTTTTCTGACCAGGCAGGATTCTTTGGACTTCTGTGAACTGTGTGTGTGACAGTGAATGTTTTGGGACTTCTCAGGGCTGCCTTGTGGTTAAATTGATTTCAGAAAGGTGTCCTCAAATGCACAGGCAGATATAAGGTTCCCAGGACACGTAATTGTCAATGTAGAAAAATCTGCTGCATGGTTCAGATGGATTTCAATAGCTGTGAAAATGCTGGGATGTGCCAGCTGCTGTAGAGCTCTGTGAACAGGACTAATTAAGCCCTTGTGAGAACAGAAAATAGTCAGGCACTATTTACAGGAAGAAAGTGTTGGAACAGGCAGAGCTGTAATCATTGGCTCTGAGGTACCTTTAGACAGCAGTAGGCAAGAGAGTAGACAATTGACTTGCAGAATGGGTTGAAAGTCAAGTCTGAATGCTTACAGTGGGTATTGCAGTGTTCTGCCAGCACATCTAAGTACGTAGCACACTAATGCTGAGACCTGCCACAGGAAAGGCTACTTCCCTTTTTCGCCTTGTTTTGTTCTCTTCTCTTCTCTTCTCTCTGGCAGTATTTTATCTCAGAGCGGTTAACGTTCGTGTTTCTCATGCAGTTCTGAAAACCAAACTATACTAGATATGGATGTCATAAATGCTGCCTGCATTTGAATAGGTCCTGTAAAAGTCTAGCTGTCTGCCAAAGTGAATGGTTGTTTTTCCAAGTATATTTTGAGCTTTTTCTTGTATCATCTGCACATATTCAAAGACAAGGTGCGACTAGGCCACCTTACCCTAAGTACGCCAAAGCCATTTCTCATATCTGTTCATCCAATTTTCCTCTTCTCAACCAAATTAAATGCTCTTTTCCCCAGTGTGCATGGCTCCATCTGTTTAGAGGATTGCAGAGACTGCCATTCCTTGTTTGAAGACAAGATCAGTTGTGCTGCTCTGTTTAGGTCTAGAGAATGACACTTTATATGCCACGGATTTTCTTAGGAGATCACTGGATGTGTTAAGTTGTTCTACAGCTTGTAGGTAAGGGTCCTTTTAGTGGTAGGAACCTTTAGTGGGCTTTTCTCTGCTTTAATGACAGCATTCTGGCAAGGTTCCTGCTTTAGCTCTGTACTGATTTTGGCTTGTCAGGTTTGATTTCTCTCAAAATGCTGTCATAAGTGTGTTTTAGTAACCTGGGTGCTTATGGATATTTGGATAAACAGGCTGTTCTAGAGGGAACAAGCCATGGGCCTTCTTGCTGTATTAAACATTTTCTTTAGACTTTGTTGAAGGCACTTATCTGTGCTCCTTTGATTTCTTGTGCAGACTGCTTGGTGGGTGATACCAGGGTTTGGTAGCTGTAACCATGATAAGGACTTCAAGATCACACTGTCTGTACATTGTTTCTGAGTATTTGTTAAATGCAGAACCTGTGATGAAAATGGAATAATTGAATTGAGAGCAGTAAAAGCTGCCTTCTGAGAGCAACTGCCAACCCTGGGTTCTTAGGTTAAATCTGAATGGTAAAATTCCTTTAGCTGGTGGTAAAATTCCTTAAGTTAATCTTTAACTCTTGCTTGTACTAGAAATATATCCATGTCTCCCCGTCTGCAGTGGGAGCTGTTTTAAAAAGCTGTGCGGTGCGAAGATAAGTGTAGCTGAGAATGACTGTATTCTCGGTCCTGAGCGTACTGGCAAGCTTTAAGCTGCAGGGAAAGGGATTTTAGCATTTGGAACAAGGACAAGGATGGCTAGTAGGACTTGGGATGAAGAGCCCGTGAACATGCATTTCGGCATCCCTCAGCTGACAGCTTAGGTGTGGTTTTGTTATGAAGAACCCTGCATGGCATTTCCTGGTGGGCTGCTCCTGGGATGTAGTGGTTGCCATTCCCTGGTGTGAACGGAAGGATTTACTTTTTCTGTTTTCTTTCCTAACGTTTTAATTTACATCTTGGTCTCTGTGACTGGTGGAATTTGTGGGCATGAATTACTTAGACAAACTCCAGTGCTGTGGGGATAAGTTTAACGGTGGTGGAATCTGGTACTTTTTGACGTTATGGGATGACACGACCAATTTGCACATGAAGAACAGTGCGCTTTGCAAATTGTGTTAGTTTAAGCAATTATTTGTGTGTCTGTGTATTCCCTAAAATAGCATATGCCATTGCAAGGCTGGTAACAGCAATGTTCTGCTCTTCTCAGTATTAATCCTTTAGGCAAATAATTTTTTGTTTTAATGGAACATGACTGTGGAAAAAAAAGCAAGAGCCTATTCATAATTTTTATTAAAGTATTTATGTGACAAAGTGCCAGCTACTGGCTTTCTGCCTGCTGTACCTTCAGCGGGGAACAAAATGGGTTATTTTCTGAGGTGAGTGTTCTGAGAGTTGAGAACAGCACAACAAAGTCAACAAAAGCTTTACTCAGTGGTTTTCTGACCTTTACGTATTCCAAGCTAAAAGGAGGATGCTGAAAAAGGCTTGTGTCGTGGTTATCTAAATGTCCGTGCTTAAGTGCAACTGCTCTTTGACTTCCTGCTCTGTGACTTTTTAATAATTGGCAACCATATGAATTCTGCAGCATTACAGAAATAGTTCAATAATAGATGTGTGATAAAATTCCTTTTCTTTTTGGGAGCTTCACTAATGCAGCGAAGGAAGTTGCTAGGTAGCTTGGACTTGATTTTAAGATATTTCTCAAGGGGCAATTTTCAAATATGTTTTTGGTATGAAAGATGATTACTGAATTTAAATAGAAATACTGTATTTTTAAATATGAATATATATCCCTGATAATGATGAATTATTCATTTCACTCCTGTGAAGGATACAGAGAAATAGTTTTTGGTGGTGTGTTTATCCGTTCTCATTTTAGATCATCCCCCAGAAACAGAGAATGTAATTTGCTAAAGCCTCGTTTTCCTTCTGTTAGGATTTTTCATAGGTGATCTGGCATTCTTATACCACCTAGGACTGTAAAGAAAGGAGATAGGTAATAAAATGTTAAAACTTTCTGGGTTACAAAAGTCCAATGTTTCATTCAGTAGGAAGTGACTTGTTGCTAAAATAATTGGAGATGTGTATTGGTTTTAGCTACCATGTCTGTAAAACTCTTTAATTTGGCCTTAAACCCACGCCCTGGGTTTCAAAGTTGGCATGTTGCCTCTGTTCTGCCTTGAAGGAAAACTCACTTTCAGGTTAAGCTAGTCCTTGACAGAAGCAAAAGAAGCTTGACCAAGTTTCACTTACATAAATGTTTCTGTCCTAAACGTGAAACTGGCATGTGATGCTGTTGAAAATGCCAGTTGTGTCAACTGATTTGGAAGGGCTCCAGTAGTGGGGTCAGTGTAGGGAAAGGGAGATGATACCGAAAAATCTCAAAGGCTCGGATAAGGTCAGGGTGGATGTAACAGTACAGCCCTGTGTGGCTGTGGGTAACCAGGGCCTGCTTTGGGTGTGGAGCAGCAGAGCTTTGAGATGTTACTGGGAAGGTGGTACAAGATGTTCTCAGAAGGACGTTAGATTTTCGTTCCTCCGCGTGAGCCCTTTCCAGCTGACTTTTTCTGTGTTGGTTAACCGGATCAAACAGCCCCTTGTTACACATCACAGTAAAGTCATTGTGGGAAACAAAGCCTGATTACAGAACCCATGACTGTTTTCCTCTGAAAACTCATGTCTTGGCTCTGTTTCAATAGTTCATTATTATGTAAGTGCCTGAGGGCTTATCTGCCTGCAAGACTCACATGAGTGTTTTCTGTAGGCTAAGGTCATCCTTGCAAAGGTTCAATTCCACATTCCTGTTCTTTTAGCAGTAAGTATGATGTGTCCAGTAGTTCTTGTATGACCACCTGAAATCTTACTACATTTTGAGGGAATTCATCCTATGTAGACATTACAAGTCCCTTGAAACTTGGTGCTTCCTTCTTGGAGATCTTGTTTTGAGGTAACAGATAATTTGATTGGTCTCTCATTTCAAGCCAAAGGGATTCGTGAATTGGGCAGTAATCGAAGTAATGTCTTTGTAATAAATGAACAGTTTATAAGCATATTATTTGTTACAACATTCAAAGTCACAGGTAATAGTGGTGGTATTTGGGGTTGACCAAACCATAGTTGCATAATTCCTGTCGTAGAATGACATTTAGTCACACTAATGATGGAGCGATTGAGAATTACCGGCACTTAAAATTAATTATCGGGCAAACATAAAAAGGAAAGGTGGAGCATTTGCTCATTACTGCTGCTTCCATTGGAGACTGCTGCTTCAGGGAATGTGACAGAGGTAATAGAGATGTACCAGCATATTCTGCTGATGGTGATCCAGTTGCTAAGCAAAAATGCCGGATGTGTTTTGTTAAAACTGCTTCTCTCCAGTGATTGTCCGACTGCCTTTATTCGTCTTTGAACTTTTGATTCGGTTGTACTGAGAATCTTGGATCATCTGGTAAGATGTCTAGGGAATTGGTTGTATTAGGAAGCAAGTGGTCTGTTAGTGAAAACCAGTTCTGCTTTGTGTTGGAAATGTTGAATAAGGAAGCCATACAACTGGAAGGTTTTAAACTGTTGGGAATAACACTTGGTGTAGAAGTATTAGCAGCACTTATTGCACATAATGTAGTATGTGTAGTGTCTGAGCCAGATTTTCTGCCTTGTGTACTACTTGCAGTATGGATTAAGTAGGTTGTATAACGTACAAGCCTTCCCTCCTCCACTGGAGTGCAGCGAATGCCAGTTTGAAGCTGTTTTGCTAGTGCTGTATGCTTTACAACTCCAGTGACACAGGATCCCAAGATAAACTCAGCCTTCGTTTAGTGGAATTTTTAGGCTTTTACAGCATGCTGTGAAGTGAAGCAGAGAAAATGGCAATGGATTACAGGAAAAGTCTTCTGCATTCCTTGCTGTTTTCATGCTGTAAAATTTATGTCTTGGAGGATCTCTCCCAAGCTCTGATTTCAAACTCCCACGTGGACCAAAAGCAACATTTTATGTGGCTTGACAAAGGTCCCTTTTCACTAACTTTAAGTGACCTGAGGCAGATTAACATGCAGATTAATGTATTTGACAGTAATAAATCAGCTTTAACAAGTACTGAGGCAGAGATTTGTTTGGCAGAGGGTTTGGATAAGATATGGTATCTGGAGTTACACTGAACATTTATAGAGGATGATATCTGAGACGGTTGAAAAATTTCCTGCTTTATTAGATTTTGTACTGATGCATCTTGATGCAGTTTAGCTGTAACTATGTGGAGTTTTATTTAAGTCAAGGGTGTTATCTTGGTGAATGAGCCTATAAAAATGGAAGGATTCTAGTTTAAATGGAATGCATGCATTTTGTCATCCCCTGAAGTGTTTACAAGCTGCTGTATAGGACACATACTCTAAGGAGTTTTGTTCCCTCTCTGCATTAATTTATTATCTAATTTTAAGTTTACTTGGAGGAACAGCTTTCATGTTGATTACACATCTTTCTTGTAGGAATCTTGGCTTGTAACCTTCCCAACCTTGAATACAAACATCAAGAACCAGTGACAAATTTGAGATGAGAGAAATTGCTCTGTGCTTCCTCATAGGTAGCAAAAATGTTTATCAGAGAGCAGTTACAAATTACTGATAGGAATACTTGGTGGTTTTTTGGGAATATTACTTTAGTGGGTAACTGCTGTGTGTTACTCCGTGGGGAAGGTACAGGATCTGTTTGTTTAATTGTTCTGTCATGTTTCTCAGTACTGAGGCTTACAAGAATTTGTACATTTGTGAAATGACGTCACAGTGTGACGAACTTGGCTTCCAAATTGGAGTTCATTCATAGTTCAGGTGAGGGCTGGTCATGTGCAGCAGAATGTAAACCAGTCAGAGATAGGACTTGAAGGGGAAAAGAACGACTCGTTCAGGAGGGAAACTGTAGCAGTGCATCAAGTAATTGGTAGGATTTGTTTTTTAAAAATTTTGTTATGTGGGGGTTTTTTTTCAGGTTTGTGAGTTTGCTTTTTTTTTTTGTGTATGGGTTTTTTTGTTTTGTTTGTTTAGGTTTTCTCCCTATTTTTATTTTAAATCTTTGCTCCTAAGTGTTCTGACGTTTGTCAGTGAAAATCAGTGGCATCAAACTGCTGTATGGCAGTTTAAATCACAGTAAATAGTAAATAGTAAACAGATTTTACCTAATCTGTATGTAAGAACAAAATTTGGGGCACAGTGTCTTGATTTCCTTGAGTCTCTGGAAGAAGGCAGGTTAATTCCACTGAAACTTGAATTTCCAGAATAACCATAACATAAACCAGTCAAACTGGAAATTCCTCTGGCTTAGGATTCTGCCTTTACTGGGGAGTTGCTGCTTAAGCTTCTGCTCCCCCCACCCCGAGGCTTTTTGACGACCCTCTTGTGTGTGATGCACTGTGTGATATCTGCCCAGCGTGCCTCCAAGCCCTGCTACAGAAACAGCTTCATATTCCTGTGCTCCACTTGCTCAGTTTTCTTGCCCTGTGTCTCACTCGTGAACAGTGACAAGACCTATCTGAAGTGGAAAGACCAAGAAGCTCTGGGTTGCTTGTGCCCAGCAGATTCTGTGTGTCACTGGTGCTGAGTTGGTGGGTAGTGAGAGTTGTGCTATGGGCCTGTTCATGGCAGGGTTCACTTGATGCGTCCCCCTGGCTGCAGGATGAAATCCTGACGTGCGTATGCCAAGTGTGCCAGGTTGCAGCACCTTTTACTGAGGTTTTGACTCTGCTTTGTCCCTGACCTTTCTATTTATACCCTTTGAGTCTGAAGCCTGGCCAAGTTGCAGGACCACCTACTAGTCTCAGGCAAGCTGACCATTCAGGGGAGAAGGAGGAAACTTGGCAGCCGTAGGGTTTTTCTGTCCCCTTGTCCTCTTACGTAAGTCGCTGGCCGCAGCATCTCAGGGTGGTGCCTGCTGGCTTCTGGGATGCCTTTGGGGAGTTACTGGTGGTGTTAGGGTGCTTTGCCCAGTGTCCCTGGGAAACTTTCTGTTTCAACCCTCATTCTTTCTTCTGTGCAGTTTTTAGTTTTCTGCCTCGTGATAATTTGACTTCCTTCTTGTTTGGGTTTGTTTTTATTCATTAGGTCCCTTGCTGTCCTTCCTCAGAGAGAACTGTAAGGATTTTAGTAAGGATGTCCATTCCCTGAGGAAGAAAATACTTTCTAAGCATAAATGTGCAAGCAGTATATGCTAGATGTGTATTCAGGGGCTTCTAGAGCTAGAGGTAGCTTCATGTACTTAACATGATTTGATGGATTTATCCTGTGCATTTGTCCACTTTCCCCGTGAACCCTCATCCCGTAGCAAGAAGTTCCAAGGTTTACTTATTTGCTCTGTCCAAACCAAGTCCTTTTCATGTTTGAGTTTGCCATCTGCTAATTCGGTGACCTTACCTTGGTGGACAGGCAGTGGTTGATATCTTCACTTTTTCTTGTTGTTTTGGGTGGTGCTGCTGTTGCAGATGTGAACATGAGGAAACCTTGTGCTGTGTTGAAATCTTAACTGCAATTCTGAGCGATTGATTCTGGTTTTATGTAAACCTTTCTTTGCTATCATAAAGGAAACCCCCTCTCAAGTAATTTAGTAGATGCGTGAAATGGGATGCAAGGCTTCTGAACTCTTACAGATTAACTAGCACATGATAAAAATAGATACCAGATTTTGTATTTCATAAAGACAGGGCTTGTTCACTTCTTACTTGTTTCCTTAGCTACGGTTGCTTGCTTATCTACCCAGGCTAGGACTTGCCTGGTTATCTGGGCAAGGTGGTTGTCCTTCAAGGTTTTACTTCTGCTTTTTCTTACATACTAAATTCATAACACTGATTATTGATTTTTGTTAGGAGTTAAAACCTTCCATTGTCTGATTTTTTTTTCCCGCCCCCCAAATCATGTCTGCCACTACTGTGCAGTCAATAACCTTTCCGTCAAGAACCTTTCATGCTTTTCCCAATAACGTGGGGTTTTACAAGTGGATGAGGCAGTGCTTATGCTCGGTTTAGGTCTGACCCCCTGTCTAGAGTTCTCAGCTTGGTTTCCAAGTACATCTTTGGCATACAAATTAGTGGTTGGCTTCTACATGTAGCACTTTGTCTCTGCTGAGAAGCTTGGCCTGCATTCTGTCTGCACATCAGATGAATCTGAAGTGCTGTGTTGCATCTCAGTCACAGCCACGGATACAATAGTTTGTCTTTGCATCAAAATTACATTAGATAACTTATTTTTCTTACAGAATGAGAACAAACTTATACTAGAATGAGGTTCTTTATTTGCTAATTCCATTGACAGTAAATGTTGTGTCGTCATAAGGTATATTTTTAGTTCTTTCCAGAATAGTTTGCTGGAGTAGGTTTACACATATTAACACCCCTTACTGATGCAGTTGTGCTACAGTAAGAGTACTTTCAGTGAGTATTTGAAAACTAGGACAAATAACTATTCAGTAGTTTGCTGACCCAGTTCTTGCTTTCTGCTCCTGTTCCTCCTGTCTGGGCCCTTGTCCAGGAAATCAACCGAAATTCCTACCCTTCCTACTCTTAAGATCGTGAACGCTTATCAGCTCGGCCATGTTTCCTTCCTGTTCTCAGGGTTTCTTAAAGAAATTGAATCTCTTCTGTGATGTCTAGAGCTTCTTTCTGCAACACAGAAAATGCAGACAGTGACGGCTCCCTGTTTGTGTTTAGGTGCTGTTATAGGATTGTATAAAGGTGTGTGAAAGGCCCTTTGGTACAAAACAACACTGACCGGGTCACCCCAGCACAGAGAGTTCCCTCTCAGGGGAGAGAATGTTGCTGGTTCAGGCAGCACATTTAGTTGCTTTTCTTGGGGCTGTTTCAGAGCTTGTTATTGTATTGTAGTTTTCCTGCAACACTTTAAAGACAGCAATGCTCTTCAGAGTTGCAAAGTAGGAGAAGGAATGGAAGACTCCATCCACGTTGTTACGTTTTTGGTTATGAGCAAAGAGGAAGTACCCTTTGTACATGTGTCTGTTTATAAAAGTAATGTGTGAGTAAGTAAAGCCAAGAATTTGTTAGTATGATAGAAATCTTAAGAGTGACTCAATTTTTCTAGACTAATGATTCTTAAGAGGAATGTTGCAGTCAGAGTACTTAAGTACAGGAAAATGTTGCCAAACACAGCTAAAATTGTAACACACAAACTTTTTGGTTCCTGTCCCTTCTGGTGGGGTTACTTTCACCCTTCCATTGCTGCTTTGGGTCTTTAAGTCAGCAGCTTTGGACTGCTGGAGAGGATAATGGGAGGTAGATCAGCCTTGGGAGTTGTTTGTTTGGAGGAGTATGATGTTGATTTGGCCTGTTTCTTCTTCCTCCCTCCAGGATCCACTCAAGTTTTCTTTTTATGTTTACTAGTATGCTTTTACTCCTCTTATCTTTCCGTATTGGTTTAAAGTTCCAGGTTATGTCTGAATTTACTATATATGGTGCTCTTTATGTATGCTAGTTAATATTTCTTTGTTGCCTTTAAAATCAGGTTTGTCCAGCTCCAGGTCTGCATTTTTTAACTGTCCATTAATAAGCTCTTTAGCCGTGGGGTTTCCTGGTGGCAAGGCTGTGCCCCATCTCTTATTCCATGCCCATGTTCCTCTGTACTGTATCTCTACTTCTCAGGGCCTCTGCTGTCATACTAGGCCTGTATTTCTCAACATCACTGTAAATTGCTCTTTCTGTGGAGAATAAGTACAAGTTACATCACACCGAGGTAAACAAAAGTCAATGGCATCTAGTCAGTTAGGAAAGCTGCTGTCACAGCTAAACTGACTAAAAGCCCAAGAAAAGCCCAGACAGAGCAAGCCTGATAAAGCTCAGTCTTTGGCCTCGTGACTCGATACAGAGTGTATGGCCTCCTGCTGGTCCTGTAGTGCTGCATGGTTGTGATTTTCCCTTTGTTCAGTGTCCCCAAATCCCTGCATATCACTTGCAAGTCCAAGAAGGGTGTTGCAGACTCTTTTATGACTCCAGATTCCTGAGCAGGAGTAAATGATCCTGGAGATATCCCCTCTTTTCTGTCTCATCTTGCCTTGTGGTGACCTGTGTAGGTCAGTGGGTCGCCAGGAGCACTTTATTGTCGTATATGTACGTTGTTGTTTGGTATAAGTGCTTCACATAATACTGTGTTTTCTGTTGTGACTTTTATAATTATAGTAACTGCTGTATTCTATCCATGATAAAGGCAACCTGGGTGTCTAACTCCACCTTTTTATGTGAAATTATGGGTTTATTCCTGTTTTGTAATAAGATACCTTTACAAGTGTAAACACTGTATCTGTTTCCCTTGAAGAATGTTTTTGCTTAATCCACTGTTGTCGCTATCTTATGTTGTGAGTTATCTGCTGTAAATAGTTTGACATAAAAAAAATCTTTGTTTTCCTATAATGATGCTGATTGTCATTAATCCAATGTTACAGTACTTAATGGGCAGTGTAGCTCTGCTATCAAAGGGTGGATTGCAATTACATGCTTCAAAGTAGGGACAGGATTTTTTTTTTACTTAAAGTAGAAGTAGAAGTTAAGTGTTCCTCATTGCCACTGCTCACTTTACAGCATTTTGGGTTTTTAGACAATTCAGTGTGTGTTTAGGGAGCTTTTCTGGTTTTGGTGTTGGTTTTTTTGTTGTTGTTGTTGGAAGAGACATGGATCACACACATACACACCTCCCCCCATATGGCTATCTGAATGCATCAATTAGGGATATTAAGTCATGCCAAACATCTAACATGTATATTCACAAAATACTTCCTGGTTGCTTGTAAATCAGCATGAACTAAGTTTACGGTCTTAAACTGTTTCAAGCCTGTAGGTGTGTTTTGAGTTTGAGCTGCATCCCTGCTTAAAGAGCTTGTATGAGTACTGATAATAGTTTTGATTCTTGACATTTTAGCATTATTCTCATAAGTAGACTGTGGGTCTTTTGCTGTCTCCCCTTAGTTATGGGACAGTAGAAAGTAAAAGATTAACTTCACATTTCTACTTTTGAACTGCATCAGTGATATTTTATGATACCAGTGTCTGATGCTAGGTCTCGTTTCAGAATTTGAGGTGATTTCAAACAATGTTACCAGGAAACATGCATATATGAGAGTGGCACTACATGATAAACGAGACTAAAAGTCCCCTTCACCTTTTCTTAACTCTCAACAATATTTATCTTTTAAACCCCAAATTATTCTCTGGCTACTGGATTAAGGAAGTTAAGTAATTCATAAGTAGCTTTACCTGGTTTTATATAGAACTTCAGCCATTTGACTAAATTTGCTTCTGCCTGACATAAATCAGATGCAGTCTACTTGTGGTGGATCTGCCTCTCTTGCTTGAGTTTTGGTGGGTAAAAAAGAATCTGAAAGATGATGCACCGTGCCTTTGATCTTAGACTGATACAATTTAATGGATGTGGATGTTGATTATTTCTACAATGTTATTGTGGCATTTTTGCTACAGAAAAGTAGCAAATTTTTAGTTGTCTGGCTTGTGGCAAAGCAGCATTGTGGCTGTTGAGGAGAGGGATATATGCTATTTTCAACTGAAGAAATGTCACTGCTGAGCGCCAGTTAAATAATAACTTTGCTTTGTTCTTATTTTTTACAAATACGGGAATGCAAACATTTTGTAGACCAAACCTGTCAGCCACAAAGTAAAACACTGATGAGCAAGCTCACAACCTCATGAATAAAATTTGCCAAGATTATCAGTAAAACTAGAGAGCAGGTGTCCAGAAACTGGGAGGAGTGACAGCTTTTTTCAGCCAGGCCTCTGAGATCCTCTCTGCTCTATTAAAACTAGTAATCTTGGTAAGGTGCCTTGGTTTGTTATGCCAGGTGTGGTCTTGCAGCTGGTCAGCAAGTCAGAATAAAGGCCATGGTGTGTACATATATAACAATTAGAGGCCAGGCCCAACAGATAACTGTCAGTTTTTAGCAGGTTATGAAAATACTGCCTATAAAATACGCAGAGTTAAAATTTTGGGGGTGTGGTGCTTGCCCTTTGTCACGTCCTCCACATCCACGGCGCTTCTCCCATAGGGCATTCATTGGGTTTGCGTGTTTGATAGCATTTGCATCTTTCGTGGGAAATGATGATCTTATCCCCCTCCCTGGGTTAATGTTTTTCCAGACTGGCACCTGGAATGGGTTGTGACAAACATCAGAGTGCCTCTGGGTGGAGGGGCAGTCGTGAGAAGTGGGACTCTTTACTGCCCAAGCAGGGGTGAGTAGCGCTGCCCCCTCTTGGCACCAGCCAGCCCTTAAATCCGCACAGTGACAGCATCGAAGTGTCCGAGCAGGCCAGGAAGAAGCGCTGCAGGCAACTGTCTGAATGATTTGCTGCTTTTAGTTTGCAGCCTGAAACGTGTGTATTTCTCCTTTGGTTTTAAAAGCACAGTGGTAGTGTTTGTTTTTGTAGGGTTGCTCCAGGCCTTGGAGCAATTTCTTGAGTTATAAAAGATCTTAGTTCGGTTTTTACAGATTCAGACTTGGCCTTCATGGGAGGAGAGTGTTGTACCTGCCAGGGTAGAGGAATGTTTGCTCTCTGGATCACTGTCTTGGTGCCCTTCACATTCCCATGCAAAGATCCTCTGTGTAGGGGGGCTGAATGAATGTAACCTCAGTTTAGTGGTCTAGCTCTGATTTCAGTGCCTGCGCCAAATACTTTGGTTTCTTCATCTTCACGCAGCGTTTTGTGAACTGGATGTCCTTGAGGCAGTAACTAAAAGGATGTATTCTAAATTTTCACTTAAGAGGAAAGTAATGTTTAATTTCAGTCTTTCACTTTTAGACAGTCTGTGAACCAAAGTGTTACTAACAAAAAAGAACTGCATCTTTTTGTTGTTGGCAACCGTGAAGTAAGCTGGTGTGAGTAGCGTGCCATAGAAATAAAATCATCAAAGGGCAAAAGATGGAATGTTCCTCACTTGGAGAAACTGAGCCATTTAATGAAAAATTAAGCAAAAGCAAGTTTTCCAGGTCTGGTCCGTGGATATTTGTAGAATGTGATGTGAAAGTCATTTGAACTTTTGTTCTTAGTTTTGTGTTGCTTTTGTGGCAGTTCTCTTGGTTTTGGTTTATGAAAGACTAAAACTAATTTACAGCGGGTTATGCAGTCTGTAACAACCGGACGTTGTGCACTGGGGGTGGGCCAACCTCTGACATAGCACTTAACGCAGTTACAAAACTGGGGTCCAATTTGCGGTACAAATTGGACAAATGTTGTAACAATGTAATGGGATCCTCTGAAATGGAAGCATTTTGCTAATGTGGGCAGGCTGCCGGCCTGTTCCCTTTCTTTGGACCCAAATGCATCAGAATGTGCTTGATTGTTTGCCTCTGCAGCCTGCTGTGAAATAGCTTAGGCTGAAGAGTCCAGTGACAGTTTACAAGTTACAAAGACAGCTTTTTGGCCACTGACCCTCTGCGGGAGCCTAAGCTTTGTTTTGTAGATGCCTCTTTATCTTGGGAAATTACATCGAGAAAAGAGGTGCTGGATTACTTCCTCATTGTTCCTCATTGTTAAAGATGACCTCCAAAGAATTTTTACAGCCTGATTCATACATTTCCTTCAGTGTACATTGAAAAAACAAGGTCTTCTCTGAAGCTTTCCTCCTCCTCCTTTTCATACCTTGTTTGCTTTGTTTTTGACTGCAGTTTTAGAGAATATTTGGAATGTTAACTGTGGATGTTTAACTCCTTAATTGAAAAAGCTCAAGTGTTGTAAGCCTCTAAGTAAAAAAAAAAAAAATAAAAAAAAATTCCTTATTTCAAGTTATAATCTTGAATCTTTCAGTATTAATGTTTTGTTAACTTTTTGTCTGTGGCCTGCTGATATAGGACAATTCACAAATTACTTAAAATGTGTGGATTTCTTATCTCCTTTGCTTTGCTGTGTGCATAATGGAAAAAGCAGCCAACAAGTATATCCCCCATAGTGGTACCAAGCGACCATGGGTCAGCTGGGCCACATGTCATGGGTGACACTCAATGTCAGATTTAACTTGTGTAACACAGGAGTGTAGGTGACACCCTCCCTCTTTCCCTTACGCACACCCTGTGCACCTGCATTGTGCTGGTATGCACCTGATTTCCCCTGTATGAATCAAGGGGGTCAAAAAAAGTCCACCTCCCCCCACCCCGAGAAAACTCAAAGCACAAAACCCAGCCCCTTGCCAGCAGATCACTGCTGATGAACTCAGCTGAGCATCAGCGCTGGTGGTGGGGACTGAGGGAACCAGATGGGTGATAAGGTGATGCTGTTGTCACCTGAGAATAAGTCAAGCTTTTGTGTGAAGTTACTGAATGCTGTCGGTGTTACTATACCATTTGTGAGGGACTACTTGTGACAGAACCTGCCTACCAGAAGACAGTAGTAGAAATACAGTGTGCCAAGAAAGCTACATTTAATTTAGTGTACCTTATTTGTCAAGATAGCCAGAGTCTACTGTTTCATAGGCACAACATTCCCCATCACCCTATATAAGCTGTGTTCTTATCACAAATGATTTGCCTCACCCTATATAAGCTGTGTTCTTGTCACAAACAATTTGTAGATTGAGAGAATATCTCTTACAAGATTTTTCAGGCACTCAAGCCCTCCATTAAGCCTTAATGAATGTTGAGAGAAATGTATAGCCTGAAATGTTCAGGATGGCTCTTTGTTGTTTTGATAACAGATTAGGGAGAATGGGCTAATCTTACGAAGAATCATCCAGTGTATACGTTGCTTATGCTGCTTTAATGGATGCTTTGGAAGAGGATTGGCAAGGAAGGAGCATACAGTGAGTGCCATTGCCTGCCTGTTCAGGAAAGCTTCCATCAGAAAGGCAGTTGAGAGGGGAGGGTAGAGTGATGCAATTTTCATTCTTCCTCCAAATACTAGCTACAGACAGAATGAAATACCTTTCAAGGGGTCATTTTTGTGCTGCTTATGGAAAAGAACACACTGACAAGAGTTGAATACTGGAGAGATTGCTTTGCTTAGGGATAATGGGAGGTGGTCTGACTATCCAGGACTGTGTTTTATCCTAAAAAGGGAGTGACAGATCTTTTAGATGTGATTACACACTGTTAGTGTGCTTTGTTTGGTTTGCTACCATGTGACATCATTTAGCTTAGATTGTAAAACAGTCCTTGTGCCAGGTGAATCTTGGGAGGTTAGAAGGGCTGTAGTGCTTATCCCGGGGAATATCTTACAATGAATAATAGCATTATCCCTGGTGCTTAAGTTCGTGTAACTACGCTTTCCTTGTCATCTAGAGGAGTGAAGCAGTGCCCTAAATATGCTGCAGTTGTGGATGTTGACTCCTGTGACATTGCACAGTTGCAGTGAACTGCTGAGATAGTATTGCCTTCTGATTCTGTTTTTGGAAAGATGGCAGGTGTCTGTGTCCAGCCTCAAACTGGCCCTGACTGTCTTTGCTGTGGGGCTGACTGCTGCTGAACTGGGATGGGGGGAGCAGCTGTGGCTGCTGTGGGGGGTGCGCTGGCATGGCAGCAGCATATTGAGTCGAATGAGGGAGTGCCTCATTTTGTGGTTTTGGGCTGTGTTTAGGACTCTGGTTGTGTTAAACTGCTAAGTCCTTTCTGAAAGCTGACTTAGAATGTAGAAGTTTGCTACATTTAAAAAAAAAAAAAGTCCCAAACACAGCAAACCAAGTTCTGTAGATGCTTTTCTCAGCTTATTTTAAGCACATCAGGAACTCACTGATTCATCTAGATGCTGATATTATGCTTATTATATGTGCAGTCATTAAGTAGATTTTAGATTGTAAATGGCAACTTCCTCTTTAAATGGCAGCTAATTTTAATGAAACCTTTAGTTTGCACAGTACAAAAAAAAGTTAAACAACTTCATATAGGAGATTTGTAATCTCAATGAAACACAAAACAGTATTTTCCAAGACCTTAAGTGTTCTGTGGCCTTCCATTTTCTAGTTTTTGTTTTCATGATCCTGCATAAATGAGAACGTGGAAACGTTGTAGTTCATTGAACAATTCCACTGTCATTTCAAGAAACAGCACCTTCTGTTTCTGCAGAGCTCTTAAGTTCAGCTATGCTGCTGAATGCAAGTCTGACTCTCTGGAGGTGAAATGCATCTTTTATTTTTAACCTTAGTGATTGCTTGGCAGCCAGTGCTAGCAAAGTAAATCTTCAAGGCCTGATTTAAAAGTCTCTTGGCATTCTTGTATCTTCTTGTGTTAGAAGAACCTTTCGCAACCATCTTGGCCAAATGCGGTTAAGCCTGTTGTGTGGTTGTTACTGTGTCTCAGGGCATTGCTGCCACAATGTCATAGGGGTGATGTAAGGCCAGGCTATTAGGCAATATAGTTGGTAATGCAGCACAAAGTGGCAGCTTTATTGCTTAAAGCTGGTAGAAAGAAGAACTAGTAAAACTTGCCCGTTCAACGTCTCATGCAAATTGCACAATCCGTGAAGCTGACCAGGGCTGTTCCAGCTACCTGCCTCTTTGAAATGTCATATGGAATATCAGGGGGTGTGTAACTGTTGTTTATGAGCAGCTGCTCTGCTTGCTGGCATTTTTTTGGTTTTTGCTACAGCTTCAAATTGGTACAGGGGACCCGCTGTGGTCTAACCTCAGCTGGCAACTCAGCCCCACACAGCCACTCACTCGCTCTGCCCCAGTGGGATGGGGGAGAGGATCAGAGGAGTAAAAGAGAACCTGTGGGTTGAGACAAAGACACTTTAATAAGTAAAGCAAAAGCTGCGGATGCAAGCAAAGCCAACCAGGGAATTTGCTCGCCACTTCCCATGGGCAGGCAGGTGTTCAGCCATCCCCAGGAAAGCAGGGCTCCATCACACATAACGGATATTTGGGAAGAAAATGAGCTCTACCCCAGCCAAACCAGCATAATAGTGTACTGAAGTTAGCCTCCTATAGGTTGCCTTTTAAATTAAGAAGCCCATAAGCATCATTTCAAACTGTAGTTGTTGTTGCATACTCCTTTCTTTTTTAGATCACTTTTGCCAAATGGCAGTGTGATTATGTCTTCATGTTTTTTGCGTAAAAATAGAATTGTGATTTGGCTGCTTGAAATATGACAAAAACAATCAAGATTTCAGCAGTTCTGTGGCTTTCTAAATATTTGTTCTTGCTCTTAAAATTTTGCTCAGCTTCTTCATCGAGCTTCCTGAGGTAATGCTGCTAAACCTCATCTTAATTCTCCTGCGACTCTTGTGTTTACCAAGCAAACAGCTGTGGCCATTTTAGATGTTGCTGACCCTGTAGTGAAGGTGGCGGGAAGGTGGGCACACCATCTGCTCTGCTGTCGTGTTGTCAGCGTACCATCTTGGGTGATTAAAGCTGTGTGCCATACTGAACTCGGACAACCTGAGGTATCATTTAGCTCTGCAGAGTCTGTTACCTGCTCGTTAGCAGCTCTCTCCTCTGAGGATTGCCAGGCAGCTGAGGGGATATAATATTGCAAAATGCTGCAGTAAAATTGACTGTAGCCCATTTGTCACAGCTGAGAATTATCTTGCAGTGATCATATGTAAATGAAATTAGTTCCTGTAAGGGTGGAATACGCTGTTTATTGGCTTTTTGGAGGTGACATTTTATTATAAGACTGCCAATATCAATTCCCCATCTTATATTTTTAATTTTCTCTCCTACATTGTGACAAATTTCAGCATCTTTATTGGTCACTAAAATTCCAATTTAATTATTCATTCTGGCAAGTTAAAACTTGTTAGATGGATTATCCTAATGTTATGTGTTAGTCACATCTGAGTGCTTAGATGCTACAGTAATAAGAATGACACCAAGTGATTAGTGCAAAACGAATAGATTCTCATTCAGAGTGATTCTGAAGCCTTAGCTGAGGCTTCATTCCGATAATTTGCTCTGATGCTTTTTGGCACTCAGATTGCAAAGTTCTCTGGATATTGTGCCTCCCAAGGCTACCAGTGTCCAGCAGGCGTCTCTTGGCTGACTATTGAAGAGATACGTAGTGATGTACAAGACAAAGGGGTAACCAATAGTACTCTTGAACGAGAGCTCAGAGTAACTGTTGTTATTAATTTTCTGCATATATAATCACATCTTGTAACATTTTGAGATAAACTTACCCTGAATCCTTTTTGCAGTGTTATAAGTCTAAAAGACGATGACTTTTCCGAGTAGAAATCTTGGGTTTTGGTTTTCTGGGGGAATTGCCTGTGTCTGATTGCTGTGATGGAATGAACGGTGTTTAAATCTGTCTGCACTAATTCTTTACACAAGTAAAGGTACAAGCCTATTGCCAGCAGTGATTGCGAGCATGTTAATTTAGGCAAGAGAAGCTTAATTGCTCTGTGTACTACTGCCCTCCTTGCAGCCTGTCTAAAATTAGTTGCTGCATGAGCTTTGCTTGCTTGCTATTACCTGAGCAGCTGTACCAGTACTTAACGACCTACTTTTGGTGAATCCTAGCCCAGATGATTGAGCTTGGCTATGAGCTTCATACCTGCAAAAAGCTGATAATTACAGAGTACTTGTGATAAGTAGTTTATTTCTGAGTAGTATTAACAGCTCGGTGTTTGCAGCTTTGTAAAAATAAAAATAATTTCTAAAAAAAGTACGGATTTTTAAAAAGAAGTTCTACAAAGCTCAATTTCTATCATCTTTCAAAGTTGTGTTTAACTTTTGTTAGGGTACGAAAGTGTTAGTGGCCTCAAGATGAGAACTCGTTATCCAGTGGTGTAGAAATCTGTGTAATTGGTCCTGTGGGAGTTTTGGCACATAGAAGAGCAGTTGTGGTAGCTGTCTGGTGGCTTTTAAGCATGCTCTTCTCCCAGCCAGCTTTTACACCCTTCTCTTTAACTTCAGCTGACTTACATAAACTGTTTGTCTTTCAGAGCCAACACGTAATCAGCCAAACTGAACCAAGAGGAAAGAGAATATTTGAGAAGGCTCCCAGCATCTCATGAATGAGCTAACGGAACTCGATAATGCTGGTTCTCCAGAGCCAGGTCTACGGCTCAGAAGAGGACACATGTCTGACCCTGCAACAGCACAGGCAGCCTTTGAGGAGGACAGCTCTCAACAGAGGCTTCTTTTAGAGGAGCCACCTCTGTCTTCTGATCAGGAAAACGTACGTTTTATATGATTACCTGTTAGGTTTGCTGGGAAAAGGGAGTTGTGGCGTAAGTGTTTCTTAACTCTCAGAAAGGTGGACCGTGAGCCTACCACCTTTTAATGCCTGCTAAATAATTGTAATAATACCAGGAAGATTCCAGAAATACTCAGTTGAATGTATGGGAGCTTGAGTGACGAGACTAATTTTACCAGCTTTTAAGTTTTTATTCCATCCTCACAAAAATGGGATTTGTAGTGATTTGTTCTCTGCTGAGATGCTGCTCATATGAAAAGATTTTTGTTCTCTAACTTTCGGTTAATTGCAAGTGACAGGAGAAGATATATTGAATGTAATCAGAACCTTTGGCTGAATGTAATCAGAACCTTGACTAATTGCTATAATTTTGGAGATTAGGACAGAAAAATCTGTTTGCAAGTATTGTTGTTGGCAGAATGGCCATACTGGATTAGGCCAAACATCCGCAATGTACAGTATCCTGTGTCTGGACAGTAGCCAGTAACAGATTCATAAGGAAGAGTACAAGGGTGGGGAAACGTTGTATTACTTCCCTAGGACACTCTCACAGTCTTGAGCAGTTGGTGGCTCACAGATTTTCTGAGCCAGTGTCAGTGTCTTTAAATTTTTGGTGCAGGAGTCTCTGTAAATTTGAGCAGCCACAGCATCCTGAGGAAAGGCGTTCACAGCTTAATTGGGTGTTACCCAAAGGTAATGTCCAAGCACTGGACTGAAGTACCTTCTGGTTAGAGAGTTCCAGAACTGTAATTAATGCTTCTCCCAGGATATGCTCAGATGGATATCAGCACAGTTAAGTGGAAGAGGCATTCATCTTAGGCTCCCTATTAAATTTATCATAGATTAATGACTTTACTGTATCAGCTCAGTCACAGCAACTGTGTGGTTTTAGCCAGCAGCAAAAACATGCCGGTGCTACTTAGTGTGTGTTGGGCTGTGGCTGTAATTGCATTTGCCACAAATTCTGGGTATGTGCATGGAGCACTGTCATGGATCAGCTGACACGAGAACCGGTATGAGCCTGTCTTAACTTGATGAGTTTGAGCTCTTACAGAATTCAGTTTCAAGTGTTCTTTTACTGAGAGGCCAGAACAGATATTCATGGCTAGTAAGCCAAGCCAGTGCACTCCAAGTTGTACAATTCTCTAGGACATTTTCAGTATATCACGATAGCAGGAAATACCCAGGGTCTTTTTCCATTCTCTGGAAGGTTGTGAATCATGTGTATGAGGTGCAAAGTCTTAGCCAATATTTGAATTCCGTAACGTTAAAAAAAGAGAAGTTAAATTGTGCCGTCACGTATTTTGAACACACTGGGTTTGACATCGTCTGTTTTGAAGGATGTTTTCATTCCCATCTCTGACTTTCCTGGCTGAGTAATGTGAGTTACCTGCTGCCTGTGGATGGAATAGCCCAAAGTAAGAGCCCATAATTGATTATGGTCTTAAATTCTTTCTGTACATTTGCTTAGCTAAAAAGAAATTACCTGGATGAGTCAAAGTGTTTAATTTTAAATTTTAAAATTTTGGAAATAAAATGGTTTGAACACTTTCTTTCTCTCTTTTAGGCATTCTTAGCATATGTTATGTTTGTTTGGTTTTTATTTGTTTGCTTTAAATTGTATGACAGAAGTATGTGTTCCTTTTGTTTTGGCTCACTACAAGTACTTAGCTTTCTTGTGTTGGATGTGTTTTCTTTTTCCTGGTCTTCTGGAGTGCTGTCACAGAAAGTTGTTGTTGCCATTTGGACCTTTCTGTTCTCTCTTAATCTGCATCACTTTCTCTGCCTTATATGGCTTCCTGCCTGTTTTGACTTTTTTTCAGCCTCTCATTCCTGTCCTCTGTGATTTCTTCTTTTTTAATAGTTATGTATTTAAATTATTTTTCATCATGAAAGCCTGAATAATTGATGCTTCTGATGGATCATCCCAAAACACTTTGCTGTCAGAAGTACCGATATTATCTTGCCAAATGGCCTTTATTATGTGATATTCTACAGTGTTCTAAATAATCTGGAATAAACATTACGCTCTACATCTTCCTCTGTCTTGTGTAAGCCTCAGCACAGCTGTTACTCAAATGCCAGCTGGGATTCACTCTTTTGCTCCACTGTCTGTTCTGGCTGTGTGCAACTGCCTCAGCAGAGATGACTTATTAGTGCAAAAGCATGATTCTCCTCTGCTTTTGACGAGGTTCATGTTTAGATAACAGTATATAAGGTTATTGTTCTTGGCTAGATGGCAGTAGTACTCAGCCACTCAAGCTAAACATAGCCTTCTAAAAGGACCCAAGCGGTGCCCACTGCATTAGTGTTCCAGAGGCTAAATGCAGCTGATGGTAGCAGTTCCAGTGTTGGATAAGGGAAGTGGATGAGAACTATACAGTGTCTTGGTAGAAGAACCACCATCATCATTTAATGTGCTTTTAAGTGCTTCTGCTTAAGAAGAGCTAGTGCCCCACCAAGCTGGCCTGGCAGCCTGAGCCGGCCTCTCCAAGATCTCTGCCTTCATGACATCTTGTGGGGCAGTGCACGGGGATCCCATGACTCCTGCAAGGTTCTTGGTGTTGGGATCCATAATATATTCCTTCTGTTTCCAGCAGATCTTTGTTCTCTTACTCTTTCATATTACAAAAAATGAAACAATTGGTTTAGTCCTTCCCATGCCGGTGACAGAGGCATGGCCCGACACTACCTGTTAGAAATATAAACCGATCCTCCCTCCTGAATACAAAAAGGTTCTCCTGAGGCTTCCAGGAAATCTGGTTTTCAGCTCCCTGCCTTCTTCCCATCATACTACACTCACTGCTTAGGATCATTACAACTGACCTGACTCATTTTCAGAAGCAAAGGAATTTCAAAATTTTACACTGAGGTATTCCCTCAAGTTGAATGTCAGCACCACAAGCCCCTACAAGTTTCACTGTCTCAGCACAGAACAAATTTGGGAAGGGAAAACAGTTTGCTCTCTTGTTTTTCAATCTGCTTTAAGAGCTCAGGCCATGACCTGAATCATGTTACAAGTATGTTCTGCCTTGTCAACCAGACTTAGGACCTGCCTGATGATTATGGATTCATCTGGTGACTGCTGGACTCTAGGCTGAACCTGGTAGCTATCACTGACCGCCTCTGTAGTTGTCCTGTGTGGGTACTGCTGCTGAGGAGGCTGCCTGTGCCAGAGGAGGGTGGATGGAGATCCCCTGCACTGAGTGGTGAGGGCAGCTCCAGCCTAGAGAGCTGTCCTTTCAGCCTTCGTGGACTCGGCAGCAGCTTCACACACTGCTCCGTGTAAGCGGATGGTTAGTGAAGGATGTGTGACAGGAAGACAGAGACTGATAGGGAAACATGATGATAAAAAGTTGTGAGCATTGTTAGACTGCCCTGTCTTAATGTGGGGGGAATTATTGAATTTTCTCTCAAGCCATCTGTGTTTGCAATTGTTAGGAAATCACGGCAAGACAGGCAATGCACACTTATTTCCACAGCGCAGTTTACACTATGCCGCGCTCACTGCCATTGTTAAACAATAATTTTAAGCCTGTACCTTCTGTTCCCCCTTGTTTCTGTCTTTAGATAGCACAGAGAAAAAAAAACTTATTTGAAAAGGCATACATCTCAAATATATTAATTTTAAACTGTATTGTAATTACATGCGGCCAGTTCTTAGTCTTCCTCCCATTTTATAGGCTTAATTGCTCAAGTGAGTGCTATATTCTTACATTTTTAATTAGTCAACTTCTTACCAATAGAATTTTTTTCTGCTGTGAAGCAGTGCATCTTTAAAAACTGAAGTTTTGTCAGGAATGCTCAAGAATTTTGAGCAAAATGTGGGATCTTCGTTAGGGACTGCAGCTGAAGAAAAAACTGCTCTGGATACTGAAAACTGCACGGTGCCCAATAGTAGATTTTGAAGACTAACTCAGCTGTCTTGGAGACTTTTCCCCAAAATTTACAGGTGGTAGTAAGATGCCCAATGAAATGCAATCAATTACTGAAAATTGGATTAATTTTTTTTTATTATTGACATGGAAAGTATTTATGTTCGAAGCAAGAAACTGTGTTGTGGTTTTTTTTCCCCATGCAGAAAATGGAAATGCAGTCCATAAAAATGCAAAAATTAAGTCTTTTGACCCAAGGCTGTACTATTTTTAACATTAAAATGTCTTATTAGACTACTGAAGAAAAGCTTTGCGTCTTGTCAGCAGGTGTTTTGGGTCATGCATATAAATACTACCAAGTAATTTGTGACCAGACAACATACTCTTTGTTCAGGGATTTAATATTTCAGCTATTTGCTAAATGCCAACTTCTACAGCAAATAAACAAAACTGCACAAGCCACGTGGTAAACTGCTTACAGAAACTTATTCTGGCAAATGGAATTGTATATCTGAAATATTTCATGACAATCACAACATGTTTTCATGGTTTATATTCATGATGAGAGTTACGTTGCAAATTCTCCAGTAAGTGTAGATAATAGCATATACTTCTGTTATCTGTACTTACGCCTTCCATTTCTGCCTTCTAATATTTATACCTATTGCCAATTCCTGAACACCTGTTACCAGAATAAATCTTTTAGGGCACTGGAGTCTTTTCAAAGCCCACCCTCCGCCAAAAAAAAAAAAGTTTATTTAAATGAAAAGTAGACATTTGACTGTTTAAATACAGGAAACTTACCACACAGTGAGTGAGATGTAAAAAGGTTTGTACATAATTCTGCCACAAAAATGGTGTTCTTGTGGGCAAGCTTTTGCTGCCAGTTCTGATTTTACCCAACTTGGTGAATGTCTAAGATACAGCAAGCTCTGTCCAGTCTCCCTTGGTCCCTGAGCAGTTTTTCCACCATTATTAATACGTGGCAAGCTGCTGCTTGCTCCTCAACGTGCTACAAAAACTTTGCTATCAGTTTTTTCATCATGACACAAAGTACCTCTAAGAATAGACTTGGTCCTGGTTTTCCTTACTTTAAAAAAAGATGTTTTTTTAATATCCCCTCTTGGTTTTGTGTCTTGATTTTTCTTTAGAAACAATCAGACCATTTTGCTGTGATAGAGCTATCCATGATGAAGTTAACCCCCTTTGGTAGTCTCTTGTGCTAGCTTCAATTTGATAGCAGAGATCACAATAGACAGAATATACTCAGCACTGACTTGATTTCCCTGCACATCTCTGTTTCTGAACTTCTGGAGAATTCATTCTTGTCTGTACATTACCCAAACCCCTTGTTTAGTGTTAGAGGTGAATCACTACCAGATCTACATACATGCTAATATGTGTGGAACCACCCACATGTATCAGATAATCTAGATTTCTGTATAAAGCCTTGAGCAAACAGCAAGGTACAAGAAGAAAATTGTAAGTGCTGCACTCTTTAATTTTGTTAGGTCAGTTCAAACAGAATAAAAACAATTTTTCCCTATGACATATTTAATTACTGGTGTCTTTTGAAAAGGAAAACTTAAACTTTGCAGTAAGAGTTGGCTAAAAAAAATTCAGGTTTTTTTTTTCTCTTTTCGGTATACACAGGAAGAGATATAGTATGATTCAATCCTTTAGAAATAGTTGGCTATCCAGTACAAGAAGAAAAACTAAACCTTGTGTCCAGCTGAAAGAAATTATCCTCACCTTACAAACAGTAGTGACCATTACAACAAAACTGCAGTGTCCGCTGCTTTATGATACTTGTGCTTTCTACATACAGATATCAGAACTTGTAATTTTGTTCCCCAGTCTGTCTTGTATGACACCTGCACCTTGGCAAACTCAATTATTTCTCAAGTTCTTTATGTTTGTGCAACCTACAATGGCCAGCTCTTTCTTCAGAATTCCTAGTCCACAGAGGATGGACTGGGTCTGTGCTATATACCGAAAGAAGAAAAGAGGGAGGTGTTTGCTGCTGACAGACAGCGCCATATGCACATATCAGCTGCAGATGAAATAAGGTGTTCTGTTTCAAAAGTTGCCACAAATACTTCTGATAAAGTGTTTACAACTCAACAACAATATTATAAATAATTCTGTGTTCCTTTTAAAGGAATAAGATATTTTCTTTATATAATTTTCAGGGAGTTTAAGAAGTAATTTTCAGAGAAAATTATTCCAAGAAAGTAAAAACATTCGCTAATTAATTTCTGTTTCTCCAGAAGCTTGTGTGAGCAAGCTACTACTGATACAGTAACCTTGCTTCAATCAGTGTATGACTACAAAGGCTTTGATATGTCGTTCTATGATACTCATTCATTTCAAGAAAAACACTCTAGGAAAATATGTCTTGATACCAGTGTACACAGGTTGCACTACACCATCGTGCCAGTATGATATGCATTTGCATTTTCATGATTTATATTAGGAGATATTTTTGAAAGCTCTCTTCAAAAACTAAGAGGAGTGGTTTTAGAATTGTAATTTTTCCTGTGAATTTTGAAGCAAATCCAACCTTATTGATGGAACTTATTTTTGTGACCTTGCCAGGGGAAAAAAAAAAAAAAAATCACTTTTTAAATGTCTTCAGAATACCCTGCTTGGTAAAAATGCGAATTAATGTTCCCTTACCTCTGACTTACCAGGGTCCTTTGAAATTGATCTGTACTGGTCCATTCTGGTTTGTACCAGTCTGTACTGGTCTGTACCGCTTCATACCGGTCCATACCAGTCTGTACCAGTCCATCCCGGTTCGTACCAGAAGACTTGAGGTATAACTGTACAAAGTGTGTGTATTTCTGTCCTCTGGTAATAGCGCATTGTTTACTTTTCCCGTCACCTCTTGTTGCCCTACTTATATCATTGCAGCTCCTTTATTTATATAAAATCTTCCCCAGATTCTCCCATACAAGATTCCTTTGCCTACTCCCTGCTCCTGTAGGAGTAAGCAGTCTGAGCTCTTAAGAAGTAGTAGTTGAATTTGCTGAATTATTTTAATAGTATTTTCAAAGGAGGTGGAAGCATGCCATCATGTTCAGAATTATTTTCTATCTCCCTCACAGCTTGCATTGTATACTGTGTGTTTCTAATTTTGATGGGCCAGTGTTGTTCCTCATTAGTAATAAAGCATTTTTTGTGCAAAGAAAATGGGAATGATATTAAGAAATAAAATTTACTCCTGAAAGTTTGTTTTGTTTTTGACCCTGGCACCAGTAAACCTACCTGTGAGGTTGCATAGATGTGAACAACAATTACATTAAGGATCCTACTTTCTGTAAATAGTGGCATTCACTGAATTAATTTAGCAAAGATTTACTAGCCATATTGAACATGTTTATTCAAAATAATAATGAAACAGCTGCATCTTTCTGCCAGTGCTATTAATCTGCCAGTTTTACAGTGATTCTTATGAGAAGATAAAATTAATATCCTTTTACATTCAAACGTCTCAGTCGGTATTTTGTCCCATAATTCTCAGCCCTCTCCTAGAGTGCATGTGTGTACACAGATCATCTCCTCTTCCAAGTACCTGCTTCAAAGAATAGGTACACATCTTAAAATTTTGTTTAAACATGCAGTTAAAGTATTGGCAGGTGAGTGCTGAACCTTCTGTGACTTAGAGAAACAGTGACAATTTATCTGCATGTTAAGCATTTGGTGGTGAGAAAAGGATCAGACAAGCTGTGTAATTCTTCTTGTTCTTTCAGCAGCTTGAACTTTTTTTCCCTTTTCTGGTTTGCATGTGCTGTGTATGTGCTGTTAAGGTGTTTCAGCAGGTGCTTCCTCGTGTAGCATGCTGGATTGCCTTTTGCCCGTGGGATAGCATCCTTTCTCCTGTCCTGGAGTTTCTGTGTTTTAACTGCCTTTGTCATTCCAGCAGGGATAGTTCCTGAAGAAATCTCTCTTTCTGTGGCTTTGTTAAGCTGACACAGTCAAATGCATGTGACTTATCACAATGTGATGAATGGGCTCTTTATGCAGCCCTGAAACCCTGTGCTTGACTCTTTCCTTTTGTACTTTAACCTGTCAATGACAGAAGGTAAACAAAAGAACCAATTTTTTTGTTGCCTTTATTTCAGTAGCCAGGTTTTCCATGCTTGGGTGATGAGTCCTTGCATCTTTCGTGCAGTTGAGCTACCTAGTGCAGTTGTCCTGTGTAGCACCAAAATGTGCTCATAAAGTGGAGGTCCATTGCTTTAAAGTGCTTGAAAACACAGCAGGGGTTTGGGAGGATGTCCGTGTAGTGCTCAGTGTAGTGCTGAATGGGCAAAAGAAATTTGGGTAAATACTTGTCTGGGTTGCTTCTCAGGGAGCATGGGCTTTGACTTCAACTGCAACTTAGCTGACCTCTGACAGATTTCGTGGTATCTCCGTGTGCCTACAGGAGTTTTTCTAGAGTGTAAATACCAATGTGACTTGAAGGAGGAGGGCAGAAGGATGCAACAGAATTTCAGGTACAAAACAGAATTTTTAGAGAAATTAAAGGTGAGCAAATGACTTGAGGCTTTTAGCTTGAATCACAGAACTTTAAGCCTTTTCTGTTATGGAAGTGTCTATGTATTATCTGCAAAGGCAGACTACAGAAATACTTTTGGTATTGACAGAAAGGTGCAAGTAAATAAATGAAATTGTCAACCTCTCTTTCTAATACATTCCATCTGAGTGAAAGATTGAGGTGTTAAGTCTTGAAAGTCAAAGGTAGATGTTCAGTCTTTCTGAAGCTGATGTTTGTAAATTCTGATTGCCTGAAATTTTATCCTTTATAGATCTACTTGCAAGTTTCTTGCTCGGTTTGAAACCATTTAGCTTTATTTTCAGTCTGGCATTTTACTATTGGTACTTTGGGATTATGATTAAAAACTTGGCATCTCCTTCTGTGTTTTCCTTCTTCTTGCATTGCATTGCAGGTTTTGTTAGCAGAGGCTGTCTTCTGGGAGGGAATGGGCGAGACCTGGAAAAATGAAGCTTGAGGTCCCACTGAAACATGTTTGCTTTTGTTTTAAAGCAGATTATGTTCAAAATTTGTTGTTTTGTAGATCTCTTTACCACATCTTCTTTTCCTCCATTTTTTTGCAACTCTGGGGAAGGAGTGTTAGTTATTTCTTTAACAGCATGTGAAATGACATTATACTTCAAATCAAAAGATCTTAACATCTGAATTTATCCTTCGCTTGCTGCTCTAAGCACTGGATGTAATGTGTATTTTACTCAGACTGCCAGTCACTGAAGTAAGTGCTTGAATCTAGTAAATATGCCCTTTTTTTTGTACATCAAAGCATTTTTGGATGCACAGAGCAGAGTATCTCCAAGTATTCCCACTCAAACAGTACAAAGATGTGATATGTTTGTGGAGATGGTTTCCAGGCCCCAGAGGCTTGAGTTGGTCAGATGCTCATGCATCCTGCACGGACAGTTGATGTGCCTGGGTTATTAACAGACTTTAAGAGCTTGAAAGTCTGCAGAAAAGACGAAAAGTGGTGACCTAATCAGCCATGAGTAGGCAGTGCCCAGAAGGCTGGTAACGTGTGCGAATCGGCCATGTCTCTCTCTCTCTGCTCTGTCTCCCAGAAAACTCTTATTGAATTAACAAGAAGCTTGTCATAGGTTATGGCTTGTTGAGTTGCAGCTGGGTTCAACTGTCTCCTGTTAGTGTGGAGTTTCAGCTCTTTGGGAGGGGAAGTGTTGGTACTCGAGGGTTTGCTGCCTGCCAGCAGGTTTTGTAACCATTGCCTGCTGTGCTGTGTTTTGAAACTAGGAGAGGGAGGGAGTAGTTTTGTTTATCATTCACTGGCACGACTGTTTCCTTGGACAAGGGTTAGATTCCATGGGCTTTGCCTTTGTTCTCCTGGAGATCATATCTCTCTGACTTGGTAGCAGTGGGGGAACATGTTGGCCTTTCACAGTGATATAAGAGGAAACACTGTTGTGCTGGTGGGTTAACTTGCATCTTCCTCCAACTGCTTTAGATTGATTGACTCTGCTCTGATGTTGAGTTCAGCATACACTTTCAGTCTCTCTTTGTTTATTTTTTTTAACAGAACTTTTTTTTTTCCATAAGCCTAGCATGCTTGTTCTCTTCTCCTGCTGTCAGGATTAACAATGGCAGAGGAGCAGGAAAAGACACATGAGACTCTTGCAGTAGAATTGATTTCTCCAGGCTCTCCCCCAAAGGGTGCTGATGAGCACATGTGGATATTGAGGCCTGTGGCCCTTGTCAAATACTGGGCATTGACAGAAAATCAGTAGTTGCTACTGCTCAGAGATTCAACAGAGCCTTTTCATCTGAAAATATTTAACAAGGGAGTGAGTTCTAATAAGGGTGTATTAGCAAGGCCGCTGAAGCCAAAATGTGACTTTGTCCTAGGACTATTTGCTACATGAGTTTTGAACGTTAGTGCTTGTTTTTAATGAGTGCCAGCAAGCAGTCACCCATGACCAGCTGTATAAAGCTGTTTCCAAGTGCTATGTTAAATGGACTATATCTTTTATAAGAAGGTGACCTACAAAGGAAAAATGCTAAACTCCAGGAACCTTGCAGTACTTAACATTTTGACCAGCAGGCTGAAAGGGTTTTTGGCACAATGCTAATGAAAGACCTTTTTTTGGTCCAGTGACAGCAAACCTAGCTTTGCACACCCTGCTTAGAGGTTGAATATAGTTAGCCTTTTTGGATCCTGTGGCGTGGCTGTGTTTACAGAAGCCTGTCAGAATGTGAATTCTAAAGGACAAAGCTGTTATTTTAGAATATATGCAGAAAGTTTGGGGAAGTCAGGGAAAGTTTTCTTTGGTGCTGTTCATTTCCAGTTCCAATCCAAAGAACATAAACTGATGAAATTCTGAAAATTGTGCAACAGGCTTTCAGGAGAAGTGGTGTGGCACGGCAGCACCTATTGCTGCTTCCCCCTTACGAAAGGCGGGTTAATAAAGGTCAGTTGACAGAATGGGCACAGAGGAATTGCTGAAAAAAAGCAATCTAGGGAGGTGAAAAGGATGATACAGGATTGTAATTAGAAAAATAACATTTTTATATTATAGCCTTGAACGTATCTTGGCCATTATGCTGAATGCTGAATGCTCTCGAGTTACTGAATCTGGCACGCTGCCCTGAGGAACATTAAATGACTTGAATGTCATGTTAAGCACTATTAATCATTCATCTGATGAGATCAAGATAAACAAGAGCAAAAACTCCCGAGTCGTGTCTAGACTTTGTGACTTCAGTTTAATGTGGGGGATAACAGTGGTATTGTAAATGCAGCAACATATGTTTTCTAACTTGCATTTTAAGAAGAGAATAGTCTATAAGTACCATGCTGTATAATATCCCATGACTCAGTGTTACTCGAGACATTTGGGTTCTCTGAGCTATCTTGCCTGTGTTACAATGACGTAATAACAGCGTGTTCCTACCAAGGCAGAGAGTTTTGCCAGGACACCTGTAAAGAAGAGAGTGGGGGAGTGATGTCAGCAGCTGAAGGAAGCAGCAAGAATATTAGAACAAATTCAGAGTGCATCACTCCTTGGAAAGTCCTGTGATGATCAGTTTAGGCTGCTGGTGATACCTTGGTGTTGAATTGATGTCACAAACAATTGAACTTTGAGACGGGGGAGTTCATTAACTCCAGAGCTTAATACTACATAGATTTGTGCATGGTCAGTTAGGCTCTTGGGTAACTGAGTAATGACTGTCTGAAAAGGAACTCTAGACCAGAAGACTTCTGCCCTTTCTGGGGTTTAGGAGAGTCTTATTACAGTTACCAGTTGTCCTGGTTTTGACTGGGGTAGAGTTAATTTTCTTGCTGGTAGCTGCTACAGTGCTGTGTTTTGAGTTTAGTATGAGAATAACATTGATAACACGCTGATGTTTTAATGTTTGCTAAGTAGTGCTTACCCTAAGTCAAGGACTTTTCAGTGTCCCCTGCTCTGCCAGGAGAGGCACAAGGAGCTGGCAGGAAGTGTGGCCAGGACAGCTGACCTGAGCTGTCCAGAGGGATATTCCATACCACAGAAAGTCGTGCCCAATATATAAACTGAGGGGAGTTGGCTGCGAGCTGCTGATCAGTGCTGGGGGACGGGCTGGGCATCGGTCAGTGGGCGGTGAGCAGTTGTATTATGCAACACTTAAATGTCTTGGGGTTTATTCTCTCTCTTCTTTTTATTCTTATCATTACAATAATATTTTACTTTTTTCCAACTGTTAAACTGCTCTTATCTCAACCCACGGGTTTTACCTTTTTTCTGATTCTTTTTCCTATCCCAATGTGGAGGCAGGCAGAGTGACCTAGCAGCTCTGTGGTATTTTGTTACCATCTGGGGTTAAACTATGACATGGTGTTACTGCTTAATGTGTGCACTTCTTCAAATACCATGCATGCAATGCAGAAAAACTGTGGATTTTCAGAAAGAGCAGTCCTGGAAGCTGGAAGTTGTTTTGAGAATACAGCAGTCTGTTGAAGTGATCATCAGTTTAACTTTCTTTATTCTATACCTAGCTGGGTTCTTAGGCTCCTTGGTAACTTACGAATGCTACTAAGAGTAGGGCTGTAGAACATTTGACATCCAGCTGATGTGTGTTGATGAGAAACTTGACCTTGCGCATGTTCTACAAAATGTATCCTGTAGTGGATCTCAGTAAAATGGCAGCTGATGCTCCCTTTGTTTCTGTTGCACACACTCGAGCTCCTGAAACCCCTTGGTTATCTGCACCAGCTTTATTATCTAATAGGAGGGTCAGCTAGCAAAAAAAGTTGGTAATTTCTGCTGGATTAGTGTTGGGTCAGCTAATCAAGCCAGGGATCAGAGGGATGCCAGTGTCAGTGTAAAGGAAGATGTCCCTAGACAAAACCACAACGGGGGGTTAGGGAGAAGAGGACCACTTTTGACAGAGTAAACTTCTTAGGTAGCTTCATGCAGATTTGATTTATGTTTTGGTTTGCACACTTTAATGGACACAGAGAGATGACACTTTCTGAAGTGATGAACTAGAACTTGCTTGTCCCGTGTGCGAACAGCATTCATGTGCAAACTCTGAAACTTTCTAGAAATCTTTAAACTGTCATCAAGAAACTACAGACCTCAAGAAAATAAACTTTCACTGCTTGAAGTCCAGAGAACACAACTTTTGAGAAAGTGGGAAAAGTGTTTCTGGACTCTTATTCTGCAATTGTGACTTGACTTCTGACAGGCTTTTCCGTAGTAAGGACATTATTAAACAGTGTGTCTGTTAACAGATTTGAGAGTGATAGTATAGAAACTGTTAATCTATGTGAGAAGGATAAGCTGTTATAGTAGACAAAGAGAAGTATAATGCATTTACTAGAGCAGGTTTTACTGCACTTTTCTCTGTAACAGGATCTTTGGCTATGTGATGTGACATTTTTGGACTGTATTCAGGCAACAAATTCTTGTACTAAATGGAAATGTTTTTTTACCTTCTGTGTCATTGCTATAAAAGAGTGAGATTTTATTCCTAATCTTGTTTAATGATAGGCACTGTGCGGTTGAGCTCTTGGGTTTCTTGCTTTTGTTTGGTCTGGTTGTTCTAAGGCTTGGTTTTGGTATCAAACCTTTTTGATCCCTACCAAAATCTGCTCTGAAATTCTTGTTTAGATCATGTGTTGCTTAGTTCTCCATACCTGCCCCCTCTTTCTCTTAGGTACTTGGCTATCACCGTTATCACAAAAGAAACAGGAAAACTTCACAAAATAAAGCGGATATGGATAAACCAGTAAAGCTGTTTTCTTCTGGCCACTTTCACTTGTCCTTGGTTTATTCTCTGGTACCATTACTCAGCTCAGGCTGTATTTATATGTCTGTTGTACAATTTCCATCTCATTAGGTGCCTGTACTGGTTTTTAGTAGTTTTAACACTGTGAATTTGCAGAGGGAGCAGGATTAGAACTGGAATGATTACTTGGCATTTTCACAGAGTTAGAAGTCCAGACCCATTGGAGCATAAGTATCCAGAATTATGGATACTGTTCATGATTTCTGATTTGTGTGAACGACTGATTGTATGCCTTGCTGCATTTGTACCGCAGAAAAATGACAGCTGATGATTGCAACAACTTTGCTTGTTACAAAGAAATGAGGAGTTTTATTTAAAGATACTCTAAAATGCCCTGAAGACTTCATGGAATTATTTAGTCAAAATTTGAGACACTTTTAAAAGCAATTGAGTAAATTAGGTGACATAAAAGAACATCTGAAACATTAGCCGAGTGAAAATCCTTTTGGCCTGTGGTCTAGGTACTGCAAAAGCAAAAGTTATTCTTGAAAGCACTTAATTCAGGATATATCATACCTCCTTAAAAATGGAGTATCAGAGTGTTTTTCTGGGCTCTTGTTTCTTGCATGGTCTTAAGCAAGTGATATTATTTACCCAATATGTTTCACATTTTAAAATGTGATTCTGCGGGCAGGACTTAAGAATAGTCGAAAACTTAAAGAATAGTCCTAAAGCCTATGCTTGCTTTCGTTGTTATGGTCTGGAATTATTGCTGAATTTCTGACACAGTCAGCCAAAGGGGAGAGAATGTGGGAATCCTGAGATATGAAGGCACATGTCACAAAAGAAATTTTACAATATGCCTTCTGAAACAGAAGAGGAATATGCTTTTCTTTCAGTCACTGTGTGAAGAACTGAAGGTCAGTAGACTCCTTCAGTTTTCCAAATGAAAGCTGGTGTTGGTGTTGCCCTCCACTATAGATTTCTGGCTTTCAAGAAGCACAATTCACTGTTCTTTCCAATGAGATGTTACGGGAAGGAGTCGAGAGAGGACGGACGTTCCAGAACGGACCTCGTTTTGTCTCCTTAGTGTGGAAAGGACTAAGAAGCTGAGCTTCAGTTTTTTTCCTTGAATGCTAATTTTGCAGTTTAATGGCAGGAAGGAGATAGTAAAATCAATTCCATTTTCTGGCAGTCATCTGGACTGTGTATATGATATGAATTCCTTTTATCACTAGAAGAAGCTCAGTAATGATTTGTTTGTAGGCACATTGCCAAAATGCAAAGATTTTGGACTAGTTCATAAATAGCTGTGCTCTTCAAGCTTTACAGTCTGTTCAAATTTCAACCTTCCCATCATTCTAGAAATGGGAGTATGTGCAGAGGGGGAAATGAACATTTTTTGGCTTTGAGTCACTGTGCAGACTGCAATGAATACAGGTTTTGATTCCAGAAGGGACCTTTTTTTCCCTTCAGTTCACCAAGTTTTGTAAATTGAGGATTACTAACTCGTTCACCCCATTTGAGCTGGTTATTGTGTGGTGCTGGGGAAGGGAATTATAGGGTAGCTAAAATGCATCGGAACTTAAACGCCAGCCTTGCTTTTCCATAAGGTGTGCCCTTGGAAATGGAAAGTTTCTTTGATTGTGCAGACTATCGTGAGCATCTTATGCAGACCTCCATGGCAGGGGACTTGGACTAGTTGATCTTTAAAGCTCCCTTTCAACTCAAACCATTCTGTGTTTCTGTGACCTTGAGTTAATTATTTATAATATTGAAAACTGAGAATTCTAACCAGAGAGCTCCATTAGTAGGAAAAGCCAGTAAAATTAACAGTGTGGTAAATAATGTGAGTGAATGCTGTTGAGTCAGAATGAAACTGAATTTTTTTTATCCTTATACCTAACAGGGATTTGTGCCTATTTTAGTAGGATAATAAACCTATTTGCATCTTGGTGTTGCCTGATGCCTTTCTCAATAGAACTAATCTAGGCAGAGTGAGTGTATTTAATAGTCTTAAACTGCTGTAGAATCTGGGTAGAGCTGATCAATATTTATATCAATCATTGCTATAAAATATGAAATATTGCTCAGAGGGGCTGTTCACTGGAATGATAAATGAAGGTGAATGGGCAGTACGAGGGACATGGTTTGTCCACAAACATTTGTTTAGTAAATCAAGTTTTCCTAATGTGGGCAAATGTAAGGTCATATGTAAAATGCAAGGGATGTATACTATGTGTTACCAGAAATTGCATTCTGGATAAGCAGAACTGGGTCAAGACCTTTATGAAGGTGGGACCTCTTTGAAAGATGGACCTTCAGTGGCTAATGCAAGCCTTGGGTACAAAAGCAGGTATTAGCATGTCATTTCTCTCTCAGAAAAATTAGAAATATTGAAGTCTCTACACAGCTCACTCACTGTAAGCTGGAAGAAGTCTCCTTTTATTTATTAAAAACCTAAAATTTTAAGCAGCTTATTCAGTTAACTTGTTGACGGAAGCAGTTAATAAGGCTTTACTCTAAGGAGAGAGCTGTAAAGTGGGACAAATGCACAGCCACATCTGAACTCTGACTCAGAGTTCGGGGCATTAACCTGGACATTACTGCTACTCCTTCGTAGGTAAGGTATGAGAGGTTATGTACCACATTCTCAGTCACCAGATGGCATTATTGATACAGAATCTTGAGTTTAAAGTTAACCTTGATAGGAGGGAAAAAGAGTGGTTTGGGAAATGTGGAGGAAGCCAGTCTTCGTACGAATTGTGGAGCTTTCTGGGTCATGAGGTGAGTGGCAGCTTTCTGCGTTAAGTCTGAAGGGTACTAAAAGCTCATTCTCTTTTTTCCAGCTTTCTCAAATTTGTTTACCTTGGAAGCCGAGGTGTTGAATGGAGTCTCTGATGGGCCATGAGCATTGTAGTAAGCAAACAGGAATGTGGGACTTCTGTGGCCCCCCCTGCTTTTTTCCTAAATGGGAAGCTAGAGTGTATCATAATATGTAGATGATGTGATAAGTCACCATAGGGCAGAAAACTACCGAACCTCATTTCTGTAAATTTATTAGTGATGTGTACCGGCTTGATGTCCCCTCTCAGCAGATTCTTTTAGCTTTTCTTTTCAAAATTTTCTTGGTACACCTTGGGGATTATGGGTATTTCTCTTTATATGAATTTTACTTAAAACTCTGCTGTCTGTTACTGCTTTTCTTTGTTAACTTGCCTTTGTCTAACTGGCAGAAGTTTCATGCTAGTTTCTGAAATACCTTGAAAATCAAACAAATGAGTGATTGTCTGTTACTGGATTATGAGCTGAAGAGAAGTGTCAGTTAAACAGAATAGGTCTTCAGATTTGGACTGAAAGTTGAGGTGAAACATTTATAACAAGGTAAATGGATTCCTCTCCTTGACTTGCCTTTTATTACCCTAAAATGCCAGATATGTTATAGAGGCATTAACACCAACATAGTGTTATTGAAACATAAAATGGGGAATAATCCTTCCCTAGAGGTGGGTAGGCTGCAAGCCTCAGACTCCATATCTGGGCTTTAATGAAGCGTAACTTGCAGAGGAGCACTGCCTGCTTCCAAACCTGGTGAGAACACATGCAGAATGGATTAGACATGTGAGTCGTTCTCAGATACCTCAGAATGCAATAATTTTTTTGCTTGTGCTTTTGAATTCCCCTCCTCAGTGCTGTACAAGGAAAGACTTCTTTATTTGCCGAGACCTCAAGTCATAGTTTTGTATGCAAAACAACATCACCTTTCTCTGTTCATCTTTGTACAAAGCATTTTCTGTTTTTTTTTTTTCTCCCCCCAGTGTTCTGAGGATTGCAAACACAATGATGAGTCACCTCAAGAAGACGAAGGGTTTATGGGTATGTCACCTCTTCTACAAGCCCACCATGCTATGGAGAGAATGGAAGAATTTGTGTGTAAGGTAAGGGCATGTGGAAACTGCTGAACTAGTTTCCTTTTTTAGGAAGCTCCATGGGCAGCAGGCTATACTTGCAGCATCCGTGCTGCTGATGTGAGGAAGAGCAGGTACACACCATCCCTGAATGAGCATCTCGTGTTCTAACTAGCAATACTACAGTGTCTCAGGATCTCAATCTGTCATACATGATTAAATTGTAAGGCATGGAACAACAGGGATTGCAAATGAGACTCTAAAGCTGATCGTGCAACTCAGGTGTGTCTCTTGAGAAACACCTGTGAGTGCAAAGCAGAATAAAAGCCTTCTGGTTCAAGGCACTTTAATTTACAAGGTCATTTTGTCCGGGTTTTGTCAGACTTGCAAATATTTTGCTTTTCCAGCACTATTTGCATCCATTGTAGAATAAACTTTGTCCCTGACGTGAAAACAATGCTATATTAAAAACATATCCAAGTAAATCCATCGTAGGTTTTGTAATTGTTGACCTTGGCTCAATTTTTGCCACTTTTGAGAGCCATGGGACTGTATCAGTCTCTGGCCCTTCTTCCTTGCTGAAAGGAATGCTGCCCTTTTATACACTGGTTCCTGCCGGTTTTATGCACTATTTTTGATGTTTTCACAGAGGGACTGTAGTTACTCGGTGGATTTTGTGTGTGGGTTTTGTTGTTGTTTTGTTTGGGGTTTTTTTTACCATGCATCTCTTACTCTTTTAAAATGTTTTGCAGAGTGGATTGTGTAAAATGAATTCCCTCCTTCTGTTTCTACCTCAATTCAAATTTTTGGTTCATGAAGTAAAGCAGTTATTTTCTTGTTTAATGTGTTTAAGAACCCAGTCTTTAACTGGGTTGGTTATTCTGAATGGCTTTGTTTTGCTTCCATGCATGAGTGTGGAGAATTGATTTAAAAACTCTGGGCTCTTGTTGAAACTGAAATAAGAATGTAGCCTTTTAAACTCAGTGTTTCAGGAATCTCCAGCCCTGCTCCTGTAATTCTAGCCAGACGGCAAATCCAAGGAACACTGCAGAAACAACCCCGGTACATAAAGCACTTCCCTGATCCCCCTCTGCTTGGCAGTGCTGCTTCTGACGCCCAGCTGAAGACTCCGTGTGTCTTGTGTTACCAAAGCAGTGCTAAGGACATCTGTGCACACTTATTTCATGTGGAACCAGCTGCAGGAATAGCTGTGTGCACATACACTCCCTCCCCGTTTAAAGAAGAAATCTGATGGAAATGAGTCACCAACCTGTTGCCCTAACTGATCCGTTACCATTTCTTTTGTGAGCTTGGGGACATTTTTTCCCCAGCTTTGAATAAGGGGTTTGACACTTGTTATTGGGCTCTTGCCCCTTCACGCTTTCTGTCCCCTGTTAGTGTTGATGATGGGTAGCTTTTTTTGCTGGACTGCCCCAAATGCTAGCAGTTATGTAGTCAGGTTGGCTTGTGGTGGAGGAACAGGCTTATTTATTTCTCTGAAAGAACTAGGTGTAGGCTTTTTCAGTTAAATGGAAAAGATGACCTGTAAAATAACAAAACCTGGAAATTAAATGTTTTCCCTTCATTGGCAGTAAGAAAAGCCCAATAGCCTTCCTGTCTGATGAAATGCTAAAGTATTTCTTTCTCTGGTGGTGCAGAGGTCAGCTTCATAATGATAGTTGTGAATAGGGCACGTGACTAAACCATTATATTTCAAGTGTAAAGCCTTTTCCCCAGAGATGTCCCATCAACTCTTTTCTGTTTTCTGTACTCACAGAGTAACACTTTTACTAATACGGGTTTTCTTTGGCCATACACCGATGGCACTTGATTCGCTGCATTTAACCAAAATCTTCTGACTTCTAGGTATGGGAGGGCCGATGGAGAGTCATTCCCCATGATGTTCTGCCTGACTGGCTGAAGGACAACGACTACCTGTTGCATGGACACAGACCACCCATGCCTTCCTTCCGGGCTTGTTTCAAGAGTATCTTCAGAATACATACAGAGACTGGTAACATCTGGACACATCTCCTAGGTATTGTCATCTTGCTCTAACCTAACGCCAGTTGGTTTCATTGCTCTCAAAGAAAGAGGGCGAGGTAGAAAGGGGTGTGGTGTTGATCAGCATTATTGTTCCACTAGTAACCTGTTAAATTAGCAGGTTGGTATCCCTCTCCTAATTCTATCCCACCAGAGTTTTTATGGGACTTCCTTAATCATGGCATTTAATACAAACAAATGCATTAAAAATTGCCTAATTGTTGATAAATTACTGGTAGATACTTCTCTTCCAAGTGTGTAGGTGTTAACTGAGATCACATTTCTTACCACAAAAACATGCTTATGTTGCAGCTTCTGTGACCGGTTTCAACTTGTGAGGTGCCTTGAAGGGGAAGGGTTTCTTTGAACTTTGCCCTTCCCTTTCTGCATTTTGCAACGGATATCTTATTGTTAGAGTTGTCGGGCATCTTGCTAAACAAGTGAAAATACAGGGTCTGTCCAAGTGTGAGACAGAGCTGTGGTTGGGATGTGTAACTGAAGTAGGGCAGCACTCAACTCTGCGTGTGCTGCTGGCTGTCAGGCAACTCCTGTGTTTGGTGGTCCTGTACGTTAGTTGTGTTTCTAAAGAAAAGCTTTCAGTGTGCGTGAACTCGACACCTCTCTGCCTTGCTGTTTTTCAGGCTGTGTGTTCTTCCTCTGTCTGGGAATCTTCTACATGTTCCGGCCAAACATGTCCTTTGTAGCACCTGTGCAGGAGAAAGTGGTCGTTGGGTTGTTCTTCTTGGGAGCCATACTCTGCCTCTCCTTCTCATGGCTCTTCCACACAGTTTATTGCCACTCAGAAGGTGTTTCCCGGCTCTTCTCCAAGTAAGTGCCTAAGGAACAGGGTAGGCCAAATAGGAAACAGGTGGGAAAACAGGGCTGGGATTTGTGCCTGGAGCCCCAGTGTGGGAGTTGTTCATTTCATGACTGCATGTACTTTGGAACAGAGTTGAGCAGAGATTTAATGCAGCTTCTTCTAATTATAGTTTGTTTCGGCATGAGTTTTTGTGCTGTCATTTTAGTCTTAAAACTCCATCATTTTCTGCTGTTTGGCCGGCATGTGCTTGCATCTTGCTGCTGTAAGTAATATATACCTTGAGCTTAGTTGCAGGACTTGGAATTTTTAATGCAACTGTCACTTCTTATCATTTCAACTAGTCTGACTAACTTTAAATCTTCAACGTATGTAAGACAGTTCCACAATGTATATCAAGATGTCTTGGTCTTTTGGTTTTACTTCACGTTCTTTTTTGGCTGGCTGCTAAATATCTCGTATTTCCCAAGATTATTCAGGCTAGACTCTGTAATCTGCAAGACCACCTTTAAAGTAACCCAGCTATTAAAGTCCCCTACAGAAAAATTAACTCCATCAACTTCTGTAGGCGTGTTTTGTCAGGGTGGGATAAAAAGCAGTGGCTGTGGATTTCCTTTTTCACACTGGTGTATAGAAAAACAGCGCGGTTGAAAAACTGCGGCACTTTTCCGCTGTGCTCACTTAAGCTGATGCATAACTAACTGATGCTTGTCAGACGCTGAAGGGTTTGCACTGGCTGTGCTCTCGCAACGTACTGTGTGCCCCGTGTTTAGGGGGCTCTTGTGCTGCTTTTTATCTCATCAGAAACTCAAGTTTGAGTTTCCCTCAAAAAGCTTTGGTCTAAAGGTTGCTGAAGGTATTGCTGATGACTGTCCAAAAATGGCCTTACTGGCTGTCTGCCAGGGGAGTCCATTACCACAGGAGGGCATTGGTGGAAGAATTGCCATCAGGAAGTAAGCTGCAACAGCGAGAGGATTTGAGAGCTTTGCATTTCATATGAAACTGATTTTTGTTTCCTTCTAGGCTGGATTATTCTGGCATTGCACTTCTCATAATGGGCAGCTTTGTACCATGGCTGTACTACTCCTTCTACTGCAACCCTCAGCCTTGTTTCATCTACTTGATTGTGATCTGTGTCCTGGGCATTGCAGCCATAATTGTCTCACAATGGGACATGTTTGCCACCCCTGAATACCGGGGTGTAAGGGCAGGTAAGACCTCAAATTAACTGTCTGGCTACTTGACTGCCTTTCCTCCTTGTACTTCCCACTTGGAAAAACCATCTTGGGAAGACTTAAGAGAGCTTAATTTTATAGAGACCTAGTATTCTTGGACTGAGAGCCTGATGGGTTTGCTCTCAGCATATATTTTATAGCCAGCTGGATGCACAGACAAGGGCTAGTGCAAGTCCTGGAAGTGCACTCCTGAAATGGACAGTAACACATGCAGTAGGAAAGGTAGTGCAGAGCATTTCTAGCTGTATCTGGCAGCTTTGCTCCCAAAAAACGACTGACTGCTTGGTGTGTGTATGTGTACTTCTGCTGTTTGTCTTGGTTTGGTAACGCTAGGCTCAGACACCAGCAAATCATTGGATGACTGAACTAATCTGAATGATTTGCCTAGGTAAAATACATAGTCTAGACAAAAACTATTTTTTACCCTTTGTCAAAAGAACAAAACCAGATTTGGTTTCACATTTTGAGGTAGGAAAAAAGAGAAAGCTTTGGGGCCAGCTGTGGAATGTGCACACAGCTGGGTTGAGTAGTAATATTTCTTGTTTCTTAACCTGCACATGCTGTCTACAGTAAATCTAGATTTCCTGGACAGGTTATTGGTGTCCCTTCAGAGGGTTCAGCTTTCCAAACTTAAAATCTCTGTATGGGTCATGAATTTCCCCCCCATGCCCACTTTTTTTTACAAGTTTTCTGTTCTTGCTGCTAAAATCTAAACAAACAAACCATGTTTCTCTTACATGGCAGATCAAATGAGCGCAGCTGCCCCTTTTCTGTTTCCTAGGACTGCTTGTGCAGTGTATGATAAACAACCTCTTTGTTGTTTCTCCTTGTCTTGCTCTTGAGGGATGGTGGTGAAGCGAGGCACAGTCTGCGTGGTCTCAGTTCCCCCTACAGGCCAAGAGCCTCCCCTACACCGAAGCTGACAGGAGCAGTCAGTAAATTAAATATTTTGGCTGCCTGCTGGAACATATAGCCGAGTAGCTTCTGGTATATGAAGGAAGTCTGTGCATTTATTAGCTTCCTGTCCAATAAATCTCTTCTGGGCACCTCCAGCTTCAAGAGCTGTCGCCTTTCTGCTGCTTTGGCAAATACTGAGTTTTCCTTCCGTAGCTTTTGTGTTTTCATTGTGTCCCTTTACCTCCGCTGTGCTCAAACCTGACTCTCCCACATTTTCTTTACCTCCCAGGAGTATTTCTAGGTCTGGGTCTTAGTGGGGTAATTCCCACTCTGCACTTTGTCATCTCTGAGGGGCTCCTGAAAGCAGCCACAATGGGGCAGATAGGCTGGCTGGCACTCATGGCATGCCTGTACATCACTGGTGCTGCACTATATGCTGCCCGCATCCCGGAGAGATTCTTCCCTGGCAAGTGTGACATCTGGGTGAGTCTACAGAATGGCTGGGTGAGGAGACCAGTGTGAAAGCTGGTTCCCCTTGAGGCTGAAGGATGTTGTGTCAGTGTTTTCTTATTGCAAGTATCAAAATGCTGCACCACAAGCAATAGGTCTTCAGCGGCCAAATAACTGTGGGCTCTCTGAGCCTGGCTTTGCTGGTGCCTCTCTTCCTGAGCTATTGCAACCTGGCTAGTCTGAGGTAACTGCTGGTGTGCAAATTCATCCCAGCACATGTACCAGGCAGCTTTAACAGATGGCCAAGCGACTAAGCAACAAGCAGCTGTGAACTTGTGTGTGTGTGTGTTGAGGCTCTTACAAACACACATCTTTATCTTGCTTCTGTGCAGAATAGTACATGGTTATTTTGCTGATGTTCCATGTGTTCTCTGGGGTCTTCACCAGTGCTGGCTCCTCATCTTGTGCAACCAGTGAAAATGCTGGATAGAGATGGTGGTCTTTGAAGGGATCTCTGACCTAGGAGAAGGGAAAGTGGAGTGAGCAAGAGGATGGGTGGGGGAGACTTGGTATGAGGGAAAGAATAATGAAGACTGGAGGAGAAATACGTGGGGAAGATGTAAAGAAAGAAATTGAGTGAAGCAAGAGTAGAGATGAGGGGGAGGTGGACCTTTGGAAGGCCACTGTACTTCCAGTAGCATATTTAAGGCCCCTGAGGGCTAGAAGTGAGAATGAGGCTTGAGTTGTTTGAGTGGCTTTTGCACAGCACCAGTTTGCTTGGTGTGTTTAAATGGCCAAAGAAAGCGTTGCTGCTATAATGAGCTAGGCTCCAAAAGCACTGGTGTACCACCAACTCTTTTCCAAGCTTTCCATGAAGCCTGCGAACACACATTTGTAGAAATACTTCAAGAGCATTATCCAGATTGTTATGGCTTCCCTCAAACAAGGGCGTGCTTTGTCATGGAGCTCCTTCATGGTTTTCATTCTGCTGTAATATAATCAATAACATCCTCGGCATTCATTCAGAACATTTAGTTGTTTCTAGGTTTTAATATAATACCATTTTTTTTTCTGTTCTCTTTTGCTGTAGTAGAGAAGTGAAGTAACAGCATTCAAAATCATTTGGTAAAACTTACGCCTGTGACCAGGGCAGAGTTTGTACCTGTTATCTGTATAAGAGAGACCTTTTTATCAATAAATCAGTAGTGTGTCTTGTAAAGGAACTAATTTTAAAAGTGTCCTGCTTAAGCCTTTTGCCTAAGGCTCTGAACTCATCCTTGTCCCTTCAGAAAGACGAGTTGTGGCATTTACGTGCTATTTTTGTTTATTGACCAGCTGGTTAAGGTGACTCTGAAGGGAAGCGTGTGTGTGTGTGTGTGTGTGTGTGTGTGTAGAATTCGATTATTTGGCTAATGACAGGAGAGGGATGGGCTTTCACACCCATCTTGGAGAACTCTGCAGCTCGTGGTGTGAGGCGCTGCTCCCTGTCACTGTGGCAGGGTCGCGCTGGAGCCCCAAGTGCCCCGGCTGAACAGGAGTGTTTTCTTTCCCGCAGTTCCACTCCCATCAGCTGTTCCACGTCTTTGTAGTGGCTGGCGCCTTCGTGCACTTCCACGGAGTCTCGAACCTCCAGGAGTTCCGTTTCACGGTCGGAGGAGGCTGCACAGAGGAGGATGGGATGCAGTAGAACCAGCCTTCAGCCCGAGACCGTAACCAAAACAGCCGCTGGCGCGGTGAAGCGTACAGGCTAGCAAAAGGAATACCTAAGAAGAATCCACGTTTCAGCTGATGAGGCATGGAGCTTCATGGGGATTCTGACTAACCAAGATAAAAATTCTATACCTCAAGCAATGGAATAAATCAATTTGAAGACCAGGAAATTCTGAAACCCTAATTTATTCTTGGGATCTACAGATTGAGCTACAGAGGACCCTTTCCAAATCGGCTTCTGTTCAATGCCATATTTATTTGTAGAATTGGGGAGGGATAGCTTAGCAGTTTCCATTTTTTTTTTTTTTTTTTTAAAAAGAAAAAAAAATCAAGGTTAAATTTATATCCTCTTGGAGGGTTCGGGCGTTGATTTTAGATGCTCTTTTGGGAGAAAAAAAAATTGTAAATAAGATTTCTAACTTTCTGTTTAAATAAAATTTATATAAATGTTTTAAACAATGGGTGGGGGGAAAAGGGTTTTTGTAAAGAATGCAACATGCAAGTACCACACACTGTTTCAATTTTGCACAAAATAAATGATTGCAGGAGGACCAGGTAAAATTCCCAGGAGTGAAGTACGTTGGCCCTGCAGATTTTCCTGGTGGCCAGCATGCCCTGGGCAATGTGGGGTCCTGGCCAGCACTTGGAGTAGGCTCAGTACATGTCCCCAAGGATTGTGAGGGCTGGATCAGTCACGTTGTCATCCGGGTCACAGTGTGAGCAAAGGTATTTCCTCGAGTAACTTGAAGGCTGCATGCCAAGCGCGTGGGACAGCTGCCTTTCAGGCTTGCGTGGCGTGTGTAGTTGTGGATGATGCATCTTACAGTTAGTTGTTTTGGTTCTCATCATATGAGTTGGAGCATGATGGGATAACTGCACATGAAATGGCAAACAGTCCAACTCCATCAGTGCCTGCCTATACCCAAAGGCCCCCGTTGAGAAGATGGTTGCCATTTGCTTTGTTTGGTCTGAAGAAATGATGGTAACAGACTTGTCAGAAGATAGTTGAGCATGTGAGGGGAAACAGAGGTGGGGTTAAGATGGACTCGAAAGAGGAAGCTCTGTGCTCCAGGACTTGGAGTTAACAGTTACTGCAGACCTCAAGCACATTACCTTCTCGTGTGTCAGGCTCCATATGCCAAGGGAGTTTGCAGGTTTTTCCTTTTAAGAGGAGTAAATCCACAACCAGCCCGGTGCAGTTCCTTCTTCTTTTTTTTTGTCCTTAGTAAGGTCTGGTTCCCATCTGTGCTTTAGCAATGGGACTAAGGGGACTGCTGGTATTTCTAAACCTAAAACAGAGTTCAGCTGGATTGCTGTGGAGCAGACGCACCTCCTATATAAGGGGAGGCCTATACCCTTCTCTTATGTAATTGATGTAGCTTGATCTTTGGAGCCCAGTCAGAAGCCAGACTGAAGGAGAGTCTTTGGAGTCGTAAGATGAAACTTGAACGTTTTGTTTGTTATGGCACAGGTATTGCTTGGAGTCTTTAGCTGGAAATTCAGAGCAATTACCTCTCTCACAGATGAGTTAAACAGCTCATAACATGCCGTATTTCACCAGGAAGGAAGGTAAGGGGTGGTTGGTTGGTGTGTGGGTTTTCTTTTGTTGTTGGGGTTTGGGTTTTTTGGGTTTTTTTTGACTCCTGCAAGTTTCAGTTTTCATCCTCCAAGAGAAAGATACAGATTGCAAAGATCTTCCCATACCGTGGATGCCATGGAGTGTGTTTTTGGGAGTTGCTGAGTCAGTAGAAGCAGAATGCCTTCCTAAAGTTGACTGGATATTAAGCTTCTCCCCTTGAACGGAGTAAAGGCTCTGAGAGCAAGGTCAGCTGCAGAAAGAGGTGCTGCAGCAGAGCCTGCAAGTTTAGAGGGACATGTTCTCAGTAGGATCGTGACACTGGATGCCTATAGGGCTGGAAGTGGTTTGTCACAGGTCTGCGTGGTACTTATGTGAAGAAAAGAGCAGTATTAACTTGGATGTAAGGGCTAAATGGCACTGGCATCCCGGACAAAGATGTGGAGTTGCCTGGAGGAAGTGTGCTGGTGTCTGAGACAAGCGTGGCACATATCAGAATCAGAGCTGTCTGTAAGGTGCTTTGGGATACCTCTGAACAGTACCAGCAGAAGCGACAGTCTCCATCCTGGATCATCCCACGTTCACTCCTTGAAGGGTGATTGTAACCTGGTCCTACACAGCACAGAACTATTACAAAAACACAGTACTCCACCTGCTATTCTTAACCCAGTCAGTCTCTCCGTTCAAGAAGTTTGTGTGTTCCAATAAAAACAACCTAGCTGTGCACTTTTCTGTAGCTTTTGCTGAGAACTCTTCCCAGGTTGGCACCTGAATGCCTTACTCTCAGCAGTCAGAGGCTTGCTTGCTCTGTGTGCAGGTTATTGCCATAGAATAGTTAGGACCTACAGCTTCTTTCCTTCCCCATTAAATAGTGGCCTTGTTCAGTATATTTCTTTTTAAAAATTGCTTACTGTTGGAAGCAATGAAGCACATTCTGGGGTTTTGATGGCTGGGGACTCTGGTGATGGTTCCATATAAGATGGGATCTTATTACTTGCTGTATTCTTAACTTCTGCTAATAAAAGAACCAAATGGATTACTGTCTAGTTTGGGTCTTTCTGTGCTGCGTGTGAAGCCTGAAAGAGTCAGTTTTGCTTGCTTCCTTCACAGTGCGTACCAGCAAGGTTTGTAGGTAAGAGACTTCTGCTGGTGCAGAAACCAAACTGATGCCTCAAGGCCCTTTCACAGGCGGTTGAGGCTTGCTGTGTGCCGCCTCTGGCAAAAGCCAGCAGGTGGGAAGTTTGTGCAGCTGGAACAGTGGTTCTGCCATGTGGCATCCACCTGATGTCTGTGATTCACATCAGGGGTGTGGCTGGTCTAAGATTTTGGTGCTGTCTGGTGCAGTTAAACATCGTGGCCGATGGAGCCTGGACCGTGCTGCCTCTTGGTTATGGTGCTGATCTCCAAGGAAATTAATTTTTTGGAAGTCCAGACTTTGGTGCCCAGTAGGAGTTGCTGGCTGTATTACAGGGCCAGTGGTGGTGTGAGGGAAGGTGCTAGGTGTGTCTGGTGCTACCACTGCGTGAAGCTGCTTGTCGTAAGAATTCCCCTGACGTACGTTTATTCCAGACTGGCAGAGAACGATAGGCCTGGGACAGTCTGCTTAGTTTTCACCTCTGCTGTGTTTTAAAAGTAATGATGTGAGCAACGAAGTGGGATTGGTGGATTGGTGTTACTGCTAAGTTTGGTCTTTCCTTTCGGAGAGCTGTGCTGAACCCATGTTGTAGAGTGAGGGCATAAAGCAGCAGTGTGGTCGTGGGGCTGGCTATCCTCGCTCAGGACTCTCCAAGCCTTCAAAGCTGGACTAGCTGTAATTTCAAAAATCACTTTTTTTTTTTTTTTTTTTTTTTAAGAGATACAAATTTTTAGGGCCTCAGTTTTCCAGTTCCTGGTCTTGCAGATTTTGGAGCAGACTGTCCCCTTTCTCATTCCAAGGTTTAAAAGGGATTTCGCTTACCACTGTGGCTTGGGTGCCATGCGACAACAGGCTGGCCAGGTGGAGAATGGGTGGAGTGCGTTCAAAGGAGCAGGAACTGTGATTTATGGACAGCACTGGAAAGTCAAAGGTGAAGAAGCACTGGGAGATGAGCATTTGCAAGGAGAAAAATGAGCAAGAGGGACCAGAAGTGCAAAGAAGAAGAGCTGGGCAAGGGGGAAGAGGGTGAGTGTTGGAGACCTTGCTTCTTGTGGGCAAAATTTTAGGTGAGTTGAGATTGAGAAGAGACATTCAGGAGGCCTGGATTTAAATTCTTCGGGTAAAGAAAATGCCTCCTATCCTGCACCCCTGTAAAGGATTGACTATCTTCTGCTGGTATGCAGGCTGAAGGACTGGCAGGAGTGGGAGGGAGGGGGTTTGGCTGGGAATGGTCTGACCAGAACAGCCCTGTGCCAGACTGCCTCCTGCTCTGTCATTGCTGTTCCTCAGCTGTCAGCAAACATCTGGGAACTGCCTGGGCACGATACGCCTAATCCTCCTCTTGTGTTGGCTCACACCAACTCTGGGCATCCACAGCTGAGCTGTGGGCTTTGTGTTTGCAGTGACATTGTGAGAGAGACAGCTCTTTTAAATGACCTCGACAGCTTGAGGTCTCAGGATGGAGTATGAATTGTTTTATTTATTTTTTTTTAATGAAAAACAAATTCAAGGAATGGTGGAGAATGTTGGCATCACATTTCATACAAATGTCGCTAAAAGTAGCTTCCATATTTGAATATGAATTAGGCTTATTCTGTTTTCAGAAAGCAGAGTGATACTTAAAAGTCTTCTGGCCAGGCTAAAATTGTGTGTCCTGCCTCCTCTGCATGTAGTTGTGGTCATGCTCTGCCCTCTCCCAAGAATCCCTTGCTTCATTCGTTGCCAAGTATCCTGACTATGGATTAAAGTGCTGCAATCAAGGTGAGTGTCTAAGGCCATTGCCTAACTTTTTAAGGAGCTGGAAGTAAATGAAGCATATGATTAGGATGGAGGAGCTGAATTCAGTTTAGTTGAAGCTATTTGAGGCTTCCCTGCAAAATTGAGTTATTTTTCCCTTTTTTTTTTTTTTTTTACCCTTGCCTCCTATGTGGCATCAAAGCAACTTGTTTGAGCTAAACCCTCCTGCTGCTCAGTGCTTCTATATCTGTCCAGGTTGCCCAAGCTGAAATTCTCCAGGCTGATTTCCAGGAGTGCTGAGCACTGATGTGGTTTCAGTGAAGTTTCTTAAAAGGATCAGCTCCTTGGAGAGGATGTGTGTTAATTCCTAGCTGCGTATGGCCCTGGAAGAAGAAATACTGGCCTTGAGCTCATGGCAGCGTCGAGCATGTCCCACCTGATCATCTTCAGCTATTTTAACAATGAGCAAAGTAGGAAAAATGCTGGAGGAAACTGGCAAACATCATGTGCACATGCATCAATGCCACAACGTTGCTGCAAGTGGATTGCAGTGTAACCAGTTCCTTGTTCACCCTGCTGAGAAGGTAAGTTCCTTGGGGAGGGATGGTGGGATGCGAGCCTAGTGCCCCGTGTGTGTGCAGGGGGATGGTTTTCCAGCTTGGTTTTAATCATAGAATCACAGAATGGCTTGGGTTGGAAGGGACTCTAAAGACCATCTTGTTCCAAACCCCCTGCTATTAGCAAGAACACTTTCTACCAGACCAGGCTGCTCAAAGCCCCATCCAGCCTGGGCTTGAACACTTTCAGGGATGGGGCATCCACAACTTCTCTGGGCAAGCTGTGCCAGTGTTTCACCATGCTCATAGTGAAGAAATGTTCTGGTATTTCCAGGAGCTTCACCTTTGCCTTTCTCTAGTAAAATTCATGTTTAAACAGCTGAGGTATTACTGTTTCTGAGCTGGGAGATGTTTGCACTGGAGATTCGCTGTGATTCTGTTTTGTTAGCAGCCTCATCTCTGTAGTGGTACAACAGGGCACGGAGGCAGTTCACAGTTGGCGTAAAATCTGAACCAGTCTAGTTGTAAATGAGATGGGAAAATCATTGGCCTGGCTGGGTTCCCAGAGCAATGGTGTGTTTCCCTTTACAGAGGCAAATGACACCCCAGCCACTTCCAGTAGCTGTCTTTGCTTTCACCTCCAGTCGTGCCGAACCTGTGCCTGTGGTTTGGGGTTTGCCTTGGTGTGGCTGGAGCCAAGCTCCCCGGGCTGTAGGAGCTGTTCCCTGTGTCTGAGGCCAGGCTGCGGGGCCGGCGGGAGGCCAGAGCTGCTCGCTGTGGCACAGGCAGGCTGGGAGTGTGGGGTGGCATCTGCTGCTGGGACAGGAAGCCATCCCCCCTGGGAGGGAGCAGCTGCTGCCACCACCTCCTTGCCGGCTCCTGGCCATGGTGGCCAGCCTGGGGCTCTGCCCTGGCTCTGGCTCAGCTCCCCCATCCCGCTGTCTGCAGGGGCAGCCAGGCTGGGATTGCTGCCTTTGCCAGGGAGCCTCCTGCCAGCTTTTAAAGCGATGCTGTGTCCCTCAGGGCCGGGCAGGAGGGGGTGACAGCATGCTCTGGCCTTGCTGCCGGGGGCTAAAGAAAATCACTGCTGGCTGAAACTCAGACGAGCAAGAGCAGCCTGGGGCTTTGGCCGGTGTGTGACTTACACTGTCAGCACACCCGCTGTCACTGCTGTGGGGTTCCCCAGCAGCTCCCGGTCCCTTTCCCCGCCGCCTGTGAGAGGCCAACCCTTGGTGCAGGGGTGGCCTCCAGAAAGGCTGGCAGCCCCCTGCCGCTATCCCTGCAGTTTGAGGAGGGCTGAGGAAGCACCCATGCACATCCCTGTGCGATGCAGCCGCTGCCTCTCGCAGTGCTGGTGGGAAGGACAGCAGCAGCTGCCTGGCCCCGGAGGAGCCAAACAGGTCTAAAGACAGGGCTTGGTGCCCAGCCCTCGCTTGCTGCCAGCAGGGGCCTGCCTGGGGAAAGGCAGGGTGCCAGAGCTCCCAAAATTTGAGGCAGCAGCAGCAAGCAAAGCAGGAAGAGCTGATGAAATTTCCTGCAGGGCCTGGGAGGTATTTCCTGAAGAAACGTGCTTGGTGGCGTTCGAGTGGGGCCATTACCTTTGGCATCACGCGCTGATGAGGAGCCACGTGGCTGCGGCTGAGGTCACGGGAGGCAATGACAGAGAGGTTTGGCTGAGCCACAGAACGTGTAAAGGCTCCTGTCAGGGGTAGGCAGAGGTGGTGTAGGGGAATCTGGAGCTGTGGCAGGGGCCTGGGAAACGGGAGTCCCCCAGTGCCCAAGGGAGACAGGAGCAGCCACCCCCGTCAGCGAGGGCCCGGCTGGTGACAGTCATGGGAATTTGATGCTTCTTCTCCACTTCCCACAAAAGTGTGCTGTGCCAGCTGCCATCAGCCCCCTCCCCTACAAGCAGAGGCCTGAGAGAGCCCAGGGTAGAATTCTGTTCTGACGGTGCCATTGGGCTTTATCAACTGAAAAAGCAGCCTAGAAAATACCCTGTGGGGCCTGAGTTTGAGGTGTGCATAAAACCAAGCGAGACTGTGGTACTGGTCCTTCACTGCGGCAGAAATGGGCAGCCTTAACCCACTTGGAGCGTGCAGCTCCTCACTAGGACTGCTGCTATCCCCAGCCTGGGATGTGCCAGGCTCTTGCTAAGTGTAAGCCAACTTAGGCCAGCCTGCTTTTGTGCCCGATCTCAACTGCAAGCAGCTGCTGTAAATCCAGGGCCGATTTTCCTACTATTTTGTAGGATGAAGTCATCCCTGTCTGGCCACACTTGAAGGTCTAGTCATGAGTCTGCTGCGTCCCAAGGCACGAGTCAAGGGAGGGCACGTGTACGCAACACTGTGCAAGGTGTGTGTCCCTGCCTGCGGCTCGGACGCCCTCATTGCCCACCACAGTGTTTGGGGGAGATCCAGGGTGACCTCAGCCTGCAGTGGGGTGTTTCTGAAGCCTGCAAGGAGTGCAGTGAAGAGAATTCAGGCCCCTTCCCAGCTCCCCGTCCCCCTGCCTGTGAGGAAATTGGCTGCAGATTTAGGGCTTGTGAAGCCCCTGATCGGTGCGGCAGCCAGATGCGGCCGGGTGGGTCTGATGGACACCCCTGGCTGCAGAGCACCACTTGTGAGCTTTCTCCCCTCGAGTCTTGCCCTGATAGAATAAACCCTGATGCCTGCAGTTTGTGTGCTTACAGGGATGGACAGGGTCTTGCAGGAGGGACAGCTGTGATTTATAGTGCTGGACCAGGATGGCAGTAGGATGCTGCTCAGCTGGAAGTAAGAGATGGCTCCTCTCACAGCTGCTCTGCTGCTGGTCAGATCCTCTGGCCTCAGCTCGCTGTTTGCTTTTGCTGACCTATTTTCAACTGCTGTGCCCAGCACATGGCTGAGGAAGTTGGGAGCTAGGGCAGCTGCTCTTCCTGGGGATTTTTCTCTGGCTGCAGGGTCATGAGTCACTATCTCTGTCAGAGCATGAAATGGAATTTGCTTAACCCCATGTTGGAGACCAGAAATGGGTAGGTTTGCTTATGGTCTGCTTTGCTGCCAAAAAAAAAAAAAGAGAAAAAGGAAAAAAAAAAGAGAAAGCAGCTGTTTGCCTTCTAAGGCTCAAACTGCACCTGTGCAGCTCATCCCACTGTGGATCAGCAGCACTGTGGGAAGGGCTCTGATTGCCTCCTGATAAACAGCTAAGACAAACCTCATGTAGAGAAGCAGGAGCCTCTGGAGACATGCCTGACCTTTAGTTGCCATCCCCTTTGGCCCTGTGAGGGCTGGAGGAGGCTGCACGGGCAGGTGGGTTGTGATCTGTGGGACTGGGGTCGCACAGGCTGAGGTGAGTGCTTGGCATCACTGGCAGGGCCCATCTGAACTGGCCAGCCATGCCCACAGCCTGGCTCCTGGCGCTTGAGGGTGCACTGGGAGGCACCGGCAGCTTTGGGAACAGCGCCTTTTCCTTCAGCCACGTGCAGCCCAGCGCTGGAGCAGGGGAAGACGTCCGTCCTGCTGCCCACTGCGGTGTGCCATCGGGGTGAGTGACTCCACAGCCTGATTCCTGCTGTGTGCTTGAGTTTTAAGTCAGGGCAAACCTTTGCCCTTATTTCTCAGTTTTAGAAATAATCCAGTTCTCACCCCTGTCCCATTCCCTCCACTTACAACTTACGCACAAACTCGCTGAGCCAGCTAAACCAGGTGTACTTCACATCTTCACTCTCTCAGTGCAGGTATCTTTACAGGACTCATGTTTATTTTGGATTAATGCACCTGAAATCAAGCATGGTTCCTATGCAGCAGGGCAGTGTGTGTTTATATATCCTGTTTAAGCTGAGTGGATATGGGACTGCTAATCTTTTCTGACAGGAAGGTCATCCTTGAGAGTGGTGTCCTGACAGGGCAGGCACGTGGAGCTGGGGGAGCTGTGCCAGCCGGCGGGGGATGCCCTGAGCCAGGGGCTCCTCCATCTGTGAACAGCTCCTGGTTCCTCGGCCTTGACAGCAGCCCCTTTTCCCTCCGTGCTGCCTTCATCTTCCTTGGCTGCTTCTGGCTCTGATAAGGTCACTGCATCTGAAGCCCGGGGACCATCTCCTAATCTCCAGTGTTACTTCCAGTACTGCAGTTGTTCCTCTCTTTGCCATAACACCGCCTCCAGCAAGGCAAAACCCCCACAGCAGGACCTCTAAGGTCCTGAAAGGTCCCCAGCAGGACCTGGTTGTGACTGATACCGTCCCCTTGGTGTCAGGTGAGGTGGGTGGCAAGGAGGGACAGCATCCATACTGTCCCTAGCACACCTGGGGTGTATTTGTGGGCTCCTGCTTGCACAGGGAAGGGAACTGACCTGGTGTGAGGATAAAACCCTTTCCCATAAAACTGCTCTTTGCAGCAGCTGCACGAGTCCAGCCCCAGTGGTGGTGGCTGTGGGAGTGGGTGGCGTGGTGGGCTTGGAGAGGAGCCCCACAGCTCCCCACGGCAGGCACATGTGCAGAACTGCTGCGGGCAGTGCTGCTCGTCAGGCAGTGAGCGAGGAGGGTGTGGGCCCTTGCCCTGAAGGAGGTGGAAGCTTTCTATGACGAGCCACACGGTGCTCTGGGGACCTGGAGTGTTGCAGGAGGCTCCCAAAGGGGCCCACCTGGCACAGGAGGCCAGGACAAGGTTCTGCCTTGCTGGTCTACCAGCCTGCTCCCCTGGGGCCACCACGCCGTGGGTGCTGGAGTGGCTACAGCTCAAGGAGAGACCCTGTTTCATCTGTAGCCATTGGCTGTGGCACCCCTACCCCTGGCACATTCTCTGCCAGAGCTGGGACACCCACCCCACCTCAGAGGTGACAGAGGGCTGTGGGCGCAGCCAGCGGGTTCACAGTGTGCTGCACGGCCAGAGGGTCTTATTCCTGTAGCTCCAGTAAAAAACAGCAGCACAGTGATCAGGAGCAGTTCTCGGCATCCCTGTGAGTTGCTGGCACGTCCCTGATGGCCAGGCCACTGCAAGCTGAGTCCTTCCACCCACAGTTAGTCCCTGCAGGTTTCTGGGGTGTAGTGTAGGGCTGCAATCACCACCAAACATGCTGAAGCTGTAGTATCTATTTAGAATATACCATATATTTGTTTTTAATGAGATGATATGGAGCAGTTCATACAAAAAAAAAAAAAAAAAAGAAACATGGGTGCTCCCCACCCATTGTCCATAAAGCTCTGTAAGAAATGGCCCATGCCCAGTAGCCAGGAATGCCAGGCTCAGGGCAGGGAACAACCACGGGCAGCTGCAATGAGCAGGGCAGTGCTGCTCCGAGGGGAAAAGTGCCCGTTTCGTAGCTGCTTCTGCAGTGAAGATTGCAGGTAGCAGGAATCAACCTTCTCCTTTGGTGGGTCATACAAAACCCCTTCCCAGAGGTAAGTCCACATCTAGACAAGAATCTGGATGCTGTCCTAGCAGTGTTAGGACACCTGGCAGAGCTGGCATAGCTGCAGCTAACTAGTCAAGCTGTGCTACCTCCCATTGTCCAGCTGCATGTTAAGTTGGTGCAGTTCAGGTCAGGTGCCGTGTCCCACCCCTGGGAACACGGCTGAGGACCACCCCCAGGACCAGGAGATGCTGCCTCCCTGCTGGGAACCACTAAGGGCCCTGTTCTGGCAGGGCTGTGCCTGGGCTGCTCCAGACCCGGGTGCTCAAAATCCCGGTGGCTCCCACTGAGGACAGGTAGTGTTTGCTGCCCCTCCTGCTCTCCTGAGGCCAGATCCGCCCCTCTGGGCCCTCTGCCCCCTGTACCCCAAGTGGCTCCGTGGGAGTCAGGTGAAATGCTGGCCTTCCTGACGGCTGGGAGGAGCCGCTCAGGAGGTGCCGTGCCAGGATCCGACCCCGCTGGTTGTCGCACGGGCCTTTTGCTCACAGGTTTTCAAGGAGGGAGCAGCTTCCACCACGGGCATCGTGCCGGACCTTGCGGTGAAGGACACACCAGGGAGTCGCAGCGGATGTCCCAGAGGGGGTTGTATTCCCATCTCCTCCGCTCCCAGCGCTCCGGCCGGCGGCAGCTCCGTCCTCCCGGGTCTGTGCCGCGTAAGGGTCACCGCAGGAGCAGCACCAGCGGCAGGAGCAGCAGCATCGGTGAGAGGGAGATCTCGGCAGCGCCACCACAGTCTTGGGCGTTTTCCTGGGAGATGGGAGGGAAGGGGTCAGCCCGCTCACTGCCAGGGCGGCTGCTGGTGGAGGAAAAGGATCCCACCCATCACTTTTGGAAAAGGGAGCAATGTCTGTGGCCAAAAGGAAAGGGGCAAAGGAAGGGACTGGTTTGGTGCCTGTTAGTCGCAGCAGCCACCTGCGAGCTAGGAAGCCACTTGCCTCCCCGGCTCCTAGCGGTGGGGGAGCTTGCTCCTGACCCTCTGGTATCTGAGCTCAAGCCCTTCCCAGGTGGCATTAATGCATGAGGGTCCTCCTGCCAGGAAGCCCCTTGGGGATTCACATGGCTGTGTCCGGGTGCAGCCAGCAGGACGGGTCCGTGACACACCCGACGCGAGGGTGCAGGAGGAGACATTCGTGCAGGGGTAACAGGCACGCCCACGGTGAAATTCAGCCGTGTGCCCTCCCTCCCGCCCACGCTGCCCGGGGTACCTCAGGGTGGAACGCGTGGCAGCTGTCCGGCCGCCGTCGCAGCTTCTGGGACCGCATCCGTTCACACTTCACTGAAGCGTTATGTGCGAGGCTGTTAAGGACAACGGCAGCAGCAGGCACGGAAAGGGGGCGAACACATCACAGAGACACAGGGCCCGGATGCAGGTTTGTACGGGTGTAACTGCACGACCTGAGAGACGGAGCGGGGAGGACAAGGGAAGGGCAGGTCACCCTGCATGGGCTGGAGATTTCTCCAAGCTGTCCCACAAGTCGGATTGTGCCCTCTACCCTCAGGGCAATTGCACCAGAAGCACATTTTCCACCCTAGCAAATATGAAGATGAAGGGGCCTGCGGAGCTGTGCATCCCTGCTGGCTGTGGAAGGATATATTTGACCTCTTTCGCGTCCATTGGGACGGGTGGGAAGACACTGCAATCACAGACAGCATCCGTGACGAGGAGCAGGAGGTTGCTGCTGACGATCTGCTGTGCCACAAACATCCTGCAAGAGAAGAGCAGGTGAGAGAAAGCACATCCCTCCAGCTACAACACCAGAGCAGCACTGCCTGAACCACAGCAAAGAAAACAGAGATCATCGGAAACAGGATGTCAGTCAGTGGAATGCAGGAGAGACCCAGGGAACAGACGTACAAGAGGAGGAAGTGGCACTGGCACACCCTTTTGGCCTCAGAAAGCTCTGAACTGGCTCAAATTTACAACTTCCTGCTAGGCACAAAAGCCAAAATCAAACCCAAAACCCAACCAACCTACCAACCAAACCCAACACAAGATGGGGCAGCACGTCACAGCAGATGACACCGAGAAAGCCTGGTTTCATCTGGAGGTATGTCAGTGCCCATTTAAGATACCTTTACGTGTATGCTTATACAATGCAAGGGTGTCTGTATTATGTGGTCCTGCGAGGAGCAGTGCTTTGCTAACTTTCATGTTACTGGAGAGAGAAACAGAGGATCCCAGCAGCACCGTACGCTCCATCGGTGTGATGGGATCGGCCAACCGGTGTTTGAAAATCGCGCGGCTTCACTTTGCAGCCACAATTTCTCCTGCCCCTTCCCCTCCCCGTCGCGCAAGCAGAGTGTGGCTCGTGGTGACGAGCACAGGCACGTGCCTGCAGTGATGTCTCTGGATGCAAGCGCTGGCCCGAGGACAGGCACGTGCGGGCTGACCGGGCAGGCGGTGCAGGGATTGAGTGGGCAGGGCAGGACGAGGGCAGGAGGTGCGTGGGCTGAGCGCAGGGATCTCCGCAGGGGTGCTGTGCACGTGCGGGTGCGTGGGCAGCTCGGATGTGCCCCTGCACTCACCAGGCCGCACGTGCCTGCGACCGAGGGTGTGTGCACCGGCACGTGGGCATCTGCCACAGCATCTGCCGCAGCCGGCACAAGGCGCTGCGCGTGTCTGGGCACCTCAGCAACCCGCCCGATGCCTCGCAGCCACCGCGTGTCATTCACCAGCACACAGGCTGCAGCCACCCAAAGCGAGGCTGAGCTGCCCACGCTGCCATCCCCCACTGCCTGCTGGCAGGCTGAGAATGCTGCCGGGGACCAGTGGCTGTGCAGCCGTGGCAGGGAGCTGGCAAGCTGTCCTGGAGCTGCTGGGCACAGGGAAGGGTGGCGATGTCGGGCTCAGTGTGCCTGCGCTGGTGGCAGGGCTACGGTGGCTCTGTGTGCTCCCAGTCCCGCTGAACACTGCTCAGCCAAGGGAGAGGGTTTCTGGATTACAAATACAGGTTTGTGAGGATGTGCCCACTGCGCTGTCCAACCTGGCTGCACTGGAGGAGCACCCAGTCTCCCTGGTTACTCACCACCTTGCCTTGCTGCCCTCTAGCCTCCGGGGATCTCTGTGCTCCCTTTCAGAGGTGCTGAGGGTTGCACAGTGCAGCTGACCATTTCATTAGTGGCTTTTGACTAATGACTGCTTTGGGAGCTTTGACAAGCAGGCTTTAACAAATTCAGTAACCAGGACAGAGGTGCTCCACCCACTAACCTGCAAGCCAACTTTTTGCCCAGGATGGAGCACCCAGCCTGCCTTCACTCCACGAGGAACTACCTGGGCTTGTGGAACGTGATCAGGAAAGCCTGCATGCTTGAGCTAATGCTTCACAGAGCCTGTGACAGGGGGTATGTGTGTCTCTCCCAAACACCTGCATGAAAGATGCACAGGAGATGCAGATCCTGGGATCCAGAGGGTGGAGCTACAGCTGTGATTATAAAGGAGCTGAGCAGCACCTGCTGCTATGACACTGGTGAGGCACTGCCTCCAGCAAGGAGGGGTCAGTCCCAGGCTGCGTTGGTGCAGAGATCTGCGCAGAAAGAGCTTAACAGGCCAGTTTAGGCCAGTCAGCTCCTCTGGATCTGCCCAGAGCTTAATGCCCCTACCTTGTTGTCACCAGATCTGCAATCTCTTCTGAAACAATGTTTGGCAAAGCCTGGTTTTCCTACTAGCACAGGCTGTTTTCCTAACCTTTAAATCTTTCCTGCAGTTGATCCAACAGGAAAGTCAGAATAGGTAGGATTTGGTGGTGGGTTTTTTTGTTTGTTTGTTTTTCATTTGTTTGTATGTTTTTTTCGTTTGGTTGGTTGGTTGGTTTTGTTTTTTATTGGGAATTCCAGTCAGATCTGTTTGGATGCCTTATGTTAGGAAAAGCTGGACCAGTGGAAATTTGTCTTTCTGTCACCTTTCCACATGTGATTGCTGTTGGCACTATGGAGCCACTGAAAACAGCCTTTGTCCACAAGGACTTTTCTGTCTAACTTTGGACTGCTCATTCTCTTAAAATGAAAATGGAAAATGAAAAAGTGGACCCTTGTTTTAATTTCTTTCAGTTTAACACTTCTTTTTTCCCCCCATCCCTGCTTTTTGTTTTTTGTTTCTGTAGGAAAACAGAAAAGGGGTAAAAGGGAAAAAAAAAAAGGAAAGATGAACTCATTGCAAAAAGGAAAATTTTCTAAGGAAAACTTTACCAGAAGCATGAGAAAACAGAAAAAGTTCCTTTCTGAAACGTGTGGAACAGAAAGATATATATATATATATATATATATGTTTGAATGCTCTTTTCTTCAGCTACCTCTGCTTATTAACAGATGGTTTTAAATTTTCTTCTCTTTTATCAAGAACAAGTAACTCGGACTCTTCACCTCCTCCCTGTCCAGCACAGCTGTTTAGCTCTGCTCTGCAGCCAGAGCTGGAGATATCGTGGTGGCCGCGCCATGGCCAAACAGCAGGTGACTCTTCTCAGGTTGCTGTCATCACCCACGGGCCCTTTGACAAGGCCCGTGTGCCATCCCCCTGGGGGACCCCCCCAGATGAAAGGGAAGCTGCAGCTCTTACTTTTGGCAGTCTCCACACTCAATCAGCCCGTTGGTCTCCTTGATGGCCGGCTCGTACACGAAAACGGGGTACTCGGTGTCACAGGGCTGCAACATGTCGTGCTTCTTGTGCTTGTGAGCTGCGAGGGCAAGGAGACAAGGTGAGATGTGAAGGGCAGGGGATCACACGGGAGCTGCCTGCACTGAGATGGAAACATTTCAAACGGGTGACACAGCTCGGAGGAGCAGCCCTGCGTGCCTGCAGCCCCCTCAAGAGTGGCAAAGAGCAGGTGCCTACCGGAGAATAGTGGGAAGGAGGCACTGCATAAAGCAGCCAGGCAGTGATCCCTGCTCCCACTAGGTGGTGTGGGAAAACCAGCCTATGTGAGAAATGCACACAATATTGCCACTTGCCTTCCCCCAGCAAGCCCAGGCCCTGCTATGCCCAAACCACAGCTGTGGGGCTGACGTGGCCACAGCACCTCAGGGACCCCTGCCAGGTAGGAAGGGTCATTTGAGCACTGGTACCCTTCTGTTCAGAGGAACAGCAGGGTCCGACTGAACCAGCAGAATTAATGAAGTCCCTCCTGCCTAACCCAGCCCTGGGTTCACTTTTTTAAAGACTGAAACCTGTGATTGGGCTGGTCGTCAGTGCCTGTGCCAAGGGATCTGCCCCTGCAGGAACCCTGCGTGTCAGCAGTGGCATTCATCAACTGCTGATCCCTCCTGAGCCCTCTGACGCTTCAGAGCGAGCCCACAGCAGGAAATCTGAGTGGTTGAACATGTCTTTCTAAGAAGAAACCTCCACCAGCAAACAGATCTGGCCTGAGACCACAGCAAAGCAGATGACGGCTCTCAAGGACCAGCAGAGACCCAGCTCACACACAGCAGTGGCTCCTGGGGGGAGCCATCCACCGCAGAGGCAGAGAGCAGCTGCTCCATCACTCATCAGTCACACTCTGTGGGACTTCCAAACTAATTTGGGGATGAGGGGGAGCTGGACCGCCTTATTAAGCCTCCCTCGAGAAGCAAGAGCATTCTTTCTAGGAGTTCAGCAAAATCTGTCTTGCCTGAAACTACCGCCTTGGGGCCTTCTGGCAATTATTTTCTGCAGTTGGAGGTAGCAAAGCCAGCTCCTGCCTCTGTGAGACACAGGGGAATGCTGCCGATGGAAACGCCGAGCTTTGTTGCTAGGGCAGAGGGGGTTGCGGCTCCGCCAAGAGCAAGTATGAGAAATGGTTTCTACATCAGCGTTGGGGCTGAGCACAAAGCCTCGCTTCGCAGCCCCCCTTCCACACAACAGCCACAGTGGGGGCCGGGTGGGGACCAGCAGGGAAGAGGGTCCTTCTGCTGGGGAGGATGCTCAGTTTACCCCGTGCAGCAGAAGCGCTGAAGATTTATAGAAAAATGCAGCATCACGGGTTTTCATCAGCACGCGTATGTTAAGAAGGCACCAAGAGGGCACCACGATTCCCATGGGTAATTTGCATCACCGTAGAACCCTCACTGAGAGCAATGGTCTCCTCTCCCCCCGACGCTGCCAGAGCACGCAGAAAGCAGCAGGCACCACCCGGTGGAGCTTGCCGTCTAAACAGTGTGGATTAAATGAGAGGCGGAAAAAATGGATGATTTTCTCTGATTTTTCTCTCAGGAACTCCAGCCCAATTTCCCCTCTAATGCCTTTCCTGGGTGAATATAATGGGTACTCAAACCCTTCCCTGAAGTACTGAGTCCTTGGTAGTTTGGGGTTTTTTTGTGCTTTTCTTCTGAACTCTCAAAAAAACAGCAACTCGCGAGGCAGCCCCCTAAAATCCCCCTGGACTGTGGGACCCACCTGTCGGTATCATGGTTAGGTTAATTTTGCACAGATGCAAAAGCACAGAGAGCACGATTTCAGCATGGTGCCTTGTTTTGTATTCACCTTGGATTTACACTGAATTAATCAACTACACTCATCGTTTCAGGGGATGGCAGCACCTCTGCCATCAGCCAGGAGCTGCCTGGCTGTGCTCTGCCACCATTTGCCGTCCCTCTGTGCGAACCCCACACCGCAGAAGCACAGAAAAGCCTCTCCCACTTCTTTGCTAATGGAGAATGCCTCTGTCACGAGGACAAACAGTCCTGAGGAGATCTGGGATGAGCAGAAGACGACCCTGTTTCTGAGGTGAATTTCAAAGGCTTAGACATTTCTGATGGAACATGCAAAATATCACCTTTTGTGTTGCAAGGAGAGAAGCTGCAAATGCTTTCCAGCTCAGACCACATCCAGGACTGGCAACTATTCTGGCCGGTAAAGTCCCTAAACTAAGACCAAAGGAGTGTGAGGAACAGGGCGGGAACCCTTTCTTTCAGCCCTAATTCACTGTAGTTGAGGCTGGGAAAGCAGCTCAAACCCTGAAACAGGTGGTCAGGCTAGTCTGGACCGGAAACAGACCTTCTCAAGGACATGCTTGTGGCAAGACCACACACACTGGTCTTTCGACCACAAACCATCAGAGTCCTGTCGCCTTACCCCTGGATTTGCAGCACGGTCACTGCAGCACAGCTGTTGGCAATGGACTGTGCCATTCTTGCTCAGAAGAGTCGCTGTGATGACCACAAAGGTGACCCGATAAAGTTGGGGCAAACTGCTTGCAAGAATTTAGCGTATTGCTCATGTCAGGAGTGGCAAAGAGTGCTGACATAAAAGGGATTTCCTCAAGGACCTCATTTTTCACTCTTCCCTGGTAAAGAATGACATCCCTCTCCAGCTCCAGCTTCCTGTTATAATATCATCAAAGAAGATGGAGCTACAGTAATATAAAATAGAGTGGTGTGAAGAATGGGGTGCAGGGAGGGGGTGAAAGAGACCGTCCTCTTGGAAAATATGAAATGGAAGTTGATCTCAGGCCTCCCAGCCACAACCAGCAATGAATAAGGGTTGTCATGCTGGACTTGGTGGGCTTGGAGAATGGCCTTGGGCCTCAAGGGGAATTAAAGAGACTGCATGTCCATACCTGGACAGCACTGTTTGCTGGCCTGACCTGCACGCATGGGCAAGAGCTCTGGACACGGGAGTAGAGAGGCAACACTCGGTCGGTAATTCTGGGTCGAACTACGCCACAGTGGCACTCACAGGAGCAGCCTGGGCAGTGGGAAGTGCACCAGGTTTGGTTCCTTCAGGGGCATTTTAGTCACTGGCATTATGGGCTATGTCAGTCTCAGAAGGGGCATTTCTGGTTGAGTCTTTCATGACCCTCTGCAATTTGAGTTGCTCTGGGTTAACTTGATCGCACCGAGCTGTATTTTTAAACTCTGCTAAATATTCAGAAGTGCTCCGCACAGACAATTCCTTTCTCGGCACAAGCTGAACTAAAAGAAGCCACTTTAAAATCTCCTAACTTCTGCACAGAGACAAGACCTATGACAGAGATTATGCTTAAGTCTACTGCCACTTAATTCTCTTGGAAGCAATGCAGTTGCAGCAGTACTGAGAAGTTCAGAGAAGCCCAGTAGCATGTCCATCATCAGCAAAACGCTCGGGCTGAGCCTCTCGGCGCACATGCTGGTCATCAAAATGTTATCAGCGCCCTGAGAGCCTGGTGGTCAGGGATTAGTAAACAGCCAGAGGAGCTGATAACATATTGCAAACTTTTTAGCAAAGAGTGAGTTAATTCCAGGCTGTCGTTGCCACCATCTGCACTTCCAGAAAGACTTTGTCAGGCATTTGGCAACCAATCCTTCTGAGCAGCAAAGGCAGCTGCCGTGCCTTGTTATGAACTACAGAGCCCAGATTGTGAACTCTTTCCCACCAGCGTAAATCACACACCCGAGTCAGTGGATTTACTCTGGGGCACGAGACAAAATCTGCCACTTAGTTACCAATATAAAACACAGAAATGGATCAATTATCTTGTAAAATATCCTTTGTGTAGATTACCATGCAGTAAAAAAAATGAAACTTTTATGATCTACAGAATTCTAGAAATAGTCCTTTCTAGGCTGCATGCCTTGGCTGGAAGTATTTTTGGCCTAATTAAAAGCTTCCAAACCTGGTGATGCTCATAAAAGCAGAAGCCCTTACAAACACAGAAAGAAATTAAGATGCTGAGACCAGTGAAAAATCTATGGCAGCAAACATGTCTTCTCACCCTCTCTGAAAAGCAGATTTGTATGATGAGTGCAGTCTGAATATATCACGCCCATAGTCCAACAGCAAATCTCACCTTCCCAGAAAGCAAGAGAACTTGGGAAGCAGAAACAGGCTCAGAGCTGCAGTGCCAGAGGTACACAGTCAGGCAAGGGTGAGCATTAGATTCCTGATCGTTAATTCCCCTGCATATAACCTGGAAAAAATGTGTGCTCAATTTCTCTCTCACAAAATGTCTCCTTCGCTTCATATTTTTTGCACACACCAGCCTTGGCATGCAGTCAAGAAAATGTTAACATCTCTGGCAAAAACCTACAGCCCCTTCTTAACAACATGTGCAATCCATTTCTTCCAGCCCCAATAGTATTCTTCCACTCTGCTACTCCCCCACACACATGGACACTCATTTTTTTTATCCGTAGACACCCTCTCCTTCTTTTCCTCTTCTTCATACAGTGAGATGCATTCCAACTGTCTCTCTTTCTCTATCTCTGTCTCACACATACGTCTTGCTGGGCAGAGAGCAAATCAGCAAATACAAGCTAGATATGGAAGCAGAGAGATACAAACACAGCCACAGTCTGGACTCCGTCTTGGAGGAATTCCTAACTCGCCTGTAGGAGAGGATTTATGAGCTAGAGCATATACTTATCAGCTGAACTGCTTGAAAGTAGTTTTGCATTATCCTGGAGCTGGGCTGGGATTTATCAGAAGGAGCTAAGCCATGGGGTGTGGAAAAGAAGACTTAAGTTGCTTCTTAATAACTGAAGTCTATGAGACTCATATAGTTTTTCCTGCAAGAAGGCATGGGTTGGTCCTTGGTTTTGGGATAAAAACTGAAAAGGACAGGCCTGTTGGGAACCAAGGTGAAGGACATGCCATGGTACACAGGCTATGGGCCCAGCTATGCTGTAGTAATGAGTGATGACGTTGCCTGTGACTGTAGTCCCTGAGAAGGCTTGTGTGTTCCTTCTTTTATCAGCTTCTCAGTGACAGACCTTCACTCAGCCAGCTAAAAACACTTCTCTTGCTTCTTTGCAGAGCAGGGAAGTAGAGCCAGGCCCTGCCTTGCCCCTGTCACACCTTTCTGCAAGTTCCCCACTGTCCAAAAGGTGGAAAAAAGTCTTTCCTAGCCTGGAATTTCTAGTTAATTCTCTTTTTTCCACTGTTAAGTGGTTCTACTTACAATGATGGAAGACAGCCTTGGCTGGAGAAGTCCCGTGACACACAGACACACAATGACGATGGAGCCACGTGACAGTTTCACATGATGGCAGCACAATGAAGACATGGATTCACACACAGCAGTCATGGAGGTGATGTGGGAAACAGATAAAGAAAGCACAAAAGGAAATGGTGATGAGCAGGGCAGCAGTGAGGACTCCCTCCCTTTTCCCTCACATCTCCTCAGGCAAAGACTAAATCAAACTGCAGCCACCCAGCACCCACAGCAGCTCAGTGCAGGAATACCAGGTCAGTCTGTACTCTAGAAAGACCAGTCTCTCCTGCCCTGGCATGAGCACTGCACTTGCTCATCTGACTCCTCACTGATTTCTGCATGGGGCCCCTCCTGTTACGCTGATGGCAGCAGCCAGGGCCACTTGGAGGATAGCTGCAGCTTCTACTGCCATCCCTTTGGAGGAAGTGAGTGGGACCTAAACAGTACCCAGACATAGGCCTTGTTTTCTGAGAAGAAGGGAATTTTGCCTTCTAAAAATTACTGTTTCCCCATTATACCAGGACAGTTCATTGCAAACACTCAGCTCCACAGTTAGTTAGCATGGAAGGTACCACTGTCTCCACTAAAATAGTGATCAGTAATTAGTGAGAATGCAACAACAGCCAGAGCACACCTCACCTTCCCCTTGGAGTCTCCTCAGTGCCACTGACACCCCCCCACCCCCTCATCTGCAGGCACAGGGATGGGACCACGGAGATTCCCAGGATGTTTCCAGCAGGCAGCACTACAGCTGCAGGACAGATCACTTGGATTTCAAACCAGACATATCCCCCTGCTGCACTCAGCTGCTGTGCAATACCATGTCCCATCATCATCTCTCTTCCAGAGCAGGTCCAGTGGGTAAGTGAAGACCCTCAATGTGTTATTGAACTGTAAGGTTTGTGTCTGCCTTCCTGGAACCCCTACTAGGCTCTGGAGAGCCTCCTGCTCCAGCCCTGTTCACTCCTGGCCTGTCGGAGACTGGAAGGGAGTCCTTCCAACTGAAGCGCTTTGCAGCTGATGGCCTCTCTCATCCCAGGGCACACAGGGTAGGGGTCCTCAGAGAGAAGCACCTCCCACCTCCTCAGCAAGTAACCCTGAGGAAAGCAAGCTCTGAGCAGCACACACCTCACCCTGACCGCTCTGGTGCTGTGGCAGCCTGAAATGGGGTGGAAACAGGAGAAGATGTAGTGAGTGGTGGTGGGATCTGGAAGCTGGGTTACAGTGTCCGTGGAGGAAGAGGTGTGGGACACGTGGCGGGCTCCTCGCACAAGGCCAGGCTTCCCCATACAGTTTCTTCTGTCACCCGTGGTTGTAACACTCACGTGCTATGGGGCGGCTGGACTCTTGTGTACTCACCATCTGCCAAGTTGTTTGAGTGCCAGAAGCTACTCATGTTAAACTCCAAAAGGAAGCTGTCAAAAGAGCAAGAACAGAGGATGCTTTTTCAGCAGCCTGGAAGGATGCAGGTGTCAGGGAGATGGCCCTGTCGCCTGGCGAGTATCAGTTCTAAAATGTTTACTGCAAATTTGCTGGCAGTGGAAGTCTGATTTTTTTTTTTATGATTTTTTTTTTCCCTCTCCATATGATAGAGTGTAACTCTGTATCCTGGAAGATGGGAATGGGCTTTTTCCTGAAGCATATACAGTGCGAGGGGCTCGCCAGTGAAGGAAGGAATGAGTACAGCAACCCCTGAGGCTGGGAGGGGATTCAGTCTCTGTGGGCCCACCTGAGGAGCAGGCACACACGGCCATCAGAAGCCCATACTCTGTCTACCTGGAGGTAACCACATGCCACTTTGAATTATTCTGCACCAATAGGCTCAAGCCCTCTGAGCTGGATCTTTTCCCCATCTCCTCTTTTGCACACCCAGCAAGCTGAGCACTGGCGTTTTCATCCTAATTTGAGCTTGAACTCTGATTCACCCCAGAAGATTGAGGTGAACCCAAATCTAGAGGAGAGCCTCCCCTCTCTTCTCCCTTGTCTGTCACTCAGACCTGAGCTCCCTGGCTTGCTTCCTTCAGCCTTCTCCCCCTGTGAAAGCAAGGTGTGCGTTCGCTCATCACGGGCAAAGGAGACAGGCAAGAGGACTCGACATCAAGGATCTGCACAGGGCCCCAGGAGACCCAAGTCCTATTTCTGACTCAGGCACTTTGTACTGAGTGACTTCAGGTAAATCCCAGACCCACTTTGGGCCTCTGCCTCTCAAAATGGGAATAGTAATAGCTTTCTGTCTCCCAGGAGCAAGGCTGAGCTGAATGTCAGGAGAAGGCTGACAGCAATGCCCTACGCAGGGGTCTCCTCTTGCAGCTTTCTCAGCTCTTGCCCCCGTTGCTCTGAGCCTCCCAAACACCCCCATCTTTTGGTACTCACATGAGGAAATCACTTATCAGCCATTTCACTGCAGCTAGAAAGGCATAAATTGGCTGGAGAACAAAAGAAGAAATGAGAAATACCATAAGGACCTGGTCAGAGAATTTATAATTGTTATGCAGGACCCCACATTTCAGACCAATTCCCTCCACTGATCAGAGCTCTTGAAGACAGACTGGAAATTCAAGGCTGGGCATCACTGAAAATGTTCAAAATGTTTTGATGTAAAAAGCCAGCAGAGCTGCCTTGCTACTAATAATATCTTCTCACCCCCTCCCCATCAGGGTCAGGGAGTTTATCACAAATGTAAGAAGGACTTTGAAGAGGTAATTGCTTGATGATTTCTCTCCAGTATGGATGACCTTCAGAGCTCAGAGCAGGAGAGAAACACAGCTAAATGGGACACCACCAGTTTAGGATGCTTTTAAGTTCTGATAGCAAGTGGTGTTTCTGGGACAAGCCCAGGATTTAGTATTATCTTCCATTGATTGATTATGCTTAACTGTGCTTTCATCCAGCTTTTCCTCAAGATGGCATGACTTCTATCATCTTCCTGCTTTTCAGCTACAAATTGGAAATCCAGCATTATCCCAGGGACAATTCATCTGCAGAGGATCCTACTGCTTCTTTTCTTCATGGTAACCATGTCTAATTTTCATCTCTCTCTCTCCCATAATCATGCCCGTGTCCTCAAACCCAAAACAGATGCAGTAGTCACAGGACACAAGATAATGTTCCATTATGCTAACTGACTTATCTTCAGCCAAAATAAGTCAGCAAATAGTAAAATTTAGAGATTGTTGGGAATTTGACTGATTCTAATGCGTGTATATGAAAAAAAGACTTTTCTTGATTTTTTTCCTGTTCCAGGGTTTTGCTAAGAGGGGAAGATGAAGGCTGAATGCTCACCTTTATATTCTCTTCCCAGCTTACCTTGTTTTTGACAGCTCATATTTTGTGACAGAATTGGAGGATATGGTCAAGCAAATATTTTCACTACAATCACAATACTTTATCTTGCTTAAGTATAGCCACTCCAAAACAGACTTATTGTTAAAAATGTAACACTGTTAACAGTGTTAAAATCCCTCTTTAAGGTTGTGTCAACTAGTTTGAAGTGGCCTAAGTGTTGAGTAATTACTTTGTTCTGCCTGTTTGAGGCCAGGTTAGGAAAGTAGAGTGGGATTAGATTCTTGGTTTGTGGCAGCCTAAAGAGAGGTTGCATTTGGGTACTGGTAAAACTCTTCCCTCTGTTAGTTTGTTCCTGGGCTATTACCGCTCCCTCTGCTGCTCCAACTCCACTCGTACTTCCCCAAATGACTATCAGTTTTCTCTCAGATGTTCCCTGACAGAGCAACTCTCCTTTCTGAGCTGCTGAGCAAAACCATGCCCTGTAAAAGGATTCCTGTTCATTTCAGCTGCTAGCTAGTTCCTTGGCTTCTAGGGGAAGCCTGCCATAGTTTAGTTCATGTCCTCTCCCCGATCCTTCCAATTTTCAGTCGGATCCTATATGCCACTAGAGACCCACATTGGAAACCACGGCCAGAGACCACCACTGCCTCAGAAACCATTCCCACCACTTGAAAGCAAACATCTACTACAGTCTTTTGGGGAATGTGCTCCCCCAGGGTGCCGGAGATGCCCTGGGAGAAAGCCCAGCCCAGGGAGGGCTGCACGCTGACAGATACGTACGCTGAGCAGGGGCCGGGCGCCGCTGTGGTGGTGGTAGGGCACCTTGCACATTGCCTGGTAGTCATACATGGTCACCCTGCAATCAAAACAAAACCAGACAGCAGTCAAAAGCAAGCAATGCAACTGCCTATGGGACACACGCATCAGCTTTGTCTAAAAAATTTCATGTACGAAATATTTCCTGTATGAACTAAAGCTGCAACCCGCTTACACGTGTCTTTGCTGTTGGGCCAGTGCTGGATCCTGCAGAGCAAGAAATACAGGCTCTGGATAAATGCAACTGGGTCAGAAGCAAATATGTCCCTAATTTCAGAGAGTGAGTAAAGCAGGCTGTGAAGCAGAGGAATTATGATTGTAACTACCTCAGGGCCCTCTAGTTCCTGTTTTCAAGCCACTGAAATGCTGAACTATTCTTTGACATCAGCTGGGGGAGTGGACTGAGATGAACAGCGATATTTTTAAGAGAGAGAGAAATGTGGTCAGCTGGATGCAGTGCTGTATCTTGGGGGGCTCTCAGACAACCCTTCTGTAGAAAGGCCTTTCCGAGTCGCAGGAGGAACTGAAGCATTTTTGTGCCAAATGTAGCAAGAAATGTTTCCCCTAACATCTTGCCCTGAAAAAGACAGAGAAGCAGCTACTTTCTGGCCACATGGAGACTGGACATTACTGTGTCTCTCTGTGTTTGCAGCAGGTGGAAGAGCAGGAGATGAGGAGAAACAGTGTGTGTGGTGATGATGGCTGAGCGAGTCAGGGGAGGGGGCAGGTAGCTAAAGGAGCTCTTGTTTCTAAATAAGAGAGTCACATGCATCACCAGCATGTGCATTTTCCCCTGCTCAAGTGCTTCTCAGAGGGACCAATATGCTCTGACCCACACACCAGCGAAGAACGAGAAGTACAGCGTGGAGATCCCCCACTTACCGCCTGAACATGCCCATGTTTAGCAGCTGGGTCATTACTGAGCCATCCACTGCACCAAAAAATTTTCCAGTCTGCAAGGGCAAAAAAGGAAAAAACAGAATAAACTGACAACAGTAAATTTTCCAAGTGCTCGAAGGCTCCAGCCGATCTGGTCTGTCTGGAGGCCTACTATGCACAAAGAGCGTTTTTTAAGCAGGTAACACTGAGCTTTGTCCTTTGGCTGCCTTGAAAGCCTGAGGGAGGACTTCCCCCATCGCCAGCTGGGCATTCTGCACCATTCCTACCACGCTTGGAAATGATTTAGCCCACATAAGTCCCTGCAGCTTGTGACAGAAAAAGGCAGACTCTCAAGCTGCAGAGACCCAGGCATGTTGAGTCACTGGAGGCCTGGGCTCTCCTGTGGGTTTTTGGAAATCCATGTTCTCTGGATCCGAATGCCTGAGTCTTCCATTTGAGCCCCTCTACTAGCCCAGACCACCTCTCTGCTAGCCCATGGCTTTGGAAACTTTGCTCTCCTGCTGCCCTGGGTGAACTGCCGCACCATGTATAAGTGCAATGTACAGATTTATTTAGGGAGCAAACACAATTTTACAACGCACTGCTGTGCAAGCTCAGAGCCTGAAGTAACCCAAACAACACAACATGAACCCATCCATCCCTTTAGCTCACACACTATGCACTGGCAAAGACAGAGCTGTTGCACAGACTCCACCCTAGCAAAAGTTGCATCTGGAGGGGCAACAACCCCCCCATTCCACTTGCAGGCCTGGACTAAAAGAGAAGCTTGTGGTCCTCCGGTCCCACTTACGCCTTGGAGTCAATAACCTCAAATACAGACCCAATCCCAATTCTGGGAGCTGCTGCTTTAAAGACTTCTTCAAACACACAGCAATTCTAGCTTTCCTGATTATTAAACCATGACAAATCTATTGCAAAAATGCTTCAAATCTGTCGAGTCCACCACTTTGTTTGCAGGCAAGTAAATAAAATATTCATAAATAATAAAAACTCAGATATCAGCCGTTCTCTGTCTATTTTCCTGGCTCATGGATCCTGACACAGTAAATAGCTCCCATGTGTTATGGAGGCATTCACGCAGTCTGAGGGGATGTTTTGCTCTCCCACTGATAGGCTAGCAGTCATTTAGCATGTATTAGCAGATGACAGATGACTTCATTTATTTGAGTGGGACATTTTCACTGAAAAAACCTGAACTCTTAGGCAGATTTACCTAAGATCACATGGCAATCATCTAAAAGTAGTGTTACATGGTTATGAGCTTCTTCCCAACAGGCTTTAGAAGTCATTTCACTGTATAAATCAATACATAACATCAACTCCCCTTTGAGCATTTAAGCTGTAATTGTCTCAGACATAGTAAAATGTGCCTGAGCAAGCACTAACTTTTTTCACTGTCCCTACTCTTTCAATCTGATTAGGGTGGTGAGGGGGCCAGCTGCTTCCATTTAATACCAGTCTGCAGACCCAGCAGGAGCTGGAGATGTAGGATTTAAGAGAGTGCAAGCTGCAGACAGTAAATGGCTCCTGTCCTGTCAAGAGATGCTGATTGACTAAATTTCTCCAGCTAGGATGTCATTCCTACAGGCAAAAGAATGAGGAGCTACCAGTGTAAATGAGAGTATAGCCTAGGCAGTGTGTTCAGAAAAGCATCAGCAAACTGGCCTTTAACATCAAACCAGACATTCAAAGCCTGATACTGCTTTAGGTACCCTGGCAGGGAGTGACACAGAAAAGCATCACTTGGCAGAAACCAAAGAGGTCCCGTACTGGAGCACCATTTTGCAAAGCAGCTCTCATTACAACCTGATTCCTCCAGTGACTGCTGCCCTCCTAGGCATCCCTCTGCTGTGCTTCTCCTAAGTCCCATCTCTGGGCAAGTTTTCACAGGCCCTTGCAATTTCAGAGGTTCACAGCACAAAGCCTCGCTCTGACATCCGACATGACACAGGCTGGATCTCACCCCCCTGCACCCATGTGACACATGCTGTCTCACATCCCCCTGCACCTGAGTGTACAAGCACACACGCAGGCTATGCACAGGAAAGAGACGCAACCCCGAGCACACATGTGGCTCAAAAGCTACATCACTGCTCACAGACATACATACGTCCACCCTTTGCTGGCTTGTTGAGCAACTTACACTTTTTGTACACTCAAAAGCTGTAGACAAACAGGGTCTGCCAAATAAGCCAGGCTTTGGGAAAGCACGCAGCCTCCTTGTTGCATGGCTCAAATGGCCCTTGCTTCTCCACAAGCTCTACAAGGTCCCTGGTGGGACCCTGGCCTTCTGGCTGCCCTCTTGCACCCTGTCCCTGGAGTCCCGCCTGGGCAGAGTTGCAGACATACCCTGCAAAATGCCTCAGGGAGATGGCAGCAGTCCTAGAAAAAGAGGTTTAGTGAGTGAGGGAACATCTGGATGCAGCAGGCGGAGGGAGCTCAAGACCTGTGATCCACAGCTGTGCCTATGACTGGCAACAGAAGGCAGCTAAAAACTCAGGGGTGGTCGTGGGGCCACGGCTACAAACACTGGCCAAAACACAGAACAGAGCAGCCCTCCCTCCAGCACAGCCTGAGCCTGCCACCCACCTTCCTTCCCTCCCCTGATCTAGATCACCTGGTCCTCTCCCCCATTCACTCCTTTCTCCTGACTCTGGGTTTTAACTCTTTGCTTCCTCTGAGCCAGATGGGGCTCAGAGTCAGGTGGGGAGATATTAGCTCAAATTAAGAGATTACCCATTCTTCCCCAATTAATCCTGCAGGGAGTTTCCAACTCGTCACTCATTAAAATCCTAACAAGTCCCTCTTCTATGGTGGTTTCTGACTGCCAGCAAGCCTCCTGCTGCCTTCAGAGAGAGGTTATTAGAGCCAACCCCCCATTCTGATCCCCTGCCCCAAAGGGCAGAGGGGAGCAGGGCCTGAGCCATGCTGTCCTCATCCTGTTCCTGAGGGAACTGGTTCACAGAATGTGCTGAGTTGGAAGGGACCCACGAGTGGTCCAAGAAGGAGGTGCAGGCAGTGGGCTGAATGCAGCATAAAACACCACAGTCCCAAAGGAGCAAGCAGCGAGGTGGAGCAAAACCTCTCAGAGCCCACCAAAAGGGTCTCCAGCACCAGCTCCTGGCTCAGGGGCTGTAAGGACACAAGCACTTTGGCACTTCTCCGCTATTGTTAGCTTCCACTCTGCCCCGGGATGTAGGCATTTGGATACGAAAGCTCCTCAGCTGTCTTCCTGGGGAAAGCAGGGATGTGCCTGCAGCCCTGCTGGTGCTGGAGCTGCCACAGGCCACATGATCCAGCATGGTAGATGGTTCACCTACGCATCCTCATTCCTTAGGCATCCCATGAGCTCACTGCCACCCCAGCTGGAGGGGCAGCACAGGCAGTGTGCAGGCAGGCTGCCCTTCTCCACGCTGCTGGGCTGAAACCCTGACCCAGGCAGCTGAGCCACTTTTGCTGGTGAGGGCAGAGAGGGACAGCAGTGAACTAGCTGACTTCTCCAGAATGGCAAAATACCCACAAAAATCCAGGTATGAGATTTTTTGGGTTTTTTTTTGGCATTATGTTAAAGGATGCACCGAGGAAAGAGTGTAGGATGGGGCAGGGAAGGCCACACTGCAGCAAATGATCCCATGCAGCAACATCCAGGTCACAAAGATATGAAAACCAGGGTACTGATTTAATGCTGCTGCTGTCTTGAATTCCCTGTAGGGTTTAACCATGTGGATGTTCATGGTGCCACCAGGAGATAAAAACAGCGACTGGAACAAGATAAAGAAATCAGAAGAAAAGTAGTGGTGAACCCTCTGAGGTCAGAGGAGGTAACAGCTGGTGGAGGACAGCTCTGGTGCCTGACAAAATGCCTGATCTTGGAGGCACGTGGATAATGTTTCTAATTTACCCAAATCCACTATAATGCAATGTCTCTGCTAGTCAGATTTTTCAGAGATGACCTTTTGGGAAAACCCATTTTCCACAAGATGCAGGAAAAAATACAGAGACAGAACCCAGGAGGATGGTGTTGAGGACAAACAGGAGACATGGTAGCTAAAGGGTGTAGTTGTCTCCACTGATGGACTCAGTAAAGCACCTTTGAAAATGCCATGGGAGTTAGAAGAGGAACCACCACTTCCTAACACTACCAGCCCAACCTGGACATGCAATAGGATCTGACCTTCCAGAGTAGGGAGTTAATACAACATTAAAGCATTTCCCTCCCTTATTTTTCAAGTTTTCTTAGCTTTTTTTTTTCTTGGTGTGTTTTTTTTTGTTCATTTGTTTTTTCGTTTGTGTTGTTTGTGGCACACCATGGAATTGAAAGGGCCATTTTACTGGACTTACTAAGTAGGTCACCCTCCTACAGAAGAGAGATTGGTTGTTCCTTGCAATATGCCCCCCTGGGTATCTGTCTGCATCGCCCCCTGCTGCCACTGTGCTGCCAATTAGTTTTGCTCTGTGAGTCTCACCAGTTCCCTCTTGGCCTCTCTGAACTCCCCGTGCAGTGCCTACAGGATGCACAAATTCACCTTTTCCCTTCCCAGCCTATTCTGAATATGCTAACCAACACAAGTCCAGACGAGAAAACCATAGGACTCATATAACTGATGTTTTCTGTCTAAATATCCATCCAAAAATTCCTCTTCTTTCTTTTCTGTCCCATCTACTTTGAGATCAATGCTGGTCCTTCATGCTTCACTCTTTCTCCAGAACTTCTTCAACAGCCTCTTGTAAGGGACTCTGTTTGAGGCTAAACAGAACTTAAATGCAATAGGTCACCCAGCCTCCCTTGTATTTTGATTTTCTCACTTTCAAAAAATATAGATGGTAAGTTTTCTTCCTTATAGAAGCTGTGCTGGTTGTCCCAATCACATCTGTTGGGAGTTTTGTTACCTTAGTTTCCATTCCTGTTTGTCACATCCTGAAGAAAATAATTTCTGGGCTTGGATCTACTGCCCCTTGGAAACACTGTATTTGTTAACTCCAGTACAATGGCAATTTTAATGAAAATCCACACTTCTGTCAGTAACAAAACTGCTTCATTTCCCATTTCTTCCGTAAGACCACTGTTACTACTGACTTATTGCTTTGCAGTTTATGAGACTGTTCCAACATATCACTTTCTGACAACCAGAACTATGGGGCTTTATTATTTTGAAGGAAATTGCTGTGTGGTGAATTTATCAGAGAACAGAAAAGTATAGCTAAACCATGTAGTGGCTGGTAGTATTGACTTCACCCAGGCTGCGTAGGATGTCACATCACAAACTGCACCCATTCAGCTCCCTAGAAATGGTTGTGGAAACACACACCTTATTTTCATTACAATTCTGAGCCTTTTTCTATACTCCTTTCACCTCTGTGAGTCCAGTAAATCTTCCAGTTCTTTAGGTGTGTTCTGGTTTCCAATTAGTCTAAAAGATTTCATCTTCATTTTTGCCTTTAGCATTTTGCTCCTACCGTTCCCTCAGTTTCCTTTCCTGAAGAACACCTGCTTTGACTTCAGAAGCGCTCAAAAGCACTGCTCCCTTCCCCTTCCCCTTCCCCCATGCATATCTGTCCGCTGGGACTGCCTCAGATCATCTTTCAGTAGCATTTGTGCCAAGGGAAAGAAGTCTAATTTCCTCACTTCTGATAAAAAGGTATTTTGACTAGTTCCTTCCTCACCTAGGCTGTGCTGTCACTCTGCTGGGAGGCTTCCCCCTCACTGCACAGTTGAATTTAATTACACCCTTATTACACAATTGAACTGCACTTGTTTTAACTGGCTCTGGTGTGTTATTCAGGAATAAGCAAACCCCACCCTCCTCCTTCCCTTATGCCCTCTTACCTCTTCAGGTGTTTTGGAAACAAGTATAAAGCCATTGTTATCGAGGAGGAAGCAATTCAGAATCTGCAGAGATGAAAGAGAATCAACATTAAATACGGCTCTTTCCGTGTTTGTATGTACACGCTCAGGATGGGGTGGTGTGGGATTGTGATGATGGCAACAGCCTCGGCATTTCCGTGCCAGCCCCACGGCTCAGCTACCACGGTTTTACACAATTGACTTTTCCCTCTCTGCCTCCATTTTGAGGTATTTAGTTCATGAGCTGTGACAGAGACTCTCTTGCCAAGCTGTGTCCAGGCCTAGCAGGCTGTGAGGCACACTTACGACAAGGCATCCTTCAGGAAGAGACAGGATGTTTGGAGAGCTCTTCTCTTTAATAATATGGCGTTTAATGCCTTCCATCTTTAGGCTTCAGAGTTTTATAACCACTCATGAAATAACCCTCTCCTCAGCACTGAGTACCAGTGCTGATATTATTTTTATTTTGCAGAGCAGGAAATGGAGGCACAGAGTTTAGACAAAAACCCTTAGGTCTTGCAGAAAAAAACTAGGGTGCAGAGGAAATCCTACATGAACATTCAACAGGAAATCTCTGGTGATCCTACTCTTCAGGACAGGAGCTCCTGTTCCCGATATTCCTGGGTAAAAGGCTGAAGCAGTGGCTTAAACACAAAGAGAGGTGTCCAGCACATGTCCTAAGAGTGGCATGATGACCACTCTTTCCTATTCATCATCATCATGTTCATCATCATGTTCACCATCATCCGGGATGCCAGGGAGACAGAGGAGACAGACTTTCCTTAATGTTACTGGCTAGAACCCCCATGTCCCTGCCTTGGCCCAGCTGGCATCTCACAGCTGATGGGAAAACCTAAACTGCAAATTTTTCTCATCAGCATGAGGTCCTGCCCCAGCTGTGCGATCTCCTGTGAGGAAACAACAGGAAATACCTTTCTTTTGGGGAGACAGAGATCTCCACAGAGCAGGGAGTCAATCCCACCCATCACAGATACAGAGAAGGAAGCCAGGCAACTTACATCATCCTGACAGCTGAGCGGACAGGCACCGTCGAAGGCACTGCACTGGAAAGGAAAAGCGGATCATTAACCCTGGTGTTTAGGAAACTTTTCTGTCTGATCATGCAGGAGCCACTCTGGCATTCACACTCCCACTTCCAGAGACTTTCACCACTGGGTCTGAAGCCCCTCTGCAGGAGGTGGCTCCAGTGATCCAATGGGTCACCACTTGACTCCCTACACACCCCACTCTCACACGAGTCAGACCAGTTTTCCCCACTGGTTTGACTCTAGGTTTCCCATAGGAGAGTCTCAGACATCCAGAACCTTAAAACAACTTATTCATGGTGCAGTAACACAGAACCAGCTTGAGCTGGTGCCTCTGAGGAGGGACCCTGAACAAAGTAAACCCTAGGCTTTTATACCCTCACAGTCGATTTGGGTGATAGTCTGGAATCGTCCTGGTGAGACAGTGGCTCCTGCTGTGCCTTTGGGTGGCTGGACACCCAGCTGGCCCACAGGTCCCTGTGCCCTTTGTTGTGCAAAGGGTCAGCGCCAGTACAAGGCCTCTCATCTCAGGCTCCCACCACCCAGAGCTCAACCTGCAGCTGCACCCCGAGCACTGAATGTATCCCTCAGCACATGGCATGGTCTCACCTTACAGCCTCCCCCTTGAGACTGCTGAGATAAAAGGTCTCCATAATGGCATCCCATAAAGCTCTGCAATTTAGCTGGCATTTCCTAGATAAGCTCTACAGCAGGCACAGGTACCACCCCCCAGGTTGGTCACTCAGTAGCTCTTCGTATTCTCCACCTCTCAGAGCAACATTCCCTTTGCTGAGGGCTCTGATCCTGCACCTGTCTCCCTGACATGCTTCCAGCAGTACCTGTGCACTTCAAGCAGAGGTGCCACTTGTCAAGAAAGGGTGAAAGTGAAGGTTACTGTGCACCAGTGAGAAACCTGAATGCATTTCAGCATCTGTTAGTATCCAGACTAGGCGTATTTTAGATCAGGATTCTTCTCAGGCAAGGATTTTTTTGTTGTTGCTGCTGTTGGTTTCTTTATTCTCCAGACAGCTAATGATAAAATAGGATGTGAATGGTGCTCATGTAGCCCAAGGCACCATCCATTTGTTTCACTTAGGATTTCTGTGTACTGGGCCTGACATATGTTTCACAACACTGATCTGGGTGGGAACATGAGGGGTTAAGTGGTGAGTAACAAAGCCCTTCAGGTGCTTATTGATTTCATAATTGTTTGGAGTTTGCCATGGCTGCATGTGTCTGTCTCTTCATGTCATTTTCTAATTCTATTCTGTCCAGCAGCAGACGGAAGAAAGCTGACATGGTGTTGCCATTTCTGTACATGGGGTCCCCTTCCTGCCAGAGGATTTTTGGGGTCAGGGAAGGACACTGGCATAGCACATAGCCTGTCTGCTCTCAGCCAGCTACCCTTTATTTTCTCAAAACCCTTAGACATAAATTCCAATCCCCTTCCTGGATGATTCTCAGTAACAAGAGGTGAATTTGCCATTTCAGACCACAACAAGACCGTAACTTTCAGTTAGAATTTGTTTCTCCTCTTGTGCTTTGCAGAACAAAACCAGTAGTTTCAGTTTGCTGTCCCTCTGCTTAACTTCAGAGGAGGCTTGGAGATGCCTGAGTTTGCCTCAAGCCCCACGGCTTTGCAATATCACATGTTCACACTCTGAATCCAGCTGGCTTTTTGAGGCTCTAGGGATGCTGGTTTAAGAACATTCCTTTACCCACAGTTGCAAGCACCATCTCACCCCTGTCTCACCACATAACAGCATGTGGTTGTTTTGTTTCCCTGGATGTATTCCTAGAGGTGGCACTGTACTTCACCCTGGTGGTTTCCTTCCTTGGCACAGCAGAAAAATGTGGCCACAACAAACCACTGTAATGGCCTTGGGGGATAACAAATACAGAGACCAGAGTTCAGATATCAGAACAGAAACCCAGGTGAACCAGAGTGGTTTCCCACAAGAAGGGCCCGTGTCCCACAGCATCTTCCTCAGCAGCGTGAGGACCAAGTCTCACTGCCGCTGCTCTGCCAGACCTGGAGAAGTTCTAGCAGTGCCCAGTGCTGGGCTGGCCATACAGCAGCAGCACCACAGTGAGGATCCTGGTCTGAGAGCACTGGCAGCTTGCAGAGTCTCTGAGGTGGGGGCAGAACTGAACCTGTGCTCCCTGGTTGCTCTGAGACCACATCTGCTGCCTCGGGCACAGCTCCCTCCTCAGAGACCAGACTACCTCACAGCATCCTCCTGCTGTTGGTCAGGTCTCTGTGACCCAGAGCACTTTCAGCTTTGCCAAAGACACTTAATTACTGTGAAGACAAACACAGCCTCTGACAGGTTTGGACCATCTCCAGTGACTACAGGCAGGGGACAGTGCCCATAATACGCTGGCACACAAACGACACAATTATGAAGCCAAGCTGCGGCGAGGCCACGCCAGGATGCCTCCCTGTCCCCAGCTTTTGTCTACTTACATCACTGTCATTGGGCTGGGAGACGGGAGGCACAGCGTGGATATCCAGAGAGGCACAGCATGCAGTGAAGCAGGAGAGGGAGATAGAGAGAAAACAAAATCTCTTAGTCATTCCTCTGTCAAACGGCGGTCGTGTCCCGGGAAAGCACACGCACGCTCTTTTCATACCAGCACCTACCAGGGCCGCAGCCTGCAGGCACGTGGCACACAGGCCTCCTTTAGCTTCTTTAATAAGGCTTCTCAGTTTCACTTAACGCCCATGAGGGCTTGTTTTCTGTGAGAACTCTCTGGGTATGGCCCTCAGGAGATTTTTTAAAATGATGCTCTGTGTTGCTGCTTCACGATGCTCTCCTATGCTTTGCAAGAGTCTTTTTAGCTCAGGTTAGGTTTATGTGATCTGCCCACCTGCGAGGATGCTCCTGCTGCCCCAGCCAGCTCTGGGATTTTTTGTTCCCCATGTGTTCTCACTCCCAGTGAGCAACTTCCTGCCCTCCCATCTTCTCTGTCATCCCCATCTGATGACAGTTCCCTCCCTTGACAGCAAGGAGCTGCTTCTCCTGTGTGCTGCCTTAGTCCTGTCAAAATCACCCCTCCAGTAGACCTCCCTGAAAGCAAAGCCTGGGCAGAAAGCCCCTGGGTGGTAAGGGAAAGGTGTTTCACTTTTCCTGCTTCTCAGACTAGGGGGAAGTGTTTTAATTATTCCACTCTCACAGTCCAGCAAGAGTGTCCAAAATTAGGACAACACCAAAAGCCTATCCCTGGAGCAAATAATTTTTATTTTGGCAAGCTGGTAGTGTTTTGTTATCATTATCAAGACGATACGAGAAGGCAGTAGACTTTTTTTTTCCTGTGTGCCCAAAATTGCAGATTTCCATGAGGTTTCTGAAAGGCTGAATGAGCACAAACATATTTCCACAATTAAATGTGTCATATGCAGCAGAGCTAATGCCAGGCCAGGATGCTGACACTGTCAACACGGCATTTGCGGAGCAGACTCACGGCTCACACGGCATTAGTGCCGTCAAAGGATTACAGAAATGTGTGACTTCAAACTAATCTACTTCATAAATCATTTAATACGAATTTTGCCAAAGCCCTCATCAAAATGCTGTGGTATGTGATGTAACATAGTATCGACCTTGCTGACAAAGAGCATTAAATTGTCTCTCTGCACGACTGCTGATGCTCCTACCTGTTGCATGGCCATCCAAAACTTGCGTTGGAGCAACTCCAGCTTAATTTGCACACCCACCGCTGTGGGAGACAAAAGAGAGGGGAGGATGAAGAGAGGAACGTGCAAGAGAGGAAAGACAAGTACAAGTTAGGAAAAGAGAAGTAAACATTTGCCCAAGGTGATGGCATGGAAATCACAATTGCAACCTGCTTCCAAGTGTGAAAGATAAGCATCAGGGTATCAGCACTGAGTCAGACTGCCAAGTGAGAGTCAGAGGTTTAACAAGGGCGAGGAAAAGGGGACGCTGACTGTACTGAGGTACTGAGACCTCCCTCACACTAAGCACTACGAAGCTACAAGCAAATTAACAAAAAATAAAAATTCCTCCAAGGATATAATGACCTTTCCTCTTTGCCTTTTTCAGATTTCCCTGGCCAGAACGGATGTTTGTGATCACCCTAACCCCAAGTCCTGTACCACGCAGCATCAATCAGAAATAAAGTAGGCCAACGTGAGGAAGCGATTAATTTGAAAACCCACCTGTCTCAAGGGGGAATCACAGCGATTTAGATTGCTCCTAAGCCACTACAAATGCACAGAATTATGAATGTCACTTGACAGAAAGCGTGATTAGGAATAGCTATTTGTTACCCGGTCCCAGCCTAGTGCATGGTGGGCTAGGCAGAACTCTGTGTGTGTGTCTCTTAATGAAGTGTGTCCTAATTTCTTGGCTTAATTTCTCGGCTTAATTTCTCTTCTGTTCCCAGCATCATGTTCCTGAGGTAAGGCAGGAGAAGAAACGGTGCAGAGTCTCCATAACAGAACAACCCAGCCGTCCCCGGGTAGGTTGCCTACAAGCACATGTAACAACCAGTGCAGCCGTGCGCAGCCTGACACGGTGATGGGGAACAACTGGGCTGTGTGTCAGCCAGTTGAATCCTTGAGCTCTGGAGGAATTACAGCCTGGAGCAGGACCTTGAAATAGAAAATAAAGTGCAAGTGAGGGAGAAAAAGAAACACAGAGAGGGAGATTCTGAGCCTTTTCTCACAACCGCCAATATCGGGTGGATGAAGTGTTGCTGTTTCTACAGATTTCCTCTGAATTAGAAAGAGCTTCAAAGGGGGGAACAGATCCTTTAAATCTGAATCATGCCGTGTGGGTGCTTTCAAACTAACAGTATGAACTGATGCTCTAATTCAGATGGGTATGAATTAAAACCGGAGTATGCAATGGTGCATTTTCTTTACGCATGTAGAGAGACCCTGGCACCTGGCATCAGCTCTACCTTTTATACCAGTGCCCTTGTCACATTCCCACTGCTGGTACATCTTGCAAAATCCCACGTATCAGAGGCGCACTTCCTAACCTGCCCCTGCCTGCTGTAAACTGAATCTGACTGCCTGTACGTGGGGGAAAGGAATGATTTCGTAGAGCTGCATTGCCCTGAGCCTTACAGAGTGCAAACCAGATGAGACAAACAGTGCAAACAAAGGAGGAAGGACAGGGCTGAGTTGAGTCTGGGCGAAGATTCATCACCTTCAGCGAGGCTACCACAGGCATGGTTTGGCTTGGTGCCCTTGCTGACAAATCAGCAGTCCATGACAGAAGGGAAACGGTGCTGTTGCTGCTGAGTCCAATGAGGCCCACGCACCCGATTTGGGATGTAGCTTTAAATAAATTCACTGCCATCCTTCCAAACCATCTCAGAAAAGAGCCGTTCCCCTTATCACAGCAGATCACATCAATGGGGCTGAGCATTACCCAGGACACAGACTTTTTATGAGACCTGAAGAGGAGCGGATACCTAATAACTAACCTTGCAGTGCAGAGACTTACTCATTGGCTTATGTTCTTTTTTGCAAGTGGGAACATTTAGTCTCAAATTGTTCTCCAGAGGGATTTTAGCCCCTGCCTGTGAATCCTTGTTTCTGCCCAAGAGGCATGAGTAGCACATACCAAACCTGGCCTGAAACATGAGGAAGAAGAAGACCTGGGGGCTTGCATGGGTGACCAGTGGCAGGGACAGAAAGTGGAGTCTCCCAGCCCTCTTAATTCCTCTTTGCACAATGCCCACAGTCCTGTGTAACCTATCTGTGCTATCTGACAGCAAGCCTTGTCCTTTGGATGCAATCTTTTCAGCCCTAACCTCTCCGTAGGGCTTGGGCTTACTCATCTTGTCTGCAGTAGCCCTTTTTCTGCTTCCCAGTGGTCCAGTACACATTTCTAGCCAGGGGAATCCAGGGAGGTGTGGTGAGCACCACTCTCCTCCTCACATCATGGCACAGTCTGAAGAGGTTCTGAAAGCAAAGCTGGGGTCTTCTCTGCCTCGCAGCCAGGTTTGTCTGTCTGGATGGTATCCATCACAGGGAATACTGGGGGGATTGCTTCACATTCCTGCCTGGTAGCACCACTCCTTGCCAGCTGGCATGGATTGACAGCTGCTGGCAAGAACCATGAGAAACTTTCACACGTTCAGGTGACCTGAGGAAGACACGGGAACTGAGGAGAAACAGGCCACAATCACCGCCCCCCAGTGCTAGTAACAAATAGTTGCCTGGGCATCTTCATGCTGTTAGTGAAGCCAAGGAGAAAGGAGGAAAGCAGCACTTCAGTCTGAGTCAAGGATGATGCTACAGCTCAGGTGAGAGGGAGAAAACTGAAATAAACTCTTCTGTGCTTGTTGCACAGTATAACTGGTTGTTAATGAACCTTTTTGCTCTGGTGGCAAAAGTAAGCTGCATCAGCGGGAAGATCTGAGGTCCATGAAATGATGAGTGGCCTCTGCAGAGCCTTCAGAGAGACCGTGGCTAACAGTTTTATTCCTAGTAATGTGCAAGTAACCTGTGCAACTGTAACATCCCAGCAGTGAAATAAAACACGAGGGCAAGCATTGCTGAACACTTTGCACAGGCAGACACTGCTTCACTGTGTTGTGCAGTACTTCCCACCAGCAGGCACCCCGCCTGCAAACCCATGGCTGCAGTGGGCTCTCTCTGGAGTTGTGCACAGAGATAAGAGCCTTCCCCTCCACCTGTTCATCCCTCCATTGAGCATGCCTGCTTCATTAGCTCATCCTCTGCTTGCCTCTCTTTCTGTCTGCATTCTCTGGCTTCTTTCTTTGATTTATCCATATGTTGTTCTCATAAGGAGCTTTCCCCAAGATTTAATTCTGGGGCCTGCTGCACAACAAAAAGGCACAACAAAGAGTCGCAAGATTACATCCTGCAGAGTGCTTATCAAGATTTATCCTGCCATTCACAACCTGCTTTCATGGCAGAGAGTCCAATGGTTAAACAGAACCTGTGATTCAAATAGAAGAAGGTACCAGAGCAGCCATGCCCATACTCTCTGTTTGCATTTTCCATTCCCTGTTTCTGAAATATTTCCATTTTCCCTCTCAAGCCAGCAGCTCTACATCTGACTTTAGTCCTCTGAAAATTTTACTTAAAAATAACTTCCAGGCAGATGACAATGAACAAAAAGCCAAAACTAGCCTGTTTATGACACTGGATCTGACAGAAGAGGCAATTCAAGTAGATAGGCAAAAGAGTAATTTCTGCAAATGTGAGCTACCGAAGTCCTCAGCAAGCTGGAGGGAGGCAAGAGAGGGGTCTGATTTTGTAGCAGCCCATGAGAGAGCACAGAGGGAATCCTGACAGAGGCAATGGGCTGGATTCAGCTGTTTACTGCATGCCTGTACCAGCAGGCTATGTCAGGGAGGGCAGGGCATGCCTCTGTCACTGTGTGGATGTACCCACAGCCGACGCTTGCACTGGACATACGGCTGAGCACAGTCTGCCTGCTGCACACAAAATTCAGGGGAATGAATGGATGCAAACACTTCTCGCTTTTGCCCATTCCTCTTGTCCCAACTATCCCCTACGAGCACTCCTCAAGTTTTCCTGAATCCCCAAGAAAACAGACACAGGGTTGTGCTGCACCCCAGCAGCTTCTAGGGACACCCGCTGTGGCCAGACAGCATGTGGCCAGCCCACCGTGGGCACCTCTCAGTTAAGTCTCTCTGCTGGACACACTGCCATCCCCCCATCATCTCTGGAGCACTGGTGGAAAGGGGGTGTCCTTCTCCCAAGCCCCCTGGTTTCTCCTCTGCTGTCTTCCCTTCACTGCCGCCGCTCGCCTCACTCCTGTACAAAAGCCAGGGCTCGTCCCTTCTCATCCTCATGCCTTTCTCTCCGGGTTTATTGTCATCAGACATAGCAGGCAGGGGGAGAGATGGAGGGAGAGGGGGAGGTATTCAGCTCGGTGCCTTCTCTTGTAACCTGTGCCTGACCAATCTGCATCCCGAGGGGCTGTGGGGAGCTCCTCCCGCCCTGGCATCTCCTCACCCCTCCGCGAGCCCCTCGGCTCCTGGCACCCGGAGAGGGATGGCAACAAGGGCGGGAGGAGGGGGAGAGAGGGACTGACAGCAACTGCCCTTTCTCCAGGATGGGTTGAGAGAAACGAAAACCTCCCGAGCTCCTTCCTCTGGGTGTTTTGGAGCAGATCCTGCCTGCCTGGCGGGGTGACTCCTCTGCACTGTCTGTGCGCGTTCCTGTGCGTGTGCTGCTGCCACCGCAGATGTACCCCCAGCTGTCACTTCACCGCGCACAGTCGCTCCCTCTCCCGCCTCTCTCTCTCTCTTTCTCTCTCCCCCTGTTTATTATTTACGGAGGATTACAGTCCCTTTCCCACGCTGTCACCTCGCCGTGCGGCTCCTCTGCCCTCCACGCGGGGTGAGCGACTGGCTAGGGGGGGAGGTTCCTGCCAGCGAGGGTCCACCGAGATCCAGGGCTGGCAACAGAGGGACTTTCTGCTGGATTTGTTTTGGGATTGTACCGGGTTCACTGGAAGAGCTGCTATTCTCACAGGAGGTTCCCTTCCAGCCTGAGAGAGGTAAGTAAAGACATCTCTCTTTTGCGTTTTTCCCCCCAGCCCCAGCTAAGAGAGATCAGTGGAGCTGCCCCCCAGGAACCCGCTTCCCCGGGGAGCCGAGTGTCAGCAGGGGCAGCACTGTCTGCCAGACAGCACAGTGCACAAGTCTCGGCTGTGCGAGACTGACGGGCAGCGATCTTCCCGACAAAGCAGAACGGCAAACCTGCTGCAGAGGTGGCTGGTACTGGTTCCAGTCCAGTTTCCATGCCGGCAGCTGGGAGCAACTTGTCCCGGCTGCGAATGGCACCAGCACCTTTCCTTGCACCACAGGCAGCTGAGGCGCAGTTTTGAAGCTAAGGGCTTGGTGCTGTGGTCACCAGGTGCCGGGCAGCTCCCAAGGAGCCCCGGCTTTTGTCCTCTCCTCGGGGCTGTGAAAGGGGTCAGAATGAGGTGCCACTTGCCTGGCCCTTGATGCCTTGCATGGCTATCATTTTGGACTCAGCTGTCTTAGTAAGAACAACCTAAAATGGAGAAGTGAGGACCAACATTGCACAGGTTCAGCACTCAGTACACAGCTTTAGGATGCGGGGGGGGAGGGGGGTATGTGTGTATGTATCGGTGTGTGGGTGTGTGTGCTCACGGGCATGACCACAGGACATGAAGTGAAGGATGCCAAATCACAAGTAGAGCCAAAAATAAGTCCTAAGTTGCTTTCAGCATCTCTGCAGGCTGAGCCCGCAATTTCTGAACTTTTGGGCGGAAGGCACAGCACTGAGTGGGGTGGGTGAAACACAGCACAGAGAAGCTCCACAGCCTTTTCCAGCCCTGACTGGGAGGAGAGGGCAAGAACGAGGTCCCAAATGAGCTAATGTGAAGCTCCCTATGGATAGAGGTGTATATATATATAAGCATTAGGGTGTGTGTATGGTGTGTGTCTGCACACATACGCATGCACAGACACATGCACACACACCCCACACAGGGCATCCTGCCCCCTCCTTCTCCCTCTGCCTGACCAGTTTATTGCTGTCCCTGCATCTCATGCTAATTAAGAGAGACGTGTAGAACTGGAGCTCTCCAGATTTGGGGAGAGAGGATTTTTTAAGCTGTTGCTCCAATCAGGTCATGACTGAGCTGGGCCCCAGGCCCACCACGTGGACTGCCAGGTAGCCTGAATGTGCCACATCCAGCACAGCCCTGATGGCAATGGCAGCGAGCAGGGTACAGCACCGCTCTGCTGCTGGTGCCTGACCCGCCACTCAAGGATGGAGAGAGAAATTAAGATATCATTTGGGAAAGGACTCGAGCAGCTGCTGTTGCAGAGTTTAAAGAAGGAAACCCTTAAAAGACAGGGGAACCCTCAAAGGCCCAAAAGCACTTGCCCCAAAGCAGGGGACATTTCTAGAAGTGAGGGAGCCCTTCCAGAACTGCAGACCATTTTTATTGCGAGCTTCGTCGCTCAGATCTGTTTGGGGGTGGGAGGGGGTGGATCTTCCTCTAACTGCTGTGGGCAAACAACATTTGCAAGGGAATTATTCCACATGAGCGAAAGGCTTGCGGGAGTTGTCTCCCTGTCAGACATCAGTGCTGCCTCTGTTAGTGCCTCTTGCCCACTTGGAGGAATTATGGTAAATCCTGAGCAAAGGGGCTGTTTGCAAAGAGAAAGTGGGGGGAAGCCTTCTTACATAATTTTTATACCAGATCATAGCTTTACCCTTGCCTCCAGCAAAGTGAATGCCACATGCCAGCAAGGTGCACTCCTAGCTTGGATATCTTCATGAGTTACTCCGGCTTCCTGCCCTCCCTCTGTTTTTTTTTTTAAGCCTGATGCAGAAAGGCTTTTCTAGGCTGTTCAGCACTACAGAAGCCTGATGAAGGCAGACCTATGTCTCAGTAGAGCTGGGATGGCCAGCAGCAGCACAGGGCCATGAGGATATCTGTAGAGGAGCATTCAGGGAGCAGCAGAGGCTGGAACAGGACGGGGACAGGCTCAAGCCTGTAAGAGGGCATTTCTGCGCAGTTCTTTGGTGAATCTTCAGCAATTGCCTGTTGCTGTTTCAAAAGACAGACCAGGCAGTCTCCTGCACTTGCCATGTTTGGTTACGAGCAGCTGCTCACACCACTTGACATCTGTCCCAGTCCTGCGTGGCTCAAGCCATAAATCAAATGACCATACTGGGATGCTCCTGCCAGCTGGGTAATGTTTCAGCGAGCTACACCCTGACACACACTCCAGTTCTCAGTGGAAAAGGAGCTGGAGTTGGAGTTCTGGGATGTTCCTTCTGCAGTGCGGAAATACCTTGTAAGAAGTACCTTATTCCTGCTGTGGCTTTACCAAAATGCTGGCTCACAAAAAAGCTTTGTGTGACTGAGGGTATGATAATAGCAAGATGATGTGCATTTTTTTCTATAAACCAGTTCAATTCCAGACTTGAGAGATGCAAGGAAAAGTTGTTTCGCCTTTGAGGGGTGGGATTATGTGAAATACATTATTCACATTGCAAAAAAAAAGCAGTTGAAAGTTGGAAAATGTCGGGATTGGGGGCAGTCTGCCATCTGCACTGGGTTGCAGTCCTGAATGGAAGGATGACATGCTGTATTTTCATGAGCTGATCATTCAGGGTACTGGCTACATGGTGCTCAAAGAGTGAAGCAGGGGGCTGTTATTTTTTTTGGTACTGCAAAGTGTGTGCCTGTTTTATTTGTTTACCGCCTGCCATCCAAGCCCTGGAGGCAATACATCATTATTCATTGTCTTGTGGTGTTCTGAAGATGTTAGCTGCTACAGTTGCCTTGTAGCTGATGATAGAGAATTTATGCTCCTCACGAGGAAGAGAGAGTGGTTATTTCCCTAGCTTTTGAAGGGAAAAGAGACTTCTGCTTTAGCCACACAGGGAAGGAGCAGCAGGTGCAGGGCCGGAGCTTGAGGCCTCTTGGCTCTCAGTGCCACTGAGTCCTTGAGACCAGTTTGCTGGCTAAGCTGCCAGCATTTTGAAAAACAGCTGTGAGTGTTCAGCAGCTCTGCAAAATGGCCCCTAGGGTCTTGTGTTGGGCACCCGCAAAATTGGGAATGTATGGACTGTGGCCTCCTGCCAAAACTGTGGTTTAATATTCAATTCCAACCATATAAAAATAGCCTTATTCATTACAGCATCCTTATTGTTAGCTTGAGTATCATATGTCCTTTGCACTGAGTATGGGACAGGGTACTGTGAAAAAAAAGAAGTAGTACTTGGTTGGGTAAGCAAAGGAAGTTCTGTGATGCAGATGTGCAAGTGGCTGAATGAAGGTTGGGCAGGTATTACCTCACATTTGAGTGTTTGGCTTTGCAAGCCAAATAGCATATTTTATCACAAGGCAATTTTTTTTTTATAAAGTAAAATGATACTTTCTTGATTCTTTTTCTTTATGAATGGGAAAACGAGAGACTTTCTGTTATTTATGCGCTGCAATGCCCCAAACCCATCACAGGAAGGACTGAGACTTAAAATTTACAGCAGGGCCATACAAGTCAGAACCTCCCGACTGACTGCAAGCAAAGGCTGCTACTTTGAAGAAAGGCCTTGCTACCATGATCCTCCTCACTTCAGGGAGGCTGGGAAGATCCTTTCCCATGAACCGTGCTCTCACACAAGGAATAAAAAAGTAGGACCACATCCTGAGTCTGGAGAAGAGCTGTCAGAGGCAACTTGACTTGGCACTCTTTCTACTCCTGGTGAGGCTCTGTGCTGCCAGTGCTGCCCAAAGCAGGGCATGGTGCTGCCGTGATTTTGCTGTGAGGCACCTGTGTTGGGGCAGAGGGGATGAAGGTGGGCCCTGCTCTTTCCACACCACTGGCATCTAGTGATTTTGATGGGATGTGATCTTTGCCACGACCCTATCTCTTCTGTGGCTGCAAACCCTCCAGAAAACTAAAGTCACATCAAATCTGAAAACCTTCCTCAGCCTCAGCAAGCCCTGCAGCATGAGGCTGTGATCTGTGTGCTAACCCAGATGCATCCAAAGATCCTGGCTGGAACTCTGTATTGTAAGAGCTGTCACCACATCTTGTTGAGCTATGGGCAGCGTTCCCAGCTTGTAGAGAGCATAAGTGTGTCCCAGAGAACTGCAGGCACCCCTGGAGCTGCAGGCAGCAGCTCAGCTCCCATGCAGTTTGTGTGGACTTTGCAGGGTTGCCCCTCTTGGGTGCTCTGGGAAGGTGATGGGGCAGCAGAAGAGTTGCAGGCTCTCTAACAGGCAGCACCAACAGCCTCATGCCACAGTGGCAGCCAAATGAGACAGATCTATGCAACTCACTAAGGCAGAAAGAGGCCTCCTTCGGAGTCCAGCACAAATGCATTGTGCGTGAGCAATGGGAGTCGGCCTTTCCTCGGCAGGTTTGCCAGGAGCGTGCTGGGTGACCGATCCCCTCGCAATAAAAGCTGAGAGGATTTTAACCGCTGGCATCTTGTGCTCTAGCCCAGCAATGTGCAGGCGTGGATGGATGGACGATCCCTGCCCCTGTGAACAAGCCCAGGTCACAGCCTTGTGAGGTGGTGGGGAAGTTCTTCCCTTGTTGGACAGAGTTTTCTGCCTCCTCTCTCTCCTCCTGCCCCAGCTGCTGGAGTGGCAAGACACTGCCCTTGCAGCTGGTGGACTCATTCTGGGAGCCTGGCAGCCAGGGAAGCACAGCCAAGGTGGTGAGCAATGGAGAGGGGAAGGGACTCCCTCGCTCAGCAGACTGGGTAGCAACAGCTCTCCACCATGCTGGCATCTCCACAAGAAGGAAGAGTAACAGAAGTCAAGCACTAGGAAGGCCAGTGAGCTGGAAGTTCTGGTGTATTTCAGAATACAGGCTATGGAAAAAGGCAAAGGCAGTTTTTGAGCTAATGTATACATGAATGATGGCAAACACGCTGCTGTGGGACATTTTGGGTGCAGGAGATCACCCACGCTGGCAGAATCTCACCTCATTTTAGGAATGAGAAGCCACGAGGAGAAAGGCTTAAGGCTGAAGAGCCTTGGTCCCCATAAGATATAACAGGGGTTTCCTAGTGTTGATTTGGAAGCCCCATATTGTTCAGGCTAGACATCTGGCCTAGCACTCCAGAGACAGAACTGTGAACTGAGAGCTTGTATTGATTAAAAACCTTATATTTTCCTATCTTGCTGCTAAATTGATGCACCTGCATCTAGTACTCCGTGCATGCAAATGTATCTCTTATCTCAGACAGGCTGGCGCCTTCCCTCTTAAAGATCTGCTGCATCCTTTGACTCTAGTAAGAGACCCAGGGAAGGTACTGGGTCCTGTCAAAAGTTCTGAGCCCTCAGAGAATCCTTAATAAATGTGGGCCTATACCTTCCTTCCTTCTTGAACACCACCCAAATACAAACAAGAGAGAATACTTCAGGATTCAGAGCACCATTCAACTAAGAAGTGCAGAAAATATCTCTGCGTGCAGTGGTAAAGGGATTGAGGACCAAAGAACCAGGATTCTCCCACCAAGCTGCCTTCTCTGCTTGGAACCTTTTCCTGAATTGTACCACCCACCCACACCCCCAGGGTAGGCTTGCCAGGAATGGGGGGAGCAGCATTTCAAATGCCAGTGAGCTGGAGGATGCTCGCGGGGTGTAAAGGAGGAACTGGGAGCAGAAGGGTGCCTCCCTCAGACCTGCCAGGTCAGGAGCAGCTGCAGCCCTTCTGCCAAGGGACTGAGCGAAAGGATTAAGGGCCTGAGCTACCACTGTCCATGGGATTAACCCCTGCAGGAAATTAAAGTTGCAGAGAAGGCTCTTCACAGCTGAGAGAAAGAGAAAAACTGGGATCTGGATTAGAACTGGCAGGGCTGGTGACAAGCCACCACCCACAGCCAACTGTTCCCGGCTGGATCAGAAAATGTTATCTCAACCTTCATGTAGAACCCCCCTCCACATCTCGGTTACCAATTTTTGCCAAGAGTGTGAGAAGAGCAAAAACATCACTTTGTAGAAAGAAAAAGAGAAGGAAGCTGGGTAGTCAACTCACGTGTCCCTCCTCTGAGCCCCTCTCCCACTCCCTCACCCGCTTGCCTTCTCAGCTGCCCCCGTTTTGCATGGAGGAAACATGCACGTGGTCTGTCGCGTTCAATAATGCTTGGAGAAGATGCTGGCACACACAGGGCTGGATTTCTTCCTGTCAGCTGCCCCCTCAGCTCTCCTCCTGCTGCTGCTCTGGGCCTCCTCCATATGCTGCACTCGCACTGTGCTGGGACTTTCCTGTCACTCCTGTGTTGGATATCCCGGTCTCCGCACCTGCTTCCACAGCTTCCCAAGGAATTCCACATCTCCACAGCAATCTGGGTCTTTCCCAGCAGTGCTACCCTCCCTGGCTCCCCTTCGGATGCTCTGTACTTTCTCAGAGGGTTTGCTGAGGCCTTATGTCCTTGGTATTTTCAGCCCCTCCAGCATCTCCCAGTCTAATTATTGTGCATTGGTCAGGGAGGCTTGGGATGCAAATAATGTTTCCTGGTAAAGGTACAGAACAAGGAATCAAGAAAACTGGCTTCTCTCCTGCTTTTGCCACAGGCCTGTCAGGAAACTCTGGGAAAATCTGGCCAAAACTCCTTTATTCTGTGTAATTTGGGTAAGCCCTACAAGTACTCTCTGCAGGACAGGAGAGTATTTACAAGCCCAAGTGCAAGTGCTGCTCTTGGCAGCTTCGAAAATCCTGAGCGAGGGACTAATGTGGGGTCATGATGAAGCATCAAAAGCAAGGCAGCTGAAATTTCACCCAATCAAACTCAACAGCCATTTTTACTGTACCTTAGTTTGCCCCTCCATAATATGAGGATAAGGTTGATCTTTCTTGGAGGGCCTTGGGGAGGAAATGGTTTTTACCATCAACATACTTGCATTTCAGAGATGCCTACACACTGCCAATCCAAAAATCACAAGCTTTCTGACCTCTTCACATCACAGAGAAAAGGGTGTGGTTTTTATTCACACCAAGTCAGGAATGTGGCAGAGTCCCTTACAATACCAAGTGGTTTTTGCACACTTTCTACTCCCTTTACAGCTTTCTGTATGAGGTGCTTTGCTTAGCTGTGATTGATCACTGCAAGTCAGAGGGCACTATTTCTTCTGCAGCTGGGTTTCTCATACGAATTTAAAATGTGCTTTCCATTGATTGTGACAGCACAACACTAATGAATCCTGAACACATGTGTTAATAAATCAGCAAGTGCTGCAAATGAAGCCCTCAGCTATTTAGCTTAGAAGCTCACTGGGGCAGTGACACACACTGTATGTTTCTACAGTGCTGCTGAGCTTTGCTGCCACCTCTGTGTGCTTCTGCAGTCCAAACAGATGACAAATGAAGAGCTGCCACCAACGGTGTGACCTCTGGTGATCGATACCTTGCATGACTAACTTAGGTCTCTTGGGGGACCAAGAACGGGCATCATCCCCATGCCATCTAAACCCATTTGGGGTGTATTAATCAGGCCACACAGCTGACATCTCTTCCTGCTGCCTGTGACTCTTGCCCCCCAAGGGCTGATAAAGGAACAGGCATAGAACAACATGCTTTAGTCACTGGGTGCTGGGGTATCACCATCCCCTTCCATTATGGGGTGATACTAATAAAACATGAATCCTAAAAGCAACAAGGAAAGGGGAAGGGAAGACGATAATCTCCTTAAAGCATCCTCCATGCCCTCCCTTACTCTGCTGTTTTTCTGATAAAGGCTAAAGCAATTCAGCATCAGAAAGGGGAAAGGGACTTTGCTATCAAGGAGATTGTGAGGGAGGGATGAACGGCTGTGTATACTTTCTGATAATTTATTGCTGGCATCTGTTGCAGCCTCTGCTACCTACCCTTCTGTAATATAGGTCACCCACATGCCCTGCCAATGCTCATAAGCCAGGCTGTTAACGGAGTCTGATCCCTGAGCCATGATCCAAGGGTTAGTGCAAAGGACTAGGAGAGATAATCAGAGACAGAAGTTGCTGGGCTCTGTTTCTCACAATGTCTCATCCCAGTGACACAGTCACCTGTCTCTCTAGCCTCAGTGTTGCTGTCTGGAAAATGGAATACCGTTATCCACCTGCCCAGAGCAGAGGCACTACTGGCTATTATCTCAGCCTTACTTCTGGGGGTGATTAAATACAAAATAACACCACCTACAGCTATGGTAAGAGCCCTTCACAGAGCAGATGGAAAGCTTCGGATAAAAGGTGCCACAGAATTGGGAAGTGTTACTAAACCAGTATGGGGGTGCAGTTAACTGAAACCCTCCCCACTCTCATAGCATGATCCTTGGGACCCTACACACAGAAGCTAAGGCTTTGGAGTGATACTGCAAACATTACTGGTGTCTGGGTAGAGAGAAGCAAAGCACAGGGATAGTGTCTGCTGTAGCTTTTATGCTCTGGCAAGTGCTGCAAAATCATTACAATCTTTTCTGCATTCCCACCCCCCCACCCCCAGCAGTAAAGTTCCCTGTTCAATCTAATTAGGGGAATCCTCATTAGAGAGTCCTCTAGAGTCTGACAGGAGGCCAAATGTCCAAGTGGCACTTCAACTCAGTGTATTTTTGGCCACTGGAGCCCATGGGCCAGAAATGGATGATTTCATTTTGTTGCTTTGAGCTGAAACTAAAAAAGTTGTCTTTTACTGTCCTATATGAAAAAGTAAGAAGAAAAGGGCATCACCAGCGCCACAGGCTACTCTGTTAATTTCTCCAGAATCTGGAAAAGACATGCAACTCCAAGTACATGGAAGAAAGCTCTGGACACTATGTCCAATGGATCACAGGGCATTCAGCTGACATGTTGCTCTAGGGAGAAGGAACAATCTAGTCAGGCCAGGAGAAAAACTAATGCCTGGTTTGTGGAGCCCTTGGGTGATTTGGGTGACTTCAGAGCACTCAGAGCTCCAGCAGTGCTAATCAGCCTTGAGCCCCCAAATCCAAGCAATGCCAGGCGGGTTCAGAACAGCACGGTGCCTCTCATTTTGAGTTGGGGGCACACGGGGGGCACTCCAAGGTCTGGCAGAGTGCTCACTGCTGGAAAAAAATCCCTGACTGTCAGGCTGAAAGCAGCCAGGCAGATCTGGTGCTGCTGGTGGAGAGGCTCAAGGTGTGGGCAGGTACTAGTTGCCCCAGGACCGGGCGTTCCCAGTGCTGCACTGGCAGTGAGTGCAGTTGGCCTGGTGCTCTGCAGAGCAGAAGACATCTCTTGGGCCACAATAAAACAGCTAATAAAGTCAGAACTAAAGATAAGTCAGAGAAAACCTTTAAAAAAGAAACTCTCAAAAATCCTCTCCGCTTTCTTGCTCTCTCCTGACTGTGGAATATTAATGACTAAGGGTATAATGTGCTTATGGGCAGTCAATGCGTGGGAGAAACTGGTTTTTTTCCAGATCCTTGGAATTAAAATTTCTCCATAAACATTTTACTTCAAGGTACAAATGCAGAAGATCATTGTCCTTTGCCCTTCAGCAGCCAAGAACCTCCACCTGTTCCAAATCTACCGTTCTGCCACCTAAGCATATGGCGTGCTTTGAGAAGCAGGCAGTTCTGTGGAAGACATGGAGGTTGATAAATATGGGTTACAGAAGAGTCCCCGGCACATGTGCAAGCCTAAGTCCGTGCACATGTTCGTAAATGTAAGCTAGACTGGTGACTATGTGTGCATTTGTACATGAAGGCAGTCACTTTGAAGTCTTGGAAACACGTGTACGAGTGCACACAGGGTGGCTGCTGTCTACGGGGTGGGAGTGTTGCGTGTATGTGACATGCTTTTAAAATAATCTTGGGTTTATCAAGGCCCCTCCATCTTTGTGCATGTTGCAGCGCAGGAGACAGCATTAAAGCCTGAACAGGTGTTAATCACTATGCACTGTAATAAATTCTAAACATAGGGAAAGGGCTTATTTATACACGGCTGCTCCTCCCACCCTGCACTCTCTGCTTGAGCCTTGGTGCTGCCTGAGAGAAAGAGGCGCCCGTGAGGTACCAGAAACTGGTGCAAGAGCTGGACTTGCCCTGCCAGAGCAGGATCTAGGGGTAGAAACCCTGACCCTGTCACCATCCCCATGCCTGGGTGTGCCAGTCCTGCCCTCAGCCCCCCACTGTCACCTGGGGATCGTGGGGGTGAATTGCACAGAGCAGCGAGCGGTGTGGGAAAGACACCAGCCCATGGCCTGAGAGGGGGCCTGGGCTGAGGGAAGATCACAGAAGGAAACCGAGTCACAAAGCACCCAAGGAAGCTGGTTTTGTTATGCCTTTTTTTTAAAAAAAAAAAAAGCTTAGCCCCCCAATTGGAACTGAGCCAGCTGATACAGATGGGGTGTTACAAAACAGAGCCAAAAAGCAAGAGCACAAGGAACAGAGCTATCTATAACCCTGACAAAAGTTAGATGGAGTGAAGGTGGGGAAGAGGGAAAGACAGAGCGTGGCAGGCGGCTGCCCCTGATGCTGAGAGCAAGGACGTGATCATTTGGCAACAGGATTTGGAGCTGATCGACTCGCGCTATCCAGCAGGCAGATAAGGCTCTGTGGCTGTCAGCTTAACTCTGCCGTTTATTCCAGTGCTGTAGGGAGTTAAATAGAGCACACGGAAAGCCTGCTGCTGGGGAATGAAAGTCAAGGAGGGAAAGGGAAGGAAGAGGCTGTAATTGGGCAGTGTCCGGGGAATCGGGTGGAAGTGGCTGCAGGCAGAACCCCTCCAGGTAAGTGCTTGTGGCTTTTCATCCTCCTTTTCAGTACGGACAGGCGAGGAAAGGAGACTTCAGGGGTGGCATTTAGGATGGAGACATTTCTATGGGGGAAGCTGAAAGTCTCCTCAGTCAGGTCCAGCACAAGCACCAAATGGGGACAGCTATTTGTTGCAGCCTCTCCTTCAGTGGGGGCTGCAGGGAAAGGGCTCCAGCTCAGTTTGGGGAGTGGGGGTCTGCAGCGGGTGAAGGTCAAATCAGTTTCGGTACCGTGAGAGGTATTAATCTGTTTGGTGCATTGACATTTAGGTAAGTGATCTAAATAGCCTTGCAAATGTACTAGTCCAGGCACTGAATCTGCTCATCATTCTCATCAAGATGCTAATTTAAATATTTTTCTGGTGGTTTACATTCCCATATAAAATAAATCAGTCATGGGAGCCTGGGGGAGGGTAGGGAGCTGGCACGTGTGTGGGGAGAGCGTCCTGGTGGCAGTGCAGTGCCCAGCTAAAAAATGGCTGTGGACGTTGTCAGAGCCCCTCAGAGGGGATGGAGCAGGGTTTATTTCTGTCCTCTAGTTGAAATGTGTCCATCTAACTGCTGCTGCGACTGTGGGTGGCAGAGAGTCAGGGAGTATGCAGGGAGACAGAAGGGTTCGTGGTGTTTTCCTTTTTCCTGCCTCCTTATATCCAAAAGGGAAGCAGGAGCGAAGTTGAAACCTGTTGTCAGTCACTTATTGTCAGGGGATAGTTTATGGTCTTTGGGTTTCTAATTAGACTGAGGATTTTTCCTTCTTTTAATTAAGATGCAATTCCCCTCTTTTCAACACTCCCACTCCGTCTCCCCCGCCCCAGGTCCTTCCTTCTCCTCCGAGGCTCGCTTGCTCTTCAGCTCCTGCAGTTGCTGCAGTGGGAAATCCCCAAGCTAAAGCTGTGCTGCTCCAGCCACCACATCCATTTTACCTTAAAACAGACAGGAAGTGCTGG
>JAWMRA010000041.1:66491668-66570559 GCA_035584735.1 Pseudotriccus pelzelni
GGGGGGGGAGAGGTGGGAGGGAGAAAAGCAGCTTGGCAGCCGCTGGTGCCCAGATCTCCGTGAGCCTGAGCCGTGCGTCAGGGAGAGGATGCACAGGTGGTACCAGCCAGCGTGGAGGCGACAGGAATGAGCTGGAGTCTGCTGCCCTGGCAGGGTCACCTTAGCAATTCATCAGGCTAACCTTGAGCATGAGGCTAATGTAGCCACCGTGGCAGGCTATTCAAGCACAAACTTCTCTCTCTGGCACTTAGGTGAATCAGGCCTTAGTTCTGCACTGTGAGGTTCAAAATGAATTTACATCGAGCCTTCAACATGCTGTGCCTCCTGAAACATCCTCCATTTCTCCTCCAAAACAAAGATGATGCCTCAAAGGCAAAACACTAGCTGGGGAGGGGAAAGGACAACACTGAGCCCAGCCTCATGCTCTGCACCCAGATAACTGAATCTCATCTGCTCTGCTCTGCTTTCTTACTCCAGGACCTGGCAGGCAGGCTACAAGGTCATTCCTTTTCCTTTTGGGGCTGTGTGCCAGGCTGGCTGTTGGATGTGAAGACACGCTGGAGAAGACAACGATGCTGCCTACAACTGCTGGCCACCGGTGGAGGAGCAGGTTCCTCATGAGGTGGCAAGAGGCTTGTCGTAAGTAATGCCTGCTCAGGTACTCAGTACAATATTCCCGTTTGTCAAGGGAGTGGGAAGAAAATAGGTCACATCAGGGTTAAGAATAGGGGAGAGGGACAGCTAAGAATGGAGATGTTTGAACTAATTCCTGATTCCTTTAGAGGCCAGGCTAGCTGGCAGGGAGAGTGAGATTCTAAAGCTGAATATGGGCTTAAAGTGGGACAGCGAGTGATGATTGCTTCTGAATTCCAGTGGGCCTGGCAGGTGAGAAACAGCATGACAGATACCATCACACAAAGATCCACCCCGAGCATTTCTCAAATCAGTATCCTGTAAGCTGCAGGATCCTCTATGGCAGGGGTTTATACATAGGCTGCTGAACAAGGCTCCCAGCTCTTCACAGCAGAACTCAAAACAGATTTTAGAAGGGAATGCAGGATGTGAAGGTAGAATTCTCCTACTGGGCACTGCCACATGTAGTGAAAATCAAGGAGTAAATAAAGAAGATCTCTTTCAAATTAAATTGTAAGCATTCAGCCTGTGCACATTCCCAGTGGACTGGGGCATCTGCTATAGTACCTCTGAGCACAGAGCAGAGACTGCTAGGGTGATGTGGCCTTCTGGGAATGTACCTGGATCTCAGAGAAGCATCTGGGGACCACAGCAAAGGAAACGGAACACTTGGAGTGTGTCCATCGCTACCGCATGCCCAGGCACTAAGTAGGTCTGTGGTTTTCCTTGTTCCAGTCCTCCTGATCAAATTTGGGGCTGCCTGTGTAAGAAGTTGGAGGAATTATTTCCTTCTCCGGAAAACAGGCATCTTTGTAATCCATCCTCACAGACTAGACTGCTATATAAATTATTTATTATGAATGCTATTGAGTCTTGGCTTAATCTGATATACCTGCATCAGCTTTCTGCCACCTACTAGAGTCACCAAACACCCCACAAAGTAACTTCATATTCCCCTAACACGAAAACACATATTACTCATCCTTCCGTAGGGCTGGGAGACATCTCCAAGTTCTGTCTATGGCTTCCCTGCATCTCTTTCCCACAGAGCTGCATCCTAACCAGTGCAATGAATTCCTTGATCTCAGCTCACGTCCCAGTGTGATGCACTTCTTGCAAGGAGACAAAAATGAAATCAGGCTTTCTCTTCTCTGTATGATTTTAGTAAAATATTTCCAAAAGCATACATCAATGTATGGGTAACAACAAGACATTTTTGGCATGTCCCATACATGGCTGCAGAAACTTGGCATAAATCCATTTCCTGAACATAACCACAGCCAGCTGCCTGAGACTTTGTTCCTACCAGCCGCTGCCAGCACACATACTGGTGGAACCCCACAGCCACCCAGTCGGTGCTGGAGGCAGGCAGGCATTTTGAGAGATAAGCCCTGAGCAGAATGCCACCTGTATAGCATTACACACGGTCTGCTCTTGCCTTTCTTGGTGTACAAAGCAGCTAAGTGTTATCTCATCATCACAGCTGTCAATCTATTATTAATACTGTGCTTTTGTTAAGTATCCAGGAAAAAGACGGGGTCACTCGAGTGACTCATGGCTCTCTCCCTTCCCCATTCTAGCTCCCATTCTTTTAATTCTCTTCCTACAACAAGGCTGTGAGGTATTCTGAACAGAATTAAATATCATCCAGCCAGTTAGTACCTGTACTGCAAGTCCAGAGGCTACAATCTGCTTTTATGGCAATCTCTGCTGTGGACCCCCAACCTCTGCTGTGGACCCCATCCCAACCCTGGTACTCAGGGTAAAGATCTGTCTTGTATTTCACCATAAGGATCCATGATTATCATTAAAAGGCCATGCATATTGGCATGGCCTGGGCTGTTGTACACCTGAGATCTCAACTGTAGGATAGTAAAAAATTCTTGAAAGGTTGCAAAGACGGATAAAATAAGAGAGAGCTGGGACGCTCTCTCTGAACGCTTATCCCTTGGTCCTTGATAAAGTCATATAGTTTAGGATCCAAAGTGGGTACTTCTCCTTGGGCTACCAGTCCATAAATCTGCCAGTTCTCACAAGGATCTCTGAGAACACAAAAAAACACCCTACGCAGGATGATAGAGTTTGAGCATGAAGGCACCTCACTGACAGAAGGCAAGTCGATATAAAAAAATGGGCTATGAGTCACACTGAGCCCTAGAGATGGCACAGGGGAAGAGAGGAAGAGCATGGCTGACTTCAGAACTGTTCCAGGGAGAGGTACACCAGAGCTTTTGTCTCCATTGTCTCCCTCTCTTGTGGCAGTCCTTTCACAATTCCTTTAGGGTTAAGAAGCAAAACATCTGCGTGTTGTTTCTTTGAAAAAAAGCAGGACAGAAGAAACTGATTTCCAGTTTAGGAAAGAATGGTTAGACAATAAATGCATCCACTTTAGCCACCACTCACCCCTAAAAAGACTCTACCGACCCCTGAGTGACTGCCTTCTCTGCAGGAAAGTGAGAAAGAGAGAGGACAGGTCATGACATACAGACCTGCTTCAGTTTTAGGCAAATGCTCAAACTTGTCACCTTAAAAACTGCGAGGGAGCTGAATTTGCTTCCCACATTGAAGAATTGTGGAATTCATTGTGCAATCTCTATTCCATGAAAGGAATTAAGATGAAGGATGCAAATGTTTTACACAGTCTGCTTAAACATAACTCCCACTCCTCTAATGACAGGAGGCACAAAGCTCGCTTCCCTGTTGCTATTGCTTCTTTGTTACCGAAATGAGAGTCTTAGAAGCTACTGGCACCCAGGGAGGGTTGGTAACAAGTGTCCCGATTGCAGTAAGAGGATATGGACCCATGTCTGGAATGGTGATCCAGAGCAGCTCTAAAGAAAATGCAGATTTGTACACTGTCTGACCTTAACTTTGAGACGCTGCAGGAGAAAGGGTGCACATGCTAACCCTTTTCCTAGCATCCCTTTCTTCAGTTACCAACCTGCAATTTTTTTTTTCCTCATTCCATTGCTGTGGGCAATTTTAGTCAGAGGAGATACTTCTGTGGCTATTGCTACAGGATTATGAAACTGTTTTGAGAGCAGTGGCAAATTCCAGGAGTCCAGTCCAGTGATTTCTTCTTATTTTTTAACAGCTTTCTTGGCGACACCGTTGTAATGTAATCTAATTCATTAAAAGTGGACACAAGGCCCACACGACACACTATGAATATGGTAAAGCAAATGACACCCTGGTGTAGAGACTAACTTAGGACCTGAGTCTGATCTATCAAAAATCATAGAATTCAAGCTGCAGAAGAGCAAATGAGATATAGCTTGTTTTGTTTTTCTTTTTCTTAAGAGCTTTTCAATAACAAGTCTATTCCTGAAAAAAATAAAACTTCTTAAATATAAACTGGTCCCTCCTCTCTCTACCCTGACTGTTTAGAGTTGTCCTTTATGAGAGGTGACACCTCCCACTGCTCTCTGCTCCATTCTCCTCTGACAGGTACCTGTGCTCCAGTATCTGTCAGCAAAGTCCTCTGGGATGCACTGTTCTAACTTCTTTGTGAAACTGGAAGGGTATTTACTTGCTCATAAAAAAGGCTAAGGGGAAAGTCACACTGCGAGGGTGCAGGCCAGCAGTAAAGGGATGTAGCTGTGAGGAAATTCATTACTCTGCAGGGCATTGCAGCGAAGGGTCCTGCTGTGAGGGCTGTATTGTGGTCATAGCTGTGCTCAAGGTGGTGATGAGTGAGGGTGGGAAAGCACTGCTCTAATACGTGCACTCTTTCTTCCCTGCTTTTCACCCACCAGTGCTTGGCTGTTGGCTGTCGCTGTGCGCTGCTGAGTCCTTCTTTGCTTGTCCTTCCTCCTGCAAGTGTAACAGCGGCAACCTGGAAGTGGACTGTAGTGGCTTGGGCCTCTCTTCCATTCCCTCAGACATCCCCACAAACACCAGGACCTTCCTCTTTCTCAACAACAAACTGAGCATCCTGCCAGGAGCAGTGTTTTCCAACCTCTCCGCTCTACAGAGGCTGGATCTATCCAACAACTTCTTGGACCAGCTCCCTCAGAACATCTTCAGTGACCTGGGGAACCTCACGGAGCTCCAGCTGAGGAACAACAGCATTCGGGCCTTGGACAAGGACCTGTTACAACACACAGCCCTGCTGCGTCAGCTGGACCTCTCCATCAACGGCCTGGCCCAGATCCCCTCGGGAATCTTTGACGACCTGCCTGCTCTCCGCTCCCTCTCTCTCAGGTCCAACCGCCTGCAGAGCCTGGACAGGGTGACCTTCGAACCGCTAACCAGCCTGCAGCTACTCCAAGTCGGGGATAACCCCTGGGAATGTGACTGCAACCTCCGAGACTTCAAGCACTGGATGGAGTGGTTCTCCTACCGAGGTAGGTGCTCGCGCTGCGGGAGTGGAAGTGCAGAAGTGCTGCTCTTCCATGGAAGGGCAAACAAAGGCAGGGGAGAAACACAAGAAGATGCATCTGTCAGGTCAGGCTGACCTGAATGACAGGTCTTAGCCCAAGAGCATGAGGACCATACTGCAGTTTAGTCCCACTGCACATTTGTACAACAGCACTGCCAGGCTGGGGAGTCCTCTGCAGTCCCAGATCTCCTATTTCCTTGTTTTGTTTCTAATCTGAACAATTACTCTTTTTTTTTTTACCACTGGGAGAAGAAAGAGCTTTTCCCAAGTAACATCAAAATTTTAGGATTATGAGTTCACCTCACTCTTTCTGCCTAAAGAGAAGAAATGCTTTTCACACTTGAAAATAACCATCCCATTCTCTTGGCTTAAGAGAACTAAAAGCCAGATTTGGCTGTAAAGCATCATGTTTTCTGCCAACAAAAGAACCATAGGCAAAGGTGCCACTGAGGAAAAACAGTCCAACTAATATTGGCAAACCCAAACTTAAAGCTCAGATTTACAAGCCAGGGCCCAAGTCAGGCTAGCTATAAAATCATCATTTTAAAGCAAGCAGTTTTTGACAAGTTTGTATTTCCAGCTTTTCCTTGAAACACAGAAGGCTGGAAAGGTACATATCACTTATGGGGAATGCTGATGGGATGACATATTTTTAGGAGCTGCAACTCAAAGAAAGATGGCACATTTTACAGGAATGACGATTGAGGCCTGACCTTCTGTTGCTGGAGCCAATGAGTAGGAAAGGGTCTCAAATCATGCGGATAGCAACAGTCAGCTGTCACATCCCTGCTGATCACAGCCATGCTGCAAGAAGATTATCTCTGCCTATGGCTACACTGCAGTCTGAAATACGCGTTTGTGTGAGCAGAATCAAACAAGCATACAAGTGCCACTGTCCTTTTTTTTTTTCATTTTTGGGTTTTTTTTCTTTCTTCACTCCCATATCACACGATATGCCGATGGAAAGCACACAGAGGTAACTTTGCTTTTTTCCTCCCCCTCCAAAGAAATTGCCCAAACTCACTCACGCATTTGTTTCATCATCTGTCATTATTTTCACAGAGATGGATTTGTTGTTGGAAGATAGGACCGTGTATCTGTTGTTATTTTGAGAAAATACAGCCTGGTCCTATCTTTTTGCTTTTATTTCTCCTTTTATAAAACGGTTCTACTGACACTTACATAACTTACTGAACAATGTGGGGCTGATTTAATAAATGGTTTCAGAGGGCTTTCGTGTCTTGGCCTGAAAGATGTCTATGCACATATCATGCACCACGAGCTCTAGTGTGGAACCCAGCCTATGCAGAATCGTATCAGCCAGCTGACATGGTTGAAACTTCTGCAGGGAAAATACTTAGCAGACGTGAATGGGAGCCCATGAACTCACCCCACCTCAGGATCTAGCTCTGCTGTCACTGCCACAGGATGAAGCTGTGATTCACTCCTGTTATCTCTATTGGAACAGGTGGGAAGATTGACCAGCTGGCATGTACCCTACCCAAGGAGCTGAAAGGGAAGGATATGCGAATGGTACCCATGGAGATGTTTAACTACTGCTCCCAGCTGGATGATGAGAACAGCTCTACAGTGCTGGACAATACTGGCCCACCCTGCACTAAAGGAAGCCCAACTCCTTCCAAATCTAAATCAGGCCCAGAAACAGAAGTGGAGCCCAGTGTGGGATGCCCTCAGAAACAGCGATACAGGCCCGTGAGCGTGCGCCGGGCCATTGGCACTGTGATCATTGCAGGGGTGGTTTGCGGCATCGTTTGCATCATGATGGTGGTGGCAGCTGCTTATGGCTGCATCTATGCCTCCCTCATGGCCAAGTACCACCGGGAGCTGAAGAAGAGGCAGCCGCTCATGGGTGACACAGAAGGTGAACACGAAGAACAAAAACAAATCTCCTCTGTGGCGTGAAACTCTTCTAGGAAGCAAGGGACAGCAATGAAAAAAGGTACCTGAGAGCAGTCAAGCATGGGGTCCTCCCAAAATACATCTTCCCAGACAGAGAGAGAGACTGTGCTATTGCTCCACTCACCCAAGTAGTGCAACATGCTTCTGGGGGGTCAGGGCACCTGGCTCAATTTCTTTTCCTCTGCTCCAGGCCCATTTTGTGCCCTTTCACCCTTGGGGCCTCCCAGACAAAATAAAGTAGAGTCAGACCTCGAGTGCTTGCTGTGCCTCATGCCCTTGCACAGAGCTTCCTTCACATGCCTGCTGCAAAGGCAGCTGGCACATTCTGGGAACCTGTGTTGTTCTCTCAGCTTTGGTCCTGAGTCGTCCTGTATTGTGTCAAGAGTTCTCTGCAACCTGAGAGCAGCTCTGGGAAAGCTTATGTGGGAAGCAGGACACCAGCAGTGTCCGTGCCTCACTGTCAGGGTCACTGCTGTTGTGTGACAGTAAGTTGCTGTCTACCTACAAGTCAGTGCTCCTTACATCAGAAGGGAGGGAAGGTCCCCAGGGTAGGACAACACTCAGTGGGAGAGTTCCCTTCTCATTTTTAAAGGTGGAAAGATAACCTGTATCACTTTAACACACTGCCAGGAGCACAGTGCCCCTCTTTTTGCTCCTGGCCAAGTCCAAATCTGTGAGCTGACACACACGTCATCTCCTACAGGTGCACAGACACGGAGTCACCCTCCTGTACACACACACTGACTCATTCTGATCCCAACACGCACACACAGCCAGCCCCAGCTCCAGACATCCAGGCACCCCACCTGCACACGCAGAGCCGCACATGCCCATGCTGATCTGCCCTCTGTGTGTTGAATACATTCAGCCACTTTACCTTACCCTGATCATGGCAGTGCATATCACCTTCTGCTTCAGACAAAATACATGCACACTGCCACTGAGGAGCTAACAGAAACAACCCAGCTCAAGTGCAGAGCCAGTGGAAACTGGCAGGAGACGACAGAGAGAGGCAAAGTTGTTGAGATTACAGCATGAGTCTGTGACAATAAGTACACAGCATGAAAAAAATAAGGTGTATTCTTATCTGGTTTATGTTTTCTCTGATAAAGGGAGAGGGTAAGGATACGAAGCCTCCACTTAGAAATGTTTGGCTGGCAGAGTAGAACTGGGTCATCAGGAAAGACTAGAGGAGGAGGTGGCTTACCAGCCTCAGCAGTGTAAGCCACGCTGAGTAGTGCGAGCCTGGGGAAAGATGTCAGGGGGAGAAGTCACACAACCGGCACGGCTGGCAGGGGGGCCAGCACGGTGTGTGGAGCAGGATGATGCAGCTGAGGTGAGGTGGGTGCAATTCTGAGGGGGTCTTGAGCCGAAGGCTGAAACCTGGACCACAGCGTGGCAGGCGTGAGAGAGCCCGGGAAGGGTCTGGCATGGAAGGCAGCACAGCCCACACACACTCCCTTCACCATCACTGGTGTGTTTGACGCCATCCACAGCTGCACACGAGCGTGCCCACACACACAACTGCGCACACTGCCACTGTCACGTAGGGTGACTTCCCCCAGTCAGACGTTAAAGCCCTCAGACTGCAGTGCCTCCTATTAGTCTTTGCTCATTCTGACCTGACAGGGGGGAAAAAAAAAAAAAACGAGAGGAGAAAAAAATGAAAGGAACTCGACATAAGGACTCATTTTGTATCACTGGAAGTGGGATAAAATGCTGTCTCCAGGGGAGAGCGCACATTGCCATGGTAACCTGCTCTAACCCGTCACAGTGGGTATTCCTGGGCGAGGAAGATGACACCGGAGGTCGTGCATCCACAGTGCCTGTGGATGGTGTGATCCCTGCCATCAGGAAACAAGCTGGCAGCCAGCCCAGCTTTGCAGGGTGTTTCGCTGGCAACCTGTGTTCAGAGCCCAGCATGCACTGCAGGTGGACCCTGCCAGGGCACGGCACCTCTTCCACCTGCTCCATCTGAATCCCGATGCCCTCGGACATCTCACAGCCCTCCTGCTCGCTGTGACCGGATCCCTGTGGAAGCAATGCAAGGCTCCTCACCCCCTTCTGGCCCCAGACAGGTGGTTGTACTAACCCACGGGCACACAACATCTTTAATCAAAGCCTGGAGTGGCAAAATCCCTCCTAGTCTACCCAGGTTCACCAGAGGCAAGGAGACAGGATGCCCTGGACTGTTTAAGCATGACTTCCCTTCGACACAGGGATGCATGGGACGAGAGGGGATGTTCTTCAGGAAGCACAAGATGAGGCTGCCACGGAGGAACAACTGGGAGAAGCAGTCCACTCACAAGTGTGCACACACATTCTGCCCCTGCTGCCAGCACACTGCTTGCAAGGAAGAGGAAGAGGAGGAGGGGGGCTGGCAAGACATGAGGAGGAAGGACTCTCACCCCATACACTGTATAGCCACTCCAACCATCCCATCTGCTCCAAGTGTAGCCTGTTCTAAAGGGCAGAACTGGTGCACTGCAGACTCCATATGCGTGTCACTGCTGCTCCACATTCCCAGCAAGCCAGGACTAGACTGCCTCCCGGATCCAAACCTCTCCCCAACCTCCCTCTCAGGGGAACTTCTCCCTTTACCATACTGGACTCCGCAATCATACTTGAAATGGGACTTGAGTCAGAGTGGTATATTTATAGATCTATATTTTACTTGCATCAAATAATGGTGAAATATTGCACAAAACAAATGGGATCTATATATATGTGTGTGTGTATGTGTGTGTGTGAGTGAGCAAGAGAGTGAGAGACTGTTTTTAAGGGAATAGACTAGAGGCAAAATGAATGGGAGAAAGGCAGGACACATTGCAGGGGTTGAGGGGATGAAATCCTCCTTTCCTTGCACCTTCTCTGTGACTTCCTCCAGCCCTGACCAATTTTTCTTTGTTGCTAATAATATTTTCTATATCTTGTGTTGTGGGGCCGAAGATGACCTTGCCCATCCTTTCCTTTTTCATTTTAATTTATACAGCAGAAAGTCTGGATTTATCTCAACCCTAGACAAGGGACTGCTATGTTTAGAAACCCACCCAGGAAAGGAGAGAACTGAGTGTTGCTGAGAAATATGAAGGCTGGCTGCTATGGGGAGTCCCACTGGAAAGCAAATACTGTGCTGGGAAGGATGAGGACCTCTCACATGCAGAGCAGAGCAACTAGGTACACTGGGAAATGCCCTCTTCATGCCACTGTTTGCAAACAGGCTCTTCCTCCCTTCCCTAGCACACCTGGAAAACAGGCTGCTCTGGTGTGACTGAGCTGCTGCACTGTCCACAGGCACACTAGGGAACACGGTATCTAGTGTGGTCCGAAACAAAGCTCTCCTGTGGGATCCTGTTCGATACAGAATGAGACCCAGTGCTCCTTGTGTGCTCAGCCAATGGGTTCCTTTGGTGTGTGGAGACAGGGGCTCCTGTTATCCCTGCAGGCATGGCTAGACACGGGGGAAACCCCCCTGAACGCACCCTTCGGTGCAGGCAGGTGCCTGCACTCCGGAAATGGTATTCTGGGGCAGGCGGGTCCAACACATGCCAGGGCAATTTAGGGGCCAGCACGGCCACCAGAAACACCCCTTCTGCCCCCCCACCCCGCTCCCCTTCCCCACACACCCACCTGTGGCACAGGCACATTTCTTGCAGGGAACAGATGGCACTTGTAATTCCTTTTTCTTTTTTGTTACCGTTTGAGGGAGAGCGACAAGATTTTCTAAAATGATTGAATGGAGGTTTCTTTGGCATGAGACAGAAAATTTTTAAAGGTATATTATATTTCTGGCTTGTTGTTACAGAATAATAATAAAGAATGTATTTTCCTATGCTCCTCCTTGTTTAAATGAGATCTCTGATAATAAAATTCCCTCTCTCCTTGCCCCCTGCAAAAGCAAACACCAGAGGAGCATAGCCAGCCACACGAGGAAGCCCCTCAATTCCCACACATGTATGCGGGTTTGTACACACTGTTGAAACTGGGAAGGAACGTGCGCGCACACACACACACACACACACAGAGTGTATCAGTGCAAGTCAGGGTGAGGCTCTAGGACTAGACTCACAGTCAAGGTGAGACCCTAGATCTAGAAACACACACACACAGGGCTCCAGGGACACAGCCAGACAAGGGTGATTGTGTAACAAGGATAAGATACTGTGGCAATCAGCTCATTACATAAAAGTAGAAAGGGCCAAATTAATCCCTAGTGTAAGAACGCAGAAGCCAATGGAGTTATATTCAGGTCAAATTTGATTCCAAAAGCTTTTTTTTTTTTTTTTTTTTTTTTTTTTAATTAGAACATAATGTAACAAATAGTGAGCTATGGCTTCCTACGTCTCCAGATTCCTGACCCTCTTGAGCAAGGTTATTTTGAAACGGATGGAAATTGCAGTCTAATCCTATTGCACCCCAAGTACACAAGCTGTCACCCCTAGAGCTAAAAGAGTCTCTCCACCAGCTGTTCACTGGCTTGGTCTATCACACACAGCTAAGAAGTTTAAATTCCCCACTTTGCCACTTTCAGTGCTAAGCATACACAATTCATCACGTTATCATCCTGCGAGAAAAAGCTCATCCTGACGCAAGTGGAACCACAAAAGACGTTAAGCCCCACCACAAGCAAACCCTTGTGCCACCACACTCACACTGCTATACTCAAGTCACCCTGTTAGTCTCAGGCTGGTCTTCAGAGAGAAACTGGGAACAGAACCCAGATTCTCTTAATCTGATAGGACCTGAAGCATCTGTGCTGCTAAGAAGGAATGTGCTGCAGGAGAGTCACCATTATTGTTTAATAGTATGGTGTCTATGACACATAGTTTAGTCTAATTTTGCCATGTAGGTAGAGGAGTGCACACAGATACTACTAAGCAGTTCATATAATACCAGAAACACAAAGCAGAAAAAAAGCAAAGCCAACACACTCATCTGATGACTCCAGGCTTTTTCAGTTCATGAACTATCTGGGAGTAGGCTGTAATTTTCTGCAATTTGAGTATTACAATTTGATTATTATTTTATATTGGCAAATGTATTTGTCCTGCTTACATATCTACTCATTCACACACATAACACCACATATAACCATGTAATTATGTATATATAACATATGAAATGTATAAGATAGAATTCCTCTTCAGTATCTCGTTCAACAGCAGCCTGCTCTGCTGGCCTGAGGAGCGTTTGCCAGCACTGATTGGAAGCACAGGTCAGAGGGTCAGCTTCTATCCTCTGATTAGGTAAGTGCAAGTCCTAGCATGGGATTTCTGAGGCCCAAAAAAGCCCTCCCTCCAAGAACAACACAAACAAAAGAATACGCATTCCCCAGTGAGGACGGTTACAGAATTATGTGCAAGTAAATAAAGATTTCCCCTGTCATTTTGGAGAGCTTTTCCCATCTGTAGGAGCCCTGGAAATCTGGGGACAAGGCAGCACACCCACAGCTTTTCTCCCTGTAGAGGATGGAGGGGGAAAAGCAACCAGCAGGGGCAAGATCTCTCCTTGCCATGGTTATGCTGTGCTGCAGCCAGGCAGAGGCCACGTGCGGGGCACCTGGAGCCAAGGAGAAAGCAAAGCTAAGAATAACTCTGCCTCGCATGGAGCTGCTGGGCCAGGACAACAACGTGCCATTCTTCGCTCGGGGCTCCAAGCAGAGATTTGCCCCTTCACATTTGCCTTTTCTGTGTCCTAACTTGGGAATAAGCTTGTTTGCTACAACAGCCGCAGAAAATCAAGTCGTGAAGGGCGCCGAAGGAGCGAGGGAATGCAGGTATTTCATGCACAGACCATACCCTGCGATACTCAACCAGCTCTGCATAAAGCTCAGGGGAAATATGCAGAGAAACAACAATGCTTTGCATTTCTATAGTGCTTGCCTTTGGCAGCTCTCTGGGAGCTTGCAAACATTAATGAATTCACAGAGGCAGAGATTCAGAGAATATAAAGGCCAGAAGGGACTTTAGATCATCCAGTCTGACCTTCTGCATACTGCACGCTACTTGGAAATTGCGTGGAAAAGAACCACAAACATTATTTGAGGGTGGCAGAAAATGCCTTCCTGTGAAAGGCTTAAAAAGCTCAATCTGTTTAGCTTATGAAACAGAAATTAAAGAAGTTATCCTGTAGAAAGACCAAACAATGAGTGTTTACATGCAGCTAAGTCGAATCTTCCAGAAAGGCATCTACGTTTGATTTAAAAAACATTCAAAAAAGAGAAAAATCCCATTTGTCTTTGTACTTTACTACAGTAACTATTAATGCTCGCTGTTACCATTCATGGTTACTAATTAATTTGAATTTATTTGGTTTCCCATCACAGTTTTTGTTATGCTTCTCTCCCCTAGATTAAAAAAATAAACCTCCAGTAACCAGCACCTCTCGCCGTGAAGGCACTTTATACTCTAAATCAAATCATCTCTCAGTCTTCTTTTAGGTAAAATAAGAAGATTGAGTTCACTAAGTCTTTTGCCTGTAAAGCACTTCCTCACCTCTGGAACAACACTGTAGCCTATTATCACACTGTTTCCAGTTTTTCCTCCTCCTTTTAGAAGTATTCTTCTCATCCATGAATATCTGTGCTCTGTATTGTAGATTCTACATGATTTTTCCATAAAATACAAATATTACCTTTCCCTACTCCTCCCCACCAACATCTAACAGCACACTCACTAGGCTGTGTGAACACTGTTCCTACTTTGAAGATGGAGTCATATGGAAATACTAGGGCAAACCCCTAGCTAGTAATTTTGAAGAAGCCAGATTATGGGTGACTGGTTCTGATCCCACTCATAGCCACCTTTACAATAGTATAAATTCACTGCATTTTATACAAGAGCCTCCAGATTTATGCAATTCTTAGCAAGAGAAAATCTAGCCCTTTATTAAAGAGGATGGTCCCCTTCTAGCATTCTCCACTTTTTTCATCCACTCAGGGCCTCATATGGTTATTTTTCTCATCTCTCCCACTGGACATACATGTCTTTGATTCCCCAGTTACTCTTTCTCTCTCCCCCTTGTTTTCATCCTCTTGTGACTGATCATTCCTTTTCAGTGAGTGCCTCTGACCAGCTGCTTTTCAGATTCTCCCTTCTCTGCTCAACTGTCACTTCTCAGCTGCCACAAAACACACCAGCCCCCACAGCCCCATCTGCTTTTTAAGGGCTTGTTATCATAAGCAGAGGTTTCTCTACTCACAATTCTTTAATATTTGCGATACCTAAATCAATCAAGACAAACCACCACACTGTCAAAGGCTGAGAGAAGGGTTTAGTTCAGCCCTACATTCTGGCCTTCCAGGTGCTGTGGTGGGGCTTTCAGCTGTGTTAACAAACGTATTTTTATTCAGTCATGACTAAAATCATGGAGTGTGTGAACTATACGGTAAGAAGGCCCAGCCATGCGCCCGAAGGGAGTGCTGCACTCAGGGAGCTCTCTGAGTGACCATCCTGCACCTTGATTGTTGCTGACTATTGTACTGTGGCATGGTGAGACCAGTGACTTCATCTGTTCCCTGGTGATGGAGAAGGCATGGCAGACGAACTGGGTCTCAGCTCTTTCTATTCAAGGCACCACCTCCTTCTTACAGACTTCTCAAGCTCCAGCTTAAACCCATTTGTCTTTTTACCTCAGATTTTGGGTAAAGATGCATTACCCTAACAGATAGAAACCCTCTTTTAATTTTCCACCCTAAAGATTTTCATTGCCTATCTGTACTACAGTATCTCCATACAACCGTGTGCTTCGGTTTTAATGTTTCCTCCAAGATGCATTTATTACAGCAATCTTATCCACTGTGGCTTGGTTGCATGTGATTAAACAAGCTGGGTGCTCCCAGGTTCCTCCCACAAAGTCAGACTTCCCTTTCTCTCATTATCTTTTCACCCTGTCTGTTCCTGTGTCGGCCTGTATTCCTTTGACCAAAGCTGTAACACAAACTAGAGGAGAGGTCTCACACAGCTTTAGGTAGGAGTGTCAACGCATTTACCCAAGGGGAAAACCTCCCTAAGTGCTTTCTAGAACAGCATTTGCTTTGTCCATAACCATATCACATTTCTCACTCTCCATCATGCCACAATCCCAGCATTTTTTTCCTGAGCTTTCTGAGGATGTGTTTACCTAATGAGTCTACCCATCTGCCTTTCAGCAGGAATCTCAGGACACATCTTGGCAGATGACAAAGGTTCCTTGAATTTTATGTGGGCAGCAGGGAGCAATACAGCTTACACTGAGGATCCTCACCGAGTCTTGGCAAAATTGGCCCAACAGTTCCCAGAAGGCAAGGACTGCCTCTAGTCCTGCTTGCTATGCTCTCTGCCAGGTCTCACAGAGCTCCCAGCTTACAGAAGATTTCTATTATTAGTTGTCAAGCATATGACCTTGTCTGTCGTACTACTGAAATTCATTCTGTTTCTGGTACTCCTGACAAGGTCAAGTAAGGCTTTCTCTATGATATCCTGGTCCTTCCCTGCACTAGCAATGTCTTGTAGCGTTGAATTATCAGGGTACTTCCTCGCTATCTATAGCTATAGGGTCTCAGGTTAATATTAGCAAAGGCTAATCCCATGGGCGAGCACGGGGAGTGTAACAAGTAACCTTTTGCTAGACTTTGATAGGTGATCTTGCTGCTGCTGTCTTCCCAGATTAACTTCTCCCTCCCTGCCCCTCACAACTCCTCTGCCTTTCTTATCTTCTCCAGTTTAACTAATTGTTTCTTATGTGGCACTGTATCAAGTGCTTTACTGAAATACAGAGATGAGGCCTTTGAAATGTCTTTTGCCTTCCACGAAAACAATAATCTAAAAGAAAGCTATTGGGTTAGGCTGGTATGATCCAGCACTGATAACCTCATATTGCCAGATTCCCTTTTCCCCTAACTGCTTGGTAATAATCATACTTTCCTTCAAGATTTCCTCTAAAGTGCTACAAACATTACAGAGGTCACATTTAAAAGCCTGACAAACTTGAAAGCCTGACAAACTTATTTCTCGCCCCTCCTTAATCCTAACTGCTGAATTTTCACTTTTCCGGGCTGCATGGAGTCACCACTGTGGGCAGAGTTGAAAAAAAGCCCTCTGCTATAAGCCTGTCTTTCCACGTGCCAGTGCTCCCAGGGCCAGAGAGCACTCAGGCCCAGCACTGTGAGTGCACTAAGCAGCTTGAGCTGCTTATTCATGGTAGTCAGCTTGTTTCTTTCCCCAAGGACAACATTTCCGTCTTTATCAATAACTTGGGCACAGAGTTCTCTTTGGTTTTGGCTCAAGCTATAGACTCCTTGATCTCAACTGCACTTGCCTGGAAGTGGCCCTACTTCTTCTTTTTTTTTTTTTTTCTTTTCAAATAGCTGAGGGATCTTCTGCTCTTTGTTTTAACCTGCTCTGCAAGGTCTAACTTAGCTTGATTTGTAAGCAATCCTCACTTTATCCCAACATTTCCTGACCCCTAAAAGGGGAGGGCAAGGCAGGGCAGGGGCAATGCAAGGCAAGACAATCTTCTTTGCTGTCTGTTCTTTTTCCATTCCGCACAGGCTCTCTGCAGAGCCAGCTTAAGCAGCCTAAGCAGTTGCCTGTGTTGGCAGACAGATGGAGGGCAAGAGAATCGGGCTCTTTACAGAAACAGGGGCTTCACACTGTACCCAAAAGCTCAACTGCTGCCTCCCCACACTCCAGACTTTGCACTGCTGCCTGTGAAAGCAGTGCCGACTGCCAGCAGCAGAACACCCTCCACACGCTCTGGGCAGCAGTGCAGTCCACACCTTGCCTATCTCCTGCACACACAACCTCTCTTCCCTGCCTCCGCACTGCCTGGGGAAAGCCTGGAACTCCCCAAGGCTTCCAGGCAAGGGCTCTCCCGTATGCAGAAGCAGGATGCCCACCTTCCACTCTTTCCTCTCCTCTCACGTCCTCCACGCCTCAGCATCCAACACTGTGCCCATATACACTGCAAACCTCCTTGCCTTCAGCCCCTCCACAGCTCCCAGTGGGCAGTGAAGAGTTGCTGATAGTCCTCACACAGCACAAGGACAGGCAGAAAGGGAATGGCTGTCAGTACAGCCTCGGCATGGTACAGCCAGGGAGAGCACAGTGCAAGAGCACTTGGGAGGAACAAGAAATATTTCTGGGAATCTTCATGTGATAAAGCTCTAAGCAAATTGGTCAGGCTTCACAGTTGACCCTGCTTTGAGCAGAAGGGTGGCTAAAGACCTTCAGAGGTGGCTTCTGACCAGAATTATCCTGTGATCCTATGAGTGGGGTTTCTGCAACCCAGTGAGGGAAAGGAAGAGAAGAAAAAGGTCTTGTGAGGGGAAAGAGATGGCAGTCAGAGTCCTGTTATATAGGCTTATGATGGGGAGATTTGAGCCTTAGGTGATAGGTAGGGCAGAAGAAGAATTCAGGTTGAGTTTGGCGGTTAAAAGAATGTATCTTACGATTAGATTGGAGCTGTACTCAGATCTGCTAAGTTTCTGTGGTTCTCACCCTGCAAAACTTGTCTGCTTGTGCCTTGGCTGAACTTCAGCTAAACCATCTTACCAGACATTTCCTATAACCTCCTCTGCTGTGATATTTGCCACCTTCATCCTTACATCTACAGACTACTTATGTTCGTATTTATGATCACATATGCTTGTGTGATCCTTTCCAGCATCTCCTCACGTGACTTTGCTCCTCTGCTGAACTGCAGGTCCCAATGCAGCTCATGACATCGATTATAGGTGCGCTAAGGCTGAAGCCTTTGCACGGACAACTTTGCTTTACTCCATCGACTTTGGATGCACAGACATGGCGTGTTGGGGGTGTGAGCAAGGTAATGTACTGTCCTTGAATTCACACAGGGATTTAGGTTTGCACCCTGCTTGGTCAGAGATGTCAGTCCCACCTGCTTGACATTTGGATCTCCACACAGCTCCAAATGGAAAGTCCTGGACTGTTTGAGCCCCTCGCACTTTGTCAGTCCCCCTAAACACTCAGTGTATGCTGAGAGACTCTGCACAGTGGGTAAAATTCTACATCCACAGGGGTTAATCATGTCCATACCCATGTGCAGACACAGAAAACACGTGGGAGCACGCAGCACCCCTAGACAAGAATAAGTGCAAATCTCTCCATGGGTATCCGTGCACATCCCTAATCAGACATTCAGACAGGTATCCCAGCCAAACACCACAGAGAAACTGTTTATGTGTATAAATACACACATGTATGCACAAATCCCCTCACACTTTGTGCATCTACACATACTCCACTTGCAGTGTGCTCCCTCAGGGCCACGTGGCCCTGGGCAGAGATACAGGTCTCTGCTGATGCTGGTTATGTAGGAGTTAACGGGAGAGAGGCTGGGAAGGAAATTAAAAGCAAAAAAAAAGTTGAAAGCCCAGCACATGATTCTTCTCCTATCACATCTGTGAATCCTGGAGCGCAAGAGTAATTGTCTGCAATGAGTCAGACCAAAAGGCACAAGGAAATGGTTGCTATGGCAACCCGTGCACTGCTCTAATTCGGCTCAGAATTAAAATGATATCAAATAATTTGCAAGCAAAGGGAACATGGCAAAGGCGCCGGGTGCCAATCTAAAAAATCCAGCTATATGCAAAAGTCTCTCCTGAGCCGGTGTCAAGGGCTCTTTTCCCTTCAAGAGTGACAACCATGGCAATCAGAGCAGCTGTAGAGGCGGTGGTGATGGATAACCTTAGGCTAGAAGATTCTTGCTACACACAGGCAGGAACAGGGTCCTGGGCTGGAGCTCCAGCCTGGAACAGGCTGCAGGACTGAGGACGTTCTGGAGAGGGGCCTCACCAGACCCCACAAGAGAAAGCCCCATCTGTTTTGGTGTTCCATTGAGAATATTTTCTGAAAGGGCTGGTGAGGGCAGGGCCTGGACATTTTCTCTGTGCTGGGTGAAGCACCACCTGCATGGGCTGAGGAACAGGGGGATCAGTCACTTCGTGCTCTTTTCCCAGTAAGTGGCACAATGTGCAAACTCTGGCACTCAGCACGGACTAGAAGGAAATATTTATTCTACAGGATTGGCTACTGTCTTCATTTGTTCCCCCAAACAAGGACTCCTCCCAAGGCAACAGGCAATGTCTGCACACACAGGGAGGAGGCATCATTCCTGTACTAAAGATCTTACAGCCTGTGGAGACAGCAGATACACCATGTTAGAAATGGAAATTGCTAAGGTCCAGCCAGGGTGAACAGAAAACTATGGCAGATGTCTCACATGCCTACTTTTAGCATTCTTTTGAGGATAAAATCAACTTCTTTTCCCCTCTTGTTGCCAGCTACTGTCTGTGCATGGAGACATCTATTTAGAATTCTGTAGGCAGATGCTTGCTCTTTCTGCCTGTTCACTGATGTGGCTGGAGGACAATCAGCTCTGAAAAGGGAACCATGTGGCCCCAGCACCTACACCAAACCCCGGTGAAAGGCAAAGTTTGTAATATCAGAGCCAGTAAAAAATAATGTAGCCACCTCACTTTTGTCTAGCTCATAGATCAGCTTGTGTCTGCCCCAGAAACACCCCAAAAAAGCAGCCCGTGTGCTTACAGGTCTCTCCCCCAGGGCTCAGTACAGAAGCAGAACTCAGTGGATGGCAGGCAGATGGGGAGACGAAGTGAGCACTGGGTTTGGCACTCCAATGCCACCATGTAACGTGGATACCATGGCCCATGAACTACTACCTGCTCTACGCTCCAAAAGTGCCCCAGACAGGTGTCCTGAGAGGTGGAGAAGGCAGGGCTGCTGTTAGCACTAAAATCATGAGCACTTCTGCCTTGCAGTGCCCCAACGCTTCCTATGACTCAGTGCCAGGGCACGGCCCATTCAGATGTCTCTCATTTTGTCAGATCAAATGGATGAGTGAGAAACTGCTTTGCTTCAGGGATTGCCAGAAGGGGTTGGCATCAGACAGAAACCAAACATAGCAGGTGATGGGGCTGAAAACGAGTTGAGTCTTCCTTCTTTTCATCCATCCTACCACTGGATGCTGGGGGGACCACGATTTCCATAAAGGCACCTGGTGATGCATCAAGAGCTGACAGAAGTCTCTGCACAGGGACGACTTTGGCACAGCCTTCAGCATCAAAAGAGGGACAGCATTCCTTCTGAATACTGCAGCACACACTCCAGATCGGCTGCCCTCCAGTTCTGTATGGGTAACTTTCTGCTTGTTTCTGAACCAGACTAATGAAATAACTTTAATTCTCTAGCTTAGATGCAGCTATTCCAGCGTAAAATATGCTTATGCTATTATAGCTTATTTCTGTGCCTTTTAGCAGCTTCTGTGGAAGCAACTGTCACTTTCTAGAGAGAAGGTTGAAATGTTTAATCCATCCAAGCAACAAAACTGCAGGAATACAGAATTGTGTGTAGATTAGTTTGAAAAGATGCCACAGCAACAGAACTGCTGAAAAAGCCACCTGCAGCTTCTGTCCCTGCTTGCTGGTAACAGACAGCAGGTAGCCAAAACTGGGGACCAAGGAAGAGACATCACGCTGGCCAGGAACCACTTTTCAAATGAAGAGCTTCTGTCAGAATGATAGAGGTTGAATTTTAACCAGTGGTAAACTGGCAAAATAACTTCCCATTACTTACTTTTCAGACTGATTGTTTTTAAATACCTCTGAAAAAACCCCTAAGTTTTGGGTTTGGGTTTTTTCGGTTTTTTGGTTTTTTTTCCATCTGCTCCTGCTGTGAGTACAGAGATCTTCTGAAAATACTGGTCTTAATAACTCAGTGTCCCAAAACTCTCTCTTTAGAACAGAGATAATATTTCTCCTCTCTGTCCCTTGTTTGAGCTTGCCTAGAGCTCTCCCCAAATACATCTGTATATACTGTTGGTGTCAGGGGATAAGGATTTCACCGTGCTCCAATCACTGCTAGTAAGAACAGCAACTTTCAGTATAAACGGAGGAGCTAAGTGTGGTATAAAACAAACCTGCAACTCCCAAGTGCCCACTTGGATTGTTTTTATTGGGCACCATGGAGCCTTTACATGTCCACCGTCCATTTCCCATCCCTGAAACATGAACAACCATGGCCAGGAACCTAATGGAAAGAAACCCCTACCTGCCCCTGCCGGGACTGGCAGCCAGCTGACAGCCACAGAAGTTGAACAGCAAGAAGGTCAGGCAATGAAAGAGACGTCAGACACAGCCCAGAGTGACAGCTGAACTCCTGTGCAGATTCCAGCAGTTTCACTGGGGCTTGAAATCACTAAAAGCTTCTGTCAGCAACTACATGTGATTTCTGCCTTGCACCCCGAGGACCAGAAAGCCCCGGGCTACTGACTCACGGGGGGGAGCAGATGACAGTGCTATCTGGGGCAGGACGTGGCTTGGGGAGGGTACCATCACCCTGCCTTATTTCTCATTTCCAACAAAGTTAGTGTGCGTGAAAGGTTCTGGACTGACATCTCAGTAGAATATCCTCGTTAATTATAATTAATCATCCAGGCATTACTTAATGTTTGCATAATGCTTTGAAGTGGCGAAGCACAACATAGCAGGTAGATATTATGAGTTCCAAGAAACAGGGGGGGTTTTCACTGTGTGGCTTCCCACCCAAGAGGCCACACCCACTCAGCTCACACAAGTGGACTCTGTCTTGGCTCCATATTCTGTGCACCCACCTCATGCCCCAGGATTGGCCCATTGGGGAAGGAGAGGGATGAGTAAAAAGGGGAGAGGGTAGGGCAGGTCAGAGGACACTGCTTTTCTCTCATCAATTTGGCCACCTCCCCACCTGTCCCTGTGTGGAGTAGCATCTCTAATGGCAAGAGGAGCAGCTTAGACTCCCTTCAAACTCATTCTGGGATTTCCCACTGAGCTAAACCAGACTGAAATGAGAGGAAGGAGGCCCTTCTATTCCCGTCTCCATCCCTTCTCTCAGCCCTCTAGACTGGCTACTCTCTAATCCCATCTGACTGCTCCCTCACTCCCTGACAGCACCCAGGCCTGTGTCATCTTCCTGGAGACTTGATTTTACCAGTTTGCCTTACTCTGCCTTGGCTGGGGACTGACATTCATCTGCCAGAAGAAAAGGGGCCCAACACTCCATCACTGACATTCTCCCCCACAGGAACACTGAGGGTGCTTCCTCCCCACGGGCATGGCTGTAAATCCTGGAGCTTAATTTTTCACTGCATGCATAGTGAACATTTCAAACCGCTTACAAATCCCCTCAAGCACCATCAAGTCAAACAAGTGACAGTAATGATCACTGGCAGAATGACAGGCCAGTTCATACCACTTGTTCTTTTATAGGGGCACTTAAAATGTCTCTGCTGTTCCCCTTCTATAGAACTGTGACTGCATTTATTCAAAAACCACAAGTCTACCCAGATCTTTGGCTTTCTGGGAACTAGTTCTGGGTACCAAACTTCTGCTAGTATCATAACCCTAAATGAATACAGCATCAATGCCACTGACGGCTGATGCCATCAGAATAACAATAATAATAACAACAATCTGCATTCCATTCTGCTCTGATTGCCTCTTGTTGTGTCTCTCCTTCATTTACCTCTCTCCTGTACTCAGGATGCTATTGCAGCACAGCCCAGATCATTTGAACTGGGATGAAGTCCCCTAGAATCAGGATCTAGCCACTCAAAATATTAGTGTGAGGGGAGATGAAGTGAGACCTACATCCTCACTTTCAAAGCTGACATCCTCAAGAAAAAATAGTATTTCAATAACTAGTGTGACCACAATTATTGTGGGTTTTTTTGTTAATGACTGCTAGTATAAAAGATTCAGATGATGAATCTAGTCACTGCTGGAAACAAAGCAAAGGGTGATATAGATATAGTACTTTTTGCTCTTCAAAATGCCCAAAACATAGTGTAAGCTGACACCCAAACCAGCAGATGGGTCATATCTCAGCAAACCCTGGCACTCCTGCTGAAGTCAATGAGGGGATGAAGGACTTCGGACCCTTCGGGAGGAAGTAATTGTCTGGATGCTGCCATTGAGCCCACAAGGTGGATGAAAGATGGGTAGTTTTCATCAAATCATAAGAAACCAGGAATGAAGAACACACACCATGTGTGAGAATAGAAGATGCTTGTGGTCAGGTCACCTAATAGGCCTGCTAGTGACAGGGACCATGGCACCTTCAAGGGATGAAAACAACTGAAAATTCATTTGTGTGTCTCAACTTCTGTGTTTGCCAGTGAGAATACTGGTTTGTTCTGTATCATTCCAAAAATGACAGATTTTTTACCTTATTGTTGTTTTAACAGTATTTGTTTCCCTATCCTCTGCTGTTTTTTCCACCTTCTGCAAAGGATCCTGCCCCTTCACAGCATGTCCACACAGACAGTCGATTCAGTATTCAGCATAACTGAGTGGGTGGAAATCTCCACAGGGGTTGTGAAAAGCGCTGCTGACAGAAGAGAAATGTCTCTGTCAGGGGCAGATCCTCCTGCCACTTGTTCTTGCTCCAGCGCTTCCGCCAAGGAGTTTCCTTCCCTGTGTTTATGCTGAGTGCCAGAAGAACTGCCTCTGTGCCTCTGCTCTAACTCGCAGGTCAGGAAAGGGAAGGAAAAGGACCATGAAAAACACGTTTGGGGTTTTTTTAAAAATATTTTTTGTCCTCCTTAATTACTGTTTAGAAAAATGCTCCAGTGCTGCACAAGGACCCTGGGTACAGTTTCAATGCTCTTTCTTTCTCTTCTGGGTGCAACAGTGCCAGCTAGTATCATTTTTGGGAGCAGTTTCTATGATCCAAGCACCTATTAATGTGAACTTTGCTTAAACCGTCTCTATTTTACAGGAGTCTCTGGACAGACTTCATAGCAATTTTCTGGTTTTGAGCTTAACATGCTGGTTTTAACACCCCTCCTTCACCTTAAAAGTACTTTCTCAATGCCCAGGTGATATTTAAAGAGTACCACTCTCAGCTAGAACCTATTGGAAGCCTGGAAAATAAGGAACACTCCATCAGGTGAAGTTAAATTGCCACAGTTTTACTGACGAGTAGTATGGAAGATCATTCTCTGTATACTACCCAGCCAAGGCAAAAGCAGTATCAGACCCTGTGGTCCAAAGGTACCTGCAGTACGGCCTTCTCTCTACTGGATACTTCTATAACAAAGTTGTTGTTCGGTATCCATTCTGTCAGCCATTCCTTCTACCATACAAGGCTTCACTAACACTAATCATTCTTTCACAAGAAGCTTTGCATCACAGCGTATTTCTGGTGATAATTACTCCATTACCTGTTCCATTAGCCTCTTCCCTTGGTCAACACTTCCAGGTTCTAAAAAATCTTGGGGTAAGAGCTACATCTTCTCTTACCCCAATACTCTTCCGCCAAGCATTTAAGTTGGGTATGACACCAGTGTTATTGATTTCTGTTGACTTTTTTTTTGTTAAATGGGTGCTCTGTTTCACTTCTGAGTTTACTGTACTCCCATAAAGGCTGAAGCAATTAATACAGAAAGTGGTAAATCTTCAAAAGCTTTGGGGTTCTGCTGCAAATAATGTGCTGTACGAATCTTTCAAAAGTAGATGCAGAGTCTAGTGAAGGTCTGCCAAAAGGAGTTTAAAGCTCAGGTACAACAATAAGTTTGGCAATCTGTAGGTCTGGAGATCTAGCAACTCACCCATTCCACCAGCAAAACTTTGTTTTTCAGCTGAGATAACAGTGGAGATGCATGAACATAATACTTTTCCAAAGCCAAAAGTGTCTCCTGCAAAGAGTTTTACGGACTTCTCAACCTACTCAGGCTCCAGAGAAAGAGTCTTAATCCACAAATTCCAGCATTGACAACGGGAAGCTTCTCTTCAAACAGCCAGTTCCCCTTTCAGAAGCCTGTGAGCCATTCAGTAGCTTCTCTATTATTCTCTGTTGAGCCTAGTTTTCAACATCACAATCTATTGTGGTTCCCATCACTTCCCTTGAATGACAAGCTAACAGCTGTCAGCTCCCACACTCCACACAAAAATGCAACAGTTTCATTCAAGATAAAAAGAAGCACCAGAATGTCCTACCTGCAGCAATCCCCATCTTCCCATCCACAGACACAGACACAGCCGTGCTCACGGTCACCACTGTCGGTAGGTCACCTCCCTCTGTCAAGACACAAATACAGCAGGTTTGGTTAGCTCACCACCAGAGAGGAGTAAAATGCAGCAGGAGCAGCTCGCTCACATATTTTCTCATCCAGGACAGCATGTACGTAAGTCTCAACTCTAAAACGTCCCAGAGTTTTGAGGACTGCATCTTTGAAGACACATAAGCAACGTAATGGGCTATGAGTGGATTTTATTTTTTTTTGTCTTGTAGGTGATGTCTCATGATAAAAGTAGCATCCTCAGCATAAAAGAAGTGTACAAGGCCAGGCTGAATGGGGCTTTGAGCAACCTGGTCTAGTGGAAGGTGTCCTTACAGGGGACACACCACCTGGCAGGGTGGGTGGAACTAGGTGATCTTCAAGGTCCCTTTCAGCCTCAAACATTCCATGATTCTAAGATAAAATGTGAAGGACTGGCCTCCTCGATTTTGGACATGTAAGAGCCTCTCTTGGGCCAGAAAGCTGTTCTGCTTAATGCACCATCTAAACTCTGTAGACAGAGGAGCAGCAGGACAGGTAATTCTGACAACACTTGCACAGTAAGGGCTGGGCTCACGTCTAGCTCAGTTACCCAAGCCAGGCCAGCACTACAAACTGCAGAGCAAAGCACTCCCAGGTGCTTTGTCTGCTCTGCAGGGTGCACTGCTTCCAGGGTGCACTCCACTTTAGAAACAAGGCCCTCTGGGACTTTAAACTCTGTTATGCCCCAGGGTCTCCTGATTATCTTTGAACTGCTGTTTTAAGCATCCTGTAAGTCCTGTGTCACATCTGCCAGCCCTGTCCAGATCTCTCAGCTCCCACGGGGCATTTAAAATAACATGGCTGAATAGGCTTAAGCAACTGGACCCCACCTCCTCTCCCTGTGTTAGTGCAGTTGTTTCACTCTGCAATTGTCCATGTGGCAGACTCCATTTCTGTATTTTGTTAAAAAATTATTTGATTAGCTTCAGCTGGGACACCTCTCCTGTAACTCTCAGGGGACAGTTCAAAGGTCAGTATGATTGATCTAGTCTGGAACAGATTCCCTCCTTGCACGCTGTATGGAAATCTCTTGCTTAGACAGATGCATCAGGGGTTCTTTCTTTGCCAACAGCTCCAGCATTTGTTACTGCTTTCCATTTCTGCTTTCATCATTCCAGGTGGTACCCAGTGTGTCCAGAGCACAATTCAGTGTCTACCACAGTTTAGCCTAGAGGCTCTCAGTGTTTTATGATTTTTGGACTAAAGCCACATAAACCTGCTCAAGGGTGTCAGAAATAGTAAAACCCTTGCGAAACACTACCCAGCCAACTTATGCTCACATGCCTTGGGCATGATCCTGCCTTTATGGTGAATCCCAAATGTCTTGTTCTTCCTCAGATGGGACAAAGAAGGGAAATAAATCTAGTGACTCTGGAAAAAAAAATAAATCTCATCCAACACATGAGAGATCTGGGCCGCAAGAACAGTTCTAATTGACATGCAGAGAGTTCCCTGATGTCTTTTTGTCTCTGGGACTTTTGGACACTAGAAGGAGGTGCCCTGGATAAAGTATTGTGATGACCTGAAGTCATTCCCTGCTGGTTTCCTCCCCAGCAGGGAGCTCTTGGGGCTTTTCCTTCTTATATGATTAGAGGCCCATCTGCCATAAAACCCCCTTGTTACTGGGCATGGAATCATGGAAAACGTGAAAAGGGGACTTCAGCATCTAACAGAATTTAATAAAAAACCAGGTGGCCTATTTTGGCTAAAAGGTGGGACAGCCCTGCTTCACTGGATGTCAAGGAAGGGCCTGGACTTCGCTTTACAGTGAACCCCTGTGGCTCAGAAGCACTGAGTATTATTTCCTGGCTCTTTCCAGGCATACTGTGTGATCTCATGGATCACAGTCCCTCTAAACCCAGCCGCTCATCCCTAAAGAGACCACTAATCTCCCTTACAGTTTAGGGCACAAGGTCTTCAGGGTCATGTACTACTTCTTACACTGTGCCTGCAGGGTTTCCAGGTGAATGGGGTTCTGGACTTGATTGAAGCTTCTGACCAATAGCCATGTAAAACAAAAACTAGCGGCAGCTACGTGCCTTCTGTCTTTATGCATAACTACCCATGACTTCTAAGAAAGCCACAGCAAAACACAACCCCAGGGCTAAGCCAGGAGTGACTGCTGTGGGTAATGGCTGCCCTAGGAAGTCCCACAGGGTGTCACTGCCTGCTTTTCTAACCCACGCTCTATTCCAAAGAGCAAATGCTGTGGCATGCAGGGGAGTAAAAGGTCCTTCCTGCCTTCCCTCTCCCTCTCTCCACACTTGACTTTTAAGTGATATTTAAGGCTGCTGGGCAGAGAGAGGTTTTTGTGAGAGGTTTCAAGTATTTTCTCATTCCATCTCTCTCGCTTTACACCCTGGTTCATCTCTTGCCTTCAAGCCTGGTTTTCCTCACTTTGCTACTTGCTTTCCCACCCACCAGCCTCCCACCACTGCGCCACAAAAAGCTTTAACAGCTAAAGTGCCGAGCTCCATGACAGAGATGGAGAGCTAGGGGCCAGGGAGGTGCACAGAAGGGATTTCTGCCTTCTGCGTAGGAGTCTCACATGAATGTTTTGTTTTGTTTGTTTCTTTTTAGGCTCTTCTGCTCTCTTCCAGCCTTTGAGCAGGTCCTGGCTGGCCCTGCATACTCACAGGAACCAACACCCTAAGCAACAAACACTGAAAAGCTACTCCTTGCTTTCCTCTAGTGTTTGAACTTCTTTACTGAGCAAGAGATGCCATATTCTAGTAGGAAGGATGCAGGGCACCAATGCTGTGGAAAAGCCTTCCCCCCACCCTTTTCCTCTGCCATCTTCCGTAACAAACCCATCCATTCCTGTCAGGGAAAGTGGTGACGGAAAAAATGACACCCTCTAAACTTAGACTTCCTGACTGAGTGCTGATGGTCCCTCATCCGTGCCAGCTGCTACTGTCATCCAGTATGGCTGATGTTCTCTCCCAAGCCTGGCCACACCTGTGTGTCTCATTCCTTCTGCAATACCTTTCCTGTTCCCTTCTCGTGTTTCATGTGTTCCCCAGCCCCACATGTACCTCGTGTTTTCCCAGCTCCTACCTCGCTAAGTCTTTCCACCTACCTAAGCCCTGCATTTCCATTCATCCTTCACCTCCTCTGTAACCCTGCATTGCACAGCCCTGCCTGCCTTCCCCACAACTCGTAGCTTTGTCTTTCTGCTCTGACCATTATCTCGGCCGTGACCTCTGTGCCTCTACACTGGGGTGAAGGTAACACCCAGAGGTCAGGTCTCAGCAATTCCCACCGGGAGGGAAGCAGCAATAAAGGCATCGGGATGGGCGTGGTGCGGGATGCGAGTTGTGAAAAGCTTTCTCTTTCTCTCTCCTCTACTCTTGCGTTCAGGCAGGGGTTACCTGAATCGTCTTCCGAGACAATGCTGTAGATGAAGCTCCCGGGTGGATGCTCGGCCGCCCGGCGGTACCACAGAGGGAAGTGGTCCATAGTGAAGATACTTTCCTTGTCCTTCTGCGTCAGGAATTTCCTGCCGGGAGAGAACCCAGGGCAGCCGTTGTTCAGGGGGTGGAGGGCGTGCCCTGCCTTGGGGCACAGCAGCGCCGACCCCTGGGGCTGGGCACATGGCCCGCCCCCATCACCCGGGGCCTGCCCGTCCCCCCGGGGCAGGGCCGGGCCCTCCCTCGCCGTGAGAGGCGGCCGCTCCCGGGCCCGCTGCCGCCGCCAGGTGCCGCTGTCGGCCCGGCCGAGCCCCGCGGCGGCCGGCGCTGCCGCCGCTTCCCGGGACCTGCGGCTCGGAGCCCGGGAAGGGCGGGCTGGGCAGAGGCGTCCCCCTGCCCCGGCTTCCCGGGACCTGCGGCTCGGAGCCCGGGAAGGGCGGGCTGGGCAGAGGCGTCCCCGCCTGGGGAGCAGGGGCAGGGCCGGCAGTGCCACAGGCGAAGCGCGGCGGGCGGGAGAAGGGAGCGCACGTGGCGCTGGAGCGCGGCCGTTCGTCACTGCAGGGGAATGGGGAGCGGGTGAGGAAGCGCGGATCAAGCAGCCTCCTAACAAAAAACCACCCCCAGCGTAAGGTCGTGCTACTGTAGCCAAATCCCCAGGAGTCCCTCTCTCAGAGTGGAGACCTCACAGCAACCTTCCGGTGTCTGAAGGGGGCCACAGGTACTCCTTCATTAGGAGCTGTAGTGATAGGACAAGGAGTAGTCGGTACAAATTGAAAGAGGGGAAATTTAAGTTGGGTATTAGGAAGAAATTTTTCACTGCGAAGGTGGTGAGACGCTGGAACAGGTTGCCCAGGTAGGCTGTGGATACCCTGACTTCGGTGGTGTTCAAAGCCAGGTTGGATGGAGCTCTCAGCAACTTGGTCTAGTGGGAGGTGTCCCTGCCCATGGCAGGCGGGTTGGGACTAGCTGATCTTTAAGATCCCTTCCAAACCCCTAACATTCCATGATTCCTAGTGATGCAGGGACTGAGGTGCTTGAGCGAAGGGGTGCTCCTGAAGGCAGCAGGATGTGTCCTGGGGGTGTGACAAGACAAGCAGTGGGTGCTCAGGAGACACCTCGTTAAAATCAGGTCATTGGTTTCCCTGGAAGTCCCTACGGCTTGGCTGGCAAATCCCTTTGTTTTCAGGCTCTTGTTTTGCTGCATATTTTGACATAATTACTCATTTATATGGTTCCTTCCTTTCAGGGGATTCCAGAAGCGCCTCCTGTGTGATGTGTGGGGCTCTGTCTCAGCAGTATGGTGTCTGTGGCTGTTTGAAAGTACTGAAAGCTGCTCCTGATGAGCACTGGGGGATAGGGAATCATCATATTAGCCTCCTGCAGCACACGGTGTTTTCTCCCTTGTTGCCAGTGACTGATTACTCTGAATTGTTCAGACTGCCTCAAAAACATGAGGAGTGTCACCGTTCAGGCACAGCAGAGCTTGAATGTAGGACTTATGTTTGGGGAACTTGGGGACAGTGAAACAGCTGCCAAGAAGTTAATGACCACCACGAACATGGTCCCCTTCTGTTCCATCTGCTGGTGTGCCTCTGTGACCTGTCCGTTCTTACAGCAGCATGCACCAGCCTGCATATTGAAAATGCAACGGAATGCAAACTATACCCTTTCCATGTCAAAACCCTCCACTGAACACACGCTTTTGCCTCAAGGGAGAGGACAAGAGAACGAATTGTATGTGACAGATGTCAGTCACATCACTTAATGCCTCACTGGAAGGCACTGGGATGCTGCTGCGATGTGGGCAATGTAGGAGGCAGAACAGAATAAATCTGGAAGAGGAACTGAGACAGAAAGATCAAATATAGCCAAGCTGGAATGTCACCAGGGCACTGGAGTGCAGAGAGCCTTTGCACTGCAAAATGGTCCTGAGGATATGTAGTAACTGTGGGCATTTTCTGCACTGGCTGACTGAAGTCAGGGAATGATTGAAGGTTTCCATTTAAATGACTGCACTTTGGGACAGTGTTTTAAGAAAAACTCAAAAGGACCAGAGGAAGACAAAGGCCCCCACTCTGAATCAGCACCAATACCATCAAGGTGGTGTTTCTTGGCATTCTGTTTCCCTAAATACATTTCTAAGGCTTGTGGTGATTTCATGCTGCCCCTTCAGAGACACTCAGAGAAACCCCTTGATCAGTTTAGGGACTTACCTGTTGGAAATTTTCTCAGAGCCCACATAGAGGGCACTCCTCATGAGTCCAGCCCGAGTGCCCAGAAACGCCATCTCAACACCTGCCTCAGTGTCCCTGTGGAACAGAAACACACAAGCAGAAGCAAACAGCTCTCAGAAGAACAGCCATGTCCTTGCCCAGGGGTGGGAGCCTTTCAAACTAGAGGCCACGCCTGAAGACATGGTTAATTTGCAATATAACCCGTTTACACCAGGAGTGACAGTGGTTCCTCCCTGCTAGTGGCAACAGGTTGCTGCTGGCTAACAACTGGCAGGCTTAAGGCTTGTACTTAGATTCACGGCTTTGAAGTTTGCTCATTTCATTCTCTTTTAAATAGATCACAAGCTCCTCTCCCCGTGCTAACCCTGCTGCAGGCTACCCTCGTAAGGCTGAAGTGAAGGAGAGGAACTGCAGAGGGAGAATGGCTGGATCAGGGATGCAGAGGATGGGCAGCAAAGCAGAATGTCTCTGAAGAGAGTGTGTTGGTGTAGCTGTTCAAGGGTGTGCTGATAATTGGGTGGGTATCCTAACCCTAATCCTAATGACTGTCACTGGCTCCACCTCTGTTAGTGGTAAGGATACCAGTAACTGACACAGGAGCTCTGTGTAAGTAACGTATTGTCTGCTGAAAGAAGATCTGTGTGACGTGATACAAGATACTACAAGCAACAGGTGAATCACTAGAAATAATAAAGTAGAAGGTTGTTCAGTGAAGCCAGCCTGTCCACTACTTTCCTGAAGCTCAATCTGAAGGCATCACCAATAGAGACAAGACCAAACTACCTTTTCTTCGCTAAAAAAATCCCTCACCAAGCTAAAGGCTGTCCCAAGGAGGTTCAGCCTACTGGAGTTCACTCCTGAGAGATACTTTCTGGGTTATTTCTAAAGCTATTGAGCAACTTCTGTCAGCTTTTTGAGCTATTTCTGAAGTTTCTTGTATGCTGTGCAAGGCTCTGCGACTGTTTCAGGCACTGCCTAAGCCCATATACTCTGAAGGTGCCTCTTCAATGCTGTTTTGTCCATATTTATTTCTCATACACTTACATGGACATATTGAGGGCTAATGTAGTCCAGTAGGCCTCCATGGGTGCAGTGACCACTGCATCAAACAGCACTTCCTGGACCAACTCCTCATCACCTGAGAAGGAAGCAGAACAAAAATCAGCAGAAGACAACGTGTACCCACCAGGGTGTTTTAGGGAGTCTCGTGGTAAGGAACATCTATCTGTCCAGGACAGTGGAGCAATGTGGCACAAAAGGAGACCTCACATTACAGGGCACAGAAGAGGACCTCCCCCCCGGATGGTGGAGAGCACGGGAACAGATGTTACTGCCAAGATCACAGAATCAATTAGGTTGGAAAAGACCTCTGAGGCCATCGAGTCCTACCCATGACAGATCACCACCTTGTCAACTAGACCATGGCACTGAGCGCCATGTCCAGTCTTTCCTAAACACCTCCAAGCATACTGACTCCACCGCTTCCCTGGGCAGCCCATTCCAATTTCTAATTGGATTATTTCTGTGAAGAATTTCTTCCTAATATTCAAAATCATCAGACCAGTTCCCCTGCAATCTTGGTGGAAGGGTGGTGCCCAAACAAGTGTGGGCAAGTGAGAGGCTTTCAGATGAAGTTATTCATTAGACCTTCACTCAACCATCTCCTTTAATGAACAGGCCACTGCCTCAAATCCCTACCTTGACTTTTCTTCTGGGTATGCCATAGAGAGGATACCAGCCACCACATTCCATGTAAGAAGGTTCCTGAAAAATCACTAGTGACTTCTTTATGGCCTCTACTCTGTCCCAGTGCTCACTGGCTTCTCTGTTAGCCCTGCTTCCTTCCTGTAAGCCTCACAGAGCACTGTCCTGTCCTGATTTCCACTAGATGCTCAAGCCAGTCCAGGCCACCAGTCTAATCTACTTTGGAACTAAGAAGTGATGAGGAAAGTTCAAAGTATTATCACATGCTAAATGACTTATTCCCAAACCCCATTTCTTGGACCTGCTTCATTATTGTATTGGCCTGCTTGCATTAATCTCCTGTGAGAATATGATGATCATCATACTGCAGAAATGCCCCTTTCAGTGCTGTTCTAGATGGAAACACCCCCACCATTTCAGTGTTTCTGGGTTGATGTTCCAGTCTCCCTTAATGTTTTATCTCAAGTTCACCTGACTTTCTTTGTCACAGCTCTCAGGATCCTTCTCTCCATCCTTGTTGTAATTCAAACCTCAAAATCAGGGCTCACCATGAGATCTTTCTCTCTCCGGGCCCCATATGTCTAAGACGTGTTCAGATCATATTTGTTTTTCCTTCACAGCACTTCCAAGTCTGTACGTTTCTCATAGTCAGCTCTCCTGAAACTTTCCTCCTCCCTGGCCTCTTCAGCTGATACATCTCTTTCCAGCCTGCTCTAAGGAGAGCCAGGTGAGGGTCTGCTCACATTGTGCAAAGAGAGGCAAAATTACTGGATTACAATTGATTTTAAGAGATTCCCATTCTTGTGCCAAAGGTTTGTGCCTCTCAGGTGCAGCACTACATGCAAAAGCTTGTACTTTGCCCAGCTAAGGGGGCTGAAGGACATCCTAAGACTAAACTGCTGTAAGGAGTTCCCATGCACAGCTGCCCACCTCTGCCCCCTGACAGAGATCTCAGCGTGGTGGTGCTGTATCAGCTGCCCCTGTGGCTACGTGTTGCCTGGAGAATGGGACCTGGTGTAATGGATGAGCAGCAGAGGGAGCAGGAAAGACAATAATTCTGTGGCAGTTTTTTACCCCTAGATCAGTTACTTGTTGTGTTTGGAAAGCAAAGTTAGTAATCCTTGTTCTGAAAGAACCCATCTCTCTAGATGGCACTGTGAACCCTTGGAGGATGACGACTGGGACCCTGGGAAGCTGAGCAGTCTCTAGTTTTCCTGGCTCCTCCTGCCATCACCCCAACTAGCCCAGCTGGTCAGTCTGTCTTAAACATGGTTTGCAGCCCCTACCAAGCTCCTTTCAAGCCTTTCACCTTTCAGTATTTCCTATGCTGAGACCTCCAATAAGGCTGAGTTACGTGTCAGCTTGGAAATGGAAAAAAAATCCTCTGGCAGAATCAAGGGAGTGGATCCTCAGTTCGTTTCCACTGGTGTATTATTCTGGGCTTGAGTTCAGCCCTGCCTGTGTGAACAGGTGCCAAAAGAGCTCAGCCTGACACCAATCCGTTTGTCATAGTCCCCTCTCCCCTGTGATGGGTACAGGAAAACCCCAGCAGAGTCCTTTCAGTGCCTAGGACTCACATTCCAGGTCAGTGTCCTCTCCAGTGAGGAAACGGATCACAGCCTCCAGCTGGCTGAGCTTTCGGTGGTCTGGATCAATGTCGGTGATGCAGTAAATCCTGGTGGGAAGGGAAGAAGAAGCCGGGGCAAAGAGAAACCACAGTTAACCAAATGCTCCTGGAAGATGATAACTGCAAAACAATTCAGCAAGAAACCTGGGTCTGCGAAGACTTTGCCACTGCTGCATGGTGTGCCCACTCAAAATCTAACAGTGTGGCTCTAAGTCAAACCCTACCAGTAAACCAAACACCAATTAACCTGACTGCTGAACTTGCTAGGGCTGCTGTTACGCTCTTCAGCATAAGCTCACAATGCAACACAGCTGCCCCAAATCCTTCCAGCAGTTATCTGTGTTACATGTTGTGTAAGATGTGTACATGTGTCTGTGTAGACCATAACAATGTGATGGAGAGACCTGAGAAGCAGAGGGTCTTGTGTAACATGAGTAAGACCAGACTAAGAGCAGAAAAAACAAGAGACAGAGAAACAAAATGTGAGATGAGGAATGATCTTGCAGTATGATATGGTGACAAGAAAATCTGTCCCAAGGGGACACCACTGCAGGAGCCTCTGGACACAGTTTGGAGAGAAGCAGAAGAATGTGTTACAAATGCTCTGCATTATAGAAGAAACCAGTCTTCTAATCCTGCTTCCAATTCTGACCGCTCCATTATCAGGAGAAGAAGGGGTTATAAGAGAGAATTACAACTCATAAAGGGGCTGAAAGGAGTGATTTATGAGAGAAGTCTAAGAGAAATTAATATGTAAAGTGTGTAAGCTGACACCCCAAGTCAGGAGTAGAAGAAAGAGAAGTCACTGCTTGTGTCTCAAATGTGCTGCCTGTGAAACTTAGCAGTGTAATGAGAGGTGAGACGAGGTGCAGGGCTTCTTGAATATAGTTATTTTGGCTTTGATACAGGCTGGGTTCATGTGACTGAGTGTAACTGAATGTTGGGTTCATGAAAACCCCAAACCTCACAGCAATAAATGGAAAGTGCCATGCTTCACCCTGTTTCATATCCAAACCAAGCAAAACTGTAAATTTTGCTTGCTATTGAAACAGGGGTCATAAATCACTCCCATGTTCACTAGAAATTAGGTCTAGGCTCAGTTCAGAAGAATGCCAACCAAAAATAAGCTAGGATTTAAAAAAGCATTTCAATCACTCACCAAGCTTGCAACAAAATTCCCTGACAGGTCTGACATACTGTAGGTTTTGTAAGACAATTCTGAGCAACACAAGGGGAAAAAATCAGTCTGAGCACAGAAGACTGAGGATAAATCTCAGATGTTTGTTAGCACAGTAACAAACATCTTGTTGGTGGGATCTCCCAAAGGAAGAGGTGGAACTGAATTTCATGGAGAAAGTCATGTCTTTGCAGGTACAGCCCCTGAAGAGCCCTGCTTTTTCTCTGGGCCACAGAGGGTGGTGAATGCAAGCCACACTGCTGGGAAGTTTGCCCAAATATCACGGCAAAGTCCTGTGTCACTGACAGGATTTCCTCCACTTACCATTCATTCGCTAAAGACAAGTCTGGCTGGAGCAGGTCATGCAAACCTGAAAGCAGATAATACATGGAGTATTCAGTTAGGTACCAGACAGATACAGGCCGTGGAGGAGAAGTGAAGTGGTGAAGTTCAGAGTAGCTGCCTTACCCCTTGGGACAGCATGGCCTTTTCAGATTAACCTACCTTCTTCCACTGAAGTGTTCCCCAGCAGAATGTACTCCCCATGTCCCCTGGACAGCACAACACCCAGGCTGGAGGCAGGAAGGAAAACAGAGGACTCGTCAGCAAGGAAAGGTGTCATTCCTAAACGTGACGCTGCACTCCCTGCAGTAACAACCCTTAAAGACATTAATTCCCTCCACAGCTATTAAAGAAAAGAACATCATCAAAAGAGGATTAAGTGACATCCAATTTCAGCACAAGAGGCAAAGGAACCTGTCTGTAGAGCTATGAGGCATTTCTGGTGATAATTTTTTAGCCAACATTGTAGATTCAGGTCAATGTTAACATTACTCAAATCTGTGCCAGTTTCAAACCGTTTCAGCTAGGGAAAAGAAAAACCAACCCACCAGCAATCACACAGACATGCTTTGCTTGACTTGTTATTTGATGTTTTCTAATTTTCATTTTATATCAGTGTTGGTTTTTTTAAAGCCATACACCAAAACATAAACCATATTCAGTGGAATGGAAAACTGAAGATGTCTTATTTCTCTGAAATGAAACATGATTCACCTAAGGTATAGCTTTTTCATTCTGAACTTCAGATAAATCATAATATTCCTTTTGAGTTGACCCCAAACGATATTTTAATGGCTATAGGAACAAAGAAGCCAATTATTTACATGGCTCTGCTCATGAGTTTTAGCTCGTTTTATGAAGAAAAGGGACAAATCTGCTGTCCATGATCCATGATCACACTTCTGATACACTGTGTTGGTGTCACGTAGTCCTTGCTCACCTGAAGGGTGTGCCACTGATGTCCGTGAAGAAATAATCATTGGTGAGGAAAAGAACTCGTTTCTGGAATAAAAGCAGGAATAAGAAAAGTGAGAGACCATCTGACAGACCAAGAACATAGTGGTGATGGGGACCTGGGATATATGTCCCCAAGGCGAAGCAGATCATTACCAACACTTCACATCCTGCTAGGGCTGGCTGGAAGCAGGGATGAATGTGCAGTATTCAGCATATCCAGCTCTTTCAGGATCCCGGCAGCCACTCTGTCTTTCCAAATAGGGCTTCAGTTAAACCCTTCTTTGCTCTAGGGCTCCTGCGCTGGTTGCAGGAAGGGGTGGGGGGAAGCTGCCCTCCCTCTCACACCCTCCAAGCCAATGTGCTGGGACCCTACTGCTCTTTTGCCATACACAGCAACCTTGACAGCTTTGCACATCATCATCATCACAATCATCATCTCCAGCAGGAGGGAGGCTCAGTGGGGCAAGTAGAAAGATGACAAGCCTACCCACTGTGTGTGTGGGCAGCTGGGGCCAAGTCTCCCCACTCCTGTGGGAAATACTAATATTCCTGACCTTTGCTTTCATGCCAAATTGGGACAAGACATTAGCATATTCCAATTTTGTTAAAAAACACCAGTAAAAAAAATTTACGTTTTAAATCTGGAAAAAAAGTCCTGATTCAAATCCAAGCCGTTTTGATTCACATGCAAATATTTTTTTCAGACTGACATTTCAACTGAAGACATTTCAGATTATTGAAAGCTGCTTCAGAACTTCATCTGTTTGCCAGACTGGCCTTTTCCTGTAGGAAAGTGTTGATTTCAGTGGAACTCTTTTCCAAAGGAGAAAAGTTTTTGGAAAGTTTCTATCCAAGCCTTATGCCAGTATATGAACCCTAATATGTTTAAAATCCTAGACCCAGTCTGAAAACGAGGTGAGAGGATGTGTGTGGGAGACAGGGGAGTGAACACAGAAAACTCAGTGTTCCCCAGGGAGAGTCGTGCCTGCTGTAACCTGCTCAAGCCCCACAGCAGAGGAAGTGGAGCAAGGCACGAAGGACGAGCCAGCTCGAGCTCCACAGCGAGCACCAACTTTGTGCTTGCTGGGCTGATGGGGACGGGGGATATTTTTAGGTGAGGAGGTGGCAAGTGGCTCAACCCCTTCCCTCCTCTCTCTCTTTCCATGTATGGCAGCTCTATACTGCTGAGCAACAGGGTCTTTCTCTGTGCCAAGATCACACAGAATCACAGAATCATTCAGGTTGGAAAAGATCTCTAAGATGACCGAATCCAACCTTTGACTGATCACTACCTTGTCAACTAGCCCAGAGCACTAAGTGCCACACTGAGTTGTTTCTTAAACCTCTCCAGGGACAGTCACTCCACCACCTCCCTGGGCAGTTCATTTCAATGTTTATTAACTCTTTCTGTGAAGTGATTCCTCCTGATGTGCAAGGTCTTCCAAAGAGCTGTGATACTCCTGAAGAACATGACATGGTGATGTTTTGAGGTGGTATAAGAGTTATTAATCCTCCCTTTTCTTGCCTGTCTGATCTGATGGTGGAGGCAGGGAGACATGGAGAAGAAGACCTGGCCACTACTCTGAGACCCTTTCCTTTAGCAGGGCTTGTCGTGCTCATCCTTTGCTCCCCTGACCTGCCCCTCTTCTGCACATGCAGCCACTCAGCACTTGCAACTTGAGTGAGGGACGGCAAACCTCTTTTTGTGCAGGAGGAGAGAGTGGGTGGCCAGCCTGCTCCAAGACAGCCAGAGGTATCACCACTTATCCACGGAATGGAAGAGAAGCAGAGGCACCCTTGAGCCAGGCGGGGCTGAGGATAGTCAGACAGGACTTTGCTACATAGTGGGATCAAGGGAGAAGAGAAGAGCATGGGCACATTGGCACCATGACAGGATAGCTGACTACCATCCCCTACCGTCTGGGAACATGTGTGTTTCCAGTTTTGGTGTCACTGTATTAGGTATCCAGTCCTGGCTATTGCCATTACCAGTGGTTTGCCACAGCTCCTACCCATGTCCTCACTCTTTTGCTTTCACAGCCACAAACTTTTGTACTCCAGCTGCCAGCAAAGGCATTTTGCCACTTGATCTCTCTAAAAACTGCCTCTCTGTCTCACTCTGTTCTCAATACCTTCCTGAGATCAACCTGGGAAATCGATGTTTACGTGGCTGACAGAATAAATTCTATCCCTTCATTCAGGCCTTCTCTCTGCAGTCTGACTGCCTCCTTCTCTTTGTTTCAAGGCTCTGTCATCACTTTCTTTGTTTCAATGCTGATCTGCTTCATCAGCTAGCAGGGTAAAAGTGGGAATTGCAAAATTTCATTTCTGGTTCTCACTGTGTGTATTCTGATAACAGTAAAACTGTCACATACTTCAGTTTCCTGTTGTGCTTCATAAGGCTTCCAGTGTTGCAGAACGAAACAGGTAATACTTCTTTACCAAGGCTACTTTTTGTTATCTTTTGGTTTGGGTTTTTTTTTTACCTGGGTAGGGGAGCAGAAAGATGTCTCTAAAATACTGAACTAAAAAGATGTCACTGGATGACTCAGAAGTGTTGTTGAGGGTGCACAGAGATGAAGAGGTTAAGCTAGCAAAATAAGCAATCTAGACTTACAAATAATAGATTTTGCTTGAAAACCTTGATGGCTTTTCTGACAGAATAACTAAGGTAGAGGGATGAAGGAAATAAAGGACATGCAATGTATCTGGGTTTATATAAAGCACTTGAAACAGCTTCTCATGAAATTTTATTCTAAGGAATCTGTTAAAAGTGAGGTTAAAAAAGATACAGAGTGAGAACCAGCTGCAGCATTGTAAACAAAAAGAAACAGTAAACAACAGGCTATCAAGGGAAAAAGATCTAATGAGAGGAACAGACAGACTCTGCCTTAGCAGCCCTTATGTACAGAGATCTGTAAGACAAAATAAAACAACATTTCTCTGCATACTGAATAAAAGTCTCAACAGACCTTAAAATTAGAAAGGCTGGATGAAGAGGAGGACTGGGTTTCTTGTGGAAAAATGGCAACTGGAAAAAAATAGCTAAGAAACACAGAAGTGAAGGCGGCAGTTCCAGCAGAGCTGTGGGAGGGAGAAAAAATTGAAGGGACAGCAGAAAGGGGATTTGGGGCTCCCTGTTCAGAAATATCTTATTGCAGAGAATAGATGTTCTCTAAAGAGCAACAGGGAAACAGAACTCTAATTCAGCAAAGCCCTGGTACTTGTGCACCAGAAATGATAAAAGACATGAAGAGAACAAACACAATGGCTGAATTGCTTGGACTGAAAAGTGTGCAAATATTTCAAATGTAGATGTTGGCAATGCCCGGGAGAAGAAAGGCCAAGCCACTGACAGGAACCTGAGATTTGCGAACACCAAGAACAGAGGGAGAAAATGTAGTGACAAGATCTAGCAGTAAAACCATTCAGAGGAAACAGAGGGGTGTCTTCATTAGGAAGTGGCACTATTTTCAGCAGTGGCTGTGAGCAGTTTGTTGGAATTGGTGCTGACTGAGGCTTAGCATGGGAGCAGTTCAGGCAGCCACTGAAAAAAATGCTCTCTGTAAAGGATGGAAAATTTTCCTGAAATGTGGAAGACTTCTGGGCAGTGTAACTTTCAGGACTCTGGAATACTTCCTAACAGGAAATGATGAAAGCCAAAATCTTTAAGAGAGTTAAATAAACCTGAATGAAAAAGTACCAGTGAACATAAATGTACAAGATAATCTTGCAGTGATTCCAAGGGAAGATGTATAACCCTACCCTAGAACTGGTAGGGAATGTTCAAAAGTTTCACTAGGACTTTTCATAAAACATCTGCAAATATTTGCATAGAAATTTAATCCTGGACCTGGATAAAGGAAATCACATTCTGACAAAGAGAGAGACAAAGTTTTCATGAGTGGTTTTGGGTAGGGAAAGGGAGTGGCAAAACAGTCTCCACACTTCTTTCTGTCTAGCTCAGATCAGCATAATCTTCCCCATTCTAAACCCTTGAAGATCTCTGATTTAATTTTACAGCCCCATAAACAGTGAACAACATGCTTTTTGGCTTTGCCTGGACAAAGTAGGGAGCTGAGAGGCATTTCCAATACCTTTCTAAGAGCAGAATATTGGTAGGTGTAAGGAGCACTTCTAGTGATGCTTTTTTAGATGTCTTTAGCACATGCGTTATATATGTGGCGAAACAATAAACCACTCACACTTAGAAATGCTGAGCATTAAAACCACATCCTTTGTGGTTCTTCAGCATCCACTTCCCATCCACTGTGACCTGAACAGAAGGATAATTTCTTACCCCTTTGTCCACAGGGACCTTCACATCCATAGAGAGGTAGCCTGTTTCCCCATTGATCATGGCAGTTCTCAGCTGCAGAGGTGAACAAGTTTGGTATTAGTGTCTCCAGGCAGGGCAGTGCAGGACAGGAATTAATAGAGTCACTTGTCATTAACATGCAGTGGCTGGCAGAAAGAGTGACTGTAGCTTCCCTCTCCTTCCCAGCTCTTTCTTGCTTCTTTTAAACTGAAAACCTGTTCTCAGTGGTCAGAATCCTTGTTCAGTCAAGCTGATAAGTGACACAGAGTAGTAATGCTTTATGCTGAAAGCCTGTTGGTATGTCTTTTTAACACAAAGAAAGGATCTGGAATCTATGAAATTGCCAGTCCGAGTTTCAGACTTCCCCGTTTGGCAGCCAGAAAGTCATTAGCACAGTGCTTTGAGAGCCTGGAAGAGGAGACAGCTGAGAAACTCACTAACTCCCCCAGACCGAATCCAAAGCTCTTTGACATTTCTAAAACTGATTTATAAATTATAGGCTGTATTCAGCACCACTTCTGAGGTGCAGCAAAGCAGCTGTTTAGTGCAGCAAGGCAAGACTGTATGTCAGCAGGGCAGGCAGGGAGAAGACCACTTTATTCAATCCAGGTTCCAAAATTTAATTTTCACAGTGACTTCCAGCCTCTTGCAAGAAAGAGCCAGGAAATTTTTCCACAAGTGCAAAGGCTTTAACTTTAGGCCCAGCCTGCCAGAGCATATCAGTCTATTGCTTCAGCCTGGATAGAAAAAATAGGTGGGAAGTAACTTATTCATTCACACAAATTGTTTCCTTACTTCCAGAGACAGGCCTCCATTCAGGTGCTAGCCAGTCTCGACTGCATTTGCTTTACAAGGCCACAGCTTTGTTTACTATGGCTGTTTGATGTGGGTTATTTACAGGCCTAGAATATAAAGCTCATGTTTCCCAAGGCCCCCATCTTGGAAATGAAAACACTGACTGGTACTATTACTCCTTTTTGGCTAAGAGTGTTTGACCTCCTGCCAGAGCCACAGCATACTCTCTGTTCTGGTCTGACAGTCTGCAGCATTTGCTACGGGTTCTGGATTTAGAATCATTAAATATCTCAGGTTGGAAGGGACCCACGAGGATCATCAAGCCCAACTCCTGGCCATGCATAACACAGCACCAAGAATCACACATTGTGTCCTAGAGTGTTGTCCAAATACTTCTTGAACTCTGTCAGGCTTGGTGCTGTGACACTTCCCTGTTCCAGTGCCTAACCACCCTCTGGGTGAAGAACCTTTTCCTAACATCCAACCTAAACCTGCCCTGACTCAGTTTCATGCTGTTCCCTCAAGGGGCCCTTGTCACTGCTCACCAGAGAGAAGAGATCAGTGCCTGTCCCTCTGCTTCCCCTCGTGAGGAAGCTGTGAACTGCTGTGAGGTCTCCCCTCAGTTTCCTTGTCTCCAGGCTGAACAAACCAAGTGACCTCAACCACTCCTTATATGTCTTCCGCTCTAGACCCTCGACCCTTTCACCCCCTCACGCTGTGAATATCCCTGTGTTGCTTCACAAGCAAGCCCAAACCCTTGCTGCTGCCTGGCTGCAGATAGTACCATTGTGCATCAGTTGGTGTTTTCCAGACAATGCCATCTTCCCTTGACTGGGTTTCCTTTTAGCAGCTGGCAGTATTACACATCATTAGCACTTGGGCATATTTTTCCAGTCTGAATTTGCTGCTTATCAGTGTTGCTGAGATTATACTGCAACTGATGTTGAGCCTGTCATTGATCTAATACCATAGCTACAAATCTGAGTGTTGAAATGTTGGCAGGTTTCTGCTGCAGTGGGTGTATCTTGAGAGTCTCTAGACTTGCTGAAGTCACACTGCAGATATAGTTCGCGTCACTGAATGTCTCTGTACCCTCAGTGACTGCAACCTTTCTTTCTTCTGGAAGGTGCAGCAGAGAAACACAAAGTGGCTTTGCTATTCATGCCTGTTTCATGACTTTTCTCCACACCCCACACCCCCCCCCGTGGTTACTTTTATTCTGATTGCCTATGGACAAAAACCTTACGCTTTGCATCGGAGTTGCATTCAGGTATCAGTGTTATTTGGTCAGACAGGAAACTGCTAGCCAAATAAAATAGGAGAGCAAAGCAAAATTCTCTCATTTCCTGGATTATTGTTATTTTTTAATAGCAAACTAGGTAAAGAGCAACAGCTTTAAAAGTGGCTCCAGTGAGAGAAAAACTAGAGTAGGAGCAGAGCTCCTATAAGTTATCAGAGAACCTACACAAAGCAATTGGCAACTAGCATCCTGGTGATCCCACTACATGTAAAGCCTCTTATTTTGTCTTGCTTTCCACATTTCACACCCACTTCTGCTGCGTTTTCTTTCTCAATTTTCCACTCTTGCCCTTCCCAAGTTCCTTTGGTGTACCCTTTGTACTTGGCCTGCACTAGCAGCAGCAGCTACTTTGATCCTGTTGCTGGTCAGTTTGTTTGCCCTACCTGTTTAAGTGGATATCTATAGCATCAGATCCGTTTATCTCAGCAGTCTCCCCTGTAATCCAGAAGCATCTGTCTTGCAGCTAATTCTGTCTTACTCTAAATTCAGTTCTTATCTTAGTAACTTAAGTATCTCTTTTCTTCTACTTCGTCTGAGTAAAATAAAACCAGCCACAGAGGAACCTCGCTACCTTCTCATTTTATCTAGGTTCCTAGTTATGCGAAGCAGCAATGTGCAGATATTAAGATGCACGCTCTTTCTTGTCTATCACTTTTTAATAATTTTTGTCAAAAGACAGTAGAAAAGGTATTTTCTAATCTTTTCCCTCTGGTCAGCTATCATTTTCTGTGCCTCTACACCCGTGAAATAATGTGATTTCTGGAAATTTGTTTTTCTTAAGTGTCTAAGTCCCTTATCCTCTTTGTCTAGTATAAATAGTAACTGCAAGCTCTAGACTCTTTCTGAATGAACTTTCTTCCTTGCTGCAGATCTCATTAGTTGAGTGGTTTCAGCTGTATCTTGCATCCTGCACGTATGGGTAACATCACAGGACACTGCCATACTCCTAAAGCTACCTTGGCTTTGTATTAAGGCAGCATTTGGGCCATGTATGCACAGACTGGCTCCATGGAGCACCCTCTGAAGTGCTTCCTTCCTTGTGCCAGCACTTTCCCTCTTTGTTCCTTGTGAAGGTAAACTCATACAGGGATGGAAGACAAGCACTTTGTAGAGGAGCTTCATCTTTCGTCCTCTTTTAGACCACCAGCCTCTCTAACTCAGAGCCAGACAGGCACAGAAAAAACCAGGAATGCCCACTGCTCCCCCACGCCTTCTATACAGGCACACAAAGTAATAGAAAGAAGGAACTACAAACAAGGCTAAATTCACTTTCTGATACTCACTATTTCCTCCTGGTCTTCCCATTCCACTTCTGAGAGATCTACGCTGTTGTAGTTTGGCTTAGGCTTCAGTTTCTTTCCTTCTTTGTACTGGTGTTTATTGGGAAAAAAAAAAAGAAAGATAAAGTTTAAATAAGTGGCTTAAATAAGTGGCTAGATAACTTTCTAAATTAACCCTTAAAGAACTGGTTGAAGAACAAGGGTGTCTCGTTTATTCTCTGATTAGGATGGCAGCATTTGAGCAAGTGCCTTCTTGGTCCTATGTAATGTATTTCTTTACAAAGGCAGTGAGGGGCTAGGAGAGTTCCAGTGGGAGAGTCTGATCAAGCAACAAAGCAGAAACACAGGTAAACTTGCAGGTAAAGGCTATGACCTCCCTCTTCTAAGCAGATCAGTACAACACACTTGCCTCCAGAAAATAATTTTTTCCCCTGCAGCTAAGAGTATAATCTCATTAACGTTATAATACCAGCAGGTGATCTTTCCTGAGAGGAGTTAGGCTTTGACTGCACTGAGGGTAGACTTTTCACCTAGAGCTAACTGACGAAAGAGAGCTATCTCACTGTAATCTTCCAGGGGAGGGAAAAGGCGTGAAGCAGACTGAGAGAGGCCAAGTTAAGGCGGAAGGATAAAGCATAACCCCTGCCTAGCTTTGCCTTGGGCTGTCCCTGGAAACACAATGCACCCCTTCTCTTCACATAACAAAGAAACCCCCTATGCCAGTGGTCTCCCTGTGCAGGGCTGCCTTTTTGAGGACAGCCACTGTAAGGCGTTGTGGTGGCACTTTCTCTTGCTGGTGACCACGCTAACGCTCAGAGCTGTGTGCAGGTGGATTTGTGCCGACCAGCACGTGTAGGGAATGTAAAATGCGTGCCTGGCTCCCTGACTAATGAGGCCAGCTGTGTGTTTGCAAACAGATGGGTGGCCTGGAGCTCCCTGTGGCACCACAAGGGAGAAACGCTGTCCTTATGTCCGCTCCCTCATGTCCCAGAAGGTGTTTTCAATCCACTGGTCTCTAAATGGTCTCTGACTCTCCATGTGACTAAGACTGGCGGTACCACACCCTGCCAGGCTCAGAATCCTAAAATGTCCAAACCCACTGGGTAGTTATTACTGGGGCGTTACTCATGCTGAATCCCCTCGTAGGAGATACGCCTGAGCAAGGGGACCTGTTCCTGCAGCCTGGCAGTGAAACCTTGCGTGGGCCCAGATACACGTGCGCCCACAGTACGGCAAGTGCAGACAAATACAGCCCTCACATGCAGTCCTGCAGAGAACAGGGAGGCAGGATACCCTATGCTTCACACCCACTGTACACATATATACGTCTATGTACGTGGAATTTATTTCTCTGGCCATCTTGCTCCTGGGTGTCTGTAAATCAGAGCCTGGTAGCTTTCACAGCTCAAAAAAACACCCCAAATCAGAAGGACCCCTGAAAGTCACTGTTTTCAAGTCGGCAAAGGTTCTCAGATTCACAGCTATACATACCAAAGGACGGAGGTCTGGGTGGGAAAGGATGTAGCCGTTGTTGGTGTTCAGAAAGGCGTATCCATGGACACCCAGCTGAAGAAAGAGGCATTAGAATGATTAGTGCTTTAGCTAGAAACAGTGCTGTGTAATGGGTACCACTAATACTCTGGCACCACCGATAGTCAGAAATATCTTCCTTTTATAGGTATTAGCCAGCAGGGTCCATCCCAAACCATTTATCTCCAGATCTCTGACTGCTCTGTCCAAGCAGACTCACTGTGCTTGGATGCACAAAAGGATGGACAGGTAGTTGGTTTTGTGTACCACATCCAGAGAGAGAGGTGCCCTCCTAGAGTCTGACTGTGGTCGTGGACAATCACCACCCAGGGGCAGACTGAGCTCTCCACAGCAGGCACAGCAGAGCCACTCATAAAAAGGGCAACGATGGGGAATGTTGTGAACAGCACAGAAACTGAAGTGACAGGTCTGTGTGCCCATCACCACGTGTGCAGAGCAGTGAATGAACAAGTGAGTATGAATCTCACAGATGGGTTCCCTGGAAAGCCGGTCGGCCTTCAGAGGAGCTCTGCGTTATGTTTCAGTGTTGGCAGGGCCAGGGCTAGCCTAGGCCAATTGTACAAGCCTGTAGTCTTAAAATGCTTTTTAAGGAATAGCATAATCTAACAAAAGGAGGCACTGGCTGACCTGATCTGCAAGAGATTTCCGAGAGAGCAATTACTCAGCTCAAGCCCATATATAATACAAATTCCAGCTAAAAATCTGCAGATAGCCTGTGCTTGCCAAAACAAGAGGTGTCTCAAGGAAAACAAGAATGGCTAAAGTTTCTATCTTCAAAAAAATGCTGCAACTTTATTTTCCTAGAGAGACAATCCTGGAGGGATAACAGTAGGAAAGTGAGGAGGTAAGTCATTTACAATTCTGTGCATTCAGGGAATGAATTCTGTATTTCACACATCCTGGATCCTGGATCAAAACTTTGGACTGTCTCTATGTGAAGCAGTTTTTTGTAATGCACACTTGGCTCAGCTCAGCGTGGCAAGAATGAAACCAAGACACTGGATCAGCAAACTTTTTTTTTGCCTATTAAAGCTGAAATTTCCCAGCCAAGTAAGCACGATCATTAATACACAAGGTCGTGAGGGCTGGAACTCTGGAACGGGTCCTTTTGTAACCCATATTCCAGGGAATTCAAGTTGAGGGTCCTAGGTTTCTAAACTGCTTTGTAGTTGGAAGACCTTCTGGGAAGATGTGTCCTGCCTTTGATGTAAAGAAATCCAAATAATTTTCTCTCCTTCCCTGGCACTGCTTGGAGGAAAGAACTGTGTCCCTTCTTGGGCCAGAAGAAAGATTATTGTGACACCTGGCCTTTGAGAGACATGGAGAGAGGAAGATGAAAAGGTATCACTCTTATATGGAAAATAAATGCATAAAAATTGAAACTCCTAGACAAGATTCCTCCAGGCCCAAATCATCCAGCTTTTGTATGCTGAACGCACGCACCCTGACACTCCTAGTCCCAGGATTGCCTGAAGGATCATTTCCTGCAGCTTCATGTTAATAGTCTGCTGTGTATCTGGAAGCGCCACAGAAATTCATAGCTTCTGACAGCACTTTCAGCCCTGTGAGCCTTCAGCAATCAGGTTTTGGACAACTGCCTAACTGGTAGTAGTTGTCTGATAGTTATTTAAGAGAAACTGAAAACCCGAAATGATGGCTCAAATTTCCACGTTTCATGGTGGTCCTTGGATGGGTTTGTTGTCTCCTGGTGCGCAGCCTGACCGAACAAAGGGTCACTGCATGGAATTGACAGCAGAAACCAAACTAAACAGTGCATCTCTGGAGGGATTTCCTATGGGTTAGGGTTAGGGGTTTTTTTTAGATACATTGAACATAGAGCTAATGGAAAGCTTTTTGACTAACAAGTCTGGGGAGCATATACTCTATCTAGGTACAGCAAAAGTGAGTGAGAGCCAACTTTCTGTGCACTGTCCTGCCAAAAAATCTTCATGCTGATCTGGAGAAAGAAACATCTCTAGGCATGACAGAAGAGTTGGCTCTCCATAATCCATTCAGCCCTCACTTTTTCTCTGAAGAATACTGACAGTGAAACCAATACATTTTTTGCCAGCTGGCATGTCAACTCTTGTCCACTGGGAACTAGATATAAAACTTTAATTCTTCTAAGATAGGCTGTCATCTCCGAGGGATCTAGGTTGGCGACCATCAAAACTCAAAAGTTCCACAACATTTTGCCAATCTACTGGATCATCCAGTTCTTGTGCTCCTGAAGCAGCCTAAGAGCCTCTACTAGTGAATTTGACTGGCACTATACAGAAACCACACATCACCACATCCAGCATCTCTTCCTTTATGCTCATAGTTTTCCTTACAGGCAGCGAAATGGTTTTTCAGTCGTGCCCGTGAGAGAATGACTAATGACTCTGCTGTGCAAAAGAACCAATTGCATTGTCTGAGTCTTACCTTATACCGTGGAGCAAGTTTTAACAGCTCCCTCAGTGGTACATCAGAGCCCACCACACCCAGAAGAATGCCATGAGATCGCTGTAAAACAAAGGAGAATCCATTGTCAGAAGCAAGACATGGGTAGTTTTCCACCTGAAAGCACATTGCCTCCCTACTAGTCTCTCACATATCCTTTCTAGGCTTCTGTGTCTTTATTTAAAACCAATTAACATACTTCAAAAAGTCTAAAGAGGTTGTTTCATGGTTTATGGAGAGGAGTATTTCTACACAATACTAGTCAGTACTATTTACTATGATTCAGAAGCAACATAAAATCACTGAAAACAAGTTTTGAGGGTATGCAGTACTGCCTTCAGTATGTGTAAATAACAAGGTCAAGACAATCATGCAACAGAACAGGGATTGGTTGATAACTTGGCTCAACTAAACCAAATACCGAATACAAAATTGTTAACCTAGGAAAAAGGAACTCCCCCCTCTGCAATATGGGAAACTGGTTGTTTAATAATCATTATTAATGGAGCATGATGGAAAAATGACACACAGACTCCCACTGCACCACTGTGCTAATACAGGCTAAGGCCAGCCCCAGGTGGAGAAGGCAGGCAGTTGTTTGTAAGACTTTGCTGTATCCCTCATACAGCAAAGGAAAGATACTGTCCACCATTTTAAAAGGATGCTGAGAAACAAGAAATTGTACAGAAAAGAGTGTCCAAAGGGTTTTAAATCCCGGATGAAATGCCCTTATCAAATACATTTAAATAATTCAGCCTTTTTATCTTATCAAGATAGACAGGTTTGACTTTATGGCAGTGTAGAAGGTGCTTCCCAGGAGAACATACCAAAGGGTACAGGCTTTTTAATCTAGCAGAGGAAGCCATTATAACAGGAAGGCGAGGCCCGACAAATTGAAAGCAGAATTTAAACACTAGTTTTTAGTGGAGAGTGAGAAACCACAATGGAGAGCCAAAACCCGGTTATTGGGCTCGTGAAGGACCATCTGTGTGAAATGTAAAGGTCTGCAATAAAAGAGATGGACTAGACAAGGTAATGATCTCTTCTAGCCTGAAGTTTTAGGGCCAATGAACTAGGCACATTTTGAAAATGGAAGGGATAAAACAAAGATAAATGTCATATTTAAGAGGTATTTTGAAGAAAATAGGACATGACAGGCTATCATTTTGACAGATAAATTATCAGCCATCCATCGTGCCAGAGGTCTGTCGCACTTCCCCGTGGCCAGATCTTCTTTCAGAGGCCCACTGGCTTCAAGACCCTGCAAAGGTCCACTGCATCCTGTCCCCTCTGCTGGCTGGGCGGAGAGCAAAACCCACATTGCACTCACCGTCTCATTCTTCTTGCTGAAGACTGGCATAGCCACTGTCGTCATGAGCAACAGACTTTGAGCCTGAGATGCAAAGAGCTGCCGCAGAATAACGGAATGTGTGTTAGCAAGTGCAATAACATTCCCAAATGGAAGGCACTGGAATTCCCAAGGACCCCAGATGTATTACAATTATCCACCTCCTTGCCTCCCACACTTCTCGAGAAACCAGATGGCAGCACTTTTAAATACTCTGTATCCAAGAGGATTGTGGGGTGGATGCTTGCTCGTGTGGGGTGATGAGGATGGGATGAAAGCCAGTGAAATGTGTTGAAGCGGGAGAAATTGAGGAGTTGTTTTAATGAAGAGACAGAAACCTGTAGAAGTGGTGGCACAATTTATACCCACCACGTGTTAGGAGTGTAGACATGAGCACTTATGCAACAAGTGTAAAAACCACCAACACAAAGACCACAGAATGGAGCAAAGCAACACAAATATGAGCAACATCACAAACAAGGTATTGTCTATACTGCGAACATATGAATAGCACAAATGAAAAACACCACAGGCAAATATTTAACAGGCACAAGTACACACAAAGCCTACTTATATATACTTGTTACTCAACCATCTAAGTGTAGGAAAAACAGAGACAAAATCATGATCCAAACAGATACAACAGAGTGAGCTATCTCTATGAGGGATACGGGACATGCACATGTAATGGGGCAAGTGATGCTCCCAACTCAACAGAAGACAGATGCTCTAAAAACACACATGAAAGGAGGTAAACGGGTAAGACACATGCAAATGAGTCTCCCAAACATGCCAAGCTTTCAAAAGAATCTAATCCTTCATCGCCAGTAGCATCCCCCCTTTTATCTCTCATTTGGTCAAGTAAGTAGCAAGGCAAGAAACAACCTCCTGTCTTCATTACAATACGTGCTGGGAGCCATAAAGGAGCCAGTCAATAATCTATACAGTCACTTGATGGGGATTTGGGCCTGGTATCTTGAGGTACTATTCTGGATGATTTTTTTGTGGAGACTTCCCATTCACAGCAACACTCACAGTAACACACAGCAAGTAAACTTCCCCAGCACTTACTGGAGATATGGAAAAAGAGACCAGGTGAACTAAGCTACTGCACAACACAGACACCCCTACCTACTCTGAGCCAGCAGCACAGTACAGCAACCCAGTACATCCAGCATTTTCTCTCCTCTTCTTGCCAGTGCAAGAGGACTCTTTTCAGTGCTGTAGCCCCCCCCCCTCCCCCCCCCCAAGATGTACAGGCCAGCTGTGGCTGCAAACACTGGCACTGACACACCAACTGGCACAAGGGAAACAGCACGCTCACAAAACACAGGGGTGCAGTTACCTCCTCAGACTGTGGCAGCTAGTGAGAGACATGGATGAACACATAAATGAATACATGAATGGAGGAATGAATCAAAGATGGGAGAGGCTGGGACAGAGGAAGGGAATGGCAAGCCAAGACACAAGGCAAGACAAGAGATGCAGCAAAAAATGTGCAGCGAACAAATCCCTGTGGCAGCCTTGGGAAGTGTGACCCCCTACACCAGTGCCAGAGGTAGCAACCTTGCTGATAAAATAAACTTGCTGAGTAATTAGTAGCATTTCTGGAGGTTTTGCTTGGTACACTCAAGTGTCATTCCCCAGCTCTCACTTGGCAGCAAAGACATCTCCATTTCAACTCTCACAGAGCTAGTGTGCCATGGCTGCAGCCTCAATGGTCAGACAGCACAGAAGTGGGGAGTGGTCCCTTCCTACAAGAGTCTCCCAGTTATAACATTGATACACCATGATGGCGCAAGCCTGGCAACCCTGGAAGTATTTCTTGGGGTTCATGTGGTCTTGACTCTGATCCTAACATTGAGTACCACGATATGTAACCTGGACTTCCACGTTTCCTGCTACAAACCCAAGTGCACTACCCCTAGTTTTACTCCAGCTCAAAGAGCTCATGTTTCTCACTGTAGATCTTAAACCTGAAACCTGTGTGTATTCCCCAGGGCTGCTGGGGAACACCCTAAAGCTGCTGTTTTCCAGACTGGAGCCTGCAACTTCAGTCCTACATTGGGACTGTATACAGAAACCTTCTCAAAGTTTCTAGAATATTCTTCTCCTCCTCAGATAGAATAAAGAGTCCTGAAACCTTAGGTTTATTTCTGGAAGAGGGAAACCTGGCTTCTGGTCATCTCTAGCTGTCCAGAAGGCAGGCACTTCTCTAGAGAGAAGAATCCAATATAAGAAAAAAAACTATCTCCCACATGGATGGCACAGAGAGCCACAGAAGAAAAACTGTAGTTTTCTCTTTCAGCAGTGTAAAAAGGGGTGGAGATGGAGACTGAGGAACATCTGTTTGGTGAAGTGCAGAGGAAGGTTCCTTCAGTGTCATCTACTCCTTTGTCCTTCCCTTCTTTTCTTTTGAATTTCAAAGCTGCCTTAGCAACACCACATGATGACAGCACCTTCTCGTGGTCCAGATGTCTTCCAAGAGGGCAGGCCTAAGGCAAAGCAAGGGGCATTGGGAGTGCTGATTGTCTGGTCCTTTGTGATGTGTCCTTGGCCCTCAGGGCTGGGCACAGGACCACTGTGTTGACAGGCCTTGCTAGTGCAAGGAACAAAAGAGCAAGCCTGCTTCCCCAGAGGAAATCTATATCCTTGAGAGGCAGGCAATGTGCAGTTAGCTCCTGGTCTGGAGGAAATCAGTCTCTGCGACCCGTACCCTGAGCCATGGATAATCTTTCCTGTGAATAATCCTTCAGAAGGTAACCTGCTTTCACAGAGGCACTACTTAAGTGACGCTGTGCCTGTGTGATTAGTCCTGGGCGCTTGGGTCACTGCAGATTCAGATCTGAGTCTGCATACACACCTCAGCTCCAGGAGCGAGTAGAAAAGAAATATTGTCTGTATCAGCAGAGCCAGGCACCAGTAATTTCTATCCATCAGCCAACTCCCGGTATTACATAAATTTCAGGGCTTTATTTAGATTCTGATACGCGTAAGATATCTAGGTGGGAAGCAGGGCTAAGTTATGTGGCTAACATACTTGCTGTGTGCCTCAGACCTGTGCCGGTTTGGCCCACAGTGCCTGCTGTTTGCTGGCCAAAGACTCGTGCCGCGGGTCCTTACCGCGCTGTCCATGTAGGCCTCAGTCCAAATAATGTCGTGGTCATGGTTGATGACCATGGGGCGGCTGAGCACGTGCAGGTACTCCATCACGTTCTCCTGGACGTCTGCCAGCGTGGAGATCTGAGTGTAGTAGCCTTTGTGGAGAAACAGAGGTTTGAGTCGCCCTGCTAACGCATCTTCCCTATTTTTACGTGAGTGTCTGTGCAAAGCTAGATAACTAGATGTCAAACACTCCATCTACCCAGCTGACCAAAGCCTTGGCATGCCTTGTATTCACAGGCTTCTGTAGGCACACATTTCTGTGGAAATCTGGTTTTGAAGCACGGACTCTATTCTCTCACAATACTGAAGCAATGCTCAAGGCTAGAGTCTTGATATAACCGGATTTATGCAAAGCAAATACACAACACTGCTTTGGGTCTTGGGCAAAACCGTCCACTACTGAGGCTGCCTTTAGTCCTGAAGGCCAAACATCTGCAAACAAAGTATTTCACCAGCCTACCTGGTTATCCTGCACTATTTTACATTAAGACCTAACTCCCACCTTCCATTCTAGGTTTTTTTCCAGCACTCTTCAGTCTGCCTAGCTTTACATCCAAGGATGGCAGCTACTTCCATCTACCCCTTGGAAGCAAAAGATAAAAGTGCAAGTAACCTATTTCCAAGGCTCTGTCTCTGCAGATGGAACTATAACAGGCTAATGCTACAACAAGGAGTATAGGGGAAGAATGTTTTCAAGTTTTCAGAAGGTCCTCAACACTAGCTACTTAACTGGTTGGAGGTGCTAACACAGTATAATGTCATAAGGACTCCTGTCCTGCTTCTCACCACATGGATTGGTTGTACTTGGTATAGGATGGAATATATCAGATAGATGGAAAACTTTCCTATCACTAGGAAAATACTGTCATGTGAGAGGGCTTCTGTTCTGATAAGCTTTGTGATGTGGAAACAGACTTAGTGTGCTTGAAAACAAGGATCATAAGAGCTAAAGAATGTGTTGAAACAGAAGAAACAAAATCAGAGAGCCCTCTGCAGAGCTCTAGTGTGGTAAGTAAGAATCCAAGTGCAAAGAGCATATTTTTGTTATCTGGTTATTCAGAAGAACCCGCTCTGATGTTTTACAGTGAAACAACAGCACTACAAATTCCCTGTCACTAATCTCATCGCTGGAAATACAATCTGAAATCCAGGGTTTTGTTCCATTTAGCAAAACATAAAAATACTACGTGTAATTCAAAGTGCTAATAGAATGAATGTTTGAGCCTTGAAAACCCCCAGCTCACAGACGTTCTGCAGGTCAGCAACTCATCTGTCAATGATTTTCAGTAGAAATGCCTCCATGTATTTCACAGTCTGCTGGAACCAGTGCTCAGACTGAAAAACAGCTGATGTACCCAGCCCCCAACTTCAGTCTTCCCTTCCTTTTCCTGTTTAAGCAGCACACTGATGCAACAAGCACTGCTGTCTCCAGGCACACTGAGGCCAGGACAAGCCCAAACACGGAAAACTTGTCCCCCCTCCTTCCTCCTTTAGCCTTGCAAACTCTGATAGAGCTAATTTGACTTTTTAACTGGCCCCAAATGCATAGATGTGACTCACCTACTGTGAATGGATTTTCCTATTCATGTCATTTAATGCCAGTTAGAGAGAATATTGGGTTTGGGGTGGGATTAGCAAGCTGTTCTGGTGCCTCAGTGAAAACCACTGACACACAAAGAATTTAGCCAGGATATAGGGGTTAACCCGCAGACCTTGTGAAAAATGCTGTAAAATCTTTAAAGAGGTGATGTTTGTTTTACATCTCAGCCAAAAGATGTCGGGCTCTCTGACAGAGCTGTAGACAGTCAGAAAAAGCCAGCAACTGGGGCACAATAAGCACAAGGACTTAGGTGGACTACAGCCAGCACGAATCTCGGTCAGAGTGTCCCTTGGCACCGTGACAGGAAAATGCGGTGGCTCAGCACGGAGGACTGGTGTTAGCTGGACACAGGCACACTTCATGTGGACTAGCAAGGTCTGCTTTTTCCTTAGGTTGCCTTCAAAGCAAGGGCTCGTGGGCCCCAGCTGTAGTGGGTGAGCCTTAGCAGGGTGCAGGGCCCCGTGGCTGCACAGTCCACATGTGACGTGTGTGAGGGGGATTGAGGAGCCATTCCCGCACAGCACCTTTGTTGTTGCAGGCAATCCATTTCACCTGGGGGGCAAAAGTGACCTCCCGTCCGATGAGGTACGTGAACACCCGGACCTGGGAAAAAGAACACAAAGACGGAAGAATTAGGCTGTAATGTGCTACCAAATCCAAATGGCTGAGGTTTGGCATCCTGTTACATGCTGGTGTGAGTGCCTGTTTGTGGTGCAAGGCAATAGCTCTGCTTTCACATGGAGACAGCAGCCTCTTGCACCATTTGTTTTGCATTTTGTGGGCTGGAACTTAATTTCCGATTACAAGAAGCCCAGAAAGCCAAGTAGCACCCAGCATCATCTGAATAACAAGGCAGAAGTGCAAATTCTGTTTGATTTTATGATAGCAGCTCTGCCAGGCACTCAGCAACCACATGCAGAGAGGTTTATAGCTCAGAGGAATCCTTTACCCAAGGGAACAGCTGGCTGCATGAATCATTTAGAGAAAGCTTTACCATTTCTCTTGTGTTTGACCACCAACAAAAGAACCAATCCTGAAATAAACTGCTTTAACAGCCCCTTGCTCTGGTCTCTCAGTAGGCTTCTCTCTCCCTTTGTGCATTGCTGCTAGCTGGGATGAGGTAAACAAATAAATCAGGAGGGTTTAGGATGAGACATGGTCTATTCTGCTTTCATGGTCAGCTCTGCTAGTACAAGCCTGTAATCATATACCTCAGAGTAAACAGGGCTGGAGGGCACCTAGAGAGCTTTTCTGGGCCATTCCCTGCCCAGCATAAGAACTGGTAATAGCCAAACCTTTCCCAAACAGGACCAATTATAAACAGTCCTGCTTGGGATTAAAACTATTTTCAAAAAGGTGTTTTTCTTTCTTTCTTTTTTTCTTTTTTTTAAATTTTGAAGTATTCAACTCAGTCTTTATAATGTTATCAGGAGAACATTTTGATTGTCCACACCTTTAGAAAATGAAGTGTATGAGAAAAAACCTCTTCACTGACTGACAGATATCCATCTGTAATGCTACCACCTTGAAGATCTCCACAGCAGGCTCCCAGCCGACTGCTTTGTTTTGTGTTTACAGCCAGGTGCTCACGGGTATACAGCTATTGGAGGATCAGCTCTGCCTGATATCCTGGCTCGTGCTCCTCTATTCCCACCACAGCAGGACAGCACCTTTCCTCTCCCTTTCTACTTTATCACTTCCCAGACGAACCTTCCGATCTGGCCAGTTGTATTTTTCGAACACGGCTTCATAATCCTCCACTGCTCCGTCGGTGATCAGCATGATGGCTTGGTTACACAAGCCTCCTTGACCAGCGTCTCTGAACTACAAACAGAGAGGAAGAGCATTAGCTATCCCAGCACAGGCTGCTTCTGCCTAATTGTGCTCTATTCACGGTGAGCCAGATCCTGACTTCCTCTTGCCAACCTCACGCTCAGAAAGAGCTCTGCTTAAATAAGGGCTGTGTTCGCACGCTGCATGTAATTTTTTCATTTATACAGCCCTGCCTAGCACATGTAGACATGGGAGGCTTTACAGGAGTAAAATAATGAGGAGAAAATAAGTGTTGTGGAGGAAGGGTGCGATTCCCTGCTGCTTCACATCTTGCACAGTCACATTCATTTATGCAAAACAACTATAGATTGACCATAAACACTGCAATTCTGATTTGACAGCAGTAACTGTCACTTTTTATGGCAGAAAATGTGAGAGGAGTAGGAAATCAAACTCATTATTTCAGGGTAAATATATCAGTCTGCCAAAGAATAGCAGAGGAAAGCAGGAGCACATGAAAAAAAGGAGGCTACTGCCACCAGAGCTGAGAAAGGTTATGGATGGGCCAGACAGAGAGTCCACACACTGCAGTGACAGATGACCTGTTATCTGTGCATAAGTGATATTTAAGGCAGAGCAGAAGTACACTGGGACTCTGGTACAAACACTCCCAAGGGCACCTGGAGAGGTGTTGAACAGATGTGCTCTTGCAGGCAAGCCCTTCCTCCTTTTCAGCCAAGAAAAAACAGCCATGGAACACTGCTTATCTCCTGCTTCTGCATGCAGAGCCATTTGCCTCTCGTGCCCTCAGGTACCCAGCTCTAGAGAGCCAAGTGCCTTACGCAGCACCAACACAATTGTTAACAGCCACCAGTGGAGGCAGTGGGGGACATCCAAGGTACAAAAACGAGCAGCCACTTTTCTGAGGCTCCCAGCTCGGTCTCAGTATGTGCTTCTCCTTGTTCGGCACCTCGCCACTTCTATGCTCTGAGCAAGGAAAAGTCTAATCAACAGAGGAAGATACAGAAACTGATGCAGAGTAAAAAAAAATACGGAAAGAGGGAGAGATGACAACTCTGCACAAGAGATTAATGAGAGGCAATAGCATGAGATGGAGAGTGTACAGGAGACTAACTGAAGGGTGAGTAAGGTTATATCAAGCAGCAGCAATTGTAAATTGGAGAGGATAGTTATATCTTATAAATAAGGAAAAAGGTATCCAAGTGGCAAGACCAATAGCATAAAATGAAATCAAGCACTGGATGGGAAAACAAGCACACAGAGTGCAAACTGGGACTTCTTAGATGTTTTAGGGTTCAATTCACAACTCCCCTCTGTTTTGGTAATGCTGTGTTATGACAGACGAATATTTTTACCAACACGAATGGTCCTGTAGTTCCACGGCAAATCAACCTCATGTCCACCAATACCTGCAAGCCAACTCCAAGTCCAGATTTCCCCAGTAATCTCACCATTCCTACAATTATCTCTGTGATTGTCCCTTATCATGAAATAACCAGGTTCAGTGCTAACATCACCATAACATCACCTTCTGCCGCCTTCTCTTTCATGTCATCACAGCAGCGCATTCAGAGGGGAGACAGACAGTACCTCTGCTGCTGGGGTCACTCCAACCCAGCCCTGGGGATCTCCCACATCTTTCTCTTCAGAGACCCCAAAGTCTGCCATTTCCAGTTGTCCAAAAAGTTGCTACACTTTGCACCATGGAAAAAACCCCATCGATGTAATTTGACTACAGGGTAATTTGAGCTTCAGGAAGAGTCAGAGCTCACGTGCCTCCAGCTCAACAGGGAGACTCGGAGCAAAGGCTGAGGGTGTGCAACAGGGACAAGCACAGGGTGCTCTTAGGTGAAAACTAAAGGAGAACAGGAGGTGACAGCCACATGGGATTCTGCTGCAGATTGTAAGGTACAAAAAAGACAGAGTCTCAAGTGAGCTATTTCTAGGACAGAGATCAACTGCATGCAGATTAGCAGAGAGAACAGACAGTGTGAGTGTCCATTAGGGAGGCACAGGGCTACGATGGTGCAGGAGATGCTGCCAGAAGGAGGCTCAGATCACAGATATGCAAACCTTATAGTTATAAAAGCAGCTTATTCCAAAATGTTGCAATCTGCAACATGTTTGTTTAGATTATTATTAAATTAATGCTTAACTAAGGTCACCCACCATTTCATCAAACTACTTAAGACGTCTCTTCATGAAGCTTACTTCAGATTTCATAGTACTGAGATACTGAGAAATTAGATGCTGCAACAGAACTAGCAATCTCCTAATTACAGGAGTAGATGATATTTTCAACAGGGAAAATGAGATCATCAGTGTCATAGAAATAGAGATTAAAAAGACAGATTTAGAAAACAAATGAACAAGGAGGTAATCCTTGGGTTTTAGGTCCTTTTGTGACTGCTTGCAGCTGTAGCAAGTGATCTGACAGCATTCACATCAGGCTCTCGGCATAATTCCCTGCTCTGACTGAAGTCTCAGGAGCGTGAAAGAAGGGGAGATGAGGAATAATATGCCCACAGAATAGATGTTTAAAGAAATGTGGGCTAGAGCTGGGTCAGTGAGCAAGGCACGGAGCTACGTGTTCTCCTATAGAACTTTGGTCACGTTGCCAGGACTAACAGGCACGATCTAATCAATTCAGGGTCACAGTCTCTTGTACTCCCTTGTTTGCTCATTGCCATTTACTTTGCAGCTATAACCTGGCACAGACTTACTAGTGAAGCAATAGAAACCATCACCATCGCTCAGAGATGTGCAGGCACACGTGCTGATTATGTACACATCTGGCCAGAGGACTGAGCAGCCCCTCCTCATCTCCTCCTGCCCTATTCTTACGCAGACCTGCCTCCAGAGTGGCCTCCAGAACTACTGGAAATTCAAACTTGGTGGAAAGTGTCTCATGAGTAGAAAATAAGCAGCAGAGAAAGAAAGAACCAGTGCAGAAGAAATGAGAAATTAAGCAAAATTATAAGATCTGGTAAATAGGAAATCCTGAGCTTTGCTTGTCTTGAAAAATGTGCTGTAAAATCCAGGCCCAAAAATGCAACTGGAAGCAAGAAAAGGTTTATAAATGTTCAGAGAAGAAGCAAAAGAGGGAATAAAAAGAGTATGTTGCCAGCTGATAAAAATCAGAGGGAAATGGTCGGACAGAGATGCTTTATAGCCTCCATACTTGATCATCAAAAGAACAATATTGTAATGGCTGGGTACCCGCTGAAGTGATAAGAAACAAGGGAATGAATGAAAGAATTACAGGCAGGGTCACAAAGTGGTAGAGTTAGAGAGAAAGCTAATTGAAAGCATTTGAATAATCTGTGCTTAGCATTAAGGGAAGGACTTGCAGAAGGTGCAGCTGAACTACTTGCATCATGAGCTGAGACCTGACTGGGACTGTATGAGATCCCAAAGGACAAAGAGAGAATCAACAGAAAATGTGTTACAAGAAGGGAAGAAACTAGATAGGTAAAGTTGTCTTTAAGTATGTAGCACAATGCTAAAAAAGTTAGTAACACAGCTGTGAGTGCACAAATGAGATGCTTTCTCACAGAAGTGGAACATAAGAGGCCACACACCTTTGGTAGCTCACATCAGCAGACAGGTTCATTCTTTTCATAGGACCAGTTTGCTCAAGTTACTCAGAATTTTATGCCTCACTGAAATCCAGTTTGTTACCAGTTTCATAGTGTTTTTTCATCTATAGCTATTATGGAGATATCTACTCAGCTAACTTCAATGTTTATGTCATTTCTGAGGTCAGCAGTGAGGCAAGGCATGATTAAACCAACTTGGTGTTAGGAGAAGGACAACATTCTAAGATGGCCTTCGAAAGCTGAACTTGACATTTCTTGTCCTCCACAGAATGGGTAAAGCACTAGCTTTCAAAATACGTACTTACTCTGAGTGGATTCTGAAAAAGTAGGACACATAAATGTCACAGATTTTCACAGAATCGTAAGAATACCAGGTTGGAAGGGGTCCCTCAAGGGTCAACTGGTCTATGTAACGTACTATCTAACTTAAAAGATTAACATATAACAAATGTATGAATATGTTTACATGTCTCTTTTAGGACTGGGGGGAATGTGTTTGCATATGTATATGTGTAGACACATATGTACCTTGGAAAGGACAGTCAGTGGCTCAAATACCGAACAGGAGGGTGGGTACTGCCTGGAGAGGGATAACGCAGAGACAGATCTAGCTGGATAGGAGTTAACAACGTGACAGTGTCCGAAAAAAACCTAGCTGTTTGTCTTGACTACGGTGTGTAAAACAGGGAAGGCAATTATTCTGCTCTGCTTAGCACTTGATAGCGCTCAGCTGCAGCACTCACACATTATTGGGAGCGTGGTGTTTCAGGGAAGACAGCCTGGAAGCAGCCACGAGCAGAACAGCAGCCAGAACAAAGGGGGTACAAATCCTGCAGGAAAAGGGTGAGAGAACGTGATGTGCCAAGCTTGTTGAAACAGAAGAGAAGATAACAGGGGGATAGATTATTGATAAATAAGAAAAGAGCTCAAAAGATAGCACTTGACACCTGAGAATTCTGAAGCACTTCAATAAATGTGTGCTTAAGACCATCATTTCCCTGGGATGCATATTTTGTTGAAACCACTTGGCGTGGGGCTAAATTGAAATAGAAAGTATAAGTGGTTTATTGAGCGTGGCAGAGAGGGGCAGGGGAGGCTCTGGATAACTGTTCTCCTGAAACCATTCTGCAAATTGCGTCATGGATTAAAATATGCCCTGTCTACCCCAGAACATAATGGAAGAAAACAAAGATGTGAGACATTCATGCTCTTCTTCAACCCCTCTCTGCTACTCATACCTCATTGAGTCGGTCTCTGCTGGGCTATTAATTCTATGAGCAATTGGGCTGAGGAAAATTACCAGGGAAATTTTGCAGTCACTTTCATTACAGATATTATTACTGGTTGTCTATTGTAATCAGAAAAGCCTGTTTCATCAGTGTGATGTAGCAATTTTCATTTTCATTCTCTTGCGTATGCTCCTGTGAACAATAACAGGACAGTCTGTGAGGAACAGCTACAATTACAAGCTGAGAATGTCAATTTTGCCTGATGAGGAGGGGGTGGTCAATTCCACCGAAGTTCCCTTTTCTCCTGCCTGCATGACTGCAGTACCACAGACTTGTTTCAAGACATACTGATGAAAAACCTTGTCCTCCACTATTACTGATACAGATTTAAGAACCTCTAAGAGAAGATTTCAGAGAGCCCTTAAGCCATATGAGCACTTAGCAGGTGGGACCCTTTTGCCTGAAGTTGTGGTATTCGTAGATCCTGGGGTCCTCCAGCTGGTGATATCAAGGCACTCTCTAGATGAGCCCTTACCAGGGAAGTTGCAGTCAGGGGAAGGCTACGGCAGGACAGCGGGCATGTTTCTACGCTTGCAAGCCCGTGTCCGTGCAGCCTCTGGTGCTGCTGTTATTGCACAGAGACACCTTGTCTGTCTCCTCTGAATGTCACCAGGCAGAAATCCTGGGCTGAAGATACAGGAGGTCCTGCAGGACTCCTGCTGCACGTCCAGCTGCTCCACAGCTGGCTGGGAACAAGGCTGATGGCTTCAGTGACCGTGGCCTGAGGTCCCATTGCGCCAAGAAGCAGTCATGGTCCATGCTACGGTGAAAGACACACTGCAAGAAAGCTGCGCTCAGTGTTGCTGGGGAAGGAAAGCTGGGTGGAAGAGATGTTTAGCCCTGTTTCACGCCTTTCTTTGGCAGCAAAGATATGGTTTCTAAACTACTGTTTTATGTATCGCTTTGTCCAGGATTCAGAGAAACGCGACACCTTTCCTCATCTGCAGGTGCTCAAAGGAGCCATGCTAAAATGTCTGAGCCGTTTGCCTCCTCCCCAGATCTGAGGTGATAGCAAAAGGCATGAGAGAAGCAGTACTTCACTGCGTGAGGGACAGTGCAGCACCCAACAACCTGCTATTCAAAGAGCAACCTGTCCAAGAGCTGTTTCAAGCTCATTAGACAAGGGAGAATCAACAAGGATCAAGATAAGTGATGACTGCTTAAACTGTTGATTGCATTTTTGATGCCAAATAGGAAAAAATAACTTCTTCACCTACAAATAATTTCTTATCTATTACTGCAGTGGAGTCATGTTATTCCACTGGGCTGCATGGACATCACTCTCTCTTTCGAGGTATTTTTGGTCCAGCTATGTCAGCGGAGGGCATTCTTTTCTGTCTCAGCTGTTTCACCACGTACCTTCTCTTTCCCATGGGCATGCCTGTCTTTGAAGTATGCAGGGCTTTATAAAGGTTCTGCCTCCTGGAGGCTTGAGGATTGCCTAGTCTAGTGGATGAGCCATGCCTGCCAGAAAGGAGGTGTGAGCTCTCCTCCGTTAGTTATTAGTGAAGCAGAACAGTTTTGGTGTCTGCGCATGGAATGACCTGCTGCTATTCCATCTGGGGCAAGCAGGCTTTCTTTAGCACTGTGCTTTATGATTCTCCACTGAGACCTTCAGAGTTGTGCTGCTTGAAAATGTCTGCAATTGTACTGCACTGGGCTTCTTTAATCTGTTGGCACTGTACATACCAATGCTACATTAGACATTAAGAAATCATTTTTCCTCTGGTGCAGAAATTGCGTAAGTATTCTGACTTGTACAATGCAGCCCAGTACAGGCTCTGGATCTTTGGTTTTAAATATTAATTTAAAAATAATTTTAAAAGTTTGTGTGGTTTTTTTGGGGGTTTGTTTGTTTTTAATTTGCAAGAATACATGTAGGCAATCTAGCAGGCATCTAGACCATGTAATTGTTCTAGTTTCATATCATTACTGCTTCCCTGGTCATCTCAGTAAGTATCTTCCTCCAAAGATGTTGAACTCCTTGAAGTGCTGCCAGTCTATTACTGCCAGGCCAAGTCTACATCACGCTCTTCTCAGGTTGTCATTAAAACCACTCTGCTTCTACTACCAGTGACAAGCCAGGTCAGCTCCCACCCTCCCTGGGTTCAACTCTGCTCATGCTGGCACTGGCATAAATTAAGAATAGCATTACCACGGCCAAAAAAACCTACACTTTCAGTTTTTAAAGTAAGTGAGACTGGAGAATCCTTCCCAGGGTGTCAATACCTCTGGCCCACCTCCAACATCTACATCATCATTATGGCCACTAACATTGTATGTACATGTATTTTTGTCAGCAAAGGCATTGGCTTCTTTAGGCCAACCCCACTCTAGACAGTGCCATGAGGAGAGGGGGGTATTCAGCTGGTTTTTGGTCCGTTTTTTTTGGTTACCATTCCTTAAAATACAGAGTTAAGTTGCATGTTTATCTCCAGGCTACTGAAGGTCCTACTGTTCACATAAGGCAATGAATCATTTATGATTCCTGTCACAGGGTACAATCAGAGTGATTAATTCTCCTGGACCTGTGATTTCTTCCCCAAGCACTGATACTCAGCAAAGTGACATTGAAATAAATCTGAAGCCTGAGAATAGTCTTTCATGTCTTCACCATCATCTGCTTCTCACTAATAACCTTACTTACAAACAGAATTGTTGCCCTCAGTTGATCAGTTGATATTTTATTGCCACCAATGCTTGTGCCCAACACAAGCATTAACACCGACTCTTACCTCCCTCAGAATTTTGAAGGACTCTGTCAAAGCCTTGCTCACAGTCCCCACTCCTTTTGCCTGCAGTTCGTCCACCAGCTGCTTGAAGTGCTGGCAAGAAGAGAGTAAAAAAGACAGGAATGAGTTGTAGGCAGGGTGTTCCCTTTGACAAAGGGAGGAAAGCGTAACCTGGACAAGTCTGTGCCATCGGGCTCCTGCTCCTTCACTACTGCTGGCAGGGCAGGGCGGGGCAGGGCAGGTCAGCACTGGGACTGAGGGAGGTGGGAAAGTCAAATGGCCACCCCATTGGTGGTGCAATCAGGTTGCACCTCTGCTCACGCAGCTACAGCACGACTGCATTTCTCAGTCTGCGCTGTGAACCATTGACAGCCCATGACGAATCATGCCAGGGACAAACCCACCAGAAGTCTGACTTTCCCTTATCCATTCCTTCAGGGAAAGAACATCCTGTGCATGCAAAACAACATGATGGGAGAATGGGGTGGGGAGGGGGGAAAGAAAACATTTGAATGCTTGTGTACTAAAGAGGCATTGTTGTAAATTAAAACCTCTGCCTGTTCTGAAATGCAACCCACACACTGCTGTGAGATGGTTGTTCCTTGTCCCTGGAGTTTCATGTCTCAGCACCTCAACCCCACGTAATTCTTACATTTAAGAGAGCTACCTGAATTACACTGATGGGAGCCTGGTACTCACCTCTCTGTTATCTCTGTCTGCTTGGACCAGGATACCCTTAAAACAGGGTTCAACAAAATGAACATAATCATTGTACTGCAAAGAGAAAATGGAAAGAAAGGGGTTGTAATGGAAGAAAATTCACAAAATGGGTTCATGTCCTCAGCGGATGTTCAGAGAGCAGTATGGAGCATTATGCTATTTTACACCTATTTCCCTTAAAAATTGTTTCCGGTGATAATGGCAGATTATAATTTTGATAAATCTTCTATTTGTTTAAATAATGCATTAATAATGGCTTTTTGCTGAGTTCTATCTGAGCATATCTGCATAGCTTTTCCCCCTCTCACACTGTAGAGTTTTTATCCACACTCTGTTAGCTTGTGCCCCTGGCCTTGCTTCTAGCACTGTTTGCACATAGTTCTGACTTGTGCAGACTCTGTGAGTCCCCAGTCGCCAGCTGAACTTTGCGAGTGGTTTTGTAACCTGAAGTTTGATGTCTCTGGGTACACAGCTGAGCAGTAACATACCCAGTAACCACACCTCCACAAAACTGTGATAATTAGTGGGGTGTATGCTTCTAGCCTGGCATGTTTTACCTCAGATGTGTCAACCTTTTCCTACAGGGTTCAGAAGAGTGTAATTCATGAGAGGCTCAGCTGATCAGTAGGAGCTCAGGTCAGGCTATACTGTGTCTGAGCCAGTAGGTTCTTGGTGTGAGTGCATAAAGGAATATACATACATTATATGATCTTTCTGGGATTGTTTTTGAAGAACAGATGATATTTCAAACTCCTTAATGACTCCCCTCCATTTTTCTGCCAACACTGTTCACTCTTCCATCTGTCCAGCCATATAAAGACAGAGCTGTTGCCATTGGAGTTTCTAATTATCTAACATAAGAAGCTATCAATAAAAAGCAGACTTTATATCTCAGTTTCTGTGCCCTGGCAAGCTTTCACAGAAAGGAGCCTGGGGAAAGAGATGATGCTCAAATTAGCTTTGAAAATTAGAAGGTGAGCAGCCTTTAACCTGGCACCAGTCTTGGTGCAAGTCACGGAAAAGTTTGGCTTTCTGTGGTCAGTGGTGCCGGTTCTCTGTGGGTAACCAGCCCATCCTTATCCTGGTCAGGCCTTAAAAAGGAAGAGAGTAACACTGAGGCAACCTGACCAAACTCCATGCAGGCCTGTGCAGACTGACTCTGAACTGTACTGGCAGCCTTGCAGGGTGCTGGTGCACAAAAAGACGTATGGCGGTAATTTTCTAGCCCGGAAACATTATCCTGAGGATTATATTGCTACTGGATCCAAACACAGCATTATGCTAAACTAGGTGAATTTATTAGCTCAGGTTCCTGCTAGCTTAGGTTTCTCTCTACAGCCCCTTGTTATGTGTTACAGTCACACCCTCAAATAAGCAAAAAGATGCAGCTGACATCCTCTGTAGAGGAGAGGTGAAACGACTTGGCAGCCACCCTGCTGACCACACAAAGCTGACTCCCCAAGGGTAATTTGTGTTAATCTCCCATCCAACATAGCCACTGTAGCCACATCACTGGAATGCCTGTAGTTTGCCAAGGGGAAGGAGGAGTTGGCATGAGGCACAAAGAAGGCAGCTCGGTACTGGGATTGAGACAGACGTACTGCAATGATGTTGACAAAGTCATTTTCTCCCAGAGTATCTAAAATGGTGATGATGGTGTGTTTGGCAATGGTCATCCTCAGGCCCTTCATGCTTCCACTGACATCCACAATGATGACAATGTCCTTGGGAGAGGTGGCCGCTTGGATATACCTGTATAAAAAGAAGAATACAAGGAAGCAGGGTGAGCATCCAGGAAGGAGGAATGCTGGACATAGTGCTGTGACACAATGCTACCCACAGCATAATGTGCACCATGAGCACAGCTATCCAGCAGGATCAGGCTGATCAGACCAGAGGTCCCTTCCTCTTCCTCTGGCCCCAGCGCCTTACTCCCTGCATTGGGAAGTGCTGGGCCTGCTCTAGACACATGTCCAAGAGTGACTAAATTGCTAAAGCCTTCTTTAGCCACACTGAGTAGACCGAGTTAATATGCCACATTTCCGGAGTCTAAGTGTCCCTGCCTCCACGTCCCAAAATTATAAGGGGAATGGGACAGTGGAAGGATACCCCGGTGATTTCCATGTAGATGCCGAATGGAAAGCTGTTGCTGGCAGGTGGTAGGGCTTCCTAACCTTTGTTTATGTACCCCTATCTCTCACAAAAGCAGTACAGGACAGTAACTCTTGCTCAGCAACTCACCAAGGTGTCACCTTGGAAAAGAGAGAGAGAAGAAGGCTGAAAGGTGCTTTGGCCAAGTCTCTCCAAAACTTACCAGCCACGGTTTCTGCAGTCAAAGGAGATGACTCCATTCTCATCTGGTAACCACTTTATCCCTGAAGAGAGCAGCAAAAGGAGCAATCAACACACACAGACAGGCATCTGCTCCCTGCTCCCCAGGCACCCACACTGCTGCTCTTCACTGCCAAGACCCGGCGGCCCCACGGGGGCACACAAGTCTGGCCAGCAACAGCAGCGCCCATTCTGCAGAAATCCAAGCAGAGCTGCATGATCTTTGGCAGTTCTCAGTAGACTGTTCATTAAGTTTCTGTTAAAAAAATGTACCTAGGCTTAGTCTGTTCAAATTTGGGGAACAATTTCACGTACTTTGAACTTTTGCCACTTTGATGTAGTTCTCAACAACATATTTTTCTCCCCAGGGGTGGTTTAGAGCATAAAAAACCAGCAGCGGTGACAAGGATGTGTCCCAGATTCCCTGCTGAAGGCTCTGTTCACAGTTATCCCTGCTTTCCCTTCCCCCAACACGTGACAGGTCACAGAACAAGGGCACACAGCCATCTGACGAAGCGGCCACCAGGCCAAGCTGCAGCTGCAGAGTATCTCATGGGTTCCTCCGAGCATGGGACCTCCCTCTCGTGCCATGACCTTATGTGCCACTCACAGCTGGTGAGTGGATAACAAGTCAGGCTGGCCAGCTGCATCTGCCACGTGTGTCCTCGGAGGCAGAGAGATGCTTTGGCTACTACTAAAAACCGCAGGGGAGCACGAGGCAGGGAGCCCTGCCATGGAGGGTGGGGAGTGTCTGCCATGGTGTTTTGTGAGCTTTTTGGAGGGCAGCCTGCCCGAGGCACACCCCTGCCATCAGACTCCTCTGGGCTTGCAAGGGCAACATACCTGAGGGCTGCTTCACGTGGGAAAAAGGGGTTTATGCCTGCTGAACACTGTTCCTTCAGCCTAAGCAGCCCGTGCAAGGAGTACTTTGCTCACTGCACCCTGGCCTTCGTGGGCTTGTGATGCTTCCAGCCTTCCCAGATTGGACTCTTCCATGACACAGAGCCTGTCCTGCAAAACTGTTGTGTTGCACTGAAAGAGAAAAGCCAGTGTGCTCTTTTACCTGGATAGAGCCTGAAGAATCCAGTGGAGCTGCCAAAGTACTGCCAGGTCAGTGTGGGATCCCTTTCAAAGTTGTCCACAAAAATAGGATTCAGGGCCTCTGACATGTAAACTCCATTAAGGATGGCAGGGTCTGTGGGGGGAAAAATAAAAATGGGCAAAAAAGCATGTAAAAGAAGGGAGGACGTCTACCACCCCTGATGAAGGAGAGGGATGGGAACAGAGGCAACTCCAGGAGGAATGCAGCCTTATCCAAAGCTTTCACATTGGGCAGTGAATTGGATGCATCACTCAACGTAAATCCTGGAGGTCAGGTCAGCACTGTCCCCTGCAGGTGATCTCAGCAGGGTCATAACTCTGTTAAACCCCATTTCTCTTTCCAGCCTTGTCTGCCCTCGAGCATTACGCCTGGTTGGAAGAATGCTTTGAGAGACCCAGGACAGCCATCACTGTGCCAAGCACAGCTGGCACACCATGCAGCTAGTACCTGAGAGGGGACCTGTGGCTGTTGAAAAGCAACTGTCTGATGCACCACCAATAGTCTTTCTGCAAGTTGTGTTTAAATTTATGCTAGGTGTAACTGCCTAAGACAGAGGAGTCCTAGGATTTACAGTTTCTCTCTTTTGTCTTTCCTTCTTTGCCTGCCCTTTCTCTCACAAAGCCTGGGCTGTCCTACCTCACCTCCATCTCATCAGAATCAGTAGGATGTTGCAGATTCCAAGAACTCCTAAGAGGCCATGTATATTTGGTGTTTGTGTTGACTCATTGCCTCGGGAGACCAAAGAGCAGCAGCAGTAGAAACAGGGAATCATGAGAAACTGGTCACTCTATTAATGTGGAAAGGGGTGGGGATTTGACCTACCACTTCCTGTTTAGTCACTTTACTAAAGACAGCTTTGGTCAAAATAAGGGAAAAAATGAACTGTGACTTCCCAGTGATGAGGTCAAAGTAAGTCCCATAGGAATGGAGAGCCAAGAGCTGTGGAGAGTCAGGCTTGCTGTAGGGAGTGAGTACTGCTGGACACTGCTCCTTGGAGGATCCCTGGACATGGAAGCAGCCCTCCATCTCCTGCTCATCCTCCAACCAATCGCCAGAGGAGCTGGTTAGTTTGTGTCAAGCTGTGCAGGCAGGAAATCAGCCAGCTGGGCAGTGCCTCTGCTGTCTCTGCCAGTGGCCATTTGACCACCTCTCTCTGTCCTCTGCTGCGGACAGCAGCCTACACTGTGCAGCTCCACTCTATCTACCCACAGCCAACTCTGCTGGTGGCTCCATTGTGAGCAAGATTTTAGTGTCTGGGGCTGTTGGACCAGATGGAACTAATTTAACCTCATGGGAGAAATAGAACTCCCTCTATTGTCTGTCTAAATAACCCAGCAGTTGTGAGCACAGTCACCAGTGCCTGCCCTGTCTGGCCCTGAAGACTTTAAATGAGCTCCATCAGTGAGAGAAGCAATGGTGGGTTTTTTTTTCCCTGTCAAAATATATGCACAGGGGGAAGAGCTGATAGGGAGGCAAGGAAGGAGCCAGTGCAGGCAGCTTTGAATGTTGGCCAAACTGAGCATTAAACTTAAGACAGTTGCAACTGCTATCTCAGCCTGCAGACGTGGCTGTGTGCTGACCAGCCCGGAGATGAACCCGTTTCCAGGGTGCAGCTAGAGTGGTGTGAACATGCCTTTGGTGCCTCCCTGGGCTTCTGCAGCTGCCAAGGTGCCAAAAGGCTTGCTGAAAACAGAAAATAGCCCAGAACAGTCATGTCCCAGTAGCAACTGTGAATCACCCCCAGTCACCTATGGATATGTTCACTGAGAATTAAGAGTGTCCTTGTCAAGTGTTAATGCCTCCTGACGCAAAGGTACTTGGAGTCTCAGTTCTCAGCTGAAATCAATGAGGTCCTTGACAGATCCAACCCTTCCTACAGAGCAACAATTGCCAATAAAATCCCATCAGTTTTCATAGTATCTTTGTTTGAGTAGATGAACTGCAGGAGAATATACTACCTGACTAAGGTGGAGGACTGTCCATCATAGGTATAATCTGCTCTTGGAAAACCTCTTAAGTCCTGTCACAGTGACAGAGTACAGCAGACATGACTGTGCCTTGGGACAAGTACTTTTCCAGCCCTGGTTTCTTTTCTGTAAGCTGGTTTTTTCTATTCCATTCCTTGTTTCCAGTATTATTACTGACAATTACCACAGCAACCTACTAGTAGTGAGAAAGTAGAGGCCATTACCTTTGTTGTAGACATTGGTGGGGAGCTGGATATCACTGTACGTTGTGTTCACCAGCAGGTTATTGAAATGTTCATTTGGCTCCAAAATGAATTCATCTCCAAGCTCTACATAATTGTCATTTTCATCCTTCTCATTAATCAGGACAGAGTTGTAATAATCAAACTGTTAATGAAGACAATGGAAAAGAGAAAGACGAAGAGAGAATAAGACAGACTATTCCCAGTGCGGCCGAAAAAACCCTCTTTAAAACATAAAGAAGGGACATGTGGGGAATTGGAGCTTTGAACAGGATCAAGATGAGCAACAAACAAACAACTACCAAGTGAAAATTGTAAAGCTGCCAAAATGATGATTGCTGGCCAATTTCTTATTGTCAACAAGAAATGACTGAAAGCATGGCTGTAGCCCAGAGCAGAAGGGCTACTGAAAAGCAAAGGGACACAGTGGCAGACTCCTGTGGTCCCTCAGAGGTATTTAAGTGATTAGCTGGAGAGGTGGAGTGTCTCACTGGGTCTGGCTCCCAGGTTTAATATACGGCATATCAGTGCCGACCTGACTTGCCCTGTCTTTACAGCTGTCATTTACTAGAGTTAACTCCTGGTGTACATCCAGCCAGGATTATCCCCTCGTTCTGTCACTCCAAGTGGCAGGAACTCATCAAGAGCAAACGATCAAGCAGAAGGTGCTCAAAGACAAGGCAGTTTCCCCCCTGCGAAGGTCACTGGGGATTTATTATCTACAATCACTCTAGTACATTTAGGAAATTCTTTGTCCTTGGATAACCTGTTTTTAAGATTTTTTTTCTGATTTTATCTTAGCCACAGGTTATTTAAGGATTTATGTTCAAGTACTATCAGTATTCAGAGGGTGCAAATACTGAATCCTATACCTCAACTCACCCATGACCCTTTACTGGGAATGCAGGTGACCCAACTACCATTGCTAGTGTGATTCTTAAAAAAAAAGAAAAAAAAAAAGGTAGGAGAGATGAAATTAGTTGCTACCTTGATTTCAACAAGTGTTTTCATTCTCAGCTTTTCCCAGCACTGAGATATCTACTTGCAGGGGTAGCCTGCACTTCTGCTAGTATGTCTGTGCTTGTACTATGGACAGAGGACTTCCTTGAACAGAATTTTCACTCCAGTTCCCCTCACCAGCAATAATCCCATAGCTTGGCCACAACTAACAGTTATTAACAGAAAGCCAATTATCCAAATTGCTTGGACAGCACCAAACTTTCACCTAACGGAAGTCCTGACAAGTGGGTGTCTGTCTGGTAGAGAAAAGATGGTGGGAGCTGTTGGGAAAGATGGTGAGAAGCTCAGTTCATTTGGATTAACAGTTTGCTGTGGGTATTTGTAACAGCATCCTCCTCATTGCTCATTCACACTCAATTTTTAGCTCATTTTCCAGTCAAGTAACTCACCAAGTGCCAGCTAATCTGCACTAACACACCACATAATGACAATGCTGCTCTGCAGTAAAAGTTATGCCAATAATATCACACAACCTAGTGTCTTCCAAAATCCTTCCCCTCCCAAAGTCAAAGGACTAATCTATTTGCTGTTACTGGATTTGGGATCTGCCAGGGAAGTCTCTTACAGTGGTCTCTACACAAGCTGAGTGTCCTGAAGTCAAGGAAATTCCTAACCCTGAGGTGGCTGGGTTCTTGGCTGAGCCTGTCTTTTGGCTGGTCTCTCTGAGGATGTGTCCTCTATTTTGTCACTGACCAGGATAAACTTACCTCTAGTGAGGAGTTGTACTCGTGGTTCAGATCTGCATCTTCTGCTGCTTCCACCAACCTCTAAAGCAAGCACACAGAAAAAAAGATGAATGGGTACTCTGGCAAGCCCTCCAGAAGCTCTTCCAGCTGTATCAGCCATTCATATAGTTAATGAAAAGACATGACTGCCTCCTTCACCACAAAGGATCACGGACTTCCTCGCTTTCCCTCTTTTTCTGCTGACCTGTCATTCTGTGCTGCAATTTCACAGCTTGGAAAGTATATTTGTAGCTATTTATTGCCAGGTATATTCACACCTATTTACTGCAGAGTCCCTACTAAACCCCTGAGCAATTTTAGGTATCACAGGACATATACAAACAGAAACAGGTCCGTTTAGAGAAACAACAGACAGAGATTTAATTTCCTTTTCCGTGAACCCTTCCAGAAAGCCATGGGAAAGGCTTTTCAGACCCAGCTTGATGTCAGTATCTCATCAAAGGAAAAGGCCTTGTGGGAGTCTCAGTCTGGTATTGTTACTGAGACAAAGACCATGATTTGATTTCATAAAGGGCTCAGTGATGCTGTGGCCATTTATAAGCTCTTACCATAAATGGAATGCAGTAAAATCAGCCAGTGTTCTCCAGTATGATGCTTCAGGGCACTAATTCTCAATTGGTACAGACTGGGAAGGAATCCAACTAAACATGCACATGTTTTCAGGGTTGCACAATCAGCAACAGTCTCAGCAAAACTACGCTTTTCTCCTTTACAAAGGATAAGGCAATCCAAACACTGGAAAAGTCTGGCTAAGAATTTCATGTTATGGGCCAAAGCTCCAGGTTTAAATATGCCCACATTTCACTTTGAGACTCAAATGATGTGTTTCTGGATGACTTTTCCACATTAGACACCTTAAACAGTCTAGGCTCTGTGACTACAGAAATATGCTTTTCATTGAAGGTAAATACACAGGAATATGATAAATCCTTCGATGCAGGAAGTAAGAGGGGCCATAACGATTACCTGCTCTGATCTCCCACACAGCAACAGCTAAAGACCTCTTGCCACCTCCTCCACACTTCCCCATGTACACAGCTAGAAATCCAAGCACCTTCCTTGCAGCTCATGTTCAGGGGGTGAAGAAATTTCCCTTGAGCCACACACACAGCTGAAACAAGCTACCAGTCTTCAGTGGCCAGAGTGCATTATGCAGGGATGAACTTTATTTCCACTCGTGAAAGGGGTTTTTTCACCCCCCCTCTTAAAACAGCTCTTGTCTCCTAAAAGAGTGTTCATTCCCTCATATTTATTCTTAGACTTTTTTAATCTTATTTCCTACTTTGGGCTGAGGGAGAAGCCAGCATTCCCTTGTCTGAACGCCCACATCCTCCCACCAGTGTCTGCTTAAAGCTCAGAGTGAGCAGCCAGCCGCATCAGCAGGAATTTGGTTGGGCAAAGTCCTCACACAACCTCTGCGCCCACACGCTCTGGGAACAGGCAGAAGACCTGTGTCCGCTGCTCTGGGGCTGACAGCAGAGGACTCCCTTCCCAGAACTCCAGTGGTCCTACCTCGACAGCTTCGACCTTCCTGCGGAGCATGCTTTCCATCTGCTCCGAGAACTTCTTCACCAGCTCCAAGCCATCCACCTCTTTGATCTTCAGAGTTGGCTCCACATCTTTGTACTTCTATCCAAGGGAAAAAAGAAAATCCTGTTGAGTAGGAGGCTCATAAGGAGTGAGGTGAATCTTTTGTTGCTGGCTGGGTATTGTTGCTGGTGAAGAAAGAGGTATTGAAGGGACCGCTCTGATTTATCACCTTCTCCCATCTTTGCCTTTCCTCCTTTTTCACCCCATAATTTGCGTGTGTCCAGATCACTGGCCATAACTTCAAGCATTTTGACTAAGTCAAAGCAACTGATCCAATTGTGAGCTTGTGGCTCTTGAAAACAGCAAGGTACCTGAAGCTATTAGTGCCTACAAATTCGAGAGAGAGAAGCAGAAGGCCAACTTCTAAAAAAAACCCTAAACCATGCATTGTGATTGCATCCATAACAGCATTAGACATGTCACATACCTGAAGTTTACTTAAGGCAGAGGGAAGGGCAAGGGAACAGAGCTGTATACTGTCATTAACATCTCCTCCTATGTCATATGTGCTCTGGAACAGTAGTGGGAGGAATGTCATGCCAGTAGTGCATGTGCTGTCCTCCCACAGTGTCATCACATCTGCAAGGTAACTTGCCAGGTCTCCAACAAGAAGGGTCTGCTCACTGCTTAGGTGGGAGAGTGCCAAGGAAAGTGAATATAGACAGTTATGATGCTAATTATTGGGCACCCAGGAGCGTGCTTTAGGCCAAGAGCACCATAGAGGCATTTCCCAGAAACTAGGAATTAGAAGCATGGCTACTTAGTGCTGCCTCCACTGGGAGAGATGCTGTAATGAGGAGGATCTGGATCTGACAGCTTCAGAGATAACTAGTTTCTTCTGACCAGGTTTCATATAATCTAGACATTAAAAAACCCAAGAGTACTCCCAAACTGTGTAACTAAACTACCTCCTTAAATCTGCCCTTTCAACACTGGATACAATGGCCTTTATTTCTGCGTTTCAAAAAATCCCACAGCTAACAGAGATAGCCAGAAAGAAAGAGTAAAAAACACCTGCCAAAGGACACAGTATGCTTAACCTATTCAGAAGAGACAGAGCCTTATCTCCTCAACAATATGGAAACATGAAGGCAACCAATTGCAATCCCCTGGTCTCTCATCATCAGTTTTTTCTGCACTGTACTCAAACCCTCTTCATGCTGTGCTAGAACCATAGCAGCAATCTCAGCTAGGGCTGGACTTCTTGTGCCGGGAAAAAAAAAAAAAGAGGTGGTGAAAAGAGTAAGGAGATGGTAAGGGCTTTGGTAACACTTCTGAATTAGAAGACGGTGGCAGAGAAAGGGCTTTGCATGCCTTTAGGGTGAGCGAGTGGAGCTCCTTTTGTTCAAGCTGGTCCTTGACGGTCCTGTTCGGGAGGGCAGCTGAGCACAGGCAGGGTAAGAACCGCCTCGAGGATGGGGCAGGCTGAGGAGGTCAGACAGAAATAGCAGCAGCAGCATCCAGCCTGCAGCAGGCATGGCAGGGAGGCAGCTCGCTCTGTCTGGCATGATTAACGGCAAGGGTTTTACTGGATTAAAAACGCCAGGCCTCGCATCCCCTCTGCCACAGCTGGGAAGCTGGGACAGGCAGGCAGGGGGGAGGAGGAGTTGGGGTTGAGCACCAAGGTTAGTGTAACCACACTGCAGGAAGAGGAATGTGCAGCAACAACCCCCCGGAATGAGGGCCCTGGCTGCTGACGAGACCAGAGCACATCCCAGCTGGTGTCTGTCCCATTTAGCTCCATGTCATGGTTTCGTCGGGAGAGAAGTGATCTCTGCCAGGCCGGGCTTTAATCAGGCCCTCCTCGGGGGGAGGAGGGTAATCTCTCCTGGGAAAGCTAACAAAGAGGGGGGGACAACAGCAGCACGGGCAGGCCCGCGCTTCACAAAGTGACCTGCCACCGGTTGCCTCGGGTCACATCTTCAATTAAAAAACAGGTCTTTTTACCTCCCAATTATTTTTTGATGTGCTTTTCACACATTGACAAGCAAAGTTCATAGGGTAAAAGTAATCACAAACAATCATGAGCAGTCTGCTAACACCACACATGCCTCAGGCCCAAGATCTAGCCAGAGCCGGGAAGAAAAAAAAAAAAACAAAACCAAAAAAAAAAACTTTCTGCAAGTTTTGGTTCACTGAAAGAATACATCAAGTTTGAGCTCAGATCCTCTTTGAGCTTTTTTCCTACAAACGAACTAGCAAACCACTTTGTGCCTGTATTTCTGCCACTGAAATCTCCTGCTGTTAATGACTGTTGACTCCAAGAGTTTCTAATGGTAGGCAACAGAGTAGTACTTGTGATTTCAATACTGTTACCAGACACCACATCTTAAAGAGTCAAAGCAGGTGCTTGTAGCTGGCCAGGATAATCCTGTACAACCTGCATTCAGGGTTCAGGTAATCAGATCATTATAATTTACAGAACTGGGAATGAGGCTTGGAAGAACTCGCTGAAAGGATCTGACATTGACAAGAGGCCAAAAAGTTAGCTCAGATCTAACAGAAAATCTTTTCTTATTCAGCTAGTACTTAGCACTGCCTTAAAACAGCAGGAGCAATTCATTAAGATTCGCCTTCTGCAGTGGTGGGGGTGGTAATTTAAAAGTGGAATATCCAGAATTCGGTATCCTAAGTTTTATCTGTGAACAGAGATATGTCACCAAATATATTTTCTTGTTCCCACCTCCACGAAGTTTAGCCTATTGAAGTACACAGTGCTGCATTACTCACTGCTAGTGGAACTATATTAAGAGTGTGAAAGACATTCCTTTCGTCTTCACCCAGGAAAATGTCTTGACTGAACTTACTGAGTTTGTCTGTTCTTTGCCATGTAGTTTTTTGTTGCGCTTTCTAGTAATTGCAGGGCTGGAGTCAACCCCTGCTGTCCTTTCTCAACTCTACCCACTGGGCAAGGCAGTTCAGCACCTCGGCTACAGAAGGAAGCAGGAGATAATTCTCAGAAACACCTGTAGTGCATTGTTAACACAGTAGAAGAAAATTTAAGTTTTGGGTCTGCTGAAGCTGGTGGTGTTTCCGACACTTAAAGACAAGCCCTGAGAAGCCCAGAGTCACCTCTTGGCATGGCTGCCATTGGTGGTCCCGGGCCTACAGTCACTGCTTGGCCAACTGCAGCAGCAAGGCTGTGGCAAACACCTGATAAGCCACAGGTTCAAATTTTCTGTTCCTCTGCTCTGGAAGATGCTGCTGCCTTCCCCCTACTCACTTTTTCACATTGTTTCTTTACTCCAGCTGTGTTGCCCTCAGCTGTCCCAGGCCACCGCCAACACTTTAATACAGATCCAATCTCTCTGAGCCGGGTTTAAGTGTGCATACTTGGCAAGAGAATACAAGACAATGAATGCTTCAGCCATCAAGCCAAAGCCACTCTGGCTTTTGCTGCCTCTGTGAGATTTAATTTGATAACCTGCCTGCTTGGGGCTGCCAGCCATTCAAGGGCCTTCTTAAAGATCTCTGATCTAGGGGAAAAACCTGCCCCTGTGGATTCAAGGGATGTCTACTGGTTCACCAAGTCTCTGGGAATGATAAATCCTCGTGAAAAGTCATGTTGCAAGGGTTTGCAACATGATATTAAGGTTCTTCTGGAGGAAACAAACAAAAAACCCAAAGGAAACCAAGCTAACTCAAAGCCACAAAAGAAAGTTTATGCTTAATGTTAAAGACAAGGTTTACATGCAAACATCTAGTAACTGAGAAATTATGGCTCTCAAAGCAACAGCAAGCTAGTTACTTCACGACTATTAGGCACAAGGGAAACATGAAGCAAAACACAAAACGTGCTGTTATCTCTCATTTTGTGTTTCCTCAAAGGCAAAACGCCCATTGACTTAGACAAACACTGAGAAAAGAATTGCCTGGACTTCTGCACTGCACTCCCCACCCTTCCGCTGGTCTGCACAGAGAGAAATATTTCACACAGAAAAGAGCCCAAAGAAGAGAAAAGTACCTGGGTAGCAGGCAAATCCATGTGTTTGATTCTCAGGCTTTGGTGTATTTGGCTCCGCAGGCCTAACTCGTCCTGAATCTGTGCCAACGTGATGATCTACACAAAGTTATTTGGGGTCTGCTACTGTGCACGAAAGTGTTGCCTGACAGTAAAAGACACGCCTACATCCACTTGAAGCACAGGAGGTGCCAGAAGTGCAGAGGGAGCCCTATAGAATGGTTCCTGCTTTAAGATGAGGATGTGTGAGAAGATGCCTGACCTACTGCTTACTAAAGAAATGGAGGCTGAGAGAAGGACTGAAGAAGTGGGTGCTGGCTGGTTCTCCTCTATTTCCTTACCACAGGGAAATAAGGGGAAATGAAAGAGCTCAAGAAGTGGGGCTTGAGAGTTGAAAGGTAAATCTGAGCTGTTTAAACTGCTTAAGTAAAGTTAGGGCAGGGAGGGACACAACATGCATTTAGATGACTTTGCTGGAGTGTTTACAGAATGAGGCTGGATCCAGCTTATCTGTACCCCCTGCTGGAAGTGACATTTTCGCTCTCAGTCACAGATAACACTGTACTGCACGAAGCGCAGTCAGTCTGTGCTGCATCCAGGCCCCGACACATCAAAAGCAAACCGAACACCTTCTCCTCTCCAAGATGATAAAGCATGTGTATGGAGCAGGCAAGCGCTATTATTTTTTATAAGGCCATCAGACCGTCAGGAAAATATAGCTCTGCCTTAATTCCTCTTGACACGAGTATTAGATTGGATTTGGTTACAATTCAGGCTTCTTTTTCATCAAAAATTAGTTTTCTTCGCTTCTGGTGAATTACATCAAGAGCCAATAAGAGTTGTGAATTTTTGTTCAAGATGAGTCTAATTTGTAGTGGTACTACACTAACATCTACAGGTCTCACATAACCCCTATCCCAAAGGGATCAAGATCCCAAGATATAAAACTCACAGCATGGACAGAGGTAGGTAAAGTGATCTGGTACAATATATCCAGAGTGCCAGCACAGCACAGCTGCCTTGACACTCATCTCAGTGCCATACCTGCCATCCTTGTCCTCCATTGCTATCTTTCACAACACTGTATTTTCAAGCTGACTCTGGTTCTTCTTATTCCGACTGACTTTTGCACATCAAGGAACACGAACTCCCTTAATGTGTTAGTATAAATAGCCATAGAAGCAGTGCAAGTTACCTGTGTTGACCCATGCCTATATAGCATCAGCCAGATACCTGACTATCCAATTCATTCATTCATCATGGCTAGGCTTCACGAACAAAGATTTGGGAAGGGCTCTACCCACACTTGCTACAAGCGCACTGATGGCTAAAAAGGCCAATGCGAGACAGACAAGTCCGGTCACAGAAGGCACAGCAGAAAGACTCCCCAGGTGATATTGACAAGACGCGATTCTTTCTGCGCTGTCTCTTCTCCTCAAGAGTGATCCTGCGCGTGTTCTCAAAAGAAGCAGCGGCGTCATAGATCTTGTGTCTCCAGGCCTCCCGATTGGAGGC
>JAWMRA010000041.1:66570659-66589810 GCA_035584735.1 Pseudotriccus pelzelni
ACAAGCCCCTCTCTTCCTATGCTTCCCCACTGCCTCCTACACTCTAACCCAGGGACAATGCCCTAAACATCCTTCCAGAATGCTGTATTAGCGAAGCAAATTGTTCCTGTGCAGAAGCCGCAGGCAGGCCAGACCCATCACACCCCACCATCACTGCACATAAGAGATCCCGCCATTCCCTCGGGCGGGGTGGGCACACGTGTAAGGGATCCCCGCATCCACCCGAGACTCAAGTGCTTCCCACAGCCCCTGCCCAGCCTGAACCCCCCCTGATGATCTATGGTATAGACCTTTGTGATGGGTGCTGAAGGCCTTTCTTAGCCAAAGTCTAGCAAAGCTGATGCTGCAGGATGTGCTCCCTTACTCAAGACAAAAAGCAGCACTCAGGGGACAGGGAAATAGGGCGCAGCAGCAAGGCAAGGAAAATTATATCCACATCCCTTTTTTTGCATTGGGATATGGGTGTTATTACTAATATGGGGACAGAAATCAGACACCTAGAAGGCCTAAGAGGCAACTCATTGCTTGTCTTGAAGAGAAGAATCACAGAAAGAGTAAAGAAAAAGAACTGAAGTAGAGAAGTGACTGCATTCCTCAGGGCCCCTCCATTCCCCCAGAGCAGCACCTGGGAGGTGCTGATTCACGCAGAGAGCAGAGATCAAGTCTGAAAGAGGAGCAGCCATTCACCACTGACTTCACAAAACTTCTCTACAGCTGCAACTGGGACTATTTGTTCAGAGCCCCTGGAGCTACACCCTTTAATGCTGGTAGAGAGTTCAGTGCAACAGACCCTGTTTGGTGATGAAGCCAAGCAGATCTCTGTGCCTCTGGAAGATCATGGCTTCCCAGGGCACCTGCCTCAAAGACCCTATCCAAAGTGGAGTTTCCAGGGCAAAATTCAAAGGATTGATGAACAACTGGATGAATACTGATGAGGAAGCAGTAAGAAATAAGTGCCAGCTGAAGAGCTGCAGGAGGGGATGATGGGGTGACAAGAAGAAGGTGAGTGATGAGTAGTAGAGGGATTGATTTAGACTTGGGAAAGGAGAAGTGAAGGGGCAGTACGTGAGGGCATGAAATGATCATCAGAGGGGAAACATGGGGAGAAAGAAACTGTTAGAAAGTTAGAAGGTATTAATAAAAAACAGGACAATTTAGGTGGTGTTTGGCCATGGCTAATGAAAGCAGGAAAGGCGTTAAACAGATTCCCCTCTCCCATACATGGAGAATGGGCACAGAGCATCACTCTGTGGTTATGGATGGATCTGAAAGATAGCTGAATAGATATTCTTCCACACCAGGGGGAAACCTTGGAGGGCTACACAGGGAGATGATGTGAAACAAAGGGAACTCTGACACAGTTTGCCTACCTTCTGCAACAGGAGAGAGCCTGAATACTTAGTCACAATGGAGTACAGCTCCGCACCAAAGGCATCTGCCCAGGACTTCACTCTAAAAAGACAAAAAGGAGAATCAATGTTAATAAAGTCTGCACAACTGCTCACTTCTTCAGACAGAGAAAACTCCATCTTCCCAAGTATAAACCCTGTTTTTTTTCTCTAAGCTGTTATAACAACAATGACAAGTTTTTTTCCCCAGACTTCTAGCCAAACAAGCAGTAAGGCAGGAGACAAGCACTGCTCTTGGACATTCTGTCCAGGACATTGGTCAGCAAAGGGAAATGTTGAGTTCTGCTGATCTTGGTCACTATGTTTGGAGTTGAAATTTTCTCACCTAACTTTAGAGGTACAAATTTCATCTTAGGTATCGTCTGATTTTGTTCTATTGCCAGTAAAGTGTGATAAATAGCTTTCTGCAGACACCTATTTGTCTTCACTGACAGGCCCTGAGGTGATGGGCTAGACACCTAGTGTCAGGACTACTGAAGAGAAATAAGTGTCAGACCTGGAAGAAGTTGTCAAGATTCACTCCTTGGATTCAGTTCCTGCGGCACTGCAGGCCAGAGACTAATAAGGCAGATGAATTCACTGCTCTCAGTGCAGATACTACTGCTTGATAATGCCACAGTAGATTATGCACCTCTTCATTGTAAAGCACTACTCACATTCGTGCCATCCTATAAGTAACTGACGGCAGCAATAGCACATGGAGAACATACGGATGCTGAAGAGCAGCCTGAGTGCCGAGCCATCCAAATCAAAATAGATGGCTCTCATAATTGACAGAGCACTTCATCAGAAATCTGTTTCACGATCCACATTAGGCAGTTCCACCTACATGCAGTTCCTTCAACAAGGATTCGCTTCAGAGAGATGTCTCTAATGCAGTAAGTGGCCTTCTCCACTTACCCAAATGCACTACTTATTTATGGTGCTCAGAGTCTTACCCAGGGCTTCCAGCAGATTTCTCTGAGTACCAAGCAGACTTTAACCTCAGGGCCTGACTTCCCAGTGCATTGCAGCACAAATAATATACCAATGTTGAGATGGGCTCTGGCAGTGAAGCCACTGCAGCAATGGTAGAATAATCACAACAACTAACTGTAGCCTGTTAGGCTCCCCTCTTACAAACAGGGACTAGGCAGCTACAGGCAACAATTTGGAACAGACACAGGACTTCAGCTCTGATCTGCACCTCTCTCCGCTGCCTATAAAAAAAGCATGAGGGAGTGGGTGCCTTTTTAAATCACTCCTTAATTGGCAATGAGGCATTCATGTTTAACCACCGAGTGTGAACTAGCACCAGCTGAAGTAATTTTCGGGTTTTTTGCATTGTGCTCTGCATCTTATTTTGAGAGCCAGAGCTTTTATCTCATCATGTCATACTTAGAGAAAAAAGAATACAAGTATTTTCTGGGAGACCAGGATTTATTGGGCCATATCAGAGCTATTTTAGCAAGTCCAGAATAAAAGAGGAAATAAAAAAGAGGGATCCCATGGGATGCTTTCTTGTTTGTTATAGTAGTGACTAACACATTCCCTTAGATATGAGGATCTCTGGATCAAGAGCTAACTTGATGCCCATCTGCTGCTGCTAGCTTTATAACTTTTATGTATGAGATGTTTTATGCTGATATTGACTAATATTCTCCAGTCTCCTCACCTTTTACTGCAGAAAGAGAGAACATAAACGTGAAGTTTGGGATAGTAATTTTAGCAGGGATGTTTATTTTTACACCATTTGCCTTACAAAAAAAGGTGCACTTGACCCTGCTCTTTCTGTTCAGTGTCATGTCTGTGGCCATGTGTGTGCCCCTACTCCTTCCAGCCCTATTTCAACCCAGCAGGATGGAAGAGTCTGTGGTGGTAATTTCTGATTAGTGGGTGCAGTTGAGCATCTTGAAAGTTCTTGAAGCTTCCAGTAACAGCAGAACTCAAATAAAAAGGCTGAGGTTTGTAAAATTTTGGGATTTCTGCAGGGGTGTTCTATGGGTCGAGTGGACCCTTACCCTGGGAGGGCTCTTCCATCCCTTCCGACCCACTACACCAGCTCAGGGGCTGATATTTCTCCTGGTCTTGAGGCAGAAATAGGAGGTGCAAAGGAAGGGGGACCCAAGAGAGGGCCAGACACTGACAGCACTGGAGGGTTGGCTGGAAAGTTAGGGAGCACAGAGGAATTAGAGGCACAAAGGTCCAGAATCCCTGTGTTACAGTTCTAAAGACTGGGTAATTAAAAATATGTGGTGGCATTTCATGGAAGTTGAAAAGGAGGGAAGCGAAGAGGCAGAAATACACTGGCATTTACATATTTAAAAGACAATCATTTGCCAGGGAAGTGAGCAACCTTAGAGTACTAGGGAATTAAGGGCAGCCTGCTGAACTTAAATATGTTTCGTTAATTTTTTCATAAACAAGTGAGAGAAAAGGTCAGTCTAAAATTCATCAAGTTGCAGACAAATTTCATCTAAGGCTGATGGCTCCATCAACCCAAGAGCAGATATATAAAGGCAATAGAGGCAGCTCAAAAAGGCCATACCAGGCTGATCTTCACCTCTCCCACCGGCATTTCCCAATGTTTCCAGCAGCTCAAGAAGAAGCCGGCCCCAAATCCTCATAGCTGCAAGCACTCCTGCCCCTGCTGTGGCCCACATGACAAGCAGAGTTGTGTCCAGGAGGACAGAACAGGTGGTTTCTGTGGTGAACTTGCAATGCACCCCAGAAGCATTGCTAGCAACTGAGCAGATTTTTGCACTGCTGGAGTTAAAGCTGCATGAGCTTTGCAAAGATGGGAATGAGTCGGCGGCAAGCCAAGCGCGATGCAGCAAAGCCAGACACGACTTGGGGAGCAGCACAGGCCGACTCAGCCTTGTGTCACTTAACTGCAATGGAACCCAGCTGGTCTTTAAAAGACTGGTTTTGTGTCCCCAAAATGTCCCTGTGTAACCTATGGAACAGGTCCATTTTCTGCTGATTTACTCCCTTTGGAGCTCTGGCCAACGTGTTTCTCTACTGAAATTTCATTTGGAAAGGGTGACTTCTGTGTTTTAGTTAAATTCATGAGTGGATTTGAAACACCAGGAATTAATTCAGCTGTTGGTCTGGTTTTAGTACCAGGAGAGAAAAGCTCTTTTTCTATTGTCTATTCTTCATTCTTGTACACGAATTAAGTTCCAAATTGTGCAAAGTGACGTAAATCTTTTTCTCAGTAGTAAAGGGCTATCACATTATAACTAAACACATCAGAAAAGGATTTGGTCAGAGATTGCCTGCATGTAATCCCTGCACTTGTATTCAGTGGCAAAAACAGCAGAACAGACAGGCTGGCTTCTTAATGCCGCTGGTTTCAGTGCCAAAAGGTATTTCCATGCAGTATTTATCCTGGGCATGGAAAGTCAATTTGCATGGTTTGCAGTTATCAGAAGTTGGATTTTATTCTGTGTAGCCACTGTGTCCTTTTTGTGAAACCCAAATAAGAAGCACTTTGCTGAGGAAGGGCTTGATAGTGCGGCCAAGTATAAAATTAGTAGCAAAGTTTCCTGAGACCCTCTTGGGCATCAGCACAGCTCTTGGTAATTCCATGGGCTGTATTGGTGGGCACAATTTAGCAATTTTTGAATATAAAACATTTTCCTAAACTCAGGAAAGGGCTTGAGCTGACTTGTTGATTTATTGAACATATCTCCTTCTGAAACTGGATGGCAGTGTTGTCTCCTCTCTAGACCAGCCCACTGTCCTGTGCCGATGGAGCTACCGCAGCACCCAAGAAGCTGCCCCACAACAACTTTTACCAATCGCGCTGCTGCCATTTTTAATCCTTAAAGGATTTAACTTGTCTAAATCAGCTTAATAAGGTGAAGTTTTTATAAACCGGGGTTGCTGAGAGCTGTTAGGCTCCTGGGGGGCTGCCAGGGCGGGCAGCATTGCTGGCAGGGAGCAACCACGCTGGAGGAGCCGCTTGTCACACCAACACACGTGCAGGCGTGGGTGCCCTGCAAACCCACATCCAAAAATGTGCATCAAAGTCCCCTGCACAGGCACCAGCACCCGGACCCAAATGCAGTTCATGCATAAAACACAGTCACGTTTGCTTTGTATTGCAGCTCAGCTTTTCATTCCTTTGCTCTAGAGCTCTGGGAAGGGCTACTACGCCCTTTGTAGTGAGGAGGAGCAGCAACAAGTAAGAAATGCCATGGCCTCTTTCCTCTGTTCAGCCTCCTCTCACTAACATCCCCTGACGTCCACACACGTGAGTAAATATGTGTGCACAAGGGCCCTTTTAAGCCATCAGTGTTCCAGATCAATGCAAGGGATCAGAGCTGCGGAGCTGCAAACCTTGCCCTGCGCAATCTGGATCTCGTGTGTGACGAAGAGATGTGTCTTTGCTCAAACGCCCGGTGTGTATCCTCCCACAGCCAGATCCTGGCCGGTGCTGTGCATCCCTTGGGTGTTCCTGCCATACTGAAAACCAGCAGTGAAACCACTCTGCTCAACTGGGGAGCTGCTGAACTGGGGCCACTTGCGCCCGCCTCCAGGGTTGGATGTCCACACGTTGCAGCAGCGGGGTTTTACGAACGCGTCTTTAAACTGGTTTTGCCTTCTGCCGCCTAGTGCATTAAGCAGAGCGTTAATAGATGTCAAAGTGCTTAACTAAAGCAGTTGAGTATCACTGCTATGCTTGATGAACGGGGAAAAAGAGGTATTGCATCCTACGCTAGACCTGGGGAACTGAATTTGTGGCTCCCGTGTCTGTGTCCTCCGCCATGAGCCATCCCTACCCTCATAAGGAAACGCCAGCCCTTGAAACAACGTGCCCCTCAGGAGGAGCCGGCACCCACGGAGCCCGCCACTGCCCGGGAGACACTCCCACCCGCCTGCCATGCCCACGGCATTGCCCGCTCCACGCCAGGAACACCCGACGCCAGAGACAGAGGAACACTTACGTCTCCAGCGGGATCTTCGTCTGGGCCCTGGCAGGGGGCAGGAAGCAGAAGAGACAGAGCATCATCCACGGGACGGCCCAGGGCCCCATCCTCCGCACTCCAACCATCAGCAGGGGGACCGGCCGGCGGGGTGCGGGGGCTCCCCGCCCTTGCTGCTGCCCTGGGGGGGCTCCCGGGCGGCCCCCGCCATCCTGCCGGGCTGGGGGCCCTGCTGCTGCGGGGCCGAGCCCCGGGGCGACCCCGGCTGCCTCTGCCCCGGGAACGCCGCTCCTGCCGCCAGGCGCCGTCGGGGGTCTCCAGCGCAGGGCAGGCAGCCAAAATCCTGCCGGCACCTCTGGTGGACACGCACCCACAGGTGCGGTGCGTCTCCGTGCCCCGAGGTGCAGCCGCGCCAGGAGGGAGCTCTGCGCCGGGAGCCGCAGTGGCTGCGTAATCCCCTGCCAGTCCCTTAATCCCCTCGCCAAGCAGCAGCAGCAGCCACAGATTTAGGGAAGTGGAGTGGGATAAAATCACCCGGGATTACTCTGATTCCTGAAGACGGGTCTTGGCTTCTCCAGCCGGAGGTCAGGCCATGCCTGCTTTAAAGGGGTCTCATCCACGTCCCGAACACCTCTGCCTGAGCTTTGATCTCTGTCTGACACTGCAGGATGCTGACAGGTCCCTCCGGCAGGTTGCCCCAGCACTGCCTCCTCCCCAGTGGGTGCCTGGAATTGGCACAGGGAGCGTGGGGGCAATGTTGGGATCCTGCAGGTTCATGCCAGCCACTGCTTGGTGCTGAAGTTTGCACAGGACAGGCGAGGTCAGGCAGAGCTGGTGCTTTGGCAGCATCCAGTGCAGGTCCAAGGCAATTGCCCTCCAAGCTGGGAGTGGGAGTCTCGCACTGGTGAGGGAAGAGGAGGGAAAGTGAGCAGTGGGAAGCAAAAGCGGTGTGAAAGAAATGACTCTGCCAGTTTTAACTGATCACCTCCTAATGTGAATGATTATTTATTAATAGTCAGACCTTTCCATTTGGGCAACATTCAATTGAGATTGCCATCCCCTCGTCTGTGTCTGGAGACCAATGAATCAAAGGAGCCCAGTGGGTGAATTTGATGGATAGCAGGAAGTAGCAAACTGCATGCTCGGATGAGGGACACACTATCAAAGCTCATTACCATCACGAGAAGTATGAATTATAAATAACTACAGATATGGCAGCAGAAAGATTATAAATTACTACAGCAACCTGTTGAACTGCTTTACTCTACTGCTGTGAATGAAGCCATTTATTAAGAGTATCTTCCAATCATCATTTGCACCTTTACGAATGGCTTATTTAATATAAAATGCAAAGCCATGCTGTACTGTTAGGTTTCTCACGAGGATGTGGAGGGTGGGCTGACTGAAAAAGCACTGAAATCAAATTAAGGCACGTACTATAGATGTGCTATCGAGTGCAGCACTGCTGCCTCTTCTGATTTAACCCCAGCTGGCAACTAAGCCTCACACAGCTGCTTGTTCACACCATCCCAGTGGAACAGGGGAGAGAATCAGAAGAGTGAGAGAGAAAACTTGTGGGTTGAGATAAAAACAGTTTGGTAAGTAAAGCAAAAGCTGCACTTAAAAGCAAAGTAGAAAAAATAGGAAGTCACTGGGCAGGCAGTGTTCAGTCATCTCCAGCACAGCAGGGCTCCATCATGTATAACATCGGTTTGGGAAGACAAATGCCATCACTCTGAATGTCTTCCCCTTCCTGCTTGTTCCCCCAGCTCAGTATGCTCAGCAAGGTGCCATACAGTGTGGAATGTCCCTCTGGTCAGTTGGGGTCTGTGATCCTGGCTGTGTCCCATCCCCACCAGCATCTTGTGCACCCCCAGCCCACTCGCTGGTGGGGTGCTGTGAGAGGCAGAAAAGGCCTTGACTCAGCAGTAACCAAAACATCCCTGTGTCATCAACACTGTTTCCAGCACAAGTCCAAAACTCAGCCCCATACCAGCTATTATAAGGAAAATTAACTCTATCCCAACTAAAACCAGCACAGATGCACTTTAAATGGGATAGTAGAATTGACAAGGGAAATACAGAGAAGGGAATAAAACCACAAGACACGAAATAGAGGTTAAATTGTATGACAAAGAGGCTGAAAGCCTGTGGTGAGCACTTAAGTAATTACAGGAATAACTCACCTCAGGATAGGAAGGGTTCATCATTTATAACAATCTTTATCCCAGACTGAGTGTCTTCTTGAGAGCTACCATCTTCTTCAGGCAGAAGCTGTGGGCCTGAAGGGCAGAAATTTCCAGATGGTGTTCTTAAGTCTGTGCAAAAGGTTACATGGGAAGGTTGAAATTGTTGTTTCTGACTCTAGGATCTACAAAAAAATCATTTTCTACACACATGAACACTCTAGAGACAGTGTCTTCAGCATACCACATGAATGCACAGCAATTGCCATAGTCAGGATAGGAAGACCTGATTTGGGTCTTAGTAATGAATTTTTCAAATTGCCAAATGTTCTGTGAGGGCTCTTGCCCCAAAAAGGAGTACATACAGACCTGCACGGTCCCAGGGGGAATCTGTAGGCGAGGGCAGTGCAGAGAAATGTATTTCCTCCCAGAAACTGCAGACAGTGTGCCCCCATGGGAACACAGGGAGCTGATTACCCTTCCCCTGAGTACAGCCTCACGCTGGGGGCCACAGAGCTGGGCTTCTGCTGCCTTGCTCTTCCTCTGCAGCCTAAAAAGAGGAGAAGATTGCTCTTAGAGGGGCTAGGACCACTGACAATCAAGGTTCCATTTGTCTGTGTTTACCAGGATTAAAAATGAGGGCTAGCATCCAGGCTGGCAGGCTTCCCTGTCTGGATCCTTCAGGGAAGAGATGATAAAAATTCACATTCTGGAAAAAAAAGAAAAAATCTAAAATGAGATCTGAAAGCAGGAGCGTCAACATTTTAGATAGCATTTTCTTTCCACTTTTCAAGGAGTCATCTAAATAGTTATTGTGAGCGATTTTTGCAGGATCTTTTCACTAGCTCTCCCAGCCACTGTGTGCTATTTGCAGCTGGGACCCAGTTTAATCCAGATGGGTTCTGGCAAGAGCCCTTGTCTGGGTGTGTTTGGAAACCCCTGGAACATTGATAGAAAAGGCAGTGAGACACAGGAACACGCTGAACTGGGAGAGATCTAAATCCCTTTATTTGGATTTATCTCATTTACTGGATATATCTCACTTAACCCCTTAATGATCTAAAATTGCAAGGAAGTAAGAGTTGAAGATTAAATGAAAATAGCACTGAAAACTGAAAACCCCAGGTGCCTGGAGGGCCCTTAATGGGATTAGTGTGCATCCAGTTACTTCTGCAGAGCTCAGCCACCACAGTGTGTAAGCACAGTTGGAGCACGGGAAGGAGATAAACAACGGCAGGATCTGACTGGGGAAAAAGAAAATTAATCCAGTGAGAAAGAATGAAAGCAAATACATAACAAGGAGTGGGAATTTAAGGCTGCAAAAGATATGAGGTGAGCAAGTACAGCAATTCAGAGCTACATTTGCAAAACCACGAGGCAATACAAAGAAATGTTGGTGTGATTTTGTGCTGTATTCACAGGCACAAGGAAAATTTACCAGCTCTATTTATTTCTGGTTTGACTAGAACCCAAGTTCAGTTTGGATTATCATGTTACGAGAAGATACTGGCAAATGTTAAGACTAGCAAAAGAACAAACATCAAAACACTGGTTAAGAAGTGTAGTCTTACGGTGGGATAAATACAAGGAGAACAGGGCAAAATGAAGAAAGGGGGATCTACTCTGTCATGGAATCATAAAGTAGAATCATAGAATAATTAAGGTTGGAAAAGACCTTCAAGATCATACAATCCAACCGTTAACCTACACTGCCAGGTCAACCACTAAACCACATCCCTAAGCACCACATGTCTTTTAAATACCTCTGAGAAAGCTGATTAGAAAGATGCCAAGCACGGCACAACCTTTTGAGGCAACCTCTCTCCATCCACTACGGGTCAATAAGCCACATTTTGTAGCAGCCAAGTGTCTCTTCATTAGAAAGACATCTGGAACAGGGGATATGGCAACAACCTTGAACACAGCAAAGAGAAGATCATGCAGCTTCATGGAGATGAAAAGCAGATGGGACAGTGTCTCACCACGCTTATAGTGATACTATTGCTGTTGCCAGGAGGTTTATTGGGCTGATACTGGTCAACAGAGACTCTTCTTCCCCATGGCATCCATAGTGCTGCTCTCCCAGATAGCCCATGCAGTGAGGCAGGCTATTTTCTGGGTACTCCAGAGCAGTGTCTCAGGGCTCACACAGAGCAAACATCAGGGTCCTTTTTGCATCAGGACTGGGGAAGAGGTTGCAAGAGTTTGGCACTGATTTGTTTTTCCTTGTGGAAACACCGTGCTCTTGCCATGTGCCTGCCACCACTGCACACCTCAAGGCAAGTCTTTGCTCCATCACGATCCTGAACTTAAAACATCTGGGAGATGATCACGTAATAAGAAGAATTTGCTTTGATTTTGAATAACTTAAGGCATGATGGGAATAAACTATGCGGTCTTGTTCACAACAGATGCATTTATCTGAGATCATAATCTCGTGCCTCTCGTTATCTCTTGACAGAACTCCTTAGATGTGTATCTGGGTACAAAAACTCCTTTCTGTCCTGGTGAAACATTCTGCATAGGAAACTGCTCTGTCACCAGTGTTTCAGCTTGTGTCTTGTTGAGGAGGCATGAGGACAATGTCTCTGGCTTGTCTGGGTAGGTTTAACTGTTCCTTTGTGTGGTTTGGAAAGCAGATGTGTAGTGTTTTGCCAATACCAGAGAATCCAAACTCCCTGTCTCAGCAGCTGCCAGGAGAAGGGGGCCCTTGCCAGAAGCAGTGATGGAAAAGCACTTTTAGTCATGGCTTTATGGCTGGGCATGCAAACCTCTTCTGATCAGTTTTCAGAGCCATGGAGAGTCAATACTCACCAGCTGAGTTTGCAGAGGTGTGGATTTGATAGCTGAGAGGGGATGGGGAAGGAGGTGCTTCTGCACCAGTGCTCATGCTGCGGGCAAGACCCAGGCTGGGGGGGTGTCCCTGCAACTGAGCACTGCCCTCCCACTCTGTTTGGTCATATCAGGGCCTGAATAACCCCAGCTGGCCTCTGAGAAGCTGCAATGAGGCACGGAGATGCAGTCTGGTCGAGGACTCTGTTGGCCACCTGACTGGCAGCACCTGAGATCTGGAACATTTGGAATGGTGAGACCTGACAGATCTTCATCCCCGGGTGGTGCTGGGTGAGCACAGCCTCTCTGAGTGCCCCTTCCTCACTGCAACCCGGGTGGGAAAATACCTCCCTCCTTCACACGTGTGTTTGGGGTTAAATTAGCTGCTTTTAACACCTTCCAGGTACAGGGGAAATGCTGTGCATGGAAGGGTTCTTCTGCCACTGGAGACTGGGCCGATGACTATCAGTCATCATAAGGAGACCCTGATATGACTGCACAGAAAAGGCACACAAAAGCCTGTTTACCATGGGAATGCACCTACTACCTGCATACCTGGTAACACACTAGAATCTCTGTAGGGCAGTACAGAGTCATTTCTAGTGTAACACAGGGGGATTATACAGGGGAATATACAGGTACCCTGACTGGCATGTAGGCAAGTATTACACCACTAACTCCTTTCAGGTTGCCTCAGAAGCAGTAAATAATGCACGAATGTCTGGCCTGCAGAGCATCACGAGGCATCAGCAGGATGACTTGGACCACATGCATCCTTCTAGACCCCACATCCTACCCGTGTGCTCAGTAAATATCTGCCTGCAGACCCATTCATCTGCAAGCCACGTGCTCTCCCTGTAGTTTATAGAAGCAGCCGCATAGGTGTCATGTTAATTAATGCCTTGGGCTGGTTACTTTGCCTTCTTTCCTTTTTATTTTTTTTCCACAGCTTCGCTCTAAATTTAGACTTGTTTAAATACTCCAAGATGAAATAAGCTTTTTTTTCAATTTGTTTTTGCTAGCAGCATTTTAAACCCTCATCAGACACAGTGTTCTGAGCAGCAGGAAATTGAGGGCACAGAGGAGACACCAAGGGAGAGCAGAATGCATAGGAAACAAAGAGCACTGAAGCACCTTTGCATCGCCTCTGAACCCAAAGCAAGAAAAAGAAGAATCAACTGAAAATAAAAAAAGGAAAAGTAGATGAAAGCAGATGCTCTGTTTGGGGAGAACTGTGAGCAAAATGCAGCTTTCCTGGGTGATGCCACAAAAGCACCCAGAGTGAAAGCCATCCTTTATCTCTCCACTACCAAAGGGTTAAACTTAATATTGTCCCTTTCAAGTCCACCTGAAGGAACTCGGTTGAGAGGAAGGGAAACCCCATTTTAAAGAGATTAAAGCCTTTTGTGATAAACTGGCTGCACTAAAACAGTTTTTTGCAGGAGGAGGTTTGCATTGTAGGGAGTCCCAGGAACTGTGGTGCATCAAGTGACTAAATAAATTATACCACTTATTCTGTTAGTCTCTATGCTGCAAAGCCCCTTGACTCAGTGCACATCTAGCAACATCATCTATGTTGCCAAATCCTTTGTATTAAATGTGTGATGCAATGACCCCTTTCAGGGAACATGCTACAGATACCTCCTTCTCTCTGCTCAGTGTGTAAGGATTCAGGGTTTTGCAGGGCTATCAGGACAGAGGTATTCAGGCCAAATTAGAGTTTCTTCAGCCTGGCTGGGCTGGAAAGAAGGAGGGTCCCTCCTCCCATGTGTTCTCCTGTCAGGGTCAGCAGGTGTGGGGGTCGAAGAGACGATTTATTTGCCTTTGTGGTTTGATGTTACTGCCTCACCCATTTGCTGATAAGGATTTACTAGGTAATGACTGTAAGGTATTTTGGAAATATAGGGTGCTGTCTAATTCTCTGAGTTTTTCCAGAAGGAGACAGCAGAACCAAGACAAATGACCCTCTTCTCACTTGGCAAGTGATCTGGGGGTGCAAAGCACCAAACCCATCCGCTTCCCTTTCCTCCCCTCCCCTCCCCTGCTTTATTAATCAGTTTACACGGGGTTGGACTGAGCCCACAGGGTGGTTTTATCTGTTCCCTGGCTCTAGGGGTGGATCAGGGAGCCAGTGGAGCTGGGCTGCAGAATGTACTCTCTATAGTGATCCAGGCGTTAAACATCTGCCTGTCAGGAGAAATGGCATCAATACAGATGAGCTGACTATCCCCAGCGAAGTGTCTGTGGGCCACGGGCTCTGCGTCTGTGGGTTTGCATGGCATGTACAGCAGTTGTGCCTGATCCCTGCGGAAGCTGCTGCACGCTACCAGAGCACAAATAAAGGGCAGTGTCCAGGCAGAAAGACTTTTTCTTTTTCCTTTTTTTTTTTTTTTAACCTTTCAAAGATGTCCTGACAATTTTATTTGTTCTGTTGCTGATACTGAGTGTTCGGGCAAGAGCTATTGTAGAAATGGCATATTGGAATTTCTGGAATATTCGGAACTCAATTAAAAATCTTAAAAGTCTTTTTTTTTTTCCCTTTCATTTTGATTTCAGAGAAAGGAGCAGCTTTGCCAAAATACTAGGTCAGAAATTATAGCGTTTCATGCTTTTCTCCTTCGAAAACAGGATTACTTTTTTCCCCACAAAAATCAGAGGCGATCAGTTTCAGTGTGATTAAAGATAAAAGCTGGGCTTTGGATACATTTTACAACACATTGATGTAGGTGTAGATAAAAACAGTCCATTCTTTCATGAATATTAATGAAAACATGTTTTGTGATTTTTAGGCCATCATCAATTGTTATTAAAAAAACCTGACAGTTTTGAAGAAGAGGTGGGGGAAGGCTCCGCAAGGCTTACCATATCCAATTAACACCATTTTGCAGCAGCTTGTGTTTTGCTCCGAAATTACTCTGTACCGAGTGTGAAAGGTGCTTCCCTGACCTCCAGCTGCTCCGCGGGCTGGCGGGGGATGGTGTTCACCCGTCCAAGCACAGCAGCACAGGCACTGTCTCCTTTTGAACTCTTTTAACCTCTGGTTACAATTCAAGTCACTTCCCGTCACCCTAAATTGCCTCTGAGTCCGTAATTAGCTCCGTCACCTGCCAACTTCCATAACACACACTCATTCTTCCTCCCTTCAACATCTGACAGCATCTCGCTCGGCGAGCAGCTTTCAAACAGATTTCCCCTCCACCCCAGGGGTTTTTGCGCTGTGAGCCTGCCCTGGAAGGATGAAGATACAAATCATGTTGGGCCCAGAAGGATCATTAAATGCCTTCTTTGATTTCCTTCAAGGAGCACAAATGAGCTGAGGAAGCAAACCAGTGCATTTCTTGCTGGCATTTTTTGTTTATGCTTTTTAACCCCCATCGGCACGGGATGATAGAGCTGGTAGCCCCCCTGTGGTGGGTGAGGTCTCTCCAGGTTACAGCCATCTCCTCCCAACAGGGGTCCTGGCTAAGGAGAACATCAATCCCCACCCCAAGAAAGAGGGTCTCTCAAGGATTTAATTTGGTCTGGGCACATATGTTCTGAGAACAAATCATCTCTCTCTTACCGCTGGAACGTGTAACACTGTGCAAAGTATGTGTCCGAAAAAATCAGTTTCTAGCAGTGTCACTTCTGCTTCCTCCTGCTGTTGTCAGCATCTGGGCAGAACGTGGGACAGGCAGCAGAGAGACAGGGAGAGCTCAGCAAACCATTTGCTTGGGATGGGGACAGAGCAGTCTGCAGCACGCTTGAGATAAGACTAAGAACTGCGTTCACTGTTCGTGACAAAAAGTGGAATTCAGGATTACCAGAGGTATAGATAAATAAATATTTAATAAATATAAAATTTTCATAAAATAAATAAATATTTCTAAATTTTTTATTGTAAGAAAGAAAATTTATATTCCAAGTTGTGATGTCTGCCTAAAATCATCTGCTATTTGCTAAAGCAGCACTCCAGCTCCTGCCTTCTGATTAGTGCAGCGTCAAGGCTGAAGTTAACATCTTTCTGAGCCAGAGGCTCCTGAAGTTTCAGGCAGAAGCCAAACAGTTGTGCCCTGAGGGATTCCTTCACAGGAAATCTGATGTGCATAAAGTAGGCAGAGCGGTGCTGAAAGCTCATTAGTGATGGTTGCTTGCTGCAGCTCTGACCTTAGCTTAATTCGTTCAAGTGATGCTGGAGTTAATTGGCACTCTTGGTTTGGAGTGATTCCCTTCTATAACTGCAGTTTAAACCTAGACCTACTCAGCTCCCCGGGCCTATAATTCCCCTAGAAAGAAAAAGCATTTCCCGGGCTTTTCTTGTGCTCTACTGTACGGTGTCACACTTTGATAGCCACTAAGCTATTTTATGGCTGCGTGGAGCTGGTTGGAAAGGGCAAGTCCCCGTGGTTGCTATCACAGGGCACGTGAGAGCTGCACCCAGTTGGGAGGGAGAGGGATAACAGCCTCTTCCACCATGGGAAATCCATCATGCTGGTGGTGGCGTGACAGATGTAGGTGACATTTCCACTGCAGGCCAGGTCAGGGCTCTCAGCTGAGCAGCCCCATCTGTGACTCAGTGGCTGTGGCTCACTGCGATGGGACCTGCCCTTTTGGCATTAGTGGTGTACACAGTCTAAATTTTGTCAGACAGGTCACGCTCAGGCTTCCCCCTGCACTTTCCACCTATAAGACTCTACCAGCCTCTGAGTGTCACCCATGTGTGTGGAGCTCAGTGCTGGAGGAAAACCATGACCAAACACAGCACCTGGGTTTTACAGCATATGTTGTTATGCAGCCTTAAGGTTATCTGTTCTCTGTTGCCCAGGCACAGGGACAGCCCCCTCTACCAGGATACTCCACCTGCTCCAGCAAACTCCCCTTACTCAGTGTGTTCCTCCACTTTGAAAGCTCCAGCTCATTTAGGGGGTAAATTCCTGAGACTGGCTATGGTTCTCTGGGGCTGCTCGGGAAGTTCACAAGGCCAGAGACACAGCATTCCCTACTCCACCTGGATGTAAATTAACTGTGCCTGGGATTTCATAAGTCCTTTGCTGGGGCACCTTCAAACTGTGCTGTGGCTGTTGTTACAGCCCTCAGTAACTGGTCAGCCTTGTCCCATCTTTAAAGTGCCATAAGCTTCTACTTGTCTTCTAGAGGTTTTCCAGAGCTCTATTGATATTTTTTTCCTAATATCTGTCTCCACATCCAGCAAGAGCTATTCTTTCCTCACCTACCCAGGCAGAACCAGCAACCGGAAAGGTTACTTACTTGCAAAGCCTTCCCTCCAAGGATGGTCTCTAGCAGCAAGGGCAGGCTGATGTTCTTTCTGATCTCACTGACCTGAACATTTGTTGAGGGTGATTGGGAAAGAGGAGAGCTCACTGCTTTCACAGTCCTCCAGAAATGCAGGGGGGCTCCAGCAGGCTTTCAAATGCTACACACTTGGGCTAAAAGATTAAAAAGAAGTAAGCTAACACATCTAGTATGGAATAAGATGGAAGCAGAGAATATCAGTGTAACTAGAACTCTTAGAACTGATTGCTTAGGAAGACTAGGAAATCTGACAGACTAGAATAGCCACGGAGCCCTTTTCCTGCTTTTTGGCAGAGAGGACACAGATTAGCTGGATTTAGTACGCTGCTGCACATGTTAACCAAGTAGAAAATTGTTATTAGCTCTAGAAAATTGCAAGTTGGGCATATGGCAGTTCAGGGCCAAGAAGGTGTAGAAAAAAATGCAGATAATATGCTTCGAGCATATGGACAGCTCAGTTTCTGAACAGGGGCTTTGTGGAGACAAGGTGAGGAGATCCTGTGTTCAGGAATCAGGAGGACATTTTACCATTCATGGTGGTTTTTGGCATTGCTGGGCAGTACTATGCTGGGCCCTGAGATTTCTCTGGTGTGTGAAGTCTGGGGAGGCAAAGGACAAGGACAGAAACAGATTTCAATAGCTCAACAGTCCACTCTATTTTGGCAAACTCACATTTGTGGGGGAGTAGCTAATGCACGGAAGGTTTTTCCTTTTCCTCTCCCACTGGAAATGGACCTTTTGTTAATTGCAATTTTTTCTGAAATGCCAGTAGCAATTGCTCACCTCTGGACAGGCCACCAAAAGACCTTTAAGACTGCCTTTAGGTTGCTGCAGTCATCTGGCAAAAGAAAAACGTTTCTAAGGAGGAAGCGCAATAGCATCTTTGTCAGCAGCACATCTCAAATCACATCAGAGACTGAGCAAAGAGCCGAGGGAAGAGCAGACGTTAATGGTACAGGAAGGATAATGGGAAACTTGTACCAACTAGCCTCTTTAGTGTCAGCTTTCTTGCACAGCTGGAGAGAGTACATTTTGTAGCAGCAGTAATTTATTTTTTGATCAATACAGGAATTGCATATGAAAGTACTCTCGCTCTTCTGATCATTCCCGCTGGCTTTGTTCATTTGCCTGGCCCGCAACAGGCACAGGGCACACCAGGCTGCCAAGTGCCAGCCACTGGGATGCTGCAGAAGAAGGGAGAGGGGAAGAGACTCCTGCTGGGGGATGTACCACCTGCAAAAGTAAAAAATATAATATCAGAAATCCTGCATTTGTCAGGACTAATTTTTCGTTGCTAGGCTGCTGCTGTTGCCTCTATCTGCTCCTTGCTTTTTCCAGTTTGCACTGCCTACACAACATGCTGATCTCTGATGAAGTGCTACATCTGGGAAACAGAGCAGTTTTGGGCTGGACTGAGGGATTTCTCAGTCGGCTGCAAACAAAAATGAAGCGATGGGGAAAGGAGTGAAGCCCCAGTGAGGCGTGACTGAGCATCAATCTCTGCCTGTGCCTCTTGACTTCTTCCACGACCTCTATAAATCCATTATCAAACCACTCTTCATGTCCATTTTAAATGGAGATAGTATTTCCTTCTCTCTCCTTTGCATGGGTAAGGTGTATAAAAAGCACTTGTAGATACTTTGTATCTATCTAGCTGTTTATATAAATGCACTTTTAGAGCCATGTTGAAGACAGGGAAAATACATATAAGAAACAGAAATCCTTTAAAATCATGTACGAGTTCTCATCCAAAAATGTTTTAGTAGATTATGAAATCACTTCCAAAAAAAGGAGCATATCACTTTGGGTTAAACACCAGCCAGAGTGTTTATATCCCTCTGTTCTGCACCTGAACCTGCCCATGTTCCCCACCCCACCATCTGTCCGCTCAGACCTGCCCCACAGCACCAGTGTAATTAAGCAGGTTGTTACGGTGTGACAAGATGAATCCCTGACTTTTTCTATCATTTCCAAAGCTGATATTTTATTTCTGAGATCTTCCCATTTCATAAGCTAGTTTCTTCAAGGTGTACACAGCAGCACTTGCAGAGTGCTCTGCTTTGCACAGCCAGGGCTGTTTCACTGGCCTGTTCACGTCTGAGACACGAGTGCTTGTTGTCTTCATCTTTGGGCATCCGACTATTCAACACACTTGACACTGAAGAGAATTTGTCTGCTGGATTTAGCAGCCCCCTGCAGTGAGGGATTAGCTTAGTGTTCTGAACTTTAATGCTCTCTAAATTTCTGCTTTTATACCAGGAAGTGAAAGTTTCCTGAAGAATATAATGTTTCACTTGTGCTTTTCAATCTTCCCTGCTTCCTCTTCCAATTTTCACGCCTTCACTTCTGCCCCCCCCCTCCCCCCCCTTGGGAGCCCCTGGTGGCCTAGTGGTTAGATCACAGGACCTTTACCGCTGAGGCCTGGGTTCGATTCCAGCCAGGGATACTGCCCGGGCAGGTGGAGCTCGTTAGCCCTGTAAGGCAATCCACCTACGTTCTAAGGACCTCGCTGCCACCGTCCA
>JAWMRA010000041.1:66589910-66640784 GCA_035584735.1 Pseudotriccus pelzelni
AATCCAATGCGCAGGCTGGAAGGTGTAAAGACCTTCCCCGGATCTTCGTTCGCGAAGACTGGCCATTTACTTACTTCTGCCCCTTAAAATGAAAATTCCCAGCTTTTGCTTCTTTTTTGATTTATTCACTATCCTCTCAAAGACCTTACTGGATTTTCTTGAGTGCACAGCCACCATTTCCTCACACCTCTCAGTCAAAGGAGTTACCTGGAGACTCTTCATGTTTCTACCCATTCCTTCTACCCTTCCTTTGATGAAGCTCATGTGGTCCTGCTTACACTCTTAAGACATTCCTAAGTCGTGGCACACTCTTGGTGGGATGTGATCCACTTGCAAGTATCCTCTGGTGATGGCTTGTGCTTGCTCTTGGGGGAGACAAATGTTACAACATCTCCCCGCAGCTGCTTTGCAGGATCTGGAGGTGGTGATTATAGGAATTGAGGCGAGGATAAGAAGGGAGGACACAGATTGTTTGGAAGCACTAGATTTTGGCGTTTAGGGACACAAGCAGGAGAAGGGAAAGGCGAATCACAAGAGGGCGCAGAGACAAGCAGTTGATCCTGGTTGCAAACATATCTCTAAAAAAGATGGGAATTACATCTCTGCTGCCAAACTTCAAGCATTAATTGTGCAACTCCTGAACAGTGTTTATGTTACTACAGCTTGATGGCTCCTCTAATTCAAACTCTTGGCCTTAGCCCACTGCATCCATGGGGGAAGCCAGGAGAGGAGAGGCAGGACTTCCGTGATAAGAATCCAAGAGGGGAGCCTCAGGCATTAAAAAAACCTCTCCTTAGATGAATGTGAAAGGCAGGCACTTATTACTAAGTGGTAGGTCTGGGGCTACTGCTCTAAGCAGAAAGAAGGCAGCTGTTAGTGAGCCAGACTGCTAAGCAGCAGTAAAAATGAAGGAAAACAGAGCTTTTGTTCCCAGCCTGAGTAGCCCTGCTCTGGGAGGGCTGCCAAGAGCCTGCACGCTCCTTTCCTCTCTCCCTCTCAATGCTGTATTTACAGGCAAGAGCTGAAGCAAAACCCACAGGTGTGTAGGTTTCTGAAGTGACATATTAATAATATCTCTCTCCATCTCAGTGTGTTTCAGAGGCAGATTTCAGGTATTGGTGAAGAGATCTGGCATGAGTAGCTGTACCTGCAGAGAGAGGGTGTAACAGAGATGTGCTGCAGCAGCCCAAGGCAGTACAGCAGCTTTGCACCCAGCCCATGGAGCAGGGTGGCAGCACGTGGGCAAGAAATGCGTTAATATTTATGTAGGATCCAAGGATGGGATTAGCGTCCCTCTGTGGTAGCAGCTGTAGGACTGCCATCGTGGCATGGCATGAAAGCAGGATATTCTCTTGCTGATAGTAAGATGTCATCCTTTCTATTTCTTGACTTTAGTCACCATACGCCAGAGGGATTTTCCTTCTGCCTTTAGTGACTGGTGAAGTTTGTGCAGACACATTGTTCTGAACTGAGAGCTTGCTTTGCTTTTTGTGGAATTTGGATATAGTAAGAAAGGTTTTTAATTAATTTATGCTCCAAATGGTTTAAAAATGTTTTGTTTTCTTTTTTTTTTAAAATTACATGTATGACTGAAGCTGCTGCTCTCAAAAAATGTGCAGTGAGTTCCCATTGTGTACACCAGATGTTTAGTCTAAATTCATTCTTTGGAAGTTTTTATGTTGTTGCTTACGTATTAAAAGGAAGAAGCATGGAGATTGCTTGTAACTCAAATTCTTTCCACAACAGCTATAACCTAAAGGAATTCCTATATTGAACAGACTTTCTCCAAAAGCTGTTCTTTAAAACGACCTAAAAATCTTGTTTTTTCCCTCTCCCCTTTATTTTCCCAGTGCTTATTTCCTGCTTGTTTCAGTAGTTTCTTCAGCTACCCATACAAAAGCATTCTGGTTCCTGCATTTCACATTCACTTCCATGCTGGGCAGATTTATATCTGAGCAGCCTGTCCTGGTTTGATGGTACAACCTCCATTAAATAAAAAAAATAAAATAAATGAAGGGAATATTCATCCCAACATCTGCTGTATTCCAAGGGAAGGTAGGCTCTGGCTGTCATGCGAGTACTGGTCAGTACAAGGTGGTGGTGGTGGGGAAGGCTAACTTTAGCCCAGACACTGTAATCTCCCAAGCTAAATTAGGTTTGTACTGAGGCTTGCCCTCAAAAGGATCCTGTCTTTCTGCTGGGTCTGGGGTGACATCAGGCTCATGATCCCCAGTTACCCTTCGTGAGGGTATCTGCAAACATTCCCAAGGATGTCCACAGACAGCCAAGGCAGGGGACACAATAAAGTCATATTTTGGTCTTGGTGCCACCATCCAAGTCTCGATGTCAGCAAAGAGGCAAAGGCCTTTGCATCCCAGCTCCACAAAAGCTTCAAGCCAGTTTAACGCAGTAGCACAGCTCACGTCTCCTGCCTCGCTTTCCTCTCCCCACATGCCCCCTACTTAACCCCCTGGCTGCACACCACAGCCATTCACTGATCCAGGCTCCTGGGCTGCTGCCCACTGAGCTCATCTATGTTAAAACCAACCTTGGCAGGGAGGAAGTCTTAACCTGGACTGATTCTGCTGCAACATGCGGCCGTCTTAAAATAAAAAGGGAGAAAAATTAATGAAAAAGGCAGGAAAGACTAGTGTGGGAGCAAGGATGAGAAGCCAGGAGTGGGTGGCTGGGATGGGCCACAACCCTTGCTTCTTCAGTGTCTTGCAGAACCCCATTTTCCACTTGCTGCTTCTATATATGCCAAGCTGCCTCCTTCTATATTCCCAACTCAGCTGCGCATGGATTTATTTCTAAAGGCCAGAAGACGCTTGTTAGAGAAATTCACAGCAGTTTGGAAAAGGCAAGGACTTGGAAGAGTCTCTTAAAAGTCATCAGAATTAGCAGTAGAGTTTACTATAGGTTGCCTGAGGATTAATTTTTTAGTACATTATTCATCTCCAGGCCTGAAATTTTGCCTTTTTCTAGGTGTCAGGGATCCCCCTGGGTAAAGCTGCCTTCTCATAACATTTTTGAACATTAGAGCCTCAAATACTTCCTGAAAAATATCTTCTAATTTTGCCTTTTCCTCAGCAAAGATCTCCAAGTTTGCTAAAATACTGAACTATGATTTTAACATGTCCTAAAGGGACTAAGATATCTCCAATACCCTCCACTTTTATGACTGAAATTCAAAGCTCAACACGTTCTAAACAGGCTGTCAGAGGAGATGAAGCATCCTGCCTGTTCAGCTGCATCCTGCTCCTGGAAAATTTTATTTTGCTGTACCATTTTAATTATTCCCATTGCAGCTACAAGAAGGAGTAAATAGAGGGGCAACAGAGAGCTAATGAATAAAAATCATATTGAGGATTTGAATTTTCTGTAAGAAAATACTTGGATTCCTTCAATGAGTATTACGGATTTCCATGATAAACACTGACAGAAATTATCGTTTGGGATTTTCACCGACTTTCTACTCCTTGATTTCCTAGTTTAATAGGTGTAGAATTTTCTGAGGAAGTGGACAGTGGTTAAGTGGAAGTACATTGAAAAATAATATCAATACAAGGCTGAAACTGGGATTAATGCAGAAAAGAACTGCTGCAACTTCTGGAATTCTTGCTAAGCCACAATTTACAAGCTATTTAATTCTACAGGAAATAAATAAAAAACCAACCAACCCAACCTACCCAAAGCAAGTAGTATATTAAGAAATACATAGACACTAAAAATATTACATATGCATTCTGTGGAATCATTTAAAGCAGTTAATGTGATCCTTACACATACTCCGATTTTCTGCTTGCTACCTTTTTTTCCTTATTCAGGTAAAAAAGCAGGCCCAAAGTAAAGCAATCCTAACTGCTGCAACCTTCTCTTCTCAAAAGGCCTTGTCATCTTGAGAGCTCCAACACTGTCTTAAAAAAATAAAATGAAATAAAATGAAATAAAATGAAATAAAATAGCAGAACCTGAGCATTCACAACCATTGTATTCAGAGGTAATCTATCAAACCCAAAATAATCCTTCTGGTGTTGTGCACAGATCTGGCTGCATACAGGCAGCACCAGCTGATACAAACCTGCTAAAAACCCACAATACCAAAAACCAGAGATGAAGTTTTCAGTATTAAGTGAAAATCCTCCAGGTTTCCACAGTACTGAAAAGCTTTGACTATATTTCTGGAAAAAACCTTTTTCTAAGACAGATACTTCAGTCTGTAGTAGAAAGAAGAGAGAAAGGGGCACAGCTCAGTTTTACACTCCAAGCTCAGTCTCCAATTCCCAAATGGACCTGAAGAAGCAGATCCTGTCATCTGAGATGGAAGCCTAAACATGAAGTTTGTCTTTATTTCTCAACAGAGTTCTCCCACTACTCTTCGTCTTCTGTTCCTTGTCATAAAATTTAGTTTCCTTCTGAGTTTGTTCTATTCTCTTACTGCTGTTGTTCTTGGTAAGCAAGACAGTAAGCTAAAACAGCACCTCCCTTCTTTAGCAACTACTTTCTTTCCTTCATTCCACAAAAGGCAAGTTTATGCCTCCTGAACAATCCCAGAAATCCCTTACAGCATAATACAGTGAGAGCAATCCAACTCTGCCAGTGTTACTGGGTGTAGATGTAACCAGAAGAGAGGGCAGTGAAAAGAAATCCTGAATTAGCTCAATCCTTGTCTGCTTTAAGATAAGCTTCAGCTTGTCAAGTGTAATGCCAATACTACAATGTCATAAGCATCAAGAGTTAACAGATTGTTTAAAAAATATGCCTTTAATTTTTGTAAGTTGCTCTGAAAAGCATCAAATAAAGAGGTTTCTTAAATTTCTACTTGCCTTTTTGTAAATAAAAATGTTTCCCTCGTGAGTAGAAACCCTATCACAAACACAGCTTGAGGTGCATAAGGATTATTTTTACCCACCAATTACAGAAGTTCTATACGTCAAATGAGGTATTAACTATGTGTCCCCATCATCTTTAAATTGCACTCTCAGATAATCCAACATCACAGATACCAATTACGCATGTATTTAGTTTCAAACCTTTTTGTGTAAACTGTAATTTCTTCCACGCCAGTTCATTCAGAAATCATACCAATTAACTCAGCAGAATCCCATAAATTATAATGGCCATATAAATTACGAGGGCTGCAGGATTAGAATTAGGTCTTGCTATCTTTGAAGTCTGCTTTTCCTGGTATCTGCTCAAAATGTTCACTTCACTGCCCCTGTAAGAATCATAAGCAATTTGGTAACAAAATGGAACTAGAGTAGGACTTGCTGTCTGCCAGTTCTTCAGTGAAGGGCAAGTCTGGCAGCTTTGTGGGCACGAGTCTCTTGGGGTTATTTGCTTGTGTGAATAAAGAAAGTATCTCTTGACTTTATTTTTTGCTATTGATTTAGAGCCTTTCCCAAGGAAAGCGAGTGAATTTCCCCCCTCCCTGCCCCATTGCATGGGTAGGGGGGCAGGAGCAACTGTTTGAATCATTACAACTGCACTAATGGAAACCTGCATGAAGAACTGTCACAGATGAGGCTACTGAGTTGTGCCTACCTCAATGCCCACAGTAAAGAAGGTTGTGGAATCATTCATGGCTTGCAGTTTGGGTTCTCTGCGCCCACAAAAGAAATGCCTCCTCAGCAACAACTGTGTGTTCCTAGAGTGTAGTAAACTGGCACTTCAGCAGCAGATGCTAGAGAAAATATACAGAAAAATTCTTTCAATCATTTATTCGATTTGATTTAAGACCTCACATGTCTTCTGACAGTGTAAAAGCCTTTTAAAGTCATACCAACAAGTGACCCAACAATCCTAATTACATAGTCCATGGTACAATAAAATGAAATCAGCACACAGTAGGGATTATCCATTTTATTTTCTTAAGAAATGGATCAATGAAATCACTGTGCTCCAGGAACACACTAAAAAAAATTTAATAGGACTTTTATACCAGGTAGCCGTTCCCTTAACAAATTTTCACATTGCTTATAATAATGAAGATCAGACCTGGAATAATACAAACATGAATCCAGTGCAACCCCAGAGCTATGTGATAGCAAGTACATTCACAACCCCCCTCGCCCCCCCGCCCAATTCCTCAAAACACCTGCAGAATCCCATTTCTACATCTAGCTAAAAATATTCTTGTCAAAATAGAAAAAGATTTTGCTACAAAAATGTTGGGGGAAGTCATGACACTTCATCTAAATTGCTTTGCAGACAACTAAGCAGGATGATCAATCTTCCCGAGACTTTCCGTTCCGCGATTTCACCCGGATTGTCACCCGTTCCTAAAAATAGTCCAACATTGCCACCATGTGGTCAGGGATGGGCACGTTCACCGGGACAGCTGCACAGGACGGCTCAGGGAGAATGCAGGACAAACACCCAGTCAAAGAATGACCACACTGCAAGTAAAAAAAAGGGAAACTGGATCCCGAGAAATGAGTCCTTACACGCAGGGAAACCAGTTCTAAGTGTGGACCAAGATAAGAAAAATAATTTAAGATATTTTGTGGTTAAGTCTTCAGTATCGTGACGCTCCCCTCGCTAAAGGCACAATCCATTTCTGCTCGCTTTTTTTCCCCTCAGTACAGCATGTCTTTGCCAACAAGCAAAATCCATGCGTAAGCACCATGCCTAAGACCATTCATTTCTTCAAACACAAACATACTTGAAAATTTCGAAATCTTTCTTCCTGGAGTTCAAGAAGAAATAGAAATTGAATTTTTAAAAAAAAAAAAAAATCATCTTTCACACAGACTTTTTCATCGCCGCCTTTCTCACACTGAAGAGATATGCTTCATAAATAATATTTAAGAAGTTGTCATCATTCTGCAAAAACAAAACAGGGAGTTGTTAGCAGGATAGGCACTTGGACTAAAGAGATTAAAAGGTTATTTATTCCATTTTATGGACCAGATACTTCTCAGTCTCACTCTGTTTGAAAAAGCTAGCAATAGGAAGGCCATTTCCTTTACATAAAAATACGTATTATTTCCAAGTCTTGCCAAGCAGTCTTATAAGAAGTGGACATGACTGTACCTCAGCAAGTAGAAATGAGTACACAGAAGGCAGGTTTTCCAGACTCATTATGGATTTATTCTTGCATGATAACCCAGTGACACCGCAACCTTGTAATTCCCTCTCTTTACCACCATTGACCTAGGGATTTCCTTAAACTGTGTGCTCCATCACGTCAGTCATAATTCCAAGCACGTCTAAAGGAAACACCTTGGGTCTTGATCCTATACTAAATCCTACCTGGGCAAATCCCTCCATCCTGTTTAGCTCTTTTAGGCTTAACACTCCTAACAGATGCTGCTGCTTTTGCTCTGATGCTTAACTTCTTCCTTCTGGAGAACAATTTGCAAGGAGGAGGCAACCCACATTAAGAAAGAATGTTATAAGTAGCTCACATAAACATATGAGGATAGTTACAATCAAGGTAATATTTATGGAAAATCAGGAGCATCCAAGATTGTAGTTTTATATAATGGAAAATGACAGCTAAGAAATTGGCAATAAATAATTTCCAGGTAACTCAGTTATTCCTAACTACCACCAAGAAAAGCAGGGTTAAATACATACTTTACAACTATAGAGTTACAGAGGGTAAACCCCAGTTTTCCTTGACTTAGTTTCCTTTTTACCTTTATATATATTATCCAAATATTCAAAGTATGTAAAGACTGAATAATGAGGGTGGACTTTTTTTAAATCCCAGAATAAAAATACAGGGAAAGATGAGACAAGCCTCTAATTTGTTAAAGATACTATTTTCTTTCTGGCTTTATAATGTAAATAGCATTTTAAGTAACTTCAACATTCCAATAATGACTTTTAATTTTATTCCAAAGCCAGACAGGGACATAGTTTTGGCCTACAAAGCGGACCCTTAAACCTGTGCCTCTGTGTCTTGTGTTTTGTAGCGAGGTCTTTAGTTATGTAATCTCTCCTCAACTTCTACTCTTCAGATATTCATCACACAGCAAGTCAAGGAAAAAAATATTCATAATTATGCATCATCCCAGAGCAGTAAGCAAGCATCTCAATGTTGTTAATGCTTTGTCACAATTAAACCTGAAAAACTGCAGCAAAAGGGATTTCATTCAACATAAGTCTCTAATTCAAATGCTGAGCTGAACTAGTATATAGTCATGTTATCTAACCCATAGTTTAAAGTTGCTCACACTCATCCTGCAATTTTAATTTCCCGTCTGAATTCCTATTACTGCTTGCATGCATCTCTGAAATATTTGGCAGCTGGGATAATCACCCATTATTTATCCTTAGCTAAAAATATAATAGATTGCTCTCTGGCTCATAGGCTGACCTTACAAAGCTTTCAGTCATTTTGTTCTTTTCCATCAAAATTATTATCTTTCCTGAACCCAAAATCAGACACATTAATCAAAAAGCAGCTGAACCACCAGCGTGCGAGCAGAAGCTCTCACACCCCCAGCCTATATCATGGTGCCCTGTTACCAGCCATCCACAGAGAGTACAACTTCCAACATATATTTTAATTATTCATTCAGCCTCTAGGCAGACACAACTGATTCTAGGGTGCTTATACCAAAACGGGCATTGGGATTTTAAGCGACTTGGGAGAATCCTTGGAGCTTTACCTGGATCAGGTGTAGAAGTGTTTCCTGCAGCTGCATCTTCGTCATGGAGGTGCTGTTGGCCACGGCTGGCTCTGGGGTTTGCAGGGGCAGGAGAAGGTTGGCTGAGCTGGCAGCAGGGTCTTGGCTGGCCGCTGCCAACCGCCCGCTGTCACTGGCTTTTGGTGGAGCAGGTGTGGACTGAGTGAACACCATCGGGGACATCAACAGGGTAGGAGTCACAGTGGCAGGAATGCATTGAGGTGAGATTACCTGTCCGTGTAAAAATAAAGGCATCAATTGAACCTATCCACCTGACTCTATGGGAATGGAGAGAATGAAAACTGTGGAGAGGTTGGCAACAGGCACAGAGACTGCTGGAGATCGATACAGTGATGTACAACTCCAGCTCAGGACCACCTATATGGGCTATTTCCAGATGAAAAGGGCTCCCATCCAACTGGAGATTGGATTCAAGTGTGATTACATCTATCTGATAGGCACACGATCTTAGGACAAGAGCATTTTATTACAGAAATGCGACTACAAGTAAATATCAGTAGAGAATACAGCTGTAGAGTCTTCTACACAGGGACAGTAAGTCCGTAAGTTGAATCTTTGATAATATACTTACATGCAAATATTACCACTAAAGACTCATCCTTATACTAAAAAGTATTTTCCAATTAAAATTTTCACATTACTCTATAAATATGCATATGCATATATTTTATCTTCTCATTTTACTTAAGGAGAACGGAAAAACCCCAGAGATTAAGTGATTTATCTAAGAGTCATAGCAAGCTGGTGGCAATGTCATAAACAGAACTCCTGACCAACACAGAGTTGACAAAATCAAAGTGACCCTCAAAGAGAATGAAAGCCTTGATGCTGCAGCAGTTCTGCAAGTTCACTTGGTATCCTAACCATGGCAACCTGCAAAGATGGGTGTCCAATAATTTTTAATTTCAAATTTTGCAATGCATCTTGGAGCTGTAAAACACGTGGGATTAGCGAATACTATCAGATGTAACATACAACATAACAGAAAGTTAATTCACTCAGTTTGCAGACATTAGACCTCTCTCCAGGTAATTCTACTAATAAATCTCGATCCTAAACAGCCATCTTCTGGATATTCATGTGTCCAGCCTTCTTTCAAAGAACAGAAAATACAAACTAATTCATAGGTGCTCACCAAAACTCCTCCCTTTTGGACTGGAGCATGATTTATTGCTATTATATAAAGGTGAAAAGCTACTGAATCACTTCATTCTGTGTCCTGGGTTACATTTCAGTTTTGAAGAAAAATTAAAATTAAGAAAATAAAACTGAGGTTGCTCCCCTAGGTATGCAAACCCACATAATTTAGTATTAAAGAACATTCCTATTTTTGTAGCTTGTCTTACTCCTAGTTACGATCGTAATACCCAAGACATTCCTGAACTATGTTAGTGAGACCAAAACACAAAAAGAAATGGAAAGAAATGAGGAAGCACAGTTCTCATGCTGTTTTACAGAAAAATTAAGGAAGCAGAAAGACTAGGGGTTAGGAAAGACTCATGGATATCAGAGAGCATGCAATATGCACCTAATGCAAAAACCTCCCCTACTTTTTCAATATTTACCCAGGTAGGTAAATATTGTTTCTGGTTCTCAAATAGAGAGTACTACATCAAAACTCTCGATCTGCAGCTTTTTTCCAACCCCATGCCATGTAATCATAACAGTCATCATCAGATCTGAGTCACAAGCTCCTGAACGAGCAGAGGTTTCACTAACTCGCTGTAGGTTTGCTCCAAATAGTCAGGTAGTGCTTATGTTTGCTCACCTCTGCTTGAAAATCAACACTGAATTTAGAAGAAAACCAACATGAGTCCGAAGTGACATCCCCCTGTGGAGTGAGACGTTTGGACTGGGCACAGATATTCTCCTCTAAGTGAGAGGATTCTCCTCCTGCCTCTGGAAGACTGACTGTCCCCAGACACTTATCATAATTTCTGCTCTACTCACTCACGCTGCTGAAGTAACTTCTCTTTAATTTACCTCCAGAAAAATTGGCAGGGTTTGCTTAAACAAGATGACTCTTCCTAATGTGATTTAAAGAATGGATATACAAACTGCTCTGCAAGGGCAGAAACCTCCCGCAAAGGGAAGGTTGGGAGCAGCTGGAGGAGATAAACTGTCCCACTGACATGGCTGAATCTGCTACAGACTATGTCAGACCTAGATAGCACATCCCTCAAAATCAAAAGACATTTTTCTCTGGAGTCCAAGGCAAATAAACAAAACCTGAGACAAACTGTGCTCTTAGTAACATGCAATTTCTCCTGTCAAACATGTACACGTGTTGTGGTTCAAAAGACACATGAAGAATTATGTTTTCCCAGCACAGAAACGCCTTTGGTAGGATTTGCCAAGCATATGGAAACTATATGGAATGAACAATATTGCCATCTACTGGTGACACAGCCAACATCTACAGGTTAGTGCAAAACTTCAAACATTTGGGTCAGAAGTATAGAAAATAAACATCTCTTTTTTTCAGTGCACCGCATTTGTGTCTGTACACAATATTAAAATGTATTTTTTGCTAGGAGTTCATGCTCAAAACTTTTACATAAACCACATGGGTTGTTTTTTGGCTTTTGTTTTTTAATATAAAGGCAAATTTTCATTTCAGATTCAGATCAGATCACCTTGAGTCACTGGGACAAATGACACTCACCAGAAAATGGGATGCTGATCTTGGCATTAACAGTGCAATTCCTATAACACCATACTTTTGCAGAAAGCACTGAAAATGCTCTGTAGGGACATTAACAGCCTTTGGACCAATCTTACAGCTTTGAGTCACAAGTCATAACAGCCCTTCCAAAATTCTGTTGATCAACTTCTTTCCCACAGAACCTAACCCGAGTTGCTTGTTCACCCAGCCTCTACTAAATTATCTCCAGCTTTATCAGGTCAACACTTAAATCTCTGAGTCACTAATAACAGAGTAGGAGTCTACTGTCAGCTGTGCAGCAGTGAAGTAAGAACAATGAGAAAGGTGCAAAACAATTGTTGCAGTATATAGGAATCCTCCTCTGAAGCCCAAGTGCTCCCTGAGATATCACTCTGATATTCTGCGTGGCTGCTGGCAGAGAGGTGACATGGTAGCTGGCAAATTCACATAACACCACGAGCTATGGAATGCACCGGATCTCCTGGAATGCAAACTGGCACCTCTGTTGCTCCTGCGTGAGCAGAATCCCATGAGCACCAACCACTCCTCTGGAACGTCGGAACATCAGCACCCCAATGGGTGCTGTGAGCCTCGAACAGCTTTTAGTGGCATTACTTAAAACTGAAAACATCCAATCTAAGCACAGCTCAAGAACTTTAAATGCAGTTAATTAAAATAAAGCTGGTTACAATGCCAAGATGGCTTTGTCTTTCAAGTTTAATTTAGAATATTTTAATTGATGTTTAGCTACAGAATTTTAAATTAATTTTTGAAACAAGTTTAATGCACCTATTTGCATTCCTCCTGTGTGTTTACAATCTCCTGCTGGAACTGCAGTCAGGACAACGAAGAAGCAATGGCGTGACACTCACACCAAGGATACAAGATACCATGCACACACTCAGAAGATGTAACACTATGTACAAAATACACTCTTGACTAAAAATGCTCCAGGAAACGAGAAAAATGAGCTGCAAGAGAAGTGGCCTTCTGCAGAAAAGATAAATTTATGTCTGGGTTCTTGTAAGCACTTTTAAAACCATAATTCTGATTAACATAAACACTTAAGCACACATGTATCTATAATCAGGATAACACATGCCTAACACTGAACATATCCTTAAAAGCCCACTGCAGATTAATGCTTTTTTATTGTATCTGAAGCACACGTTACTCACTGTCTGCATAAGGAATACTTCACAGAATAGGGTTGGCTCCGGACCAGACCGAATGCTTTCAAGTATTATTCTTCAGCTTTTGCTTTTTTCTTCTTTTATTTTTTTTTTCTCCTTCTATTTTTTTTGGTAACTGGCCTTTTCCTTTCCATGTGGGAGATCACAGTTCTTATACCATATGGAGATGCAGCAGAAGCCAATTTAAACTTGGACTTGTAATGTGTCAATTGTGGAAAAGACTATTGCTTTCATTTTCTTAGTGCTGCTGATGGATTTAGGGTGTTCCTTTAATATGATTTTTCCAACAACAGACATTGTCCAGATACCTCTCTGTTCCTGTCACTTTTTAGAATTTGCTCTTTCTGTATGCTGAAGTGTAGTAGAAGAGGCAATACCAAAAGGCAAATAATTACAGAGAACAAACCTTTTGCAGCATTTGTTGTCAGAATCTGCTTTGATCAATTCTGCATGAGCATGTGCAGATGTATTTGTGCCAATTCAATTTCACTCCCATGTCTACTCTGCAGGCATGGCAGCACTTAAAGCCTCTGGTCTACTGCAAGGATGATATTATAAAAAGATTAACGTTGGTTTTAAAAGTTGGTTTTTGTCTTCCAGGTTTTTTTCCAAAAGGACGCATATTTCATGTGGCTAATTCGTGGCTTCCAGAGGAACACAGGCTCGCTCCTTCATTTTTAGCCTCCCTGCTTTTGCTTTTTTTGGCAATCTGCTGCATGTGAAAGAGGCCATTCCTTCCAGACTGCAGAGCTTTAGGTGTCCTAAACAACAATTAGTCATGCTTTCATTATCATTTTAGTCTACGCATTAAATCTGAAAAGCAATACTAAATGTGTAGGAAGAGCTGCATCTAATAGTGTTTCGATAGCAGCTGTGGCTGTGTCAGCCTCTGAAGCCACTCCTAGACAGTCTCAGCCTCCTTGGTCTGCTCACAGCCATGGAAAAGGGGATTGAGAGTCTCAGTTGCTTCCCTTTTTTTTTAAGGTAAACTTGCAGCAATAATCACAGTGGATGAGACTTGGTCCCGAGAAGATTTTTCTTTTCTCACAAGCTAGTGTTCTATTCAAACTCAAGCAGTAAAATTGTTGTAATTGCATTATGTCAGATCTCAGTAAATGCCTTCCCATGTTGCAACTAATGCTGGCATCATTTTTTTTTTCAAATATACACAAATAAAGTTATTACCCATAGCAGCATCTATAGGGATTTTTAATCTGAAAAAAATATATCAGCATATTTCCTTTTTTCTTATTTATGCATACTGACTTATCATGTATAGCCTGTCATTTGCCTCATTTCACTTTTACCTTCAAAGTAGGAATGTCTTAGGTCCTTATGCTATCAGTATGTGTACCAGCGAATCAGGCACTTTCTTACATTCAAAGCAGGCAAGTTCCATTCCCAATGAAAACAAGTAAATTTTTGTGACTCTGGATCCTCTTTTTATTCTTTAGCTCTCCACTGGAAAGTCAGTTAACATCTGTAAGCAACTGATTCTAAATAATTTTAATGACTAATCCCCAAAAAACTCTTTCACACAGATTCAAAATCATGCTGCATTAATTAAGACAACAAAAATAATGATGCTTATTTGCTGTATCAAATTCATCTCCCTCTGACCTCCCTCGTGGAATTAGAAAATGCGACCTGTCATAGACTCAGTAATAGATGTGGCCTTTGTATTGTTAAAAGCCTCTTCACACAGAGAAGAACTTCCTAGCATAGGGAGGATTCTTGGAGCACACTGAAGTATTCTGCAGTCTTTCATTCAGGTTTTGATAGAAACAGAAAAACAGAATAGAATAGAAATAGAACAACGGAATAGTTGCAATAGAAAAGCAGCTTCTGAACTTTACACTGAAAAGGGGAATGCTTTTTCAATGGGATAGGTAACTTCCAGACTCGGAGCCAAGTCGTACGCCAGTACAGCACAAGTCTAGTGGAAAGTCTGCCTACAATAAAGGAAGTTGAAAAGGGTTTCGATGCATCCCTAAACAGGACATGTAAAGACATTCTAGTGTAGAAGATCCTTTAGAAAATGAAGTTGTTAAAGACGGTAGTTGTCCAGGATGGGACATTTTGTAATTCTACGTGCTGCTCTTCTGAAGACCAGAAAAAAGTTCTCATGAGAGAGACACAGTCTCTTGGCATCTTCTGAATTTTTTAAGACACCAATCTGACTTTCAGGATAAAAATCACCAGAATTATGGGGATTTGCTTTTTTGATGGCATTCAGGTACTGGACATTTTTTCAAAATAATAGATAGCAAAAAAAAAGGAATAGCTAATGAAGAGCTAGAAGTAACAGGTGTAGCACAAGATAAGTAATTCACCAATATACAAACACTTCAGAAAGCTGCTGTTAGAAAACAAGGGACCTTTTAAGCATCTTTAGCAACTGCAATACAGAAGAATACATATCTACACAGAGAAAGCTATAGTTAATTTTGTAGAACAAATTATTAAACCCAAAATATTACACTCATTAACCAGCAATGACACACAACAACCTGAGCCTAAATATGGGAACTGAAAAGTAGGTGACTTTTCAAAGGGCCTCTGGAAAAACCCAACACTGCAGTATTTTTTGGTCATCACTGATGTGCAAGAGACGTGGCCTTCAGTATTTACAATATCACATTTTGGTAAATCAGAACTTACCTGATGTTGCAAAATGAATGATGTGCGACATGTAAGAAAACAGTAAGAAGAATATGCTGGCCAAAAGGAAGCAAAGACTAACATAATAAATCATCAACTTTAAAAGATTGCTAGAATTTTATTTATTTAGTTATAATTTTTAAAGTTCCCCATTTACCTGAAAGAGCGCACTCTGTTTTTCTGTACCCGGTGCCTTTTCTATCCAGGAATCCAGTGGTTTCAGTGCGTTTGTACTCTGAGTAACAACAGGAAACTTAGCTGCCAATGTAGGTCTGCTGGATACGTGCAACTGTTGTTCCTGTTGCACTATCTGGAGTTTTTTCAGCAACTCTTGAGGTGAAATCACCCCAGAACTGGCTGCTTGATTGCCAGAGAGAGAAAGTGGCTGTCTGGGAAGTTTGGATTGTTCTTTACCAAGTGTCTGAGCCTCTAAAGTCTGGCCCGGTAGGGACCCGTTGAAATACACCAAAGGTGGCTGGCTCATGTTATTCACTGTTGCTGCTGGTGCTCCCACAGCAGCAGGAGTCCTGCTGAACACAGGAGCCGTCGAGTTCACAGGTCCTGTCGCACCGGGGTCCATTTTCATCACTGACCCTGACTGACTCTGCAACTTCTGCAGCAAGCTCTGAGTGCCAGCAGCATCCTGAACCACGTGAGATGCCGCAATACCATGAGAAGTCACAGGCTGGAAGAGTCCTGTGAAAGTCTCACCCACAGGGTGGATATTGCCGTTTTCGCAGAGCCGGTTCTCAGGGAACTCGGCGAGGGGGTGAAGGTCTGTCCCACGCACCATCAGCTTCTGGATGGCCGGGCAGAGCTGCTTCTCCGCAGAGGGCGACTGCCTGCTGGGCTCCTCGTAGGACAGCGAACGTACCACACCCTGCCTAACAGGAAGGTTCTCTTGGTGCTGCTTGTTAAGTGGTTCTGAGACATCTTGCTTTCCAAACAGTGCTGTCAAAGACAAGTGCTGTGGTTCAGGGTCCGCATTCTGTGAGGGGACAAACGAAAAGGGTAAACGTAGTTCCCTCATGTGTAAGTTGCGTTAAGTGGTGACAATATTTAGCCAGCAGTATTCAAGGAAAAGCTGAGAAAACTGCTATGCTCTTTTTTCCCCAAGAGGATTTTTAATAGTTTTGTCACATAGGAAGGGCAAGAAGACTGTTGCCAAGCTGCTAATGTGGGAGAAAAATCACTGCATCCGAGATATAGCACTGGCTTTGCTTTAAATATCATGAGAGAGCATCATCTCTTTCAGCCATCAGTGCAATATTAGTAAGAGACAGAAATCTGCCCGTGTATGAAGTAGGGCTGATTCTTGTGCATCTGCTGGTCACAGCCAAATTCAGTTTTTAGGATTCTGCAGCGTGATTTGGCTTGAAGATACATTAAAAGAGACTTTTCTTTATTTAGATTAAATTATTTCACCTAAAGAAAAAAAATAAAACACAAAAGCTATGGTCCAGCAAATGACTAGAGCAGCTTGTGATCAAGGAAGCATCTAAAATTTGAAAGACTAGTATTTCTTTGTTGCATCAGGATAGTATATCTATAATTGACATGCTTCCACATCGTGTGGTGGGGGTTCGGGAGCTTTTATAACACAGATTAGTTGTGCATTAAAATCATTCCTTACAGTGGTTCCATCTCAGATTCCTGCGCTGACCTTCCCACTCAAATAAATATTCCTACAGGGTTCCTTGATTACAGCAGCACTAGTCAGAAAACACACAGCACATTTTACCTTGCTCTGCTGAGAGAGTCTCTGATGCTGATTTTCACTAGGCTTCACTGGAATCGGTTTGATTAGGTTGGGGTTGTTATAGATTGCAGAGGAACTGGTTATTTGTTTTGGCTCTGAGCAGGTCTTACACTGCAACAGAAAAGAAGTATCTTTTAGCGGTTGTGACAATATCTTTTCCCCATAGTTCTCAACTGTAGCAAAATACAGACATAAACAGGTATTCGGTAACCAAAAATACTAATTGCAGCACCAGTTATGAAGTATAATGCTGCTGGAAGAACTATAACAACTGCAACCTAATTTTCTAAAACCACGAGGCATACAAAAAATGAACACTTGATTCCAAGATTTCCCCAGTATGAGACTTCCCCCTAATTTAAATCTCAGTACTTTTTTTGATCTTTTGCTTTTCCTGTACTTAACAGAACATAAAATAATTTTTAAAAGCACTTTAGAAACCGAGCAACAGACATGCTTTTCCTGCATCAATAGGCAGCTAGAAGTAGTTTAGATCCATAAAGGATAAATGTGCCCAGAAAGAACAATGCCTTTTAAATGCTTTTTTCAAAAAGCAGAATTCTAACTCAAACTCTTTTACATAAATCTTCCGTTTGTGGGAACTTGGAGGATGCACATACCAGCACAGAAAATTAAAGATTTAATCAATTTGTAGAATCAGTATGTTTTCTTTTTAAATATGGCAATATTAATAACAAGATTTATAAAAAGACGGGCAGAGACAAATAACTGAAAGTGATCAGGGACATGGAATGACTGTCACATGAAGAGAAAAGGGCATGATTTAATTCAGAAAAAAACCACAGAAAATGTTGCATGAAACAGATAGAAAAGGAAAAGGTCAATAAGATGCTCCTGTTTACATTGTAAAATATAAGAATATATTCAATGAAACAAAAAAAAAACATTTGGTATACAAGGAATGCTACTGTCAGTAGAAAAGAAAACAGTATATTGGAAGTCATTGTCATTTGATACAACTGAAACCAAAAAAACTGGAAAGATTTTTCAAAGAATTATCCAACAAAAAGTTAATTCTATCCAACAAAAATATTCATAGTTAATTATCTGAATTTGATGGGCTCTAAATTTTATGCTGCAGGACAAATGGCTGGGTGAGGAATGATCAATTTTGGTTTCTCATTCTTTCCTCCAAAAAGCCCAGTCTCGTGTGTTACTGGGAACAGAACTTTGGGGCAGACTGTGTGGACACACAGCAGAATCACTGCTGTGTGACTATGAAAATGCCAGTGTCCTTTCCAGAACTTTCTGAGACAAATTCCTTAGCTCCTTAGGCTAGGTGAGAAAATAACCCCCACTCTCAAATATCCAAACCGGATCATTTAATCAATTTCTGACACCTACTGCAGCAATAAACAAAGACATGCTGGTGCCAGGGCTGCTCAGTAAAGCAGAACCTGAGTTCTCCCGGGGACTTAAGGGGCTCTAGGAGGTCCTGAGTGCTTTCTCTGCAACATTTGTCCTCAGGAATCCCAGGGCCCTGAGGCTGCTGAGAAAGTCTGGAGTGACGAAGCCTCACCTGGTGGGGGAGGATCAGGATAGGCAGCATGAAGCCCCTATTTGATCTATACTAAAACAAGTGAAGATGATTTTGTTTTTCAGATTGGACAGATCCTGTATGATACTACACAGACCAAAACTGCACCTCAGCAAGATTAAATAGCGCTTTTTTTCTCCCAAACTGTTCTCTTTGTAATGGTGCTGCTTTTTCTTCAACATACCTCCTTCTTACTGCTACTTTTCAGCATAACCCATATAAGCTTTTTCTTTAACATGGTGGATAACATACTCTTGAATATTTCACAATGAGTTCTGTAGAACTTAAATAATATCCTTATTTCCTCAGGGTATTTTAATAGGCTGAATTCTTCAGAAACCACAAGTACCTTAGATTCCACTGTCATACTCTGCATGATCCCAGAACTAAGCATATAAAAATGAGGCGAGATACAGCAGAGTTTAACAGAGTTATCACTACATGAGCATTTTTCAGACCAAATTCCTCAGCAAAATGAACATCAGTATACACAAAGCCTATAGGGAGTGACATTGACCTGACTTGGTATCATTGCTGTGATTTAATAACATGGCTACTAGGCTGGTATCAAACACACAGTACATTGTAGAGAAAAAAAAGCTTGTGATGATTTTAAAAGAATCTGTGACGATCTGAGCTCAGAATATAAGGGCATTTTGGGAGGTGGGGAGCATGGCCTTGCTGATGAGTAAGTTAGGAGCGCCAGCATGACATTTTAAGTCACTGTCAGGTAGACAGATAAAGAAGATACCGGATGTCATCATCAACAAACAGAAAAAAGCAGTATGAAAGAAATGTCACCATGCTCTTTAGTGATAAAACCAGAGGAGCACTCATCAGCTACAACATTTGCCTTTGTCTTGTTCAGAACTATGCTCCTACAGAAGATGTACAAGAAATCAAAAGGTTCCAAGATCAAGCCAAAGAAAGGCTCAGCAACATCGGAACAAAACGTGGTGAATGTGAATCAAAAGGAGCAAGAACATCACTGAGGATGTTGTGTTGAGTTTGGTATAGGCAGAGACATTTGAGGAAAACAACTGCTCTGTGCTGTGAGATTTCATAGTCTACCTGTGCGATATGAAGCTCAAGATGAACAAGACACTGTCAAAGGAAACAGATGATGGATAAGCACAGAACCTCAGCGCTGCAGTTCTTCTGAAGCAAATACCACGTCACATCCCAATCTTATGCTCTGTAGAGAAAACCTGCCTTTGAGACATGTGAGCTACAAAGAACTGACATGAACAAGGAGGAGATGCTAGAAGGTCTGATACAAGGAAAGAACATCAGCCACAGCTTGATGGAACTTTGAAGAGCTTTGTAAACTGATGTCTGTGCTGAAAGAAATCAAGTGGGCTTTGAAGTCAGAGCTCCAGTGCAGACCTAAAAGGGCATGGAAAGTGAGGCTTCCTACCTAGCTGATGTACTGCAGCCATAAAATGACATTAACAAACTGTCACATGAAGGTGTACAAGGTGCTCAGCAGAAGAGAGTTACTAAAGAGGATAAGAACAGTCTCACACAAGAGCAGTAGCAGCAAGGTTTTCCAGTAAAAGCCCTGCTTAAGTGAGACGTATAGAACCACTTCAGATTGTTTAAGCATAATACTGTCAACTTAGCATCATCCAGGCTGCCTACGGCAGTGCTCTCAGGAAAGCTAGACCCTCTGGATCCTACCATCAAGTCTCTCACACAGTCAACAAACCAAAAGCTAGACACCTGAAAACTTTGAAACTCTGAAAACTTTGGAACTATGTTTCTGTTTGGTCATGGTAGTACGAGTGGAACATTTTGCTTAAAAAACAGCGAAGGTGCAGGCAAAGAACAGAAACACCAGTCCAGAGGTCATGCTTACACACTACCAGAAATCATGTTCTCACCAAATGGTTGTGTGTCCTTAGCAATGAAGAAAGAAGGTTCATTTATATTGGACACATCAAGCAGACAAAGGACATCCACCTAATCTGACCTTTACTGGATCAAAGACAGTGTGGTAAGTGGGTAGATGCTGGAGAAGATCTATACAGCACAGAGCTAAAACCTGAGCTTATCCTGCACTACAGGGCACAGTGGTTAGGGAGAAACACATTTCGGCATGCTTCGTTCTGTACCCTCAGAGCTCTTCAACTGTTTATCTCCCTGGCTATCCTTATGAGGCCAGCTAACACCACTTTTTCTTACCAGAGATCAAGAGAAGACAAGTGCATAAGAAACGCATTTTCCAAAAAATAATTAATTGGTTTAGCATCTTAAAGCTCCATTAAGGAAGAAAAAAAAAAGAGGGGGCGCTACATATTTTATTTTGCATGTAACCTCTAAACGTGTAACTTAATCTGGGAACAAGATATACTCTTCAAAATTAGTTACACCACTACAAATTGAGCAAATTTCCTTAAAAGTTTTGAAAACTGGTGTTCTTATTCTACAGCTTCCAATACTTTAAAACACTCTCTTCATTGAAACAACAGAGAATTCAAAAAGGAGCACAACGTATTTCATAACTGGTTTTAGCACATCAGCATTTTAATTCATAATACATACACTGGCAAGAAAGCAGATGTCATAAAGCAGCCAAAAAGCACAACTGCTCCAAAACATATTGACATTAAGCACAACATTGTCATTGCTTTTATCTGTCACACTCTTTTGAAATTTATATTGGTAACAATACAAGAAATCACACATATCCTGCTCTTAAGAGGTAAGACACTCCTAGTACTCATGCTCCAGATGAAGAGGAAGTTATCATGTTATTTTTTGATTTCCTTGGCAACCCCTTAAAAGCAGACAAATTAAAAGATGAAGTAAGAAGCAAGTTTTCAAAAGATCTTATCTGCAAAGGGAAAAGTCCTAAAAGTTATTATTTAACAAACAGAATTTCCTCTTCTTTGTCTTGATTTTCTGTGTGCTAATGTAGAAATGGAAGGTAACTTCTTTTAGGTTTATTACCTCCTTTTCATAGAATCTGGAGACAGCTTAATATTTTTCCAGTTCTCCATTTACAGTACTTTAAGATTATTTAATGGAAACCTCTTAAACATTTGGTAACATCTCAGATCACACTTTCTAATGCCAAGACTAGATGCTGATTCAGTATTAAAACATTGAAAATATACTCAGTTTTGGAAGTGTTTGTCAACCATAATACTTAAAAACAGAAGATACAAAGGCCCCAAGCTTCAAAAGAAATTATACCACAACAAAAAGGGCTACATTTCACCATAACTCAAACAGTTTGCTATTATCTTTCTGAGGATGTTATTAGTAGCTACATTTCAGAAAAAAAAATAAACATAAGGAATTTAAAGGGAGAAAAAGAGATATATGTGTTTCTAGACTCAGAACACTTATGAGCTTTATTACTGCATGACAGCACGTAAGCAGTACAGGAAACAGCAGCAGGAACCTGCAGGCTCTGTAACAATTTGCAGCTATATATGAATAGTTAAAATTATTAGATTTTTATTCCCCAAAGTAAAACATTTTTGATTGCTCAATAATAGAGAACATTATTAGTCCATTAGTTACTTCTTTATTTAGAAGCCTCAGAAGACCAAAGAAGCACATGGGCTGAAACCATGCTACATTTCAACCTTTTCATTTCCTTCCATTAGGGCCTGAAAGTAGCTAACAACCACAATTAAAAGCAGTAACTTCACTGTCAAAGGCCTCCTCTGAGCGAAGTCATTTGTACAAACCACAGGAACTATTACCAGGTGAACATTTCACCCAGAAAAAGGGCGCAAGGTGCTACTCCACAAGTACAGGAGCTCTGAGGATAAAAATGAATGGCATTTTATGCTTGTTCTTACCCTCTACCATTCAACAAATAATCAATCATACACATATTCTCCTTCCAGAAGTTTTTATTGATGGCATTCATTTCTTTTGAACCTCTGGAAAATTCTGTCAGAACTTTTCTGCCAGCCACTCCACAAAGCGAGAGAGCATGCTGTCCAAAAGCATTTTCACTTTTGAGTAAAAAAAATTCAAAAATTCAAAAACCGAAACAAACCAAAATCAAACCTTTTATGTCTCCTAACTTAGAAAGCAGGAGCATGTTGGCATCACAGTATTACCAAAAAGAAACCTCCTCTTTTTATAAACAGCAAGTCTCACCTTGGTATACTCATCTTTGGCCTTGGTAAGCATCCGTAAGATATCCACTTCTTTGTTATTAGCAGAGTTCGTGAGCATTGGGGACACTCCTGTTCCCGTGCCCTGCTGTGCTTTGAATTGTTCCTGCTGAGTTAGGCTGAAAGTTGGAGGGGAAAGGAGAATATACAAGACAAAAATCCAGATAAAATATAAAAAGTATAACCACAACTACTGTACAGTGCTTAACTGAAAGTAAAATATTTTTGTTTTCCCCCCATCTACATTAAAGCATGTATCAAAAAGACCTCTATTAAACCCATAATTTGACATGAGATTAATTTGCTCCAATCTTGAATACACTAGGCCATAGAATAAAATTTCTGTAACTGAGTCACAATTTCTATATCCAGAAGGAGCAGGGAATTTATAGTGTTATTCAGTTCTGCTGGTGGTGGAGGATGGCAAACACACACAAATCAGGCATTAACTACTAGCAAATGACCAATTTCCTGCCCCAGCTGTTTTATTATTATTGTAGAATGCTGAGAATTAAAACACACAGCCAATTGGCTGAGCAACGGGTATTTTTTATCTATATGAAATACTGCTATTATAAACCACTACACGTGGTTTACATTTGCATGAATCCTCTGAAAACTGGGTTTTATTGTAGTAAATTACCAGTTTGAGAGCACCTAATCACCACCAACTGAAACTTGAGCTATTTAACTAAAATGAGCTGTCAAAAACCTGGGTTTCCTAGGGTTCATTGCTTATTTCTGTAAATTCATCCCCAACAATTATTTCTTGGGTCACAACTGACTCACTTTAGAGCTGTAGGATATACAGCAAAACCAACAAAATAAACTAAATAAACCCCCACCACTGTCACAGTCTGTGTTTCACAATGTTTTGCCACTGCAAAATGAAAAGCAGCAGGTAGTACTTAAAAAAGGATATACAGAGGAAACATGACTACCTTCCCACCCAGTATTTCATCACAAATCCTATCTGGAACATAGTGGCAGAAGAGTTAGAGCACTTTGCTAGAATTGAGATGTGTGAGGATGAGCCTTGTGTGGACTTGTACTGCAGGGCACATAAAGGGGCTTTTGGGCACTCGGCAACTTTGGCAAACTTGATGTCACTCCCTCAGCAAGTCTCTGGCTACAGAAGCTGTTCAGACTGAGCTGGATGACCCAAAAAGGAGAGTTCCACAGGTCTCTGCATTATGCTTTGTTAGCACCTAATGCTGCCAGCTTGACTGTACCCATTTCCCATGGCTTTTCTTGGGATGATAAAGACGTGGCTCTACATCATCCCTCCTCCTGCCCCTTGCAAGATTTGTGATGCAGTGATATATCCAGGCCTATATGCCATGGACAACTGGAATATCCAATCACTGCCTGCTCCTACCCGGCCCCTTTACTATATCCTCCACATTATAGCTCTAAAAAATTTAGATTGCATATGCTGACAAAATCTGTGAGACTTCAGCTCCTTCCTCCTCCAAGCAAACATGAAATCCTGCAGAACTTAGTCATAAGAAAAGGGTCATTGCAAACAAGCCCATAATGAGGCCATCCTGAGGGTAGAGCATCCTGGACACATGAAGAAAGGAGTGAGAGTGGAAAAAACTATCCGTGACTTCTTATATTAAAATCCAGCTGAGAATACAGTTCTCTGTGTTTTCCAACTTGACTGCAAAATTAAAGCTTCTGTGATATGTATAAAATAATAACATCTTTACGTACATGAAAGTAAGGAATTCAAAGATAATTGAAGTCTTGTTTTGTATTCCAAAACTAAACTGAATTTTGTACATATCGCTAAGAAATGAAGAAGCAGGAATTCAGTCAGGGTGTACAAACAGGACAAAACCCATAGAAATTGTATTAATATAATATGCCTTCATGATAGCCCGCACTTACCTTGATTGAAGAAAAAAGGTAACAGCAACATTGAAAAACAAAATCTCCCCAAACTGAAAAATAAATTAACCCCCCAAAGAATACAATTCTTCAAAACAGATCTCTGAGTCATCAGGAAATAAATCATATCAACTGTTACATCAGATGTAGCTGGAAAGCTGCACTACAAATTAGGAAAAAGTATTGCAGTACAGTGACTTATTTCTGATTATACAAAATGCAGGCTTGACAATTGCAAAAAAGTTTATAAATATAGGTTTAAAGCAGAAAGGTATGATCATCCTAGAAATATAATGTGCATGTACGTACAGAAATACATACATAAAAAAGCACATAAAAAAGTCTTGTTTACCCATCACTTACTTTTTCATGAGCTCTGCAATTCTTTGGCATTCTTCCTTATCATAAAACCAAATCCCATATATGGACACTGTAAATGCACATCAAACACAAACTATGAGAATCTCCTCAGACAGCAGTTCTACCTAGTAGATATTTAAAAGTGACCTGTAAAGGAATTTTAAAAATTTATTTCTGTCTTATGTTTTCCCCATCAATAAACGCAAAAAGACACCTGAGTCCTCCAAAAAAAATCAAAAAAGATCAAAGGCACATCTCTAAGCATGTAAATTACAAGCTCTTAAATATTCAGTAGAGGCACAGGTATTTGATCCTTTTCTTCAGAACACTAAACCAGTTTTTTTTTTTTCTTTAAAATCTTTTTCTCTGACATTTTTTTCAGTTGTCATATCACATCCATTAGACTGCAGTGACTGGCATCCTGCAGGGAATGTTGCATGCATACATAAGTAGGAAAATCTGTTTAACTTTCAACAGACTTCAGGTCTATCTTATATAGCATCAAAGTTGTTGAAGTAATAGGAACATACCTCTGCCTCCCTGTAGATTTCCAATAATGCTGCCCATTATTTTCACCACAGAAGAAGTAATTATCTGTAGCCAACCCCAAGATTAGAGTTCTGTGCATAAGTTTAGATCTTCTGCAGCAACAACAGATTCGAATTTACTAGTAGTTCAAGATTTTCAAACATACACACTGCTGATGAAACCATCATGATGATAAGAACCATAATGGGACTGTAGCTAGTGCAGGTTCCATAATCATCCTAAACAGGGAGCTTGTTTCCACTCAAAGCCATGTGATATAGCTCTGGTAAGAAAGCCTGGGAGTAAATCTACAACACTGTCTCAAAACAATCTGTCCACATTTGTCAGGGTAACTGTCCTAGTTTTAACCTCAGCCATCTGCTGTGGGAAGAGGAAGGCTAAAGCACAAAGGCTTAACACAGATCTTCCCATCTCTATCACCACAACCTTGTGCACCATCCATGTTCATGGTACCAAATAGGTAGGTGCTCTGTTTCTTCCCCCTTCCCCCTCCTATCCTAATGCAAGCAAGACTTTTCCCTTAACCTTACTAAGAAATGGCAGTTCTTAACATGTCTTCAAACATAATAGGGGCTAGATTTGTTCTGAAAATGAATTTTGTTTGAAATGGATTGAGTACCTGCTTAAAAACAATTGCAACACTGACCCTGATGATGTAATATTTCCTTAGATCAGCAGAACCCAACAGCAATAACTCCTTCAATTCCACAGGGGCAAACCCATGGCACATGAAGTGTATGTTGGCTTTGTTAGTGTTTGGAAAGAAAACGAATTCACAGCTGCTTGTCAGACCCAAGTGTAATACTTTTCTCCATTCCCCCTCAAATTTTCAGCTGTGTATTGTCTTCTATAGAACTAAAAAACAAACTGTTTGATGCAGCACATTGGTGAAAAGTCTAAACTGTCCCACAAACCAACAGATACCCTGTAGATATACAAAAATTGACTTTTAAAAGATGTACTGTCCTTTTCATGATCACTGAAAAGTGTGATGATTTCTATTATTCAAGTAACATAATACGTGCCAGCGGTTCTACAAATGTGCAACCTAAGAGCTGAACTGCACAAATAACCTCAGGTTTTTTAACATAAATATTAAAATATGCATGAAAATATACATTAATATTCTAGCACATTCCAACAGGCATCCAATAATAAATTGTGAATGTAGAAGAGTGTGTGAACTCACCAGGTTCCAAAACACCAACTTGTTATGCAAAACTACACACTCTTCTGACGAAACACATTTGAAAACTTGTTGTCCAAATCACAAGTATTCTTCAATGCAACAACACAGCAGGCAGACTGAGAGCCCCAGACAAATCAAATTTGTTTTAATCAAGATTCTTCTTTGTTATAAAAAAATCTCCTGTGCCGAAGAGTAATGATGAAATTTCGGCCATCTGCTCCATCTTCCCAATTTATTTTACGTCTGCCACAGCTGATGGGACCATCAGTATGAAACACAGGTTGAGCAGCTTCACCTTTTGGCCAACTGATCAAACATGTCATAGACTATTTATGAATATCTAATAAATCTGAATGCTGACAGTCCCTTGGAAATGCTGCAATGCTTCTGGCCTTTACAAGTTGAAAGACTGGAATCAACAGCTAGTTGATTCCAGCCTAGTTTACTAGTTTATCTCAACTCATTGACAAACACAAGTAAACTGTCTGATAACCAGTATAACAGGTCACTTCAGGTTTTACAGAACTACAACTAGTATTTTGAAACAGAATTCCAACAAACACAAATGCATTTCGGATCACAGAATAATGACACTGGGTCTGTCCCACCAAACCAGACCACCACCCTTAACTCCAGCTTTAAGTCAGGATACTGCAGATCCAGAGACCTTCAGCCTAGATGTCAGCTGAGCTTCAAACCCACTCACAGTTACTTTCTCACCTCAGTTAAATGCTACTTTCAACTCAGATTAGGAAGCACGGCTGAAAGTGAGCTAAAACCAAAGCCCAACAACCTCTGAGCTTACAGCTCACCCAGTCGGGAGTGAAATCTTTCAGAACTGGACAATTCTGCTCTTCCTCCTTCCACACTTCTCCCATCTGTCCAGAGCAGACGAACACTTCAGAAATACCCTGGGAAATAATCACTCAGCTGCTCCATTTGTGGCAGCACAACATACTCTGAGCTCTTTCATGCGTGTGAGGATGAGGTACCGATGAGAAGGCAGTAACTTGTGGGAATCTGAGATACCTGGAGTAAGCGTGGTGTGAATTCACACTACAGTACTCTACTCTGCTGTAGTCTGCATTTAAGGCAGAAAAAAGTGTAAATAGTAGTAGTAAAAATGTGTATTAATGGCCTCCATCTTGATTAATGATGAACATAAAATGGCAAAAAGAGTTCTTATGTGTGTGACAACACATAAAACCCCATGACCAAAAAAAGAACCCAAGATGATTATAAACTGCAACTGTCAACCTGGCACACTTGTACACACACAATAACAATTTCACTGCAAGCTTTCTACCATCCTGAAAACACCGCATGTCTCATCAGGATTAAATCTAAACAGATTACTTTTATCTGCGCCTTACCTCTCTATCAGACTGTTTGACAAAACTGAATTCCTGATCTAAGTATCATCTGTAGAGTGGTAATTTAACTAAAATGTTCCCATTAAAAATAAATCATGAAACAGCAGAGGAAAAAGCAAATTTTTCTACTGCTATACAGAAGAGGAAATATTAAGTCACTTTTAGGTTCAGCTTCAACCAGAAAGTTACCCAAGAAGAGATTACTGTAAAAAACAGGACAAAAAAAAATCAAAGTCAATTGATGACATTAAAGGACAAAGAAAGCACCAAAATTACGATGTTCTTAACAAGATTACACAAAACTAGAAGACTATAATGCAGCTACCAAATCAAGAACATCCAATTAATATTGAATGGGAAGCTAAATAAATGACTGAAATAATCTCATTGAAATTCTTAAATATTAAGGGATATCAGTCTATAGAATTTTCAGAATTTGGAAAAGGTAGACTACTCATAAATCAAAACTGCAGACTTTTCACAAAATCTGTGACGCTCCTTTAATAGCTCAGCGGCTGAATTTCAGGAAGTACACTATTTAAGTTTTAAATCACGACTTCAGAGCCAATTCTACAGCTTCCGCCTTACAATTTTCGCTTTTTGGCTATGGATTTCTCCTGTCCTCACAAACACTAGAGCACTTGATACTATTTATAAGCAGAAGCTGACAGCTGCTATCTACCAGAATTACAGATAACAATTTCTAACCTCTCAATATTTGAAACATTTATTTAGTTATTATCATAAAGCAGAATTTCCTATCAACTTCAATCATTCACGTTAAGTATTCTATTAAAAAGGACAGCATTCCCTAGGATTATTTGTTTTACTCTTTATTTTTTCCAGCTATTAGTTTTTTGTCCTCTATTGGCTAGACATTTCCATTACCAAAGTTTTTCTTTCAGCGTACCTGGAACACAGGATTTTGAAGCTAATGCTGCACAAACCGCATAAAGTATTTAAGACTGGTAAAAATTAATACAGAAATAACTACTAACTAGAGACTCCCCTATACCTTGCTGGTATTAAAAATAAATAATGAAAATGGTTTTTAAACTTTCATATTTTATACCATTCTTCTTAAGGTACTTTATTCCCTGTGCACGGTCTAGACTCTCGCACCTGAATATGTAAATCCACGCTTGGCTATATTAAAAATCAGTTTCTGTACACACATCTTACATGGTAGCCAGACACCTCCATGCTGGTCGTCTTTTCTCTTTGCTGTCTACCATTCCTGTAATATTTGACTCTTCAGCAAACTATCAATGCTTGCATATCTTCTCCTAGTACTTTTTAAAATACTGCAGCCCCCAGCTGGCAGCATCTACTGAAAAAAGAACTCAAGTGAGTTATATGCACAACAACAATTTTTAATCTACAAGTTCTTCACTTAAAACATGAACTAAAGCATGCCATGTTAATTTGTGCTCCTCTACTCCAATGTGTGTTCCTTTTGTCCATGATGTTGTGATGTCCATGATGATGCCGTACAGTCACAATACAAGTATGTGATGTTCCATCTACTTTGCTCAGGCCCAAGAGGCATAGGAGACTTGCCTGTTGAAGCTCTACATCCTGCTCTGCAGGACAATGCAAGAGAGGACTGCAAAAAAGGAAAGAAAATGCAAAAAAACCCTGCAGCTGAGGCAGCTGCACACTGTCCTGGAAAGCTGAATTCCATCTCTGACGCTGCCCCAGAGATGTTGTGCAATGACATGCAAGCTGTGAAATGTCGTCTTAAAGTGGCTGCACTGTCTGTGTGTACCTCATTTCCCAGAGTTGGATTTGAGATCCTAGACCTCTGGGTAAGATTGGAGTGCATGACCTGCAAAAACACCAGCTACTTACGAGTACAATCAAATCAAAGGCTGTAAGAAGCAGTTTGGATTGTACGAATAATAAATATACTGGGAAAATTTGGCTCGAATAATGGAAGTTGGGCACCCCTTATTTAATTTGTCTCTGTAATTTTAACTACTCTGCAGTAGTTGTAAAATGGGGAGAAAAATATTTCTAATCTGAGCAAGGTAAAACAGTTCAGTTTGTTCACGAGTTACCAGCTGTTATAGTGATTATTTTTGCAAAAAACAACAAGAAAAAAGCAATTAATAATTCTGTCCCTAGGGCAGAACTTCAGTGGCATGTAACAAAGCAAAAGACCCACATATCAATTACGAGAAAAAAGCCAGAACACTGAGTAGCCACTCTTCATGTGAACACCATTCCGACTGATAACTGAAACAAAGTCCTTATTGCAAAAGAAAATGATCACGTGATATAAAATTCCATAAACAGAGCGATTGCACAAGCAACCTTCATTTTGGTATTTCCTAGTTTAAGAGTCAAAGTTCTTCTAGCTCTTAAGAGCCTTTAAGTTCTTTCAAACACAACATTTTGCTTAGGTATTTAGGTACTTAAAACCAAGACACTAGAAAAAAAAATTAAGTTTTATCCTATTATACCACATTGATAGTAATGTGGCTCATCAACAGGACTGGAATTTTTGGATCTCTTGCTTCTCTACACTGTGCAAAGCTGAACAGTACAACACATATATTAAAAATGTATTTGCTTCTAAATAATGGAAATACAGCTTCAGATATATCCTGTTATTTCCGGAAGTTTTTAAAGGGGAACCAAAATTTTTATGACTTCTCAGGCACAAAAATGTCAATAAACTGAATCGAGAGAAGAGTTTTTCAAGCAACAAAAATGTGTACTTTGATATGAGCTTAACCTAAATTCCCAAAATGCTCTGAAAAGACTCAGTCTATTAAATCAGCAGACACTTGTTCTTTCATTTAAAGGTTGAGAAAGCTCCTAATCCACTTACTTAGGGAACTGCTAATAGAGAGGGAACAGGATCATTAGGGATTTCCATTATTTCAAATGTTTAATATATTAAATATAAATGAGCAGGGAAAAATAAAAAACTACACTGAAACAACCAAACCAGTTAAAGAGAAAAGAATCCTACTGAGACACATGTTAATGCAAAGCATCATCAGACACGGGGAGCGAAAATACACAACAACAAAATGCCCAAGAAAACGAAAAAGCCCCTAAAAACCCCTTCCCCCAAAAGCAAATGGTTTGAGAGTGGGCAATGATTGGCAACATTACTGAAGTGAAGAATAAGTTCCTCACCACCATCTGTTTAATTGTGTCTGGAACTATGCCTTAAAAATCAACATAAGAAACAATTTTTGTCAATAGAATGGACCCTGAAATGTCCTTGCCATCTTCTACCAGTCACAGAAGTTGGGTGGCTAATTTGCAGACTTCCAGATAGAGCCAGCAAATATTTCTGACTTCAAGAGGCAAAAGAAGGGACAACACAGAGATGGTGAATTGTTTACTAAATAATGTTTGTGGGTCTACTGTGACAGCCTGACTTGAGGCAGATTTTTAATCAAAATTTATCAGAAATTCTTTATGGTAAAAAAATCAACTCTGTAGCAGAGAAACAAAATTAGCTCACTGGAACACCCCCTAAAATAGCCTCAAAGCTAAAGTTCTGTTAGCACTGTAGGAAAGTTTAAAGTCCATTGATCCATATATTTCCATAAAGCTCAGCAGATGTAAGAGTCCATCAGCAGGTTCTTTACTTTTTTTTGGAAAAGAGCCCAAATGCAAACTGTATTTGCAGGATTTCCTGTAAAAATGCATTCTGTTGATGCTATGAGAAATTTTTAGTCATGACACAGGAATAGCATCTATGTTATGATCCATCTGGCTTAGTGCATTTATTTTTTTCCCCACACCACTGGTTTTCCAGTCACACCTCCTGCCATTGCATCATCAGTTCCAAATAATTTTTAAATCATGACGGTTGTGTGACAATGAAATTAAGGCAGGAAGTCTGTAGATGCCAAGGTATCAACTTCTTAAATAACAAGTTGTTCTTAATAATTCTTTTATTGTTCTTATTTATAAGCTGCTCTTAAGTAACAAGTGGTTCTCATTATTATTTCACAATAGACTTCTGAAATGTCCCCATCAAACTGGAGCTGGAGCTCCTCTGCCTTTTGTAATGGAAAAGACTAAAGAGTCTCACTCAAGGAGTGTAAAAGCTAAGTGAAGAGATATTAAGATAAACAAATGGTGGGTGAAAATCCTGTTCTAGTTTTGATACAGAAAAATAAGACATAGACACTGACTTTAGAGAAGCAAGTGAGTTAAGTCTGCAGCAAAGCTAAAAGCTGCATCCAAATACCCTGAGACAACAAAAGCAACCTTCCTGTGAAATAAAAACCCATCACAGAAAGGCTTAGGGAAAAGAAATCCATAGCTCCTCAACATCTGAAACTATTACCTATATTACCTCCATATTGTCTGCTAACTTTCCAAAGCAAACAACAAAACATCTTCAATACACTGAAATGAAGCCATGCCCTGATCTACAGGAATCATCTCAAAATGCCTTGCACCAATCTAGGCTAAATGTAGATTCATATTTTCTACCAGCAGAAAAGCTTACACTAACATAAGACTATCACAAGTAGAAGCACTTAAAATAGAAACCACACTCCTTGATTCTGTGCATCTCACATCGTACCTAGAAGTGAAAAGCAATGAGAACCTTCCTGGAGACAGAAAAAAGATTGCTTTCATTTGAAAGAATGGGAAGGAGAGCTGCCCTCAGCATCTCAATTTCCAGCCTCCTTATTTCCATCTGGGCTTCCAGTCCCATGGGGATAAAGTCTCATCTACTGTGTGTGCCACACACAGTGAGTAGAGGACTCCTCAGCATTTGAACATCACGGTTTTCGTTTATAATTTAGTCCAATCTAAGAATGTTCCCAATTATTTTTCAAGTGCATCTCTGAGGTACCTGCCAAAGGTCAAAGTACATCTCTAATTCCAGAGCTACAGCCGAGTTCAAGGTCAAGTTATTTTCCAAACTCTGACAATGCCATTTTTCCAGTATAATAGAAGAGAGGGAAAAAAAGAAGACTATTTTAACCTCAAATAGGTGTTCAATAGCATGTATTTTTTTTCCTGAAACCTGAGTTTTTACTGTAATCAGTCTGATGAGCTGTCACTCCAAATGGTTTAACTCCCACAAAATAATGAACAACTTCAAAAAGGGCTTCACGGGAAAAATAAGCAACTTTAACTATAGAAGATGTTTCTAATTCTGACTCTTGTGATCTCATCTCTTATTTCTTCACTGCATACCTTCAGATCCTAAGTAATGGAAATACATTTGCAGATCTCGACTAAGTTCTTAGCCTGTAACAACAGAAGTCTAAGTTACTCGTATATACTTGTTCTTATAACAAGGAACACCTAAGAAACACCTCAAGATTCAGAGAATTTTAAAAACCCCACTTCTCTATTTTTCTATTCATATACTCTCTACACACCATCATTTTGAAGGCAGGCAATTTGTTCCTTTTTCCTAGACCATCTCTATTCTGAAACGGTTACAAAAGGAATAAAAAAAATCCACACAGAAATAGGCAAAAGTAAAGTCAATTACTCCTCCTGAGATTTTAAACATTTACTTCATATTTACAGCATATCTTACATATTTCCTTTTATTGCTTTGCCAGTTAACACGTTACATTCAACACAGAGCTCTTCTCTACTACTCTGCAGCCATTTCTTCTCTTGCAGTCAGCTGTTACACTGCCTTCAGTAACATGTGCTTGTCTGTAGAGCTGCAGTTGGAAGTTTTTAAGTACGTACAATTTTTAGTGATATTAACACAGTTTCACAGGCCCAGAAAGGCTTTCCTGTGTTCCCACATAATGACAGGCAAACAGTAATAGGTTTGCTCCAGGTGTGGGTAGGTTCACACTGTGTTCACAAGATAAGTTTCAGTAGATGACTGCACCCCTGAACTCTTTATCATTCATACGTGCATTTTTACATGCTTGAAAGCTGAATGATCATTAAAGTATGAATAGAAATGTTTCATCTCTATTTTTCTTGTGAAATCGCAATTTAGTAATTTCTTCCACAAAGATACAAATACCACCTCTCTGAACTACCTTGTTGCTTTTCTCTTTTGATTGCTGCAATTATTTTGTAACATACCTGCATACCTTTTAAAATTGTATTTTAACTATTGAAGTTAGAGTTCAGATTACTTAGAAGTTTACTGATTTTTCTGCATTCTTGCACACAAGACATTCTATGTGGGCATACGTACGAAGGGAGAAAGAGACTGCACCCCTGAGATCAAGTTTGTCACTGAGAAAAGGAAGTGTTTACTGCTGAAATTGCATTATTTGAGACCTGTAATCCAACAAACCCCCCCCATTTTTCAAATTAATTTTATATTAGCAGCTAGACATTTCAAAATAGCATCACTGGGAGGTACCCTGCAACTTTGAACCCATGAATATACACTAAACATATACAGACACTGAATTTAAACAAAAAATTGGAATTTTGCACTGCATTACTTTTACTACATCAACTGTATTATTTTCACACGGAAAGTAAAAATGCATATATTTCATTTTGCTTAAGAAGTCAGCAGTATTTTATTAGCTCATGTACAATCCTTTAGGAATAAAATAGATCTTCTGCTTCCTCGGTCTTTCCCCTCCTTCAGCTTTTAACTCTCAGTGCAAATTTGAACATCTACTTTGTTTTCTGATAGAGAGAGTGTTAGAGAAATATTCATGTGAGAAACTAGAATAAAAAAAGAGATAACAATAAAAAGAAAGCAGTAAAGCCCTGCAGGAAGGCACATGATACCTTACATAAAAATCCAATGTTATTTCTCTCCTTTTTCTAATTATTATGACATTTCATGAACTTCTTCATTGAGAGATGCTACACCTTCCCATGCAGAGACTGTAACACTGCATGTTATTAAGCAGGTAATACTAAAATTTTACAGAAAGGCAGTTGGTTTGGCAGAGACAAAAGAATTGGTGGAACTCAAACTGAAAGTCCTAAGTCAAAAGTCTAAGACAAGGACCAACACCAGAATCTTCCTTGCCACTTTATTGTTGACTTCTGACCTGAAGCATATGTCCCACACTTCTTACTTTTTGGTCTTTTTTCCTCCTGGATACAGAATCTCTGGTTGGTTTTATTCATATAAATAATACCTCTGCTATGCAAAAGGATTACTGAAACAGGCCCCAAAAGACCTTGGCGTCTGTCCGTCCAAAATAACGAATCTAGCAGGTAAAACCCGCTGGGGCACTTTATGATTGATTTTAAGCTACGCTTTATGACATGAAAACTTTATATTTTATTAAAGCAAGCCCTGTGCAGCAAAACCAACAACTGGGCTGCAGCCATAAGCATTAAAGCAGAGCAGACAGCAGGCATCAAGCCCAACGCTGTTACTAGTTTGTAAGGCAGTTAAGTCAAAAAAGCAACACTGCATTTGCAGCCTGAGTGGAATTCCACTGGAGCACTTGCACCGTGTTTCTGTATATAACACATTCCTTGTCCTTTAAAGGGTATGCTATCTTACACTTGGGAAGGCTTTCTTTCCTTTTTCCTCCTGTAATTGAAAAGTATTGTTTACTGCCGATTTAAGGCTTGTTTTGACGAAGGGAGCACTGATGAGGCACTCAAGAGCTCGTATTAAATCAATGTTAGACAGAAGGGAGCAGCTTGTATATGCGCTGTGGGATGCACTCGCTCACATATTTATCTTCCATGTTTTGAGAGAAGGTTACAAATATTTTTATATATATACACACACATTTAAAAGAGCGCGAGGGAGCAAGCTCGCATTCCAAGAGAAGTTTTCTGGCTATGTCAGGAGTGAAGTCCACCCTCTGCTAGACAAACCTATTTTTTTCAAGCACAAGAGGATATTATCAGAGAAGCCCGTGCTGATATACAGAAACCAGAGATCGTCATGGCTCGGTGAGGTGATGAGCTGACGGGTGGATGGCGCCCATTATCTCCACTTCTCAATCCAAGTTTTCCTGAAAAACGACAGGGGGAGGAGAAGGCTCCAATCGAGCATAAGGCACAGAGGACAAGGAAAGGATTAGGAGTGAAGAGCAAGAAAAGGAAGGATAAGGCAAGAGATACTGTGGAGGTTTCAAAGAGCTAGAAAATAGTTTCTGGATTAAAAGATCCAGTTGTCAGTAACTTAAAGCAGCATTCAAGTTTCAACTTCTGTATGAGGCTATTACATAAAATAACTCCGAAGCCAGAAAAAGTTGACCAAAAGGAATGTGCCTTTTCTGTCTGTAGAAAATACATTTAGGTGCAGCTGTTTCAGCACTCCTTGGAATTTTAAAATGTTTCAAGCCTTGGTTCGGCAAGCATATCACCCGCTACCCAGCCACCAGCCAGGGGAGCCTGACACCAAGTATAAGGGGAAGCTGGTGCATGAAACTCAGCTCAACTGCTTCTACATCAAACCTGGAGGTAAGACAACATTATCCAGTTGTGTGCATGGGATTTGCACTGTTCTCTACCTGCTGTGATGAGTATTGCCTTCCTATTTGAACAGAGCAATCTGTATAATGTAGGAGGCTACAGTAATAACTTAGAGTAATATTTGGTGATAATGTGCTGTCAAGTCCTGAATGCACGTTCATGGTACCACAGGATTTAGATAATTCTGGTAATTCTCAAATCTGTGAAGTTAAAAGTAGATGAATGGCTTTTCTTAGTCATATATTGCATTCTGAGCATCTAACTTTTTGCTTTCCAACTCCCACCGTCACATGAAAAAAAAAAAAAGAAATGCAAGTAAAAGGAAAAAAAAAAAAGGAAGAGGTTTTTGGTTTTTTCTTGGACAAAGAGGCTAAGAAGTTTAAAAGATACAAGAGCTGGAAATACTAAATACGTTGTGTGTATATGTGAAGGGATTAAGCTGAAAGGGCGGCTTACGCAAGAGATTTCTGAAAAGCAACTTGCTCTGTAATATTCTCATTTGCAGAAGAAATATGGAGGCATTCAGGTACACGTTTACCCAGATCTTGAAACACCCTCCATTTCATGCTATACAAGAAGGTGTGTGTGAAATAGAGGGTATACAGGTAGTCACATGAAAATAACCTCTCTGAAAAAAAAATTATCTGTTCCAACTTGAACCCTCGAGCTTTGCTGCATCGTATGCCTATCTTATCTTGAAAAAGATGTCCGGAATTCCCAGCACTGGCAGTACACTCGCAACAGTGAACCTACCAGACAAGCTAATATCTTGCTTATATGCTGACATCCATAAATGGGAAACAAAGACAGTGTCTAGCAGATACCAGCAGTATTACTCTCCTTCCATTCTATACAGCAACTCATCCACAACAGCAGGGTGCTTCATACACGCTTTTAATTCTATTCCCACTTTTCCGACCAATTTGTTTGCCCAGGCAGAGATATAATTCCACCCTACATAGAATAATTACCAGCCATCCAAAAAAAACCTACATAGCTTTGTTATCTTAGCTCCTTAGCCTGTTTCTTCTCACTTGGCATATAGTTACTCTGACTTTCAGACTGGACTCCAGTGTCACACAGAACTGAATTTTAGGATTTACTTTAGGATTACTGCACTTCTCTTCCTTACACTGAATTTTGACCACCTTCAAGGCACAACAGAAACACATCATTAGAGCAAAAAGACGGCTGCAGTCATCATAGTTACAGCTGCAAAAAGCCACTTCCCGAAGGCAAACCATTCCAAATTGCTTGCTTAGCTCAGCCAAAGGCTTTCACACCAGGTAACAAATCCTCAGGGCAGGAAGGGTGAGGAAGAAACAACTAAAACATCCTTTTAAGAAGGTCTGAATAGAAATATCTGTGCTGAATTGGGTGGAGTGACAAGGGACATGGTGTTACACATTCAAACTTGTGTCTTAAGGCCTTCAGAACTGGTATCTACAAATCCCCCTGAAAGACATAAATTTTATTTAGTTTAAAGGAAAACAAATAAGGCAACACTGGAGAAACTAAATTTAGAAATACTTACTGGTACAAACATTTTTTTTTTTAAAGCAACAAACAAAAAGGGATCTTGCGGATCCCCCTCTTCTTTTTTTTTTCATTGGAACCCTAAACACCTAAATCACAGAACATTTACTCTGCACAATAAGCAGAAAAAAACCCAAACACCCTGAAGTAGAATGAACCGATACCTGCTAATCCTAGAATCACAATAATAATTTAGTTTGATTGGGACCTCTGCAGGTCATTTATTCCAGGGCTGGCTTCAGTAAGAGAGAGACTTAGGAAAAGAAAAAACTATGATCAACTACAAGTTTCCACCGAAGATGATATCCTATAGCACTTTTTAGTCACATTTGCATTTATGCATACTTCTTTAAAACAAATTTTCCTGTCCCTCTCAGTACATTAAAAATCCACTTCTTCCACAGATTTGAGCCGAGTTTAGTTATAAAACCAGGTGTATCAGTTTTTGTACTCTGGAACAGACAAGCCAAATAACCACTAGATATCAAAAATTGCAATTCCTGATCTTAAAACTCACTTGCCTTGAGCCAGAACTGCTGCACATCGATCCATACCCGACTGCGAAATAGTATTAAGTTATGGCATCAAGTTGCAATAATACTTTTATATCTCAGCAGGCAGGCATTCAAGATTTTCAGGCATCCTTGAAAATTAAAATGAGGCAGAAAGCACAAAGATCTAATATATAAATGTACGTATTTTACGGTTTTAGTGATAAAAATGTAAATTGGTATCTATACCACTTCCAAGGGGCAGTTTTTTATTCTTCTTGACATTCTGAAGCAATTTTTACCATTTTCTAAGCACATTAAAATCACTAGTTAGTTGAAATACAGATCACAAAGGGAGGAACTATACAGGAAACAGAGTAGGAAATTAATAATGCCTTTAAATATGCTTTTGCAAACTAGATTATGAACACATAATTTCTCAGCGTAGGTAGAAGGAAGTCAATTAACTGAGTACTAGAGAGCATTCCACATGAAAAAAACCATAAATCATCACCATGCACTTGATAAATACAGACAGTAAGAAACTTGCTTGCTTCTCTCAAGAAAATTCGCACTTGACAAACTATACAGCAGTTAAGTTGGACACAAACTCTAAAACAGGTTTCAGCAAAAAAAAATAAAATAACGTGACAAAGCTCATGCTGGAACTTTCACTTCCTGGGTTTAGAATTAACTCTTACTAAAACATTAATAATTATCAGCATGTACATTTTCTTTAGAAACTTAAAAAAGGGAAGTAATACCTATGTGCTTGTTGAGTGTGTGTTAGCATTCCAACACTCTCAACAAAAGTGAGGTTTCACTTTAAGGTCAGGAACACTCAGGGCAGATAATCATGATCTCTGCTGTTGTTCTGTCTTGCTGGATACATGATGAATTTTTATAACGCTGATCAAAGGAGAGAAATTGGAATGGAGAGAAGGAGCAGAGGTTTGTTTATATTTCTGAGACAAAAAATGTCTCCAAGGACAGAACCTCAGGTAAACCACAAGCATTTGTATTCTGAACAAATGGCAGTAGTCAGTCCAGGCAGACTTCTTAAAAAAACCTTTACCCAAATCTGTTTAGCAAAAAAATAGGCTGAGAAGAATATACCCCTAAAGAGGGCCAGTCCCTTCTGCCAAAGTTACTTTGAATTTCTGTAGTTTTAGCTTTCACTTTTGTTCCAAACTGACAAACATTTTTCAAAGAGTTTTAAACTACAGGAATATTTTCAACAAAATATGCAGGTTGTAGCAGGCCAGAATAATAATTCTGCAATCAAACTTAACCTTCAAAAAATTGTTTTAAGTTAATCAGCTGTGACAAAAACACTGCATTTTGCTTAATGATGCAGCAACAGAAAGCCATGTCATATTTCTGAATTAGCAGACCACTGAATGCAGAGAAAAATAATACAAATTGAATGAAGTTAAAAACACTTAAAGGTATTTGTTTCAAAATTCTGAAAAACAAATGAGCATTTGGGGAATAATCAACTGAATACACGTTGCAATTTACTGCTTTCATCACATTGGGTTTTTTGTTATTGGACCAGATACTGTATGCTGGCAGGCAGGAGGCTGATAAATATCAAGGCTCTCCATTCTAAACTGAACCAAAAACCAAACAGAAACTCCATTACATCATAAAAACAAAGCCTGGAATATCTATTTTGCCTGTCTCAATGGAAACAATTGAGCAAATAGTAGTTTACTGGTCAATATGCAGAAGGCTGAATCTAAATATATACACAAATAAATTTAGCCACCAGATGCTGGTTTCATTCTCGATTAAAAACACATTTCAGAAGAAAGAAGAGATGTGAAACACCATGTTACAGAATATATAACGTAACGTAGACTAGAAACATACTTCAGTGTAAACAAGACACTGTGATACCCAAAAGATTGTTTTTCATGATATATTAATTTTTACATATCACTCAGATTCTCTTACTGTTGTCTCCTTCTTTCCCTTCAGAAGTAAACTTCTAACAGCCTTCAAACTAAGAAATGCTACTTGCAGGGTCACTGGGTTTTCAAAAATGCCTGCAGAGGAGGGACACCTGTTATCCATTTAGTATTTTTTAACAGGATGTATTTATTTAGAAGGGTGAACAAAAATGAGCCACAATTAGTCTCAAAAGAAGATGAGTTGTTCTATTTAAGAGGGCTCTTGGATGCTGTAATTTAGAATTTAAGAATGAAATATAACCATTTGAGAAGAATATACACCATTGTCTTTCCCTAAACATTTTTACAATCACTTGCCCCCAGGCATACATTCAGAAAAATTTTCATACGAAATAATTATGACCTACATGGGAATGTAAAAAAACTTCTTTGGACAGTTGGCAAACTTCCCTCTCCCTTCCACCCCATCTACTAGACATCTTTGCAGTCTAGAAATCTGGGCAGACAAGACAAAATTTTCAGGGTTCTGAAAGACATACGGTGGCAGGTTAAACTGGACAACTGAAACAAGTATGAGCCTATGTGTGTCTCACATGTGCCTAGGCAGGTTTGACAAAGGCACGTCCGCTCTGCTTTTGTACCACTTCCTGAACCTCTGCTAAGGCTCAAATTCAGCAGACACATCTGACCAGAAAGGCTCCATTCTGCTTCAAGCCCAGGAGATGACACGATCTAAGGCCTTACTACAAATGGCCTTTGAAACGAAAAGTAACTGCTATGCCAGTAGGTGAAGAAACTTGTTAGAAAGTATTTGTCAATCTGCCACACAGTGTCTTTCTCCACTCCTTATAGCAGAAAAGCACCCAATTGATCTGTATCAGATCATTGTCACAATTAGCACACTATTTTAAGGTAGGATCTTGTGTTCTTCTCTGGCAGCTGAAATGCTCGAGGTGAAGCTAACTCCGAGATATACAACTTACTATTGACCAAATTCTCTGTGCCCTGTAAGCATGGAAAACAGTATTCAGTGATGAAAAGATAAATCATTTGACGAAATAATTCACTGACCCAGCACAAAGGCATAAACACCTGGTACAGTACACAGTGAGAAGTAGCTGTAATTATTATATAGCTGATCACTGCTAAAGAGAGAAAATTAAGTTCATTTACTCCATAATTTACCACTGTGAATTTCTTCTGAACTATCTCATATTATTGAGCACCAAGGCTTAAGCAACAGGCTCTAAACATTGGTTTTCATGACAAATATCACCAAAACCCACTGAAAAAGGTAGTAATTATGTAGTTAAGATTATTTAAATACAGAACCCAGTAAATTTTTTAAAACCCTTAGAATTGTTAGATGATCTACATAAAAACAGAACTCCTGTCTTGCTCTCATAAAGAGAGCATCTAAAATTACATAAGTTTAAAGCTCACATTGAAAATTCCCTATTTGATACATAAACCTTCTGTTCCTTGGTGGACAAAGATTTCTGCTGACATTAAAAACTGTCAGTTGATCTTCTCTCCTGGCTTTGAAATTAATAGCTCCAGCTCCAGACTAACAGATTTCCCAAACTAAACTTTTCTGTAAAATAGTGGATCAGTGCAAACATTAACTGGCATGGATCCCAAACCCAGCCTGAAAAGTCCTGGGATTAGACTGTGTCTCCAACGTGGTGTTTAGACAGTATTTCAACTTAAGATGACCAGGATCACACAGAAAAATAGAAGAAATATGAGAAAAAACCAATGGAGTAAGATGAAATACTCCTTTTCTTAATTTAAGTATTCCTAAAAGTTATATTTACTGTGTGTAATTTTGGAAAAAAAAACCTTTCTGTTGCAATCATATATTGGATGCAAAGCCAGCTTGACAAAGTGACAGCTATTACAAATGTTGGCACACTTGTCCAGTACACAAGTACCACCTTTTGCTGCCAAGAGGTTTTATTTTAGGCTGTGTGGTACAACCAGCCATAGATATTCAGCTGCACTAAAATGAAGTTGGTTTCAACAAACACTCGCAATACCAGGAGAAGCAAAACACTGGGCAATGCTTGCTTTTGTATTTTCCTGATGTTTATGTCACGACAAAAGCCCTGTTATATAGGAAAGGCGCTAAACCAATTGGAAAAGCAGAGGAAACTGTTAGTTTTGTGAGATCTAAAGAAGACATGTATGAAAAATAGCATAAGAAGTCACCAAGTCAAACAAAAGGTTAGAAAAAGATAACTTGTTTCTGGATACTGTTAAGTATTACTGCCAAACTGTCTACTGGTTTGCCAATAAACAGCTATTACTGAGTACTCCTTGTTAGTATCTGGAAGCAGGAGGTAAAAATAATATTACAACATCAGGGCTTAAAACCCACAGGTTTTAGGGGCTGGGGACCTCTTAATTTCTTTTTTCACGATAGCACTCAAGGGACCAATTCAGTACAGAGTGCCACGAAGTCAAAAAACTGCCAGACCTCACAGCTCAGAGATTCTAAATTCAAAGAAAGGTAGTTCTACTTTCATGTTGCCACTGGTAAAGTGTCAGTGTAGGTGCTGGGGGTCCACCTCAGCCCGCAGCTCAGCCCTATGCATCTGCTTGTTCCCTCCCGTCAGTGGGATGGGGGAGACAATCAGAAGAGCAAAAGCAACAAAACAGGTTAGTACTTAAAATATTTGAGATCCTGCAAATCCAAAAGACTGACATCTCTTAGGAAAAACAGCTTGTACTCTCCAAACCCCATAATTTTCCTCCTAATAAAAAAATTAACCAATCACGGTTTACAGGTAGTAATCAGACTTACTTCACGTCAGCATGGAGTTATGAAAACTTGTAATTACTCTTTATACCAATTGTCTCAACAAAAATAAAAAATTAATAGACCAGGTTTCAAAATGTAGGTACTAGTATATACACACAAACTCCTAATGGAATTTCAAAATGAGATTAAAGAAGATTACACTTACATAAGAAAGACCCTTCAAAACCAGATGGGATAAATAGGTCTCATGGTACTTAAAATCCTAATGTCCTAGGTTAGCCTGGATATGTCTGCATTTCTTTTCAGTTTCTTTGTGAATTCCAATATTCTGTCAACCAGGAAAATACCCTCAAAAAAAGCAGTTTCATTTAGGCTATTTAAAATGTTATTTCTCTGTCGTTTCTACCACATAGTGCGTGTGAACAACAGGATTCCCTCTTAATATACTTTCCAACTCCAAAATAGTTTATGAAGCAAAAAGGTCTAGCAGATGATCAAATTGGGCTGCTTTTGCCTCTACTTCATCCAGAGGGAACACTTCTGCATCACAGTTCACAATAAAACATTTTTGCAATCTGCTTTTATGCATCAAGGACAAAGCACAGACGATTCTACAGCTCCGCTTCCAAGCACAGACACGAACTGTATATTTACAACTGCTCATTGTCATGTAATTGCACATTGTAACGCTCTGTATGCATATCTGCATGCACAAGTAAGCTTTCTCATGTCTTCCATTTGCTTCTGAGTTTGCCTGACACTTGCTAATTCTAATATAAAGATAATCGTGCGAGATAAACACAGAGCCCAAAGTAATAACTTTGTCTTTCATCAGGGTTTAAATTAGACTTAACATTATGTTGTCAAGAGTGACGCCTAATAGTTGAGAAGCAAACTGCCTTCCAACTTGCTCCGAGGACAGCATTTTGGAGCTGGAGCAGAAAACAGGGTTTGAATTGGCTGCGTTTGCCTATTTTTATGCAGAAAGCCAAGACTACAAATATCACTCCAAAACTTCCCAACAGTGACTGGGGTACATTTAGAAAACATGCATTCTCTGCCTCCCTCAGCCCATCACACGACAATAAACATTTACTCTTGGCCAGATAAATGGAGAGATTACTATTAAGCACATGCTAATACTTTCTTTAGTAGAGTGGCATTTTAGGAAGCACTGAGCAATTCTTCTCTTTTAGCACACCAAAAAAAGCAAAATACACTCCTTTAATTTCACCTGCTAACCAGCTAATTTCAGCTCTTGAGAACTGCAGTTTGAGCACTTGGACTGCTTTAACCAAGAACAGACTGAAGAGAAGCTGACTCCAGTATTTAAATCCATGTGTCACATACTTACATCTGGCATTTCTGTACAGTAGAAAGGGGTCTTGGAGCTGGAAATCGAGGTCTTTAGTAATAGGCTCTGTCCGATTTTCCATGCTCAGTCTGTTCATAATTGTGAAACCATGCCTTGGAGACGCTGATCTGAAAGTTAACAAGCAGAAATCCCATCAAGTCGAGGAACAAAGAAATCACTAGAATTTCTTTCCTGTGTACTTCTCCAAATTTATTAATATTTTATTATTATTTCTAAGAGATACCACAAAAACCTGATTTTGTTGCCAAGGAAATAGCAATTGGCTCTTGCAGTATTTTGTGTAATCCTTTTAATTATGGTAAAAGCCTACATTATGTACGAGAAATAAACAGACTATGAGTATCACCTTATCCAACACCACCATCTACCCTGTAGTTTCTTCCTGGAGTAGAAAGCAGCAATTAAAACAAGTCAGTCATGGGCCAGTGCAAGCATACTTTTCAATATGCAGGTTAACAACTGCAGACAGTAACAGCCATCCCAAAGAGGATTTTCCATGCCATCTAAAGGATAAGAACAAAAGGGATGGTGCTGGGAAACTGGAACAGGTTGCCCAGAGCAGTTGTGGATGCCCCACTGCTGGAAGTGTTCAAGGCCAGGCTGGACAAGGCTTTGAGGAACCTGTTGTGGTGGAAGGTGTCCCTGGCCACGGCAGCGGGAGTTACACCACATCATCTTTAAAGGTTCCTTCCAACCTAAACCATTCCATGATTCTGTGACTCTACATCATTATGCACATTCATGGGGGTTACACTTCAAGTCATTTAGATAAATGTGAGCTGTTAAATCCAACATGATCCTGACAGGAGATACTACTTCCAAACTAAGTATGACAATAAAGGAAAGAGTATGGACAAACATTTGGGAAAAGTGCCATCTCTGGTAATTGCCGGTGTGCGAATTTCTCTATGAAACCCAAAGCACACGAGTCAACAGAAAAATAAACAAAAGTGGAATCCTTGACAAGAATCCTTAATCTGCAGCAGTCAGTGCTTCACTTAAAACAAACAAACAGTTCACTTCCACCGGTGTTAACCCAGCTGGAAGTTTGACTTTTTGACTGTTCCTCAGAAGTGATTAAGATGGGATGGGTAGTAAATAAGTCATCTCAAGTAAAACAGTCACATGGCTTTACATTGTGACTAAAGAGAAACAACCAAGGCAACACCAGTGGTCTCCAGCCAATGTCTTTTCCACAGAACTTTATAACTCTGTTCAAAGCAAGAGAAAATTAAAACGGATGATGTATGATGCTGCCATTCTGCTGCCTGTAGAGCAGCCAGGCATCAACCTCTGCTCTAAATGGGAATTTCCTCAGGCAACAGAAAGAACAGTGAAAGATCACAGATGTGAGGAGTACCAGGTTACATGTTGTCAGTTCTTGAGCTTTAAAACCAACACACCAGGAAATACTGGTGCTGTTCTGCAGCACACAACTAGCCACATCCACCTATGGCTTGCACAAGAAAGAGCTGGTTCTTTCCCCTCACGGTGGTAATTACAACAGCATCTTATCTCCACTCACCTGAAAGCAGCTTAGAAGAATTACTATTGCCCATTTCCACTGCTGGTACAAGAGATCTCTACAGATTGAAACCAGCATTCCCACTTCACACAAAGCTCACAAACTCCTGGGCCTCTCTGTCACTTCACACATACACCTCTCGCCTTCTCAAAACAATCTCTTGCTTTCTCAGCTCTCCTACCAGTTCCCCCTTCAACATAAAAGTTGAAGAAACTTTCTGCTTTGGTGTTAAACTCCAGCAGCTGCTGCAAGATCTGCTGACTGTATTATTTTCCAACTTTAACGACAGTCACAGGGAAATGCTGGGGCACTAACATGGAGACTCCAGCATAGGGCAGGCTTTGTAACAGGACAAAGGTGCTAGAATAAGTGATGTAAAAATGATGTGCTGAAAAGCCACAGTCAGAGGTGCTGCTAAAAGAAAGCATTAAAACCAGCCAAAATGTTGGATGAAATATGCATGAAAAATGAACAATCAGACACAAGTGGTATGAATAGTACCCTAAGGAGGGAAAACAATACTTCTTAAGTTGTACCATTCCCTTACTTTAAAGAATATCATTATTTATTTCACTATTAGCTTTTTGTTCAGACACTTTTTAAACTGGACATCCTAATTAAATCACCATGAAAGATTTCTGCAGTCTACTCATGCTGAGATTTAAATCACATTTGGAAGGCTTAGCAAAATAGAAGGTGATGCCTCCTTCCCAGCATTTGCTTCTACCAGTTTCAGCTTCTTTTCACCCTTAAACAAGGGAGCATTTACTTCATTAATTTAATAATTTACTTCGTTCACACTCCATCCCAGCTAGCTTTTCCATATCCACAGGTTGGGATAGGAACATCCTGCAGACGTTAAAAGGTAGTGTCCTCACCTTGTGTAAACAAACAGCGTTCCCTCCACATCAGTCTTCTCCTGAAGAAAAGGAAAGTTAAGGAAGTTGAAATCAGGGCAGTGTTTTGCTCACTGTCAGCAAACCCCCCTTTATCTCTGTTTAGCAGGACCATCAGTTTCACTTCTCTCATCCAAGCCACAGATAAATAAACCCAACTTCATCAGCTGGTGCTGAGAGGCTGGAGCCAGCACAGGTCACCACGCAGCTGACCCAAGTTTTACGATAAGATATGGAAAGGCTCAATGCACGACACCATGAGGCTAACCTGGATTAACTCTCCACCACACCCGAGGGCAGTGCACAGCACAGAGTCAGGGAGAGGATTTTCCAAAGGGTACCTGCCCTCAGGGGCAACATTTAGGACAGATATGAGGGAAATAACACAAAAGGGAGATTGTGCAGATTCTTCAAACACAGGCCCTAAGCCCCATCATTACAGCAAAGCAAGAACCATCTGGAAAGCGCTTGAATGTTAGATTACCAAAAGTTTCCCTGAGTTAATTAAGGTTTTAAATCTTACAACAGTCTTTTAAGCATTGTTAACTCCTACACTCCCTCTTTTGTACCTGTTTGGGTTCCATTATAGGTGTCTGAAGGGCAGAGGAGCACCTGAGTCCTGTGTCCCAGGGTTAAACCCCAGTTTCCCATGGCTGTGGGTTAAACTCTCCCAGGCTTGGTGCTGTGACCACTGCCCTGGGGAGCCTGTTCCAGTGCCCAAACACCCTCTGGGGGAAGAACTTTTTTTTTATCCAACCTAAACCTCCCCTAATACAACTTCAGGCCATTCTCTTGAATCCCATCACTGGTCACCACAGAACAGAGATCAGTGGCTGCCCCTCCTCTTCCCCTCCCGAAGTTGTAGACCACAATGAGGTCTCTCCTCGGTGTCCTCCAGGCTGAGCAGACCAAATTCCCACAGCCACTCCTCATATGCCTTCCCCTCAGCACCCTTCACCACCTTTGTTGTTCTCCTTTGGCCACCGGTTAAACCCCAGTCTCCCACAGCCCTGGGTTAAATTCTAGTCTTCCATAGCCCTGAATTAAACCCCAGTCTTCCACGAACCTGGTTAACACCCAACCTCCCGTAGTCGCAGGTTAAACCCCAGCCCTGGGTTAAACCCCAGCCTTCCACGGCCCTGGTTAAACACCCAGTCTCCCGTGTCCCTGGGTTAAAGCCCAACCTCCCACGGACCTGGTTAAACCTCAACTTCCCATGCGCCCGAGTTAAACCCCCTCCTCCACCGCCCTGCAGCCCTGCACAGCCCGCTCCCGGGGCAGCACGGGGCTGCTCTCCGCCGTGCCCGGCACTCCCCGCCCTCCCTCGCTCCCACCCTCACACCTCGGCCATGGCCGGGCGGGGCGGGGCGGGGCGGGGCGGGGCTCTGGCGGCGGGGGCGTGTCCCGGCCGTTCCCCGCCCCGGTGCCCGGTGCGGCGGGGGTGCGCGGCTCGCCTGGCGCACGTACCCACTGGCTGGCGCGGTGTCCGAAGGTGTAGAGCGCCACCTGGCTGGCCACGTCCACGATGCCGCTGATGTAGGGGTCGTGCTGCCGCAGCGCCGCCAGGCTGATGTCCAGCCCCCGGCCCAACGCCGCCGCCATCTTGCGCCCCGCGCCCAGGCGCGAGCAATCCACCGCCGAGCGGCAGCACCGCCACCCGCGGGGCGGCGGCCCCGCGGCGGAGTGCAAGGCGCCGCAATCGAGCGCCGAGCGCCGCCGGCTCTGGATTGCGGGGATGAGCGGGGGGGGGACACGGGCGGTGCCAGCGGGAAGGCAGCGGGTCACGGGATCGCGGGATCACAGTCCCAGCAGAGTCAGGGGTGCAGGCGGCCTCTGGAGATCACCCGAGTCCAACCCGCCTGCCGAGGCAGGGTCACCATGAGCAGGTGGCACAGGGGCGCGCCCGCGTGGGTTTGGAGTGGCTCCAGATTCCTCGCGCGGTGCCAGGGGCTCTGCCGCCCGCGACGAAAGGAAGCGCTTCCCCACGCTGAGCTCGAAATGTTTTGATTTAGCTTGCGGCTCTTGCTCCTCGTCCTGCCGCTGGGCACCACAGAAAAGGGCCTGGCACCGTCCCCTGGGCGCCCGCCTTGGAGAGATTCATGTGCATTGTGAGGTCCCCTCTCAGCCTGCTCCTCTCTGGGCTGAACAGGTCCAGCTCCCGCAGCCCCTTCTCAGCAGAGAGATGAGTCCCACGAGCCTGCCCAGCTGGAGCAGGAGCAGGGAACACCGCAGCACTCGGGCTCAGGAGGACAGGGAGCTGCAAGCCCAGACGGCGCTGGAGCCACGCGGGCTCAGCCGGGCACAGGCACAGGAGTGTGTCTGTCTGTGTGTGTCTGTCAGTCTGTGTCTGTCTGTGCTGCCGGGTCCAGGTCTGAGCTCCTCAGCACGAGAGAGACAAGGAGCTGCTGGCGAGGGTCCAGGAGAGGCCACGAAGATGATGAGGGGTCTAGAGCATCTCTCTAATGAGAAGGGACTGCGAGAGCTGGGCATGTTTAACGCAGAGAAAGGATGACAGAGGGGATCTTATCAATGCATATAAATGTCTCAAACGTGGGTGCCAAGAGGATGGTGCCAGACCCTTTTCAGTGGCGCCCGGTGACAGGACGGGGCGTAATGGACACAACCACGAGAAGTTTCATCTCAGCAGGAGGAAGAACTTTACGCTGAGGTTGCCAGAGCCCTGGCACAGGCTGCCTGGGGAGGGTGTGGTCTCCCTGTCTGGAGCCATTCCAAATCTAGGTGGGCGCATTCCTGTGTCACCTGCTTTCAATGACCCTGCCTTGGCAGGGCGTTGGACTGGATGACTTCCAGAGGTCCCTTCAACCCTAACAACTCTGTCGTTCTTTATGGACACTCTGTGTGCCTGCGGAGAAAGACGTGTGAGACTGAGCAAAGCCAGCAGGTGTGTGTGTGTAACCACAGGAATCTGTCAGGGTGTGTGTGCTTCCCATGGGCTCAGTGCACCAGCACAGTGCACGGGCAGCAGTTGGGACAGGGAGAGAAATTGGTTCAGATCGATGAGCACACACAGTCTGTGTTTGCTGGCACACACTCACAGGCTCCTGCATCGAACTGAAGGGAACAGGATTGTAAACTAAACCATATACAGCCCTCCTGTAGATATATATATATATATATATATGTATGTATGTATATACACTCATACGTGTGACAAGCAGCTGAAACCTAAACAAGCATACTATGATATGGAGAGATACAAACCACAAGCAACAGATGGACAAGACCAAGAATTCAGTTACCACATTTTCCTGTCAGACACACATATTTATTATTAATCTATTGATACCAACAGTTTACTGCAAATACTCAAGCTTTATGAGGCGTGCAAATAAACTCAGCACATACTTACGTTGAGAAGATTTGCTTAACCATCCAGCCTGAATCCCCAGCGAGAGCACATTATTTTTACTTCATCACCTCCGACTGACGTAGCAGTTTTGGAAGGAGTCACCGCCTTCTTTAGACAGAAGCAGTAGGGCGATATATTTACTCCCAAGGAATGGGATACCCTAGAATAACTCAAGGCAAAGGTAATGTCTTAATTGTTTACAGTATTCATGACATGACATTTTTAGAAGGGGAGTATCTGGACATAAGGATGAGGAGTGCCATTTTGGTTTCTTCCCTCCTTTTCACTCTAGACCGGCTGGAGCCTGTGGGGCAGAATGAGCAGTAGCATCTGTTCTGAGAGCAAATGGGCAAGCCCAGGTGAGAAAGCTTCCACAGTGTAAAGTGGAGACAGGAGCAAATTGAGAGACAGCAAGCTGGGAATGCATAGTATTAAATGTAGGGGCAGTGAGTCTCGAGGGGAGCTAGAAATGTTGTCAAAAAGCACAGTGTCCTAGTTAGAACAACTGGGACCAATTCATGGGTGTAACCCAATCTATGTATTCTATAACCCTCCATGCCATTTCCCAGAAACTGTTATCAATAGAGCATTCACACCCTCTGCTCAGAGCAGCCTGGCTCCTCAGG
>JAWMRA010000041.1:66640884-67014935 GCA_035584735.1 Pseudotriccus pelzelni
AATTGTTATTCTGACTTATAATCTCTCTTTTGAGTTGAGTTCAATTCCCCTGCTGGTTAACTTTTAAACCAGCACACACAGAAATAAAGACTGGGTTTTGGGACTTCAGAGAGAATGTGTAGGTTTTATTTTATCACAGGCAGCCACTAAAAATTGCATCACTAAGAATAAGGACCTACTACTTGCTCTGCAAGCATATAGTGAAAGAGGAAACATCTGAACATACTCTTTAGTTATAATCCATCTCATTCATGGTTCTTCCTTTTCTAAGGGCACCTTGTTTCATTTGGGATTGTGATGAAACACCACTTCAGAATTTAGAATTTTAGAAGTGTTTTTTGTTATATTCTTAGTAGGAGAAGGCTCTAAGTGGTTCCATTGAAAAGCTCTGGCTGACTTATAGATCCTGTAATATTAAAGAAGATATATGGGCTCCTAGTGGACAAGGAGAACTGCTGTCCTTGGTCTGGAAATGACCACAGTAGTAAGGCAAAAAAGTAATATGTCGGAAAGATAAGTCATGTCGCTCAAATAGCTAACAGATGCACAATAATTTCTTTTTGCTGATTAGATAGTTCTCAATTCACAGTTTCCAGGCACCCCTAATCACATTCCTCCTCATGTGCTGGGGTTTCTCATTACCACCATCTTCAATTCTTTGACAATTCTCCTTACTTAAAATTCTTCTTGCTTACACAAAATCCCAACTCGTCACCAAGGCTTAGAAGTGTGAAACTCTTGAAGTCTCACTCCTGGAGTTTCCCTTTCCAGGTGCTTTTGCTTACTCCATAAATAATATAAAAAAAGGTGCCCTGCCTTTTCCTTTTCCATTTCCTTTTCTGTTTCCTTTTACTTTTAATTCTCCTTTTCCATTTCCTTTTCTGTTACCTTTTTCTTTTAATTCTCCTTTTCCATTTCCTTTTCTGTTTCCTTTTCCTTTCTTTTTCTTCTTCTTTTTCCTCACCTTTTTTCATTCTCTTTTTCCTTTTTTTGGTGATGGTGTGGTGGGGTGCATATTGCAAAAAGTCCCATATTGAAGAGTGTGCTATAGAAATCACATTTCAGAGGCTGTTTATTTGAATTAAGAAAGTTACTCACAGCTGTTATCAGGTAGGAGAAAGCAGTATTTAGAAGATATATTGCAGCCCTGTTCCATCTGGAAAAAAAATGTTTAAAGCAGAAATAAGGTGCCTTTCAGTTGTCACAACTTACTTTGTTTCTGTTGTTGCCTCTTTTTTCAGACCAAGCAGTAACTAATAATTAAAGCCTGTTAGAGAGACTGACTGGCTCAAGGTTATCTCCTGTGCCGTTCTCTTGCCATAGGAAGGCTGTAGAGTGTCCTGTTTCCTTGAGGTCCATGGAGGAAACTTCAGCTGTGAGGTTAAATACCTTGGAGTAGGCACGTCAAAAATTTGCCTGTCTGTTTTCAGTGCCCTGTTTGCAGATGCATTTTTAGTGCTACTTTCCTCCCAGATCACCGTGCCCCTTCCTAATACAGCTGGACAGGCAGTTCCTTCACCCTGTGTTTTGAGTCAGCAAACCTGTCAAGCTTCTGATCAGGCCTTTTTTTTCTATTTTTTGCTGCACTGTGAGGTGGTTTCAGCTGGTTCCAGCTGTTCTCCTGCACAAGTGGGACGTAATTGCTCCTTCCATTTACCCTGAAGTAAATATACTTAATAAAGCCATTAGTTCTGCCCTGCTTTATGGGATCTCTTGATAGGAGACTAAAACTTTTCCAACGAAACAAGATGCTGTTAAGAACAGAAATGCTGTGAATTCTCACTAGAAACTTGGGGATTTGTAGCAAAAATGTCACATCTTAAAAGATTGATTCTTTAAGCTGTGGTTATTTGCTTACAGTCAGTAATCCAGTAGTCCATAATAACCATAAATCGACTTTGAATGATTTTGCTGTAATTCTGTTTATGAAACAAAGTAATTTTGTAGCTTTCAAAATGTCATAATTTCATGAAGTATATTATTAGAATGTCACTTTTTTGTCTTCTGCCTACCTGGATACTATTATGTTAGAAAAACCCAAACCAACAAAAAACCCTCTATGCTTTTGACATGGTATGAAATGCATTTTGTGTAGGTAATATGCAGAGTGATTCAAGGCAAAATCCTCACAGCACGACATTCTGAAGGTCTCCTTTAATAACGCAGGTTGGGATGGTTGGGCCAAACCTTTTCAGGGTTTGAACACCAAAGGTCGGTCAAGCAGTTATTTAACCTTCAGATTCAAGAATCTGTGTTGCTTGTACAGATTGAGCCGTGCTTCCTACAGCAAATTACTGCCGCTGAGGGTATGATTTTATAGGGATGTATCTGGTGGCACTGCTGGGGACGTGCAACCTGTGTCCCAGGCATTCAGTCCTGCCGTTCTGGCGCCTTGGTGCTGCGCTGGCACAGGTGTGTACGTGGCCTCAGTGTGAACCAGGCAGATGGGGGAAATGAACTGTGTGAGAAACAAGTGTTCGTGCTACCCCTGAGATCACAGCCTCCCCTGGCTGCCTGCCTACCTGTTCCCATTCACTCCGTTCTCTGAGCAGCAATTGTTTAAATAAGCAGCAGGAATCACTTGAGCCGGGGGAGTGCTGAACATCTCATTTGCTTCACTTCCTCTTCCCCAGCCCATTTCGAGTTTTTATTGCATGGTAGTTGCCTTTTCTTTTTTATTTCTTCCCAAAGGGTGCCACAATTTTATTCTCACTCTGACTGGTGGCACCACTGCTGCCCCTGCTAGAGGAGCAGCATTAATAAGGTCCTCTTACTCCATCCAGGGCCACTTAAATACCTTTGTGTGACGCTTTCCAGCATGGTGGTTTCCTGGGAACAACGAGTTGCTCTTCTGGAGCCAGGATGATCTCACAAGGCTTGATTACCCGTGCTCCACATATTTCTGGGGATGTGCTTTCAGTTCTGTGGCATGGTAGCTCTCACCATTTGGGAACATGGTGTTTTCAGCCCATGTTTATTGAAGGCTCTCATTAGTTAGCACTGGAACACTTTCCTCATGCTCAAAAGTCAAAATTCTCTTGTACTCTTGGGCTACTTCTTAGCTCCAGTCCTAATGGTTAGAACCATGTTAGTCTTTTTGTTAGTAATTTATTACTTGCTAAAGGTTCCTTAATGGATATCAGGTCACACTATTGTAGTTTAATCTGCTGCTGTTATTGAAATACTCTCTCTCTGCACTTTCATTCCAATTCAAAACAACCTTCTTCCTTGCCCCCAAATAAACCCCAGCGCATTAAGTTATTAGCAGGCACACATGTGTCTGTAATGTTGCTCCCTGGTGAAGTTTATGAGATTGTTTTGAGATTTTCTGCGAATGTTAGTCCACACAGGAGCAGGATAGTGTTCTTTGGCATTGTTGGGTTCGAAATTCTGATATTATACCTACTCTTTACAAAATAATTAGCTGTAATTTACCATGATTTTCAGTTGAAAGTTGCATTTTTCCTATGTGCAGGAGCCTGGGCTTTTACCAAAGGACTTTTTCTTTCTCTGACTTAAATTTTGCCAAGTAATTCTGATAGTAAGCAACTCTATACATTTTCTTTTGCTGTGCATTTATTTGCACGGTATTGAGCTTTACCTTTTTTATAGGCCCAGCTTCTGCCAGCTTGAGGAGAGCATAAAGAAAGTTCTCTGCTTTTATTAGTAGAGCTACAGTTTTTTCTTTCTAACTTCCTGTATAGATAGTATTCTTGTGCAGTGAAGAATTCTTTGTGATTTAACTTTAGTCACTTTTCTGAGGGCATAATCTGAGATGAAAAAATAAACTTAACACCAGGAAAAGACTTATTTCAGGAGGAGGAAGGGAGAGGCTGTACTGATATAATTGTAATGTTATTCAGAAAAAAAAATCTTCCTTGTGTACATTTAATCAATAATAGATTTTCAATGTTTTAAGTGACTATATGATTTCAGTCTCTTATCTTTTCAGTAGAGCAGAAATGAGAAAATTATGAACCTGAAAAAGATCTTTGTGGAATATTTTTCCCAGGTAATCTAGTTGCCACAGTAGAAGGTGTTGCCTTTTTCCACAAAATTTGCCTGACTTCTATGGCTATACATTTGTGAATATGATTCTGTTAGATCTCTTAATAAAATTTTAGATTTCATCCTCCAATCTCTAATGCTGATAATGTTCAAAACATTTTTAATTTTCCTGATGTAACAAAATAAAAATACTGTCAAAACTTACTGGTTTCCCTCCATTCTTTATTTATTTAATGTAGCAGAATTCACTGACTTCAATAACCTTTATCATAAGGTTTATCTGTGCAAATTCCTTTGCATCCACCCCTACACTACTTTAGTTACAGTTTAAAAATTAAAACTGGATTTAATTCGAGAAGGCAACTATTTTGGGCCAGTATTTGATTTTTCTCAGTAATTTTTTCCCCACAATTGTATGCGCTTAAGTTCAATAAAATATTATTTATAGTCCTTACCTTCTTGCTGTCCTGATAAACTGAGAGAAACTGTTTTGATCCATCAGCTTCATTCTTTGCACAGTTGATTGACTAGAAAAGCCACTAAAATACTGAAGAGGATAAGGCATCCCTGCTATTTCCCATAGGTTAATAAGATACAATAGCAATTATATCTTACCTGAGGTAATACCTTTCCAACTGCGTCTTTCTGCTAATCACCATTTAATCTGGCAGAATCGAACACCTGTAGCTCTTCAAGAGCTATTTTCCAAGTAGTTACAGGGAAGATGGCCCCATTTAATTAATTCCTAATATGGAAAGTTTCATTAGATAATTACATTAAATCAGGAGCTCCTTTTTACACCTCACTTGGCATAGCAGCTCTTGCCATATGAAGGAAATGGAGTCAGCACAAGAGATGTGACACCGTTGCTGCTGCAAAAGAAGGTAATGGTGCTGGGGGAGTGTTTGGGCTGAGCCCGGTCAGGGGGCTGGGATGGGGTGGAATGGGGTGCACCAGGAGCTGTGCCTGTGGTGCCAAAGTATCCTTTTATAAAAATGAGTTCTGAATGTTCAAATCAGCTTTTGGTTAAGTGAAGTGAAGTAAGGAAAGGTCTGAATAGCTGTTATACCTGTTACAAGATTAATGTATGAAGAGAATTTGTGTTATTGCCTTCTCAGCTGACAGAATTATCTTCTTGGTGGTTGTTGTCTTATTTGTTTGGTCTTTTGTTTGTTTGTTTTAAATGAAGAATGTTGGTGCTTGTTAAAGACCAATACAGCATTTCACAGCTGTAGACGTAAGTGAATGAAGTTGGAGTGTTGCAACAATACTGGATTCTAGAGAGCAGATAAATTATGATATAAGGAAGGATACTTAAAGTTAAAACAATCAAGCAATTAAAGTGGGGTCTCTGTCTCAAATATTTCCCCAATTCTTTTGTATTTTTGACAGCTTCCCATGAATATTGCCCTGGGGAAATCCTTGTGATGCTAATGGCTATTTCAGATCTGCTTCTGCAGATGGGCAAAACCTCAGAAGGGTCTCACAAATATGTCTTCTGTAGTTAAAGTTAGGCTTAAAAGCTACTGTGTCTTTTAATGTGAGATCACCTAACTTACTATAGCATGATCTTGGCATTTTGTTATAACTTGCTGGTTGATCATTTTTATTGGTTACTGGCTCTATTTGGCTAGCAAATATTAGTGAGAGATTTGTTTTAAAGTAAACTTCCTTTCAAACTGAATATTGACTTTTTTTCTTTCATTATGTAGCATGTTGCAATAAGGATCCACAATTATCTCTATGCTTTAGATGCAATTACTTGCTTCTTCCCAGAGCTTAGAACTGTATCATTTTGATTTTATTTCTTCACTTTGGTCATTATTTTTGTTGCTTTAAGGTTTGTGGGGAGAAAGCCCTGGGTAGAAAAAGGAGCTCAGATTTGTGTAACTGTATCAGAAGATGAAACTTGATAACAGTTGAAGTGTTGCCCTTGGAAACAATGAATGCAGTCTGTCCCTGGTTTTCAGGAGGGATGGATTTGGGCAAAGGCACCTTCCAGCAGGCAACCAATAGAAGATATAAGCGCTTTGAGTGAGATTTTGAAGTGGAAACTAAAGGTATTAGCACCACAAACCTCCAGTGAATATGTGAGTCTGGGTTTATTACACTTGTGTGAATTTGTTTCCCTCAGTGAATTCTGAGAGCTGTGAAGGCATTTGGCTGTCCCTCTCTTACAATTTGATTTTGTCATTTTCTGGTGAAGCTGTGCTGTGTCTTCTGTCAGATTACATTTACAGGCATATTACCTTGCCTGACTGAAACGTGAACTACATGGATTTTTCAAAGAAAAGCTTCCATAAGCAGTAACAGGACAAGGTTCCCACTCCCCCTTATTTTTCCTGCTGGTTTGCCCGAATCTGTTAATTTTATTATCATCCTAAATTACTCTTAGAATTGTCAGATGAATTTGCCTTGCGATCTGCAGTGAAATTGCTGTGTCACTGAAGCACTAGTCAACCTAACAGTACTGTGTAAATCTAAACCAGCTTCGGGGCATTTTTGTTAGGTGCTTCTGTTGTTTACTTTTGACTTACTACTCAAATTGTACATGGCTTCTGTGGGAGTTCTGTTATTAAAATATCAGATAATAAAGTATTTCACAGTGCTCTCAGAATCACAGGAGGGTTCAGATTCTGGAGGTTGTGTTGTCCAACATGGTTATAAAGGAGAGGCAAGGATTGCAAGAGAATTAGTGAGAGTTTTGTGTTATTGTTGGTACCTTACGTGAGCATACAGACTGGGGAAGCAGGATGCACGAATCACAACTGATGTGATAAGAGGACAGAAGAACCAGGAAGAATGGGATGGAGGACAGGAGGCAGAGATGAGGTGGAACAAGGCCTGCTGTGATGGAGTGGAATGCAGGATTAGCATTGGGGCAACACTGAAGGAGATTTCCAGCCAGAATGAGACACGTGCTAGGAATAAAATGAAATGGAAAGGCCAGAATTGTTTAGATCTCAGAGCAGGAAGATTTGGGTAGATTTTATAACTCAAGGTTTTGGTGGAAGGTAATGCTAAGCACATGGATGGGTAAACAGTGTGCTGTTGTTGCTGGAAACTGCCCTTCTGCCATGCCCATTTTTTAGGTCACTTTAATTGCTGGTTGTGACATGACCTAGTTGGAAGTGGTTGCTGTTATGGAACGTAACGTATGGAGAGTCCTCACGCAGCACTGAGCAATTAGGAACCAGATACAGCATCATACATTTTCTGTCCCTTTGTCTCTGAGTGGTTTCTGAGGGATACAGAACAACAGGCATTTTCTCTCGAGGAAGAAAGGGACATAAACTTAGCAGCTGTAGGAGAAGTTGATTGACCATCAAAAGATATGTTGTAATGATTGAGGAAGAATTTATGAAATGATAAAGCCTGCTAGAAGCACCTCTGTTTTCCCTACTACTTGGCAACAGTTGCCACAAGATGTACAAGCCCTCTGTGGAGTTCCAAGAAAGATGATACAGTCTAACACTTTCAAATGTCCAGGTATCATTAACTCTAGCTTATAAGTAGCAGTTGCATTTTATCCTAAAAGTCACACTTTTCCTAAAACTATGTCAATAGAGACTGCTGTTTGAATGTAGTTTAAGAAACAGAGGGAGGAAAAGGTGTGAGGTGCTATTTTTAACATTCTGTCTTGGATATTGCTGTTTGCAAAAATTATATAAACCAAGCTGTTTTGTCTGAGCTTTAGGTCCTATATGTATGTGTGTTTGAATACAAAAAAGCCACAGGCTCAGAAGGAGAGAGTGGCTCATTTTACTTATCACTAAAAATTTCAAGCGATGAAGTGATGCAAAGCTTTTCTGAAGTTTGATTTCCTCTAGCACTTGGTTATCTGCATTAACCCCATCAGCAATGAGTCCATTTTCATTCAGTGTAAGTCAATAGGATGGCTTGACATGGCTTTCACATGGCAAATCCACCTTGGTATACTAGAAAAGAATGAAAACCACATGAGTTTTGTAGTTTTATTGATTCTGAGGTGTCCTACAGTACCAAGGAATGTGATCTTTGTTCTATGAATGAGAATACTGTACTTAAACTGCTCCACTAACAGGACAAAAAAAAGGGATCACAAATTTGCCTTTTCAGTAGATGTGCCTCTGAACAGATCTTTGATTTAAACTAAAGTGGTAGCAACAGGAATGGAGATTCCACAGCATTTTTGGGCAACCTGTTCCAGTGTTTGGTCATCCTCATAATGAAAATTATTTTCCTTGTGTCTGATTGAAATTTCTTCCTTTAGTACTTGTCTGCTGCCTCATCCTTTCACTCTGTACCTCTGATAAGAGGCAGACACCAACTGCAAGAGGGCGTGGTCTCAAGCTCTGCCAGGGGAGGTTTAGGTTGGATATTAGAAAGAAATTCTTTACGGAGAGGGTTATCAGGCATTGGAATGGGCTGCCCAGGGAGGTGGTGGATTCTCCGTCCCTGGAGGTTTTTTAAGAAGAGACTGGATGTGGCACTCAGTGCCATAGTCTAGTAACTGTGGTGGTAGTGGATCAAGGGTTGGACTTATGATCTCAGAGATCCTTTCCAACCCATCTGACTCTATGATTCTATGCTCTGTGCTCTCCCCTCGAATACCTGAAGACAGCAGCAAGGTCTTACCTTGGCCATCTCTTCTTCAAGCTTAACATGCCCAGATTTCTCAGCCTGCCCTCAATATGTCATGTGCCTCAGCCCCCTAATTCTCTTTGAGGCTCTGGACTTCTTCCAGTGTTATGGTGTCTTGTACTGAGTAGCCCAAAACTAGACATGGTATTCCAGTTGTGGTCCCACAGAATGCATTCCCCGTAAGCTGCTGACAACATTGTTGCTAATTAGATCTGGGATGTGGTTGGCCTTCCTCAGCCAGGACATGCTGCTTGCTCATGTTCACCTTTTTATCTGCCAGGACAACTGATTCTTTTCTGCAAAGCCACTTCCCAGCCTCTACTTGTGCATGGGATTATTCCACCCCAAATTTTGCATTTGTGATTTATGCTAGTCCAGGGAAATTTTACTCCTTGTGGATCTAGTCTACATCTCTGAAATTTGGCTTCAAAATAGCATGGGAGACTGTCAAAGGCCTTGCCAAAGTCAAGGTAAGTGACATCTACTACTCTCCGCTTGTCCATAGAGCCAGTCATCTCACCACAGGAGGTAGTCAGGTTGGTGTGGCATTGTTTGCCTTTGGTAATTCCAGTCTGGCTATTCCTTTTTATCCTTTGTGTGCTTGAATATGGTGTCTGAAATGACTTACTCCATGATATTTCCAGGAGCCCTACAGTTCCCTGGATCCTCCTTCTTGCAGCTGGATGTGATGTCTGTCTTACCAGTCATCAAAAACCTCCCCTGATAGTCATGACCTGTTAAAAATAGGAGAGTGACCTTGCAGGGACACTGCCCACCTCTCTCTACACCTTCAGATACAGATCATGTAATTCCAGGAATCTCTCTATGTCCAACTGGTTTAAGTGCTCCAATCCCACACGCTCATGCTGGGCTTGGAGACTTCAAAGGCCTAAAGGCAAATCTGACTAGGAACTAAAAAACCAAAATAGCCCCCCTCCCCCCCCCGAAAACAAACCTCAACAAAACCAACAAGCAAAGAAAGATATTACATAAAATAGTCATTAGGCATCTCCCTTGTCACTGCTTTCCCTGCCAGACTGAGCTGTGGATCCACTTCTTCTCAGCCTTCCCTTTGCTGCCAATGTACTTAAAGAAGACCTTCTTGTCTTTCATGTCTCACTTTCTTCAGCTACCTCTGAGCTTTGGCTTTCCATTTCTATGGTCTTGGGCCAGGCCTGTGTATTCTTCCTGGGTACCCTGCTGCTGCTTCCATCTTCTGTGTACTTCCTTTTTCCCACTTGAGCTGAGATGGGAGTTCCTTGTTCATCCATGTTTTCTGCCATGCTTGTTTCACTCCTGCCTCTCAGAATGACCTGTTCCTGTGCACTGGAAAGGGGATCCACAAGGACCAACCACATGTACTGGGTCACTGTGCCCTAAAAGGCAGTCTTCTGTGGGACCCCCCACAGCTTATTCCTAAACAAACTGAAATATGGTCCGAATTCCAAAGCTGTAATTCCACTATTTCTCTTGCTCACTACTTCAAGGAGGTTGAACTGCAGAATATTGTGTTTGCTGCATCCTAGGCTGCCCTCAACATTCACATTGCCCAGCTCTTCCTCCTTTTCTGTGAACGCCATGTTGAATGCCTCTCCTAGTGATCTTGTTGATAATCTGCATCAAGAAAATGTCATCAACATCTTTACATGATTATTCATGAGAAGGATTTGAGTTCATGAAATGTCTGTTTCAAAATTACAGACTAAAGAACTTTGAATAAGTTTCCCAAACTACTGGGTAATTATCCAAACAGAACCATTTCAAGTTCTTCTGCTCCTTGTATTAATAGGAGCCACAATATTCCCCTGCTGACTATGAGAGGAAAAATCAATATCAGCAAATGTGCATTCATATTGATTTATCTTCCCTTTTGGTTTTCTAATTTAGTAAAGGTTACTAATGCAACATTACATAAAGATTCTCAGGAGAGTAAAAAGGCTCGTAAGAGCAGGTACTGCTGTTTGTTCTGGGCAAGTGAAGTGACTTCACAGTTCCTAGTCACCTGTTGAGTTACCCAGTAGAGGAAGGCCAGGGTGGACTTTTGAGCCATGTATCAGAGGGTGTTATTCCAGGGAAAGGGACTAAAAGTAGTCATCAAGGTGACTTTTCAGAATGCAGGCCCAGCATGCTGTTACAATGTACATATTAGAGAGGAGAGATCTGAGGAACCAAATACCAAGAATTTTGTTTTCCATACCGTATTCCAAGAAACGTTGTACACACATTTGGCTGTTTTGCTGTACGTGTCAGTTCAGAGAAGTCAGTAACCTTTGTCAGACTAGGTTAGAAAGGGGATTTTCGGGTCATGTGCAAGTCCTTATGTAAACATTTGATTTTTAATATATTATTTCATGTGTTGTATGAGGAAAAAGGAATGCATTATGAAAATTATCATCTTGTTTCAGTTACTTATTCTAAACAAAGTGAAGAGAAGCAAATGAGGGGAGGAAATACTTTTTATTATTTGAAAAGTGAAAGTTATGACTGTCCAGAACATCAGAAAGTTGTCTTACAGGAAAATGAATCATCTATACACAGACATGTGAAATCCTTAGAGATGAAATTAGGATATGATATAGTGCAAGCTATTGAGTATTTGAATTTGATATAAAACTTCAGAAACAAAACCTTTTAATTTCTTCCACAGTTTACACTTAGCACAGCTGTATCCATCTTGTAATACTATCTCAAGATATTCACCTTGTAATAAAAAAAAATATATACTGCTTGTTATGTTACGAGGTGAATTTCCTCACCTCATAAGTGCAACAGGTTATAAAATGGGAACAGCGTTATCTGTGCTCTTACTGTGCATCATCTATTGACACAGATTCATGAGTGGAAGTATTCCACATAGTTGGGGTTTTTATGCCTCCCCTTTTCGAGGATAGGACATTCATGAGGACACTGTCAAAAAGTAGGACATTTCCTTATCCTACTGAAGGACAAGGAAAACAGCAGATTACTGAAAAATAAGACTGAATAATTAGGTCATTGAAGGTCCAGGCTCGTAGAGGCTTTTAGTGTCCCAGAAGAACAGTTGATAATCTGCAGCTGAAAAACCACATTTTGCGGATGATTGTAGAAGTTGAGTTCTCTCTTCCAAGGCTCAAATTCCTAATTTTTTTTCAACTTCTATTGAATTTGCCCATCAAGGCATTCTAGTAGAACAATAAATGTAAGAACAGCCTTTGTCTCTTTCTAATTGATGGAAAATTAATTTTCATTAGTCAGCTTCACTGGACCATCCTCAAGCTCTTGCTTAGGAAGGAGAATTAAATCTGGATTTGGAGTATCAAATGGTAAGGTGACTATCTCCAAGTAGCTATGACATCATGTTTTGGAAACAGCTGTGTCCCGACTGCTCTTTCCCAGTTGTCCATCACCAAAAACTGGGAATCCTGACGGGAGTTACAGTAGTGCTAGTTTGGTTCACTATAAATATGCCATTTTTTCCTAGGGGAAAAGATTTTACTGTAAGTACAACCTCTTTCCTCAGTCCTTTCGTTCCAATGGTAGAGAAGATAAATCAGTATCACAGAAGTAATGTATTCCAGCGGTTCTGTCAGAAAGTAGTACTTGAACGTGATGCCAATATTATAACTACATGGAAACAGTTATGAGGTTACTCGGGCTTAATTCTTTTATTGTCTACATAGTCTTTTGGAAATAATTTTCTTGCTCTGTATCTGCTGAAATACACTTGTTGTTACTGCACAGTTTATTCAAACAGCTGAAACATTTCTATTCAGAGACCTTATTTTACCCTTTGAAAAACAGGAGTAACATAAACCAAGTGTAGGTGCTTGTCTTCTCATGGCAGCCCTGGAGAGAAAACAGGGGCTACACCTGCAGAAGATGTGGAAGATACTTTGAGCAGGAGAGTGTAGAGAACCAGGTGTTACACTCTAATATAGCTTCTAAGGTCAGTGGCTTTTGTGTTCTGGGATGTTTCTGCCCCTATAGCTCGTTCTTTTTCCATCCTGAACATATGGAAGCCACAATTCTTTGATGGAACTTAAACTTGACAAGATTCAAGTCATGTATGTGACAGAAGGCCTTGAAATCTGGGCAATGTTGCTTGTCAGCTTGCAAGTCCTGGCTCTGAAGCATTTATTACCCGTTTTCCTGGGGAATTTCTACTGTGTGAATTTTTGCATGTTGTAAGATAAAGCAATTCTTACCCTTGTCTTAAAAATTACTTGTTTTTTCTTCCTCCTGAAACTTTCAGAATAAATTCAACCTGCATCCTGAGACATTTCAATCTGAATTGTTAAAACTTTGCCATCACAAATGGAAAAGAATGTCTTGTAGTAGTGTTGCCTTATACTTGCATTGTGTAGAGGAGGGTTATTTTTAAATGAAAATCAAATTACAGAATACTATTCAGTAACACTAGAGTTCATGTGTACTAATATGGACTTTTAGGTTTTTTAGGTCTCTTATTGTTGCTTGCACAGTCATAAAATCTCGCTTAGTGACAAGAATTCATATATTTTTTTTACCCTTCATGTTTCTTTGTAGGTAGTGCCTGGGCATGTCCTGCCCAGGTCCCTGGTCAGTGAATCAACAAATATTTCACATCTTCACCCCATCATTTTGGCCTGCTTAGTGCAAATCCACAATCACCTATGGTATCTTGTTTTCTAGAAAAATGCTTGTCAGGACAAAGACTAACTTGGAAACAATTCCAGATAGTTTCTAACAGAGGACTCTCTCTGTGCCCTTCCTTTAAATAGAGTCTATTGACTTTAAGTTAATCAAGTTATTAAGCAAAAATTTGCATGGGGAAAATTTTTAATGCATTTTAACCCTAGGTCTGCATATTTTAGAAACATGTTTTAAAAACCGATATTGTTTGTTTATATTTTGCTTAGGCTTCTTATTACAATGATCAGTGTCATTCTTCATTTGCAGTCATTCTCATCTTCTAATGCATGGTCAGTAGTTCATCTCTTGTAGCTTGGTGAAGTTATTAACCTCCTTACTCTCAAAGATTTGCCCATAGTAATGAAATACCTCTGAAGATATTTAATATGTCATCTGTCTGGACAGTTTTCTGCTGGTGAAAAAATAATGAGGTTTTGTTTCGAAAATATTTCCAGTATTTAGAAAGTTTGTCAGTAGAAATATTGACAGTATTTTGTCAGTGATGCAGTTTCCCTCACGGAGATGTCAGAGAATTATTAGGGTCTGCAGTAACACTATTTTTCCCCAATAATCCTCAGGCTTCTTCAGAGGTTTTAGGATGTATGTTACTTTCCTGAAAAATTTATTTTCCTGATCACTAGTTTTCTAATCTGAGGAATGGAGGTTTACCTGCGTCTAGCTTTTCCCTATCACTGTTTATCCAAATATATGAGTGATACTAGTAAAATATACGAAACAGATAAGTCAAAGCTCAGTGTGAGAGAGAGATGAAGTGATGGATGGAAAAAGTTATCCAAGGAAATCACAATACACACTTCATCCCGTCCTGAGGAAATCTACCTGAAGAGTAAGTGCTTGCAGCCTTGTGTTCTCCCAGATCTTTCATTACTTCCAAAAATCCATAAAATTGACTGCAAACCAAATCTTCCTGAGGTTAGATGTCTTCATATGGCTCTTGGGCTTAGCCACAGAAAGCCACGTGCATGCCATGACCAGGTTTCATTCTTTTGTCTGGTGCTGCCTGTCCCTGGGAAATGTGGTGACCAGAATCTTTAGGGAGAGGAACACGGAGGAGAGAGAAAGGGCTATTTGCTTCGTGATATTACAAGAGGCTGAAGGAGCCTGGGGGGATACCTAGCCAGTGATACAACTAGAAATCAGCAAGGAGATGTCAAGTGTTTCTCTCCTTTTCTGCAAGTTTCAGTAATAAATTACTCGGCACTTACAGATCTACTCCTCCCACCCTCTGCTGGGAACACACGAGCTTCCAGAGTGCCTCGCAGATGGAGGGAGGGAAAATGGGAAGATGTCAGTACAAACATCCCTACTGCTGTGTCGTGGCTGGGAAGTAAAGGGTGGAGGCCATGATAGTTTGGCTAAGGCAAGATATGTCTTGAAACCAGCATAGAAGAAGAAATTGTCTTTCTGGAACTCTAAATCTAACCAGAAACCAGAAAGCTAAGTGGGGATAAGAATGAAAAACTACAAGGAAAGTATGCAGAAGATGCAATGAATTGATACCTTAAATAGTGACAGATACTGAAGAAGCAAAAGATGTTGGGGTGTTTTGTTTTTGTGTTTTTTTCTAATTTTAGTTGTTTTGGTGGGGGCTAAAAAGAGGCAGCTGGTATGTCTCTTATTCAAAGGTAGTATAGTCTAAGATATACTCTAGCTTATCCTTTGGAACTGAATAAGAGAAAGTAACAAAAAAGGTCTCGAGTGTTTCAGAAGTCGTTGATCTTTGAGTACTCAATAGTCATTGTCGCTTGGGTATTAAGGATGATAACACTCTTTTCCTCAATGTTTTGGTAGTATGAGAGTAAATTCAGGAGCACCGTCTTTATGGACCACTTGTAGTGAATTCCACACATTGGCCTCTCCCAGGCTGGCATTTTACTCCCTGGGTTGGTGATTGCAGAGCAGTTTCCCCCCACCTTGCAACACGTGGCTCAGGTCACTCAGTGGGTGTATTTTCTGTTCAGAGCTGAAGATGGTTGCTGTAGTGCAGTGTGCTTTGTCAGGTGTTCTGTGATATGGACAGCCGCAGGTAAGTGGTACCCTCACTCCCTCCTGGGGTCACTCCTTACATTCAGAAGAAATAGAGTGGTGGAAAACATCTTCATTCCCACCCTGCTGCGTGTGTGTTTTCTGGTAGGAGAACATAATTCAATTGGTGATGTTCATTGTAGTTTTTCGGGTCCAGTTCTGCCAAATGTGTAGACCATAATAGGCCAAATGCAGCCTTTTACTTTTGTCTACAAAGAGCTTAATTTGGCTCTGGCTTAGTTCTAATTGCTTACAGTCACAAAGCAACTTTTTTTTTCTTTCCTTTAACCCTGTACAAAAGAGAAGGCTGCTTGTGTTGCAAAATAATTGAGTCAGAGCCTCTTGCAATCAAAAGATGATTAGCTTCTTGTGTTGGTGCGTGTTCTGATGTGAACCAATCTATTATATCTGTTTTGTGTTCCTAGGGATGCACTGTTTTTTATGTGGAACTTGCAAAAGCAGGCACAGTTCACTGATGTTTATTAGTGACCTTGTCTTGTCCTCTGAATTATGGACAGTCTGCTTTGAACATGGGGAAATGCTACTAGCAGTCATTATGTGGATGTTAGGGTTGTTTTTTTTTTGTACTTGTTTAACCACTCCAAGGCCCTGCTGCAGTTTTAGATGTAAAAAAAAGGAGAAACTGAATTATGGGTGTTTAAAGCTGAAATATTTATAGAAGCAGTTTTTTATTTAAAAATAGCATTTGTGCCTGAGAAGATCAGATGTACCACTTCAGTATGAAAAACAAAACCAGATTTTAGTTGATATTATTAATAGAAAATGCATGAAATTTGATAATGTAATTTAACTGAAAATATTTTCTTCTAGTCTAGGTTTTGGAGTGGCTTTTGTGTTACTAAATATTATAAAGAAAACAATTCTTTAAAATTCTGATTTTTTTTTTATAGTTAGAGAATACAGAGGCAGATAGTTGACTTACTGTTTATTAAAGAAGAGAATATACCAAGTATCAGAAGATGTGTCTTAGAAATGAGGCCTTCCAAATTAAAACAGAGGCAAGTGACATTTTAAAAGTAATTTTGCTTACTATGGGAAGATGGAATCCCCATCTATCACCCACGGAGTGCAATAAACTATGATGAAAATATGTTCTAGAAATAGATTAAAATTAAAAACTGGATTATTTAGGATCAAAAGTTACCTTAATTGCCTGTGAGGGAAGCTTATGTGGACTTTCAAAATCCATCATTATTAAAAATGAAAAGCAACAGTATGTGAAATCATGAAGTCACTATTGATTTGCAGTCAGTATTTAGGTTGATTAACATTTTACCTGAATGAATTTTAGGTACTGCAGGATGTGGCCCCATTGATTTTAAGGTGGTGGCAATTATTAGTGCTCCAGTACCAAAAGTGTATCCAAATTTGGGTCATTTGCAAATGCTTCCTTATTTGAGAGACACTACATTGATGGGATTGGAACAGTAAAAAAGTATCCTGGATTTTTTTCCTAAAGCTCAGGCAAAGGATGTATATACTGTTTTTCAGCTCAGTGAAAGGAATTCTTGCACATTCTTTGTAAAATGTTAAATTGTGATAGGGAGTAGAAGAAATTACTGTTATGAGTTACTGCTTTAACTCTTCAAATACTGTCTTAGAGCACACTTTGGGGGGAAGAGAAGTGTCCTCAGAGCAATGATCCATGACTCTAAATAGAAAATGTCAATTGGAATGCATTTTGGAGAGGGTTATTCCCAGTACAGTGACAATTCTCTTCAGTAAAAATCTGAAGAGAAAAAGTCTGCCTAAAACCTTGGGTACCAACCAGAGAAACCGTAGCCTGTCTGAATGAAGAGAAATTCCTGCTTCCTGTTTCCTCAGAATGACAGTTCTCCTTGGCTTTGCAGCCTTCTCCCCCAAAACAGCGTGAAGCAGCGCTCTTGATTAGTCAAGAGAAGGCAGCATGCAACCATTAATATTAACTCTATCACATCACACCATCTGGCTCTGCCAGCTTGGAAATGATGGCCTGTGTTCCTTAGTCACGGCTGACAGGAAACGGAAAATTGATTGGGAGTACGACTGTGATTTACCTTTTACCCCTTGCTCTTGACCCCTGTAGCCCACCATCCATTTTACTTTCGAAAGGCCTAATAATTCTAACTGTATTGGTTGGTCTATTAAAAAGAGAATATTTGATGTATACTAGAGGGCTAAGTGTATAAAGGAAGGCAAAAAGTAGGTGGAAGCTGGTATGGAGCTCCAGTTGTCTTTTAAAAAAAAACACAAACTCTTTTTAAACTACAGAGTTTAAAGAGAAGTTTGAAGGAATATACTCTTCTGTGAGGGGTCATTTAACATTTATTCTCAGAGGTATTTATGGACAGAGAGGGAAATGTTAGCCTGTAAGAATACAGTTGGGCAGCCACCTACTCACTTTTTTATTTCCTAACACAGAATTGACCTGATGCCCTTGATTTATTGGAAAATACATTTGATCTTACCTCCACAAGTAGCTTTTGCTACAAACAAAATGTCCAAGAAATCTGCAGTTTAGTCAGGTTGAATCCAAGCACAAGGACCAAGATCTTATTTGCTGTCTTCACAGATATTCTAAAAATTGATTGGTCCATGCTTTGCGATGCTTTGAAGAGTTATAAATGCTATGTAAGCATGATAATTTGGTTCTTCACTCCAGTGTAGCCCAGCTTTTGATTGTCCTGCTTACCATATTACCAGGAATTGAACTCGTGCAAAATCAGTCATAGTTACTAATTGAATGAGACTTCCAAAAGAATTTAGGGTAACATCAGATGCAGTAAAGCTAGAGAGCAGATTGCGTTCTTCTCCTGGAATAAGTACTGAGCTAACAAAGCTGCATGTTTGGGGTTTCACTGTGTTGCCTGATGTGCGACCTTTCTTAATTGGAACATACAACTCATGGGTCAACAGTCTATGGTCATTACACATATCACTGAACCTTTCCACAAAGTTTAGAGGACAAAGGGAATCTCCTCTCTTTGTAATGATATTCTGACCAAGCTCTTACAATAGCTAAATCATTTCACATGGCATTTTTCAATTCCAGTTCCAAGGTGCAGTGTGGTGTTAATTCAAAACGAAGCTTTAGCTCAAATATCAGTTCTATCTTTGTGACTAGTAAAATTATTTTTACACAGTTTTTGTGTGCTCTGAAGTTTTTGGAATGCAAGGCACTGTGAATATCATCAGTGACTATATTTGATGCCGCTGCAGACTATGGGAGTTTCATCTCAAGGGCTGAGAAACTTTAAACATGAGGAGTCACGAGGATGTTCTTAACTAGTGCCAGAACATCAGCTCGAGCTGATTGCTCCTTTGTGTCACTCTTAGGGCAAAAGTGTGATTCATCACTTCCATTTTGCTGAATACTGAAGTGCAGATGCATCTTTATGGGTTAGATTTTACTTCCATTGAAGATTAAATGGCATCCTGATCTCATTTGTAATAGTGTAAATTGGGAGTAATTTGGTAAAACTGATAGACATACATCAGTATCATTCTCGTGTGAGATCTCAGATGCAACAGCTTCTCTGGAAATAGGATTGGTCTCAGGAAATACACTTATTTAGTTCCCTTGGGAATTATGTGGATTTCCCTTGAACTGGAGAGCATCTGTGGATTCTGCTTGTTATTCACTGGTAGGATATTTGTAAAATAAATTAAGACATTTAGGCCGTGTGTTCTTCCTGTGTGAAAGTTCAGGCATGATGTAGCTTTCGATGAATGATTAGACTTGACCACCAGCTCACTTCCATTTTGACAATAATACCATCTGCCATTCTTTCCTAGTGTGCTTGTTCCTCTGTCTTTGGAACTCTCTGGATGACTACATTGTTTTGATATGCTAGGCCAGTTAAGCTGCAAAAGTCTAGTTTAAAAATAGCTGTATGATTTTTAAATGATTTTTAAAACCTGGAGGAGCACAGAAGAAAAATTTGTTTATATATGGTTATAGATCTATTTCTGCAGTTCTATTTCTGGTAAACAAGCTATCTGATACACTAGAGTAGCACAAAAAGGAAGACTTATGTAAGTATAGATATGGAGTAACTTTGGGCTGTGGTCTGGATGATCTTATAGGCATGTCTTTGGGTTACTAGGCCAAGCAGGGTTTGTTTTGGTTCTTTTAGGGTTTGTTGTGCTTTTCTTCCTTCTTTTTCTTTTCTCTTCTTTTTTTTTTTTTATTTTCCCTCTCTAACATTCTTCTTCTGTCAACATGTTTTATTTTGAGAACAGAATTTCCTCTCTAGTTTCTTCCTTCTTCAATGAACTGATGTCTTTCACTGCTAGACATCCTTTGGGCTGCAAAACAGCAATACAGTCATGTACAGCTAAATACAGATATTCAAAATGTGAAATCTGTCAGTCCATCCCCTGGGCACAAGTCTATGCCTGTTCATGTTAGAACAACAGTCACATGCCTTATTAAACCAGGTACTCTTTGTGCAGCCCATGTACTGTGGATTTTCTCTGCTCTGTAGTGCATAAGCTTCACTGTTGTGCCTGTGCTGATAAGAATTCCTTCCTCAGGCTGCAGTAGAAACCAGCAGCCCCTGTTGTGCATGGTAGCAATTGCCATAAACACTACAGATTTGAATGGAAGAGAAATGGAATCGGAGGGATGTAATAGTATTATTTAAATATTCGTTTTTTACATTCTCAAACTCCACCAACCTGGAACTTTCAGACTATGCTTTCCCTTTGGGACTGACAGGTGGCACTGACCAGTAGAAAGCTCAGAAAGTTGATACCTCCATTTTCCTGTCTTTCTCCAAAGTTCAAGCTGTGTTTCTTCAGGAGATGGCAGCAGATGACACAGTAATTGTAAAAGTCAGAGACTCTCCTATGAGACCAAAGAGGGAAAACTGCCCAACAGTTACTCAGTTAAATAACAGAACGATCAAGCCTTTTGCATTACAATGATACAGATGGAACTGAGTGAGATTTTTGAGCCTTTTGTGTTCCTTTGACAGAAGAGAAATACCCTTGAGACTGAAGGGAGATGGCCCAGTGCCTGACCGCTCGCAGGGTGAAAAAAAGGTTTTCTTTACATCAAGTTGGATCATCCTGTGTTTTAGTTTATGACCAGAGCCACTTGTGCTTCTTGTAAAGAGCCTAGCTTTGTTTGGCTCTGAGAGTCTAAAAGAAGAAACTAAGAAATTGAATAGAGGGACTTTTTTGGGGATTTAGTTTTAATGAGACCAATCTGAAATGTTCATCTTGTTTCACCTAATCTTCTTCCGCAGTAAGAAAACTCAAATAGTCTTGTGGAAACACAAGAAGTGAGATATAGAGAACATCTGAAAAGGCAGTCAGAGAATAAAGTGAGAAGTGTGGTCTTTTCTGTTTTGTTTACAGTTTATAGCTTGTGCAACATTGGGTCAGATATTTATTCTGGTTTTTGCAACTTGAAAGATTACTTATTGTTATGTTTTATCAGCTTATTGGTTTAATGTCGAGATTCTATATCAGGATCAGGGCCTGAGTTCTTTACAATTTGTGTTCTTTTTCTGATTTAAGAAAACAATGCACAAAGGCGATGAGGACAGGAAAGAAGGATAATGGCAAGGAATGAAAGGATCCAATTGCATGTGTTTGCTGTAGGTGTAACTGGCAGAAGCTTTCCATTCTCCTTTGATTTTGCGTTTTCTTAGTAAAAGCGATTAGTTTTTCTTCCCACAGTGGAAAAGGAGAAGTGAAATAAAAACTGAAAAATTCAATGGTGCTCTAAAAAGAGATGAGTTCTGAATAACAGCTCAAGCAGACTTAGCCAGTGATGTAGCCTATTCTGAAACCTATCTATTTTCCTCTCAGTGTAAAACTACTGTTATTTTAAGTTCAAGTAGAAGGTGGTCTTTCTCTATCTCTCACTTACTGTCACCCTGAATCAAAGAGGATGTTAAACCTGATCTGGAAATCTTATTTCCTGTGATGCATTCCTTTCAGATAAAGCTGTCTTTTTTTTTTTTTTTTTTCTTCTTCTTTCTTTCCTTCTAGTTTTTTTTCCCCTTCTATTGTGTGCTAGGAGCTTAGCTTGGTCATTCCTGATCTCATGGAGTTCTGGAGAAGCAAATCTTATAAACTAGTGAACACATCAATGGCATTATAAAATAATGAACTCCTTCCCACTTATTTTAAAGAAATATAAATAATTCATTCCGAACATGTGGAACATGTGGAACTAGTGAGTAAAGATCCTAAAGTTGTTTACTTGTTTCATTTTGCTTGTGTGGATGTTTAAGCAAAGACGGAGGAATTGAAAGTGGAGACATAAATAAACTCTTCTAATTGCATGCTGGAGGGGTAGTTTAAATAACAGCGTAGCATTTTTCTCAGCTTCTAAAGCTTCAGATCTTTTTGAGAAACTGCAAACATAATGAACATTTCTTACACTATGTTGAGTCAAAACCTACCTTACTGTATTGTCTCCCAAATCAAAAAATGCTCTCGACTTTGCTGCCTGTCACTTCACCTGTTTTACAGCTTCTGTTCCACCACGGTTCCACTGCAGCTCAGGAAGCTTTGGAGGGCACATATTCAGGAAACCACCCATTACATGTTGCTACAAGTGTTTGGAATATTCTGCAGCAGTCTTGGAGTTCACAGTGACAGCCACACAACCATTTCTAAATTAAGGCTATTTGAATAACTGTTGTGTGCAAGCCCAAATCCATGCAATTGGAGCAGATTTAATTTATACAGTGTTCAGGAACCTTTCCACCATGCCTTTAATATCTCTCCAGCAAAACACGCTTCCAAACGCTCTGTTTCACACTTCCTGAACTTCTGTAACACTTTATTAAAGTTCCACTAAAGGAGCTTTTGGATGTCCTCAGAGAATAATTAGTCAAGATGGAACCATGATGAAATATACAGTTTTAAAGTTGATGATATAACTAATTCAGATAGGGTTTGTATAGCATTTGCTTATGGTGTTTTGATGATGATTTTTTTGGAAATAAAGAGAGCTATTTTGAGCATTCTGTTGGAAGTAATTTTGTTTTAAGGGGCAGTTTGCAGAGAATTGAACACAATGCTTAGGTGATACTGAGGTAACTGGTCTGACTATGGTATCTAACCACACAATTCTGGAAACTGGGTTTGAAATCAAATGTTGCTACAAGTGGAAGTTGTTTCTAACTTAGTGCCCATTTGAACTGACCACAGAATCATTATTCAGCTAAACACAATTACCAGTCATTTTAACAGGAGGTAGTGGGAGAACTGCAAGTTGTAGAACAGACTTTGAGATTACATGAAGTAAAGTTGCTAGAGTTGAAACAGAGGCTGATTGCTGGATGAGTTGTGTTTTTCTTCATTTTGGAGAGAAATAATGGGGAAAACAGCCAGAGGAACACCACAAAGATTGCATTATAACCAGATACTCCTACTAAGCAGTTTAGTCCTTCAGTATAGAAAGACCCATAGTTGAAAATGAAGTGTTGACATTGTATGTCAGGCCAATATCACAGGAACTGACTATTCTAACGAATTATTCTAATCATCCTCCTCACAGCTGATACGTAAGATGATGTATTTTTAGACCATTTTATCTCATTAGTGATTATTGTAAATCCTCCAAAATCTGTCAGAACTCCAAGTTGCTGGCTTCCATGAGTTTGTCAATAATTTTTTATGTTGACAAAGCAGATTTAAAAGTTCTGAGACTTTAAATTCCAAAAGACAAGGAAGGACCTCAGCCTTATAGCCCAATCCAGCATTACTTTCTTTTTTTTTTTTTGAAGTCGGTTTATGAATTTTATACTTTGAATTGGTTGTCCTAGCTAAACGTATTTTTCTGCATTGCCTTCTTATTTTGACTTTGTGTAGTTTTCATTGTTTGGTAATTAGATCCAAACCGAGGTTTCCAATGTCAACATCATGTAATTCTTCTAGTCACTGTAAAGTCTTCCTCAACAACTTGCAAAAATTTACTCCTTGAAGAATCCATCCCTTCCAAAAAAGTCTTTGTGCTTGCCCTAAACCTCAGCTTACATGTGGTTCTTAGTTATGAACAAGACATATTTTATGTACTCCTGAGTGTTTTGTAGAACTACGTTAGAATATTAGAATGGTAATAAGATCTTAATTTTTGTTGTGTAAGCAGTGGCAAGTGTCTAAGATACCCTGAACAGTTTGCATCATGATTTTCACCAAAGGGTAAGCTGATTGGATTAAAATTTCATTTTTCCTTATACATCTCCTTGTAGACATTATTAGGTCATATCTTTTGTTTAACTGATGACTTCGGACTATTATTTACAGTAACAATTTTACTTTTTTCTCTCTCTTTTTTTTTTTTGTAGTTGGCAGTAGCTGTTGACAAATGACTGAGTCTAAATCTGTTTGGATCAGCATATAACCAGTCTAGATAGGCTCAATTATTTCTCCTCTAAAATAGAAACAGTGCAACATTTCTTGTTAAGTTCAAGTCTTTCCCTTAAGCTTTTATGGCAGTCACCAACTGACCTTTTTCCTGCTTGAGGAGCAGAGAATACTCCTGTACTGAAATTCTGCAAAGGTGTTAAACCTTCCTTCCTTAGTGCTCTAATAGCACCGTGGCGAGGTGTCCACGATGGTGATGGCACAGTGAAAAGTGCCAGAAGTTCTCTTCAAGTCTGAGAAGCATAACTGCATTTATGTTTTACTTGGGACAAATGTCTCTTCTGTTGTTTCTGTGTGTTCAAGCATTTGTTTCCTCTTACACTTTAAAACTGTAAATGGATTCATGTATAGTGATCAAACACCGATCACGTATTTACCAGGATAAATGGTGAGCTCTTCCATTTCTGCAGTTGGTATTAAAAAAAAAAGCACCCCTGCTACCACCCAGTGAATCAGAGATCACAGCTGACAGCTAAGATAGCCAGCAAGATTTGAATAAAATCACACGTTCAGATATTCAGGTGATTTTCTAGAGGCTTCTGCACTCTAGACAATCAAAACCTACATAAAGGCTATCACTTTAGTCTACTTCCTTCTCTTCTGTTTCTAATGACCATTTATTCTACTTGCTAGCTACTTTCTTACTGACAGCTTACAAGTTATTAGTTATTTCATTCTTTCCTCCCCCCCCTTAGATTTAATATTTTCTGTGGTTTACCAATAGTAGGCCTTCATATGCTTCAGTGAACCATACAACTGTCTTGGTAAATCTTATAATTTTCCTTCTAACTTTTTGTAGTTGCTTCTCAACCTTTAAATGTAAATATAAAAGCTAATGACTGAAATTTCAAAGCCAAGTAACAAGTCCTAATAATTTGAATGTGAAAAATACGACTAAGTTGTCCAAGTAAACTCTGAAAATCAATCTTTTTCACTGTATAAAATTTCAAAAGTTCCTGTGCGTATGTCACTATTCAAGATTTTAAGAAATGAAATCACCTAAAAATTCTGCTCATCAACCTTCCTTTTCCCTTCCATCCCAGATTTTATTTATCTTGAGAAAGTCTTCTGTGTTGTGGTTAGTGGATAGTTTTGAAGGGTCTGCAGTTTCCTGACCACCTTTGAATACCTTTACATAGGACTATCAGTTGCTTTCATTTCAATTAAAATTAAGCAACAAAGACAAGTCAAAGAACATTTTTATAAATCCATACTCATAGATGTAATTTTTCCATTAACAAATAGGAATTTCAATTGTAGAGGATGATACTTGTGGTTTTAGATGATATGTACTTCAAAAGAATCAAAAATTGTAAACAGAGAAGTCCTGAAGTATGAGAAAAAATTGCTATCATCAATATTTCAGTTGAACAAGTAACACTGCAGTCACGCAGCTCCAGCAAATTTTTTTATTTCTATTATATTGTGTATGGACCAACTCTGCAGTCCTGTCAGAAATGACAGAAGCTGTTAAGAGTATTATGTTGTTCATGCACAGTGATTCTTTTAGTGTACCCAGGACTGATCAGGCTATTGCTTTAGGCTGGAATGCTCTGAAGAAAACAGGCACGAGACAGAAACCAGAACTACTGACACGTTAGCCTTTTGAAAAAAAAGGAGGGTCAGACTTCATGTAAAGATTGCACTGTGTTTAGATCCCATTTACTTAAATCAATGGAAAAATAGGATTCCATAGTTTTCAGTGCAAGAAAATGCTGGTTCTTATGGGAAGCCTTCTCTGTTTCTTGGTGGAAGTGGAAAATCTTAAATACGTGGGGAAAAAAAGGTACCTTTCAGCAAAGTAATAAAGATTTTTGGCATGGTTTCTCTGAGTTGGCCCTGGAAGGAATTGCTTTTGTATTGTGAGCATTAGTACTATTTCTGGGATACAATACATTTTTTTTCCTGCTTTTGAATAATTTACCTTTTTATTTTATAGTAAAAAGCGTTACTGCCAAAATAGTGTGAACATAATCTACTGCAATTAGATAGATAGACAACCCATACAGTAGGCCCAGTGAAAACCCTCCATCATTTAAAAAGTACTGAGTGCTTAAAAGAGCCTTACAAATAATTTTATAAGTTATAAAAATAGTTCAATGAGGAGTTATTGCACGCTCCTGTCTGTTTTCATTCCATCGCTTTCCAGCCCCATCGTTAAATACAGCATGACAGTAACTCTTCCTCTTTGAATCAAGGAGACATTCTCCTGCACAGCCTATTTCTGTTCTGAAGATGGATGCAGGCTCTGATGCTGGATTTTGAAGAAGCTGTTGTGCCCAGTATACTCTATATAAGGCTGGATGAGAGGGATAGACTAATGTATTGTACATGGAGCAAAACATTCCTGATGCACAGAATGGGCTGTTGCATGTTCACATCACACACCCTACAAATCATTTTGACGCTGTATAACTTTAAGTAGCTGTTTTTCAGAAATCTCTGACTTGGTACTTTATATGGCCCTTATTACTATTGTTCTCAGAGAAGCAACTGGAGAACAATTTTTTTCCCTCCTAGCATTATGTGGGAGAGAAAACAAGTATCTCCATCTTAGAGCTGGCCTAAGGCGGAGTATACATTCAATCATGTGTCTTATCTGTAGTCATCTGCTTAGAGGAAGTCTACAAGCACATATTGAGCCCTTGTGTCTGATCCACCTTACCTCTAAATCTGCTGGGTGCTCGATCAGGCAGGGACTAAGAAATTTCTAATTGGTTTTGTATTGAAATAATAATTCTTTCGTAAGTTGTTTTTAAAGATCTCCCACTTGTATATTCCTCTTTGGGCTGCGTGTGTGAGGATTGAACTCTGCAGAAGGCTGTGTCCCCCCATCAGAAGGCCTTAAAGCTTTTTAGATCTTCAGTACTTCAAAAAAATAGAAAGCCTTTTAGTTGGTTTAGGCTGTACGCTTTGTCTTTAGAGTCCTGGCCCAGAATGCCTCCTGTCGGAGAGCTCAGGATTCAGAGGCCATACAGGGAAGGGCTGTTGTCCCCTCTGAAGTCTCCAAGCTATTGCTCTGAAATCGCTAAGAAAATTCCTTCTGTACTGCTATGAAAAATGGAAAGGAAGTGTAGAAACAAACTTTAGGCCAATTTATTTTCCTAGTTTCTGTGAAGGGTAACACCTTAAGTTGTTTTCTGATGGAAATAACACTAAATGTGCATTTCAGTAATCACATTTTTAATGAAAAAATCTTACAAGCACTTTTACTTCAAATGCCATCTCTTCGCCAATACTGTTTTCATGGATTACATCTTCTTTGTGTACTTGGACAGTACAAATGCTTCAGGGGAACGTGTGATGCTCACTCTTATGTCACCTGATTCTCTTTCATTAACAGGATGTTTCCATCTTAATCCTACAATCAGTTTCTATCCACTTCTCTGTATAGAAAATTATTTGCATCAGAGTTGCTGAGTAAGGAAACCTCAAGTTATAGTAGAATTTTATTTATGCTGAAGAAATTAATGCCAGCTAATATTCTTGTTTCTTGTTCTATTTTTCTTCTGTATTTGATTTTTGGTAATTGGCCCAACTTGTGTCCTACTGTGGGAGCTTGGCAGAGAGAGAGGGATAAGGAATGGAGAAAAAGATTTGTAGGTGGCAGGGACAGCTTGTGTATGTGGCTGCATGCATATGTGAGCTGGCAGAAAGCAAGGCTATGTGGATTTTAACTGTTTAACTAATACTGTACGTAAATCTTTAGCTAGCTGGGAATGTGACCCAAGAAAGGCAAAAGAAATATTTGCAGGTGCTCCTCAGGTATTTGATTTCTCTACAGGAGTGATCAGCATGCACTTAATTACTTCCCCAGAGATGATGTCCATGCAAGGGTGAATCATGCAACTCTCAGTTGACTCATGGGTGGAAAAAATGGAGTTAGCACAATCCAAAATGGCAAGGATTTATGGTCACAAGGAGAAAAATAAAATGTACATTTACACAAGAAATGTAGGCAGTGAAGGATTTTCTGTTCAGTACTTGTTATCATGGTGAAGACTTGGGTTTTTTTAAGAAAAAGGCAACTTGAGTAGAAAATGAAAGCTGATATATTGCCATTCCACCTCTAGCTCTCATCTTGCTTGATCTGGTGAGTTAAATGGGGTAAGTGCATGTGACATTATTAGAGAAAAACTAGGCAATATAGGACAGAGTATTTTAATTGCTCAGAGGAACTCTTCCTCCTGAGTCAGAAATAAAGCTGCGCCTCTATGTGCTGCCAATGGCAATATGGTGTTGGTTAATTACCCTTTGAATAGCGTCTAATGCAGAAGTTGTGATGATCGGTGGTTATTAGAAACCAAAATGACCTTTATTTAGGACAAGTGCTTTGGCTGCATCCAGTTTTCGGTAAGTGCTTTATATCTATTCCAGGGGTTTTTTTCTGTAGTTCCAAGTGGATGTGTTGTTTTCTTGTTTCTTTGCCTCAATCTGTTAGGTAGTGGTGTTTTCTATTATATTTTGAGTTCCAGCTGAGAGACAGCTCATTTAAAGTGGTGGGGAGAAACCCATCTCTTTTTGAGGCTATTTGATACATCCCACTGAAATCCATTTGTAGAGAAGGCACAAAGTTTGTTCGAAAGTAATTCCTTTATAGGGATATTACCAATTCTAAATACTCTTTTTTTTCTAGTTGAAGTGGAAAAACACTTGAAAGGGAAGAACCACTGTGTTTTAAGTTCCACAAATAGTATTGCATGCATGTGATGTTAAATGGATACTTGGTTATCATGAGAATCTACAGCCAAGGGTTTGCGCGCAGGACGCGGTATTCCGGACATTCACCTCCGTGTACGTCAGAGTGGATTAGTTCTTCAGGTTGTGGCAGCTTCTGCAGTGGTTCCTGAGGGCTGTTTTAGAACTCTGCATCTCTTGTTTAACATGGCAGCTCAGAGAGTCCAGATAGGTTTAACATGTACTGCATTCAGGTTGCATTTCGTTTAAGAGGAGTCATTTTTGCTCTCTGTGGAGGCTTCAATTGTAGAGGGCCAAATGACGGGCATAATTAAGGCAAGTGGTGGGATACCAGCGGAGCACTTTGGTGTTTCCACCAAGGATTTTGCAAATCCTGGCTTGATTAATCTGTTTAAACATCTGTGCATCCTCTCGTCTGTGCAACTTATCCGCGAGTATCTCTCCCTTCCGCCGCCTGCCTACCGTGCCTGTGTGTCTGCCTGCTCGTAGCGGATCAAACACAGCCGCAGCCCGCTCTGCCGCCTCGCTCAGCGCTCGCACACGATGCGAACGGTTCTGTCCTCCTTGAAATGCAGCTCACACTCGCATTCCGTAGTGGAACCGCAGGGCAGAGCCCACAATATTGAGAAACCGGATCGAAGCGGGGCCGGCGGACGGCGGCGCCGGGAGCCGCGGGCGGGCGGCGGGCGCTGCGCCGGGGCCGTGCCGCTGTCCGGCCGTGCCGCCCCTGCCCCCGGGCCGCCGCCCCCGGCCCGGCCCGGCCCCGCTCCCCTCGCCTGTCCCCCCACTTCTCCGCTCCAGGCAGCCGGCTCCAGCTCGCCTCCTTGACGTCATGTCTGTAGCGAGGCTTCAGCAGGCGCAGTGGAGGCAGGCAGCGTGTTAAACTTTCAGATCAAGTCCGGCGGCTCCCAACGCCGTGCGCGGGGGGCTGCGTGCAGCCGCCGCAGCTGGAACATCTGGAAGCGTTCAGTGTGTCTGTCTGTCGGCGAGAGGGAGAGAGCGGGGAGCGAGCGCGCTGAGGGAGGGGAGGGAGTAAGGGGCTGGGACTGTGCTCTCTTCCTCTGCAGAAACAGCTCCCTGCCAACACAACGCGCTCAGAATGGCTTTGAAGAGGAGGAGCAGCAGCGTTTGAACATCTCTCATTTTTTCTTTTTTTTTTTTTTGCCTTCCTCCTTTTCTTACTCTTGTAGTTGGTGGATTTTAAAAAGACATTTAGCCCTCAGAGGTTTGTCCTGGATGCTTTTGCTTTTTTCCTTTCCCCCCCCCTCCTCTCTCTCGTTTCCCCCCTTCCTGTTCTTTTTTATGGTTTAACAGCCAGAGGTGCTGTGCTAAATTCTTGGAAGGGGCCCGGATGTACTGAGGATGCATTGCAATTTCACTAAAGGAGGCAGTAGTGGAAAGGATCAGTTTTTGGTGTTTGATGCAATAATGGGAATCAGGTAATAATAAAAGGGGAAATTCTGCAGCTCCATTCTTCCTTGAATTTTACCAAGCCGATTTTCGGAGGGATTAATCTGGACTCGTTTTAAATGGTCAATGAAAACAAGAGGATGTACATTCCAGAAGAAAACCATCAAGGTAAGCCTGAGATTTACCTCCGAGGACCTAGCAACCATCCCCTACCCTGCCCTTTGTCCGTTATCTCTCGGCTCAGTTCAGCCGCCGCTGCCACAGCCAGCGGCAGGCGGAGGGGCCGGGGCTGAGGACAGCCTTTGACACCGGGTTCCATTCGGAGCACACAGCTCCCCTCGGCCGGGCGTGCTGCCGAGAGACCACCCCAGCCCCTCGGGGAATGGGTGTTAGGAAACCCCGGGCAAAGAAAAGTTGTTTTAAGTCGCCGTCGTCGCCTTCTTAGGCGGAGGGGCGAGGAGGGGCGCCTGGCGAAGGGGCTGCGCGCTGGGGCCGGGGGCTGAGGGGAGCCGCGGAGCAGCCCACTCCTCCGTGTCAGAGCAAGATTAACTCGCAGTGTGGCCGGAATTAAGGTACCTTTCCCTATTAACGTCGTCCCGGTCCTCCAAACCCCCGTCTGGGTACGGCTCCGTAAGACACCGGGAGAGGAGCCCTTCCCTTCTGTTACGCTATTTCTAATCTCTCACACGAAAGGGGAGGGGAAGGGAGAATTATCTGTTTACACACATATACACCATACACGCGCCCATACTGAGAGAACGAGGGACACCGGGGGTGCCTGTATTGAAATTAAAGTTGGTTTTTACTTGGGGCACTGATTTCTCGCCGAGCTCCTCTCAGGATCGCCCGCATCATGGATACCAACCCGTGCTGCTGCTCCTCGGCATTAGCAAACGTCCCCCGCTATTCCCTGTAGTAAAACTTTGTTTGTCCAAACTCCAGAAGCCTTCCCCCGCCCCCATCTCCCCCACCCGCCCAAACCCGATCTGCTTTTCCTGAAGTTATTTTTATCCTGTTACCTGCATGGTGTCACCCCCTCCTCTCCCTTCCCTCCAGCCCTGGCTGCACACACACGTCGGTGTTGCAGAGCAGACAGAGCCATTTCCTCCCTTTGGCGAGAGAGGAGCAGCGTTCCTCCGGGAGTGGGTGCCGGGCTGCTTCTCCCTCGCCAGCAGAACCCCCCACCCAAAGCGACCAACTTCTTCCTCGTCTCCCCCTTTGACCCTGGTCTTGCCCTCAGGGCAGCCCCTCCCTCGGCCGGCGACAACTTGCCTGCCTGCGAACGAGCCCCCGCCCGCTGTGATCGAGCACCTGCTGGGCGTGCGGGGGTGCCCCGGGTAGCCCCCCAGTTGGCCCTACCCCCGAATCCCTCGCAGGGGCGGCCGAGGGTGCAGCTGGGGAGGGGCGTTAACGCTATGGCAGCCCTCAATGGTGGAGGGGCAATGGGTTTCGGAGATAACACCACCCTCCTTCCGATTAAATACAGATTGAAAAGAATAAAACCACCCAGCACCCCCACCCCTAGCCACTCTATCGAAATGAGGTGGGAGGGGAAAGGAAGCAGCCCCTGATCCAGAGTGCTTCTTCCAAGTCGGAGCGAGTCTGCAGCACATGCATTCAGCAGGCATAATTGGGCTGCTCTTCCTGGTCCAGAGCTGATAAAGTGGATGAAGAGCTCAGCCTCCATAGCAATATGCCAACGCTATGGCAACCTAAATCCAGCTCCCTCCTTATCAGCTGCAGTGATTATATAATTGGAGGAACAGTTTTGCATCTGTCTCTTGATGCGGATTGTCATTACTCCCAGGTGAAAGAACAACTTCTAAAGCAAACAGAAAATCAGCCAGGTGGAAGAGAGTTCTGTTCCCTGATAGTGCTCAGGCTGCCATTTATTTACAATCTATTTTTATTTTTGTGCAAACAGCACCTGAAAGGTTAAATTAATCAGTAGTCAAGAAAACCTGGTGGTGAGGAGACAGGAGCAAACCAATCACAACGTGGAATGGAGCCACTAAAGCAACCACAGATACCCAGTTGCAAGGTAGTGGTAGAAAGGGAGTGGAAGATAAAGCTGGGTTTGTGATCCTTGTCTGCTCTTTGCTTCTAAGAGAGAAGACTGATTTGGATAAGTCTTGCATCTTTCTGAGTTGCTGGCAGCAAGGTAAATGTTCCAGGTACTAATGATGCAAGACCAATTTTGATGTCTGTTCTTGAAATGTGAGTGACATGATTAGGCCTCTGCCAGCAGTTGCTCTCTGCACAGGTCTCATCTCAGTCAGCCCTTTATCAGCCTACCTGAACAGCCCTTACACTCAGGTATCTGGGCAGTAGGGGAGCTGGTGTAATAAGGCTTACTAAAATAAATAAATAAAGCATAGAGAGGCCATTGGTTACACTGTGAGGGCTGTGGGGAAGAGAAATTGCATTTGAAAGTGCTTTGTTGACTTCTTAACTGCTAATTTGGGTAGGTTTGTAATACAGTCGTCTTACGCTTTTGAATGTGACTTTGTACCCTGAAAATCTTTGACCCCAAACGAAGAATTTCCTAATTTTTTTGGATGTTAAAACACAAGCCTACTGTGTTTTCGTTGCAGTCTCCTATTGCACAAAGGGGGAGTAAGTAGTATTATTTGTTGATGCTGAGACACTTTCCAGTCTTCATTTTTGCCACACAATGGGGTGTATTTTTTATAACCATTAATTATTCATTAATACCACAGAGCACGTATTTGTCCAGGAAATGGTGAAAACCCACCTGATAAGCACCAGCAAAAGCTTTCATAAGTAGCTACATCACATCTAATGCACAGGTGGGACCGGGTGGAGTCGTAGATGGGCAGCTTTAATGCGCTACCTCATAATACTTTGAAAACTTGCTCTCCTAACATAAAATGGAAAATCGGTTTGCAAACCCACGTGTTGCAGCTCTCTCTGGGGAGGGACCAGAACGAGCCATCCTGGCTCCTGGGTGGCCGCTTTGGGTCTCCAGCGTTGCTCAAACACCTGAGGTTTCGCTGCTTGCCCTGCTGGAGTCCGGCGGGATCTGTCCTGGGGAGATTTGGCGATCAGGCGGGCAATGAAAGCAAGGCAGCAGTTTTTGCTGTGTTTTTCGGTTCCGGGGATTAGGTGGGGAGGGGGAGCGGGGGGGTCCCGGGCTGCCTCTCCCGGAAGGTGGCACTGCAGGGCCGCGGAGCCCGGCGGCGCTCGGAGGGGCTCGGCAGGAGACACTTCCCGGGATGCTCATCCAGACCCTGCTCTTCAGGAGGAAGGGCCAGATGTAGCGCTGAGAGATAACTGTCTATCCCGGAATAAAATTCATTAGGATTGAAAAGCCCCTGTTAGGTCATTTATTCCGTGTAGTAATGATTCTCTGAGTGAAAAGCCATTTCTGACACCATGTCTGAACTACCCTTCCTTCAATTTCAGATAATGCCTTTGGGCTTTGTCCTTATTGCATATTTTGAACAGATTTCTACCTGCTGCTTGTAGAAAAGAACCCCCTCAGGTATTTGTCAACCATAATTAGGTCTTCTTGCAACCTCTTTTCCAAACCTGCACATACCCTGTTCTTGAAATCTTCCCCTGTAAGACACTCCTTTCATAGTCCTTGTATCTTCTGTATCTGTTAAATTAAGAACTAATTAGTATACCCTTTATTTCTCAGAAGCCTATTGATAGCGAGAGGGTCAAGTCACAAGCAGAGTCCCTAATGCATTTTCTGACCTGAAGCGAGGGTCAAACCCACAAATATTCCCCTTAACTTTGCAGGTATAGATAGAGATGATTGGGTACACTTCACAGCTGATTTCAGTGGAAGGGTTGAAATCTGTCTTGTGCTGTGCTACAAGACAAAATCTATTGGCTGTATGCACCAGAATTTATTGGATGTTTGCTTTAACTTTCTGCTCTACTTTCAGAATGCCAATTTTATTTCCTGTTATTTTTTGGGGAAATGCTTTTATGTGTAGGAGAAACCATGCTCTTTCCATGGTGACAAAGTGATCGGATTAGCAAACTGAGTTGTCATTTTTGACTATTTGTTCTTGTTCTCTTGTTTTGCTGTTGGAGTAGACATTAGGGCATAAAGAATACCTTTAAGTGGTCTGAAACAGCTTATCTTCAAGATTTTTTAAGAAAATAGTCTGAATCACTGTTTAAAAATGCAGCACTTGAATTCCATCCCCTCACCCTATTTAACAATAAACACTTGTATTTATGAAGTATTATCTTCTGCCTCAAAGTACTTGGAACTTTCAGTAGCTGTAAAGCATTTAATGCAATATAATATGAAATAGCTGTGTAATATAAAAATGTTTAATATAATGTTAAGTAACAGTACTTAAACATTCTGCATAATACAGTGCAAGGCATTTACTTGTGAAAGGTGACAGTAGAGTCTTCAGAAAAGCATTTAAGTGCTTTCAAGCATTTCCTATCCTTAAAAGGAGTATTTAAGGATCCTGGAATTTAAAGTATATACTTTTGAAAGATTGTCTTCGAAATTATCTTCAGTAACAGAAAGCAGTCTTGGTTAGGTCATCATCAGAGTTCTTGTTGACTGGTTCTCCCTGAAGTTTGCACTGCTACCATGCACACCTACCTGGTGTGCTCTCTGCAACCAAGGCACCTTTATGAACCCACTCTCGCTTGCATCTCTACTCTGCAATCCAGTATGTTTTGGGGGTTACATCTGAGTAATTCACTACAGCAGATGAGACACAGTGTTGCCATGTGGAACTAATTTATCCTACTGCGATATTTATGTTGGATTATTTGTCCTCATCTTTTTGTTTCCTCAAAACAGGGAACGCATCGTATAACTGCAGTGTTACCGTGTATGCTCAGTTTTGGCTTACTTTCTTTCAGTTTTGTGGAAAATGGTTCTATGCCCGTGCTTAAAATAGGATTTTTCTGAATGGCAATCACTCTTCCTTTACTTCTTGTGCGTGTGTGTGTGTGAATTGACATTTGTGGCAATTTGACTCGCTAGGAAGTGTCTTGTTTAACCCTTTCTGGGAAATAATAAAAGGAACAGAGTCATTCAAATTCAGGAACAGCAAATACAAGATCTCTTCTGAGCAAGTGTGTTCTCTAAATTTATTGACTATCAACCAACATAACAGATGTGACTGCATGCAGTAAAAGTCTCTCTTAAATTATTGAACACAACAAATCAGATCAACACAAACAAAGCTTTTTCCAGTGGCAGATATATGCTCTACAAAACATAATGTTATTAAATGGTTCAATTGCCTATCATCTTTTTTTTTTTTTTGAAGACTGGAGACAAACCCAATATATTTTTTTTAATCATTTATCTGAAACAGTGGCTTTATTTAGATAGTGGGGATGATATGAATTTGAGAGCAGGTGTATTCATCACAGTGTTTATTACTTAATTTCAGCATCATCAATTTTAAGAAGAGAAAACAATATTAAGGGTTCAGACACTGGTTGCCACTGAATGCTTTTCTTTTTAGTAGTTAAATTAGCATTTCTTCTTGTAGTTTTACCAGTGGAAGTTAAATTCTCTAAAATGGCATTTTTTTGTTTGTGTTATTGGCGTAAAAGCATCACTGTGCGTTTAAGCTGCTTGAAGACTTTTTTTTTTTTTTTCCTTCAGCCTTCTCTTTTTTTTCTTATGAGAGAGGAAGTCACAGTCAGACTTCTGGGCAGAAAGCAGAGTGATGGGCTTGTGGTGCTTCTGCCAGAGAGCAGGTGTGGTTTTAGGTGGCAGCGTGGCCCTGCTGGGAACTCTGATAACCAGTGGTGGGGTTATGTGGTCACAAATGGACCTGTTGCTCTCACGAGGTTGTTGTGGAATACAGCAGGCTCTACTTGCTAGTATACATAAGTCCTTTTCTGAAAGAGTCCTTCGAAGTTCCTCTCAGTTTCTATGGATGGGACACAAGCTTATACCATTTTCATGATTCTCTGAGAACTTGAGATGGTTTCAGGGCAGGTCTTTTCCAGCTGGAAGTGTCACAGGTATCTCTGTGTATAGCGATTTCAAGAACAAAAGGCCTTGCTGAGTTTCTCCCAGAAACCTAAATAGAACATTAGAGATTGTATGGTTTGGATGGGTGGATTTGACAGTATATGAGGGGTGTGTGTGGGGGGAAAAAAAAAGGAGAGAAGATGAACACATGTGTTGTAGAAGGTGACAGAAGATTTGATGGAACCACATTTTGTCTTTATTTGGTCAAATTGGCAGTTGTCCAGATATCAAGGTTGAGTTATTGTGATCCACAGCTGAGAGATTATTAGCACAGTTCATCCTCAAGAGATTAAACTGAGGAGAACCGACTGATGATGGCTTTGAAAGTGGTCTGCTCTGTATGTCACCTTCCAAGGCATCTTTCCCAAAAAGTGGTAGAAACCCACTAGTGGTTCACTTTAATGTTCCAATCAATGTTAACGTGTCGGGGTGATAGATGAATCCTGCTGTAATTTATAACCATTTAGCTGACTCTAGTTTCTTTCTGTTGGGATGTATGTATACCCACACACAAAATCACTGTGGAAGTGATAATTATAGGGCTTGAATCCAAAAAGGATTGGGATCCCAACTTCGATTTAGATTCCTTTTTAATTTCAGACTAAAAAATATCAAAATAACTGTTAATGGATATTCCCTGGGATGTTAAAAACCTATCTAGGAATGCTAAGACTATGTATTTGTAGGGGACTTCTGTGATTTTTCTTTTTTTTTTAGTATGTGTCTGTGTCTTTTTTGGTCCCAGATATTAAATTCTAAATCTCAATGGCTGTCTCAGCAGTCAAAACATTCAGAATCTGTGAAAAAAAACACCATCAAGTTGAATGTCCTTCAACAGCTGGGAAGAGTTAGCAGAGTACCAGTTAAAGCCCTGTCTGTGGGGATTAAAAAAAAGGATTATTTAACCTGGCAGCTGTAAAGAAATAAAAGAAATCCACGAGATTCATCAACTGTGCACCAACAAACTTAGCACATTTAGGAGGGAGGGAAAATTTGCTTATTTGATAAAAGACAGAATATTAAAATAAAGTAATTTTTAAGGATTATTGGAAATTTAATGATTTTCAAACCAGATCCAGTAAAAATCTGGCTAATTCCACAGGAACTCTGCATTTTGCACATAAATCTTGAGTTAATTGTTTTAAGGAAAATATTGTCTGAGATCCATCTAACCTTAAAGGACACTGTCATATGTTTAAAATATGCTTCTCTAAATGGTATTGTTATTTATCTACAATTTTTCAGGTTTTCAGCCCACTATGTGTATGGTTGCCTTTGGGTATTTTGGAAAAAACAATTAAATATGACTGAACATGACATTATAATTACAAAGTAAATATGCTGTAATTGAGTAATTAACTCAACATTTCTTCCTAAAGGCATTGTAGGAACGAATTCATGTTACTGATCAGATTTCAGATTCTTTATTCCAAAGGAGAAAAAAATGGCTTCCATTCTCCAATATGGATGGCTAGATATGAGACTTCTTAAGAGTCCTCAGTTTTTGAATGAAATATGTATTTTTAAGAATGTAATATGTATTATTGATACAACAAATATTTTTCTAATATGAAGTAATCTTCTACCTATACAAAAAGAACACTCGTGTCTCTTTGCTTGCAGGTCAGTTCAGCTCTGTTAGGTACCAGCTATACTCTGCTTCGTGTATTATTGGCAAAAAAGAATAATTCTGAAATTGAAACCTGTCTGATATAGCTGTTAGTAGCAGAGTTCCTGAGTTTTACCTATGGAAACACTACAATGAACTGTGTGAGAAGCAAATGTAATCCAGGTGAATTCAGGAATTAAAACTGATGTTTGTTGAAGACAGAGGGAAAATGAATTGTTGCACTTAAGTACACTGCATAGTGGATTGGTGTTGAGCCTTAAGTCTGATACAGATTGACAAATACCAGGAAGCTGAAGGTTAAGACTGATCTGTAATGCCAAACTTTGCTGGTTTTTCTGTCTTGTATCTTCCATATAGTTTCCAAAAGAATATTTTCCATGCAGATCCTATATATAAATATTAGGAATTTGAATTTAGTTAACTACAAAGGGGTCTGATTTCCTTGGGATGAATTTAACATATTGACAGCAAAGTCAATTGACAGCAAAGTCAGCAAATGAAGTCAGATAAGCCCAAGGGCCATTAAGAAAACAGAGGAAATCCATAGTATTCATTACTCTCTGGAGTGGTGAACAAATAGACTTCTGTGTAGGGAGGAAAGCTTCACCTGTGTGCTGAAATTCCCATATGATACTTAAATTGCCTATTACTGCTATTATAAATTGTATATTGCCTGTTATTATTGCCTATTATAAATTGTATAGATGCATAGAGTGTTTTCAAGTGTAATCTAAATTCGAATTGGTGTCTTTAGAGAGAAGTAAAATGCATTTATGGGGTGAAAATTGGAAGTGATCAGGTTTAATTGTGGGTTTAATGGAACTTCAGTATGACTGTATTCAGGAGCAGCATCTAGGTGCGGATTACATGCAATTTTTACAGCATTTTCACCTGTGTGAAAATTTTAAATGAAAAACCTGAGATTTGCAGGCACCAGGTTTGGTGCAGGCAGTGTCAGAGTTGAATTCCTGAATCAGTGAATGGCTTGAGTGCTGGAACTCTAATACCTTGTCTGAGAGATTCTCACTGGCTTTGGCTCAATTGCACAAATTCTGGGAGTGTGAAATGTTCGTTAGCTGCTGTCTGGGATGGGGTGGTCCTGCACGTAGCAGTACGTGCTGCTGAGTTCTCAAAAACATCTCCCTACAGTTCTGTTTGAGAATTGTTTGCTATTTGTTTAATGTGACAAAGCTTATTGCTTAAATCAAAAACAGGGGAAGTGATGAGGGAATATGTTGAAAAAAACAAATTCTTAATTTTGTTTTTGGCTTTGCATTATGAGCAAGAGAGTTAATAGTTTAATTTCAGTTTTGGATTTGAAAACAAATGCAGTCGCACAGCGATGACTGGAATAGAGTATCTCTTGTCATTTCAGCCATTATGGCAAAAGTCAGAAATAAAAGCAGAGAGTGAAAGATTAAGATGAACGTAGCTTCAAGGCTTTTATCTGCTTTAAGGCAAAGGGTGTCAAGAAAGATCATAAGAGATGAAAAATCGTGTCCTGATTCGCACGCAGTGATAAAAGCTGTTATGCATGCCAGGAAATCAGTCAAAAATAACTAGAGGGACTTGCTCCTGGCAGTTCTTAAAAAGAACTGAAGTGTTTTAAAATAAAATAATAAAAATACCAAAACCAGCTATCAAACTTAAGAAAATTGAGCATGGGGCTTTACAGGTGCCTGGCAGCATCTCTGGGAAAGTGTCGTAGCACATGGTCAAATGTGAAGTGCTTAAAAAAGGATCACATCTTAAGACATGAATAATTCAACAAAACACTGCAGGAAGTTTTTAATGCTGATAATGCAACTTCTGTTACTTTCTATGAAACATTATGCTTAGATGTCTTCTTAAGTGCTTTTAATTTGCAATGTGATTTACACAGCTTTTAGAGTGTTTCTGTCGATAGATATGCATTTGACTGGAACAGACATCCTGCCGTTTAAAGGCAAAGCTTGCATTTAAATAAGTACATATGGGTCAGCAGTTCTTTATCTCTTTTTCCAGTACTTAGCATTCTTGTTGAGAATGCTGCTGTTATCTTGCTTTGCCTTGATTTTGCTCTTACTTCACCAGAGCGCTGGTTTACTTTTATTTTGGGACACGCATTTTTGAGGTTTTGTCTGCTGTGCTTTAAGGTGGTTTCTCATGGAGAAGGTTAGTGCACAGCATACAGAGCTAGGTCTGACTGAATGTTGCTAAGGATGTTGGCATGCATGCTGTAGGGCCAGAGGATTCATTATTTATGAGAAATATGGAGAGGGTAGTCCTACGTGGAGTCAAATCTACAAATATCAGAAGGAAGGAAATTTATTCTTGTAGCACATATCAGTGGTGTTTGATACTTCAAAAAGAACTTGATGTAAGCTCATCCAGATGGCTTAATATATTGGTGAATTTTATTACTCGTTTCCCTGTCACTGTTGAAATATTATTTTAAAATACTATTTAAAGATAGAATTACCGCAGAAGATGGAAAGCCCCACTTGTCATCTTAGGATTTAAACCTCCAGTTCATGTAGCTAGTTGTTCTAATAACAGCAATAGAAAGTGTCTAAACCTGATTCTGCAGCTACTGAACAGAAATCTGACAGATTGTCAAGTGCAGTTTGGAAGATTAATGTAAAGACTGGAGTATGGACATTTAGAGGATCAGACTGTATTTTAATTTATTTTTGTGTTAGGATGTAGACTTGCAGAAAATCTGTCATACCTCCATAAAGGCTATATTCCTTTCCTTTTGGAAGATTGAAAAAAAATTGTTTTCTATGAAGTAATTTGCTTATCTTATATATTTACGTGGTCGCGATCCCTGTAGTATAAACATCTTCCAGTGTTAAAAACTCTATTGCTCTTCACAATGTGCCAGGTCAATAGTCTTGGAAAATTAATTTTCTCTTTCTTCATCAACTATGTTGTGTGTGCTTATGTGAAGATATTACTCTAGGAGGTACAGGCGAAGAATTTAATATAGCATTTAATTTTAGTAAGATCCATGTAATGCAATAGTGTGTAGTTACTGATCTCATCAAGCCTGTAGCAGACCCAGCAATCCTGGGATGTTCAGTCTGTGTGTCTGAGTGCAAACCAGGGAGACCAACCCCTGCCCTGGTCCTCCTGAGTGCACGAGTCCTTCCTGACCTCACAAGCAGGTTTGAACCTTGTGGTACAATCAGAACAACAGGCTGGTTTTTCGTCCTAAGCTGTGGTGCTCGAGGGTAGGGCTCCCAGCAGGTATCCCCATACATAATGTCCCATGATTTGCATTATCCCTTTTCAGTTCTGCTGACTCTCCTTTCCTCTGCCTTTGGGCCTCCCTTTTCTCTCGAGTCTTCTCCAGAACAGACAACACTTCCCTAGTTACTTTTTTCCCTGTTGTCCCAGCTCTTCTACATCCATCCAAATTTGGTGTTTCTGATATTGGTCCTCAACAATTCTGGCCTTATTTGGCACTCCTAACAGAGCTGCTTGGGTGCTGTTGGCCTTCTGATACTCCCCAACAGAACTTCAGTACTTCTTTCAACTAATTGTGAAGTTCATTCATCTCTGACTCAACTCCCTCGTAACCGTGTGGGGATCTGGCCATCCCTCCCAATGCCACCTGTAACTCGTGTCACCTTCTCGCCTTGTTGTCACATGTGGTAATTTCTCATGTCATATGCAGTAGTTTTCCATGTCCTGCTCAGTTACCCAGGCCAGGGCTGAGTCATCTGCCTGCGGCCCTAATGCCAATTATTCTTAGTAGTCTTAACTTCAGTAATGAGTGCTGTATATTAATAAGTAAAGAGGATTCTCTTCTTTGTAAGGGCAATCTTTCCCTGGTGGTCATCAGTTTTAGAGCTTGGGAATGTAATGGTCCTGGAAGGAGGCCAGTAGCTTGGGTAACTGGAAAAAAGTGATCAGGCAGGATTATGGGCAGTCAGTGCAGAGGTTTTGGTATGAATTTTGAACCAGATAGGTTATGATCAGGATACATGTAGTTTCACCCCTGGATGTGAATTGCAGAGATAACGTTTCCCTTGAATGTAGATATTGCCATGTTCAAATGGGGTATGGATAGAAAAGGGAACTCTTGCCTGGTCTCTATCTGGGGACTGCACGTGGTAGTATGTGGTGTGCACACAGTGTACTTGGTGCTAATGGGTAAGAGGAGTTAGACCTCTCCCTTCCTCCCAGCTCTACACATACCTATCAGTGGGCACCCTCAGGACTCCAATAGCAACCTAGATATACAGACATTGCTGATTTTCATCTGCCACCTTCCCAGTGTCTGTATCATGAGGCATTTTTATTTTTGTTTTCAAATAGCTGGAAAAAATTGTCTTACTCTTAGGAGCCATTAAAATGTCTTTGAGATGTCTGCAGTTGCACTGTGCCTACACAGTTGTGAATACATATAGGCAGAAGTATAATTTGCTTAGTGGACCAGAATGAATAAGTGACTGTGATTGGAAGGATCTGGCTGTGTTATGAAAGATTTGGAAAGAAATAGAATACTACAAAATAAGAGAGAAATGGTCTATGTTTTCAGATTGTCAGTCTTCATATAGTAAAACTAATCATTTGGTGTAGGTTTCATTTTACCTCACTGTAGGTGTTTAAATTATCTAGTTGGAGCTAATTATTTAGAGTTGGTGTGTAGTCAGTGGAGAGGAAGGAGCGGAGCCATGGCCACAGAACATTATAGGTATCTGAAATAGTGGGGTAGGCTGCCTTTTTTGGAGCTACTTAACTCTGCCTTGACTATATGGCTAAAGCTTTGATGACTAACTTAGACTAAATGGCAGATTTTGGATTGCTAGAACTAAGGGAATGAATTCCACCTTATGCCTTGTGTGTTGATTTCTAATTTTGGTTGACAACAACAGAAGCATAGTGTCAAGAAAGGAGTTACATGCCTAAATTAGTTTTTAGTAAGTCACCTGTCTCTCAGGTGAGCTGTCTGAATGCAAATGCATTAAAGGTGTGCCTCCTGCCTGAATGTATGCTGTTAAATAAAAGAAATGGTCAAAGAAAAGCATGATAAGAAAAACAATAACTTGGGGAAAATCCCCGTTGGTAATGCATGGGATCTGTTTGTTGAGGAATATCCCTGTGTCTGTCTGGGGTCAGAACAATTAATTTTTCCCAAGACTATGTTTAGGAGTGGAAAATTTTGTGAATGCAAAACAGGTAGCTTCAGGATGGAGATGGGACTTTTCAGGCAGTTCAGAGAGGGATGGTAAGTGTGCCAGAAGACACAGCATCAGAGGAACTGTGCTGTCATCAGTTCAGCTTTCTCCTCCTAGCTAGTGAGTGTGGGTAGCTGAGCTGGCTGGAATGTACCACATTCACAAGGGAAGATTAATACTTAGGTAACAGGAATGTAGAGAGAGTTCTCTGCAGTACTTCTTTGGTTTGTGGGTGTTGTGCTCTGAGCTGAACAAATCATAGAATCAGAATCAACCAGGTTGGAAAGGACCTCCGAGATCATCAAATCCAACCCTTGATCCACTACCACCGTGGTTGCTAGATTATGGCACTCAGTGCCACATCCAGTCTGATCTTAAAAACCTCCAGGGACGGTGAATCCACCACCTCCCTGGGCAACCCATTCCGATGCCTGATTACCCTCTCTGTGAAGAATTTCTTCCTAATATCCAACCTAAACCTCCCGTGGCAGAGCTTAAGACCATGCCCTCTTGTCTTACGCTGGTTCCTGGGAGAAGGGACCAACCCCCACCTGGCTAAAACCAGCATGCCTGATTTTGATCATGTCATATTTTTTTAGTCATTGCAAACTTATACATTAGCAGGGTCTCAAAGAGAAGATAACCTGAGGTGCAAAATTAATTTGGTCGTGTTAGCCTGGCAACTTTGTTCAACTTCGGACATGTTGGCAGATGGGCTTCTGCCTGCCAGAGTATGATGGGTCCATGACTTCAACCAGAGGGAGAGCCCTTGTCCCTCTGGGATGCAGGCAGAGGAGGAATACAATGGTACTCCATTGTGGTGATATCAGAAGGAAAGGTTAACTTGTCTTGGCAGGGCAAGTTTTTATCATCATAAATAAAGGGTGACACACACACACACTTTCTTTATATCCTTATACTACTATATTATCTTGAAAAACACGTACCTTTTCAAAATTTCTTCCTCTCTCTGCCACAAGCAGGGATACAAAATCTTTGTGTATCATCCTGACATCTCTTCAGAGCCTCTATTGCCAGAATTTGCAGCCTTGACTCTCTCATACTGCCCTTTCCATAAGCTCCACAGTAACCAAACACCTGCTGTGCCCTGGGAGAAAGGCTGGGCTGTGGCAGCTGGGATATGTGAAGCTCCTATTACAGCTTCCTGAAGAGCTCCAGTGAGTAATTTTACTCACAGAAATTGTCATCTGCGATGGGGTAGATCAGCTCAAAGCAACGCCTGCCCTTCCCATGAGGTGCTGATGAAGTAATTTAACTTTGTGTACTCAATTTTGAAAGCTGAATTTCAAAAAGACGAAGTGAGGGCATTTTTTAAAATGAACTAACAGCATTTAAATGTCGTATTTCGGATTGGTGGCTTGCAGTTTAATCTTCTGTAGAAATCAGTCATATGCTTCGCCTCTATGGAAAGCCATTCTGTGATTTTGCATAGGGTTGTCTATGATGTTTCCTGTCATCCTTTCACCATTTGCTTTTCAATGCTCATTTACTGCCTGTGCCTGGTAATGATACAGTGACTCAAAACTTGAGACAAGGGAATGTTTCAGGAAATGTATAGATTTAAGTGGGAGTAGTTTACTTAAAAAAAAGTAACTGTTTTTGTAATGCCACTTGTCTGATCAAGCCATTGTGCTACAAATAACTTGAAATATGGATAACAATGGGGATCCTCGGTCTACATGTGAAAATGTTCCATTTATCCCACTACAGGCCTCAATATGTTGCAAAAAATACCTTTTTACAGGGATGTTTCTGACTGATGTATTTTAAATATCATCTTGATATCTCTGTGTTTCCTACTGTTCTTGGGCTGTCCGTGGATAACAGATTTTTGAGAACATCTGCCAAGCTGAAGAATCTCTCACGGCAGTTTCCAAGTTGCCAAAAAGGGATTAGAAAATAACACAGGCCTGACCTGGGGAGACAAAGTGGAAGTGACCCCTGACATTTCACAGTGAAGTTTCTCTGGTTAGGCCTCCTCACAGTTACCAGTGTATACCTTATTAGACATCTGAGTTTGCTTAGTTACAGCTACCAAATATTGAGTATAATAAGGGTTATTCCAGTAGGTTAAAAGGGCCATGGGGTGTAAAAATCTTTCGTGTGCTCATGCTGATGAATTCCCATGAATTTTTTTTTTAAGTCTCTTCGTATAATACCAAATGATTCAGATATTTCAGTCTTTCTTTGAAGATATTATCCTACTCTACATTTTCTTCTACCTTTTTTCCTCAGTTCTTTGAACTATTTCATTATTCTTTTTGAGGTGTGCATTCTGGAACTGGGGCCTGTGGTGGTGTGTTCCACAGTAATGCTCTGTACAGCCACATTCCACGGACTTTAGGCTCACACACAGGTGGAAACTCAGTCAGGGCCACGTTGTCTGTGTGTTGATTCACTCTGACCATTAGTTAGAGGCAACAACTGGCTGTCAGGATAAAGCAGCTCAGTCATGAAAGAGGAGTTAAACCCGTGAGCATGCTCTGCCTCCAAAGAGGGAGAGCACAGAACTGATGGCGAACTCCAGTGGTAATGAGAGATGTAATCCTTGTAAATAGGCTGGATGTTTTAGGGTTTTCTGTGATGCTTTTGTTTATTGATTGGTTGGTTTGGGGTATTATTTAGTTTCTTTTGTGTATATGTGTGTGTGTGTGCATTTGTTTGTTATTGCTGTTATTTCTAAGGAGCAGCAGAAACTTAGAATCTCTTGGCCGGTGTTCCTATGCTGTCAAAGTAAATGGTTTATAGGAAATGCCTCACTTCTTTTGTGATGCTGATCCTGCAAAGTGCACAACACTTCCCAAGAAAGGAACACCAAAGCCTCAGCTTTCACCATCTTTGGTGTGATCTGAAAACTCTGAAGATAGAGCTGGAGCAGCAGCTGGAGTACTAACTCAATGGCAGTTCTAAAATAGTGCCTACTGAGTTCTAAGCAAGTGCTCTGCAAACCTGGCATGGATCTGCTCGTGCCACCTTTGCTCTGCCATGTGTAAATTCGGTAATGATCAATGAATCTGCTTTTACATAAGCGGGAGTTCTTATTTTTAGAAAGAATCTATAAAGACTGTCTCAAACATTTGTCTGCATCTGTTGTGGAAAAGGTCACAGAGAAGCTGCTTAACAATGTTTGTATAGTCAACCAGTGACATAAGAACTATTTTGGGGTTGCATGTTATAGTGTTCAGCCTAAGATGTAAACCAGACACTGGTTTTCCTCATACAGGTGCTTACAAAGATTCTCTTGCAATTTTCCCCCCCTTTTATTATCTTCTCCCCCCGCCCCCTTTTTCTGCAGTTGCAATCTTCTGATTTAGTGCCTTATTTAGCTTGGAAATGCTCTTAACTGGCAGAGCAAGCCAAGAGTGCTTGTTTTTGCATCTGCATATTACACATGCTTAATATTTAGACATGGAACATCTAGCAAGAAGATACCAGTAAATAAAAACATGTTAGGGAAAAGTCTGCATGTTGGAGATAATACATTCTACCTTAGGTACAAAACAACACAGTAAAATTATTTTTCTCTATGCAAAGTGCTATAAAAATCTGACTGTACATCTGTTAGTGCTTTAATACCTCTAGATCACAAAGGTCTAGTTTGAGTAAATGAATGATTTTGTTTGTATTTTTTTTCCTTTTAATTGTCTTTTAGCATCACCCTGAAATTGAACCAAGCCACTGTTTTCCTTTGTTGTACAGTGTGGTTTACATTCATGTGGTTAGTCATTTTCTGTGGTTTTGTTTTAAGAGGGGTTCACAAGGCCTTCCTTTCCCTTGCTTTGCAGAGCATTTTGTATATGGAGCATTTCCATGAGAATTTTGTGGATGAAAGGAAATAGATAGAATGAAAGAATCTTCTATTCTTCCCTCAGTTCAAATTTTGCCACTGATTTACATCATCTCTTTCTAGTTCCTTAATGATGCCAAGTTGCAAAGAACCCTCCTGTTTGAATACTTTGATTTTGTATAAAATTATTAAAAAATAAGAACATTAATTAGATGACTGAAATTGGGAGAAACACCAAACTTTTCTATTTTTACTTACTTAATTCTTAGGATTTGATATAACTCTTTGTATAGTTTGTTTCAAAACTTTCCTCTTCAGTTGCTCTTTCTGATGTTTTGTTGGTCTTTTACTCCAAGCAGCAGGGGAAGAAAAAAAATCACATTTTAAAAATAGAAAAACGTGTTTTTTAGAACACTAAGATTAATATCTGAAATCAAAGTCAGTTTTGACACTTGAAACATCTTATAATACCTTTTCCTTTGAAACTGCCTGCATTTCAAGAAGGGACTGCATCTTTAATTTATTAAGATATTGCAGACATAATCTAAAATTAGATAAAGGCAGTTTAAAATAAATTTCTGCCTTTATGAAAAGCAACAAATAGGTCTTTAAGCAACTGTTTTGCGTGGGTGCTAATGATATCATTTACAGATGTCTGGTTTTCACCGAGTATAATGCACCTCTGAAAATTAGAGAGATTATATATTTATAAATAGATAGATATACTGAGAGATAGATGGATAGATAGATAGATATATTCTTCTAATTTGTATGCCCAGTACCTGAATGAATCTTGGATTTGGGTGCCTGCTGTGGTCAATTCTTACACATGGACTCAGAGCCAGCACTAATGGTGCAAAGTATGACACTGAATAGCCAAAGAGCTTGATGAAACGTGACCCCTTTGAATGACAGGCTGAAAAGGAGGAGGCTGTGGACCAGATGGCCTTCAGAGATCCCTTTTGACCTAAGTTATTGTGTCATAACACGGATTAATGGCTTCCTGACGTGGGTATCATGACTGGGAGGGAAGGCTGGCAGCGAATACTTAGGGCTTGTATAGGAAGTTTGGATAGACACTCTCCTTTTGCACACTCACTAAGCTCTTTCCAGCCAACTCTGCCTGCTGTCTGCATTTGTGCAGCTGAACTCTGACTCCATAAACAGAAAGAGGAAGCAAAAGCCCTCAGCCTGTTAGAATTTGCACTGCCTATTTATCAGGCCTGATCTCCACTTAGATCTGGATGCTAAAGTTTGATTTTTCTTTTGTGTGTGTGTTGGGGGGTGTGTGTGTGTCTATTGAAATTTTCATTGTCTGTAACTCGGATGCAGACCTATATAGAGATCCCTTTGTGCTTTTTAGTCATCATCTGATGTAACTGAGAACAGATCACTATTTTTGGACTGAGAATACTATGAGTTGTGGAAGAGTTGTGATTGATTTTTCTAGGATGAGGAATATTGAAACTGCAGGCTTTGAATTATTTAGATATCATACACTTGTTCGCATTTTCCAAATTGTCACATGTTTTGGGCCAAAAGCAGCTACAGAATTGGGCTAAAAGCAGCTGCAGAGTTGCTCTCCACCTTGTGCACAAGCACATGTGCATGCATGTGCTCCCCACAAGTAAAGGAGAGTGAGCTCATTTAATCCACTTAAATTTGTTGTGCAATTAAACTTATGTTTTAGATTACTTCTGTACAGAGTGAAGAGAGATTGGCACTTGTATTTCAGACATCTGTCTTAAGGATAGAAATAATGATCCTCTGCACTGACTATAGAGAGAGTTCAGACAAGATCCCTTTTTTTAAATGGTTCAGGTAGGGTGAGGCAAATCATATGAACAGGTTTCTGTATTCATTTTTATCCCACTCTGAATTCTCAGGCAAGGAACCTGGAGACCATCTAATACAGCGACAATTACTTTTAAAGTGTAAGAGCTTAATTTCTGCTAAGATGTTATATTTAGATTACTCACTATGTGAAAAGTAATCATTCACCACAAGAAAATAATGAGCAGTTAAGATGACAAGTTTGTCAGAAGAATCCAGCTTATTGAGTTGCAGTTTATCTCCAGAGGAATTTTACTGAAGTCAAGGAAATTTTACCAAAGCTGTGCTTGATCCCAGGACCTGTAATGGTGGTAATAATAACTTAGAGAAATGGTGGGAAAAAACCCACATTTAAACAAGAAAGCTCTCTCTTGGTGTTTCCATTTGAGGGTCTATGCCTGGAGTTTGCCCAAGAAACGTGATGCTCCTTTACAAAACTTGCCATGACATGATTGCATGTTGCTGCAAAGGTTTTGTGCTGACAGGTACCCTAAAAATTAGGTACCTTACTTTAAAAAGGTGTACTGATGCACTGTATGAGGTGTGTATCTGTAACTGCCTCAAGTGAGGAACTTTGGTTTTTAATTTATATGCCATTTGTGCTTTGTGCTCTGCTGGAAATTGCATTATCCCAGCAGAACTATGGTTTTATGTAAAAACCCTTGCTAGCCATTCCTTCAAACACATGGCTAATTGGGTTCTCTCAGGCTTATTTGAGACAAGTACTAATACTGTTGTTGTTAAAAAAGATTTTTATGTCCCTAGTCCTCCATTGCTATTTTTGAGTTGTATGAATGTTTTCAGTGAGCTGTGGTTGAAGGAAAGTGTTCCCTGGCTTGACTCCTGAGAGCGTAATCTAGGTGCCACCAGAAAGCCAAAAAAGGATTCTGTGTGAGATTTTGTTTTCTTGTAGCTTAAAAGCCACAGAAGAGAAAAAAATCCAAATATTTTGAAGGAAGCTGCCCTCTAACCACCTCTTTACTCTAAGAAATTTATCTCATAATAGAAATTGTAATTCAGCTGAGTTGTGTTACAGACTTCTCCGGCTCAAACTTTTCATATTACACACTTGCCTTGGGGCTTATAATTTTGTAGGCTTCATGCTTTTTGCACTTCTTCCCCCTCTCTCTAAAAAAAAAAAAAAAACAAGAGACCTCACTTCCCAGTCTAGTTCTCTTGAATCCATAGTTACAGAAGAGAAAAATCTGAAAGTAGATTTTTGTGACTGCTGAGACTTTTCAAACTTTGGACTTTCTGGATTCTTCTGGGTAAGGTGTGACAAAGATGGCTCTGGTGAAGGAGGCAGAACAGACTTTACAAGTATTGTTTCAGAATGGAAAGTGAAAACTTTAAAAAAAGAAACACTCAAGTGATGAAATCTTAGACAATAACTTCTAATCACCTGCTAATTAGAGTGGGGATAGGCAAGGATTCTGTGTTTTTTTGTTAATGTACACTGAACTGTAAAAACCCAAATTTATCAGTAAATAGGAATAGAATTTGCTTTCACTACAAGTACAGGCTTGTGTCTTTTATTAAAAAAATTAAAACCAATGCAGCACAAATAGTACCCCTTTTCCCAGCACTCTCCCCATGAGAAAAAGGAAAAGTCCCAAAGCAAAAAAACACAACCCACCCCAAACACCTGAACTGTGTTCATTGAAAACCGTGGCATTTTCAAATAGAAAAGTAAGGGAAATCTTGAAAATTTCTTATCTTGGTGCACATGGAAGAATATCTTCTTAGGAAGCAGTGAGTTTGCAACATACTGTGAAATAAAGTATATTTGCCTGGAAAGAACTATACGCGTGGTGATGTTAAGGGAAGAGTTGTCCCATGGCTGATAGTGATTTATTATTGCTTGTGTTTTTGCTGGGCCTTATTCATGAGCCAGGAATCCCTTGTGCTGGATGTTCTACCAGTGTAGAATCTCTTTCTGAGAAAATTAAAAAACTAAATACCATTGGCAAAGTTACAATAATTTACCATGCACTGTCAGTAGTTAATTTTCAAGAGTAAATATTTAACTTGGAGGCATTCAATACTGGAAGTGAGAGGAACTCGTGCACTTGGGCTCTTCATTGAAATGACCTTTTTTTTTCCCCCCACATTGCTAGAAGTTAATTGTTTCTTCTGTTAATAGCATGAAGGAAAAAAACCAAACAACACACCTCTGTTTTCAGAGGGGAGATAAAGGAAAACAAAGATCCAGTTTCAAAGCGTGCAAAGCATGGTTCTTGAATAAGTTTTTTGGGTTTTTTTTGTTTAGATTTTTAAAACTGTTTAGTCTCAACTACAGCAAACAAGCCATCTTAAATCATGTATCTTCTCTGTGCGTGTGTGTATGTTCTGAAACCCCAAAACAATTTACAGGAAAAATTCTTTAACTCTCTTATCTGGGCTAACAACTACACACTGAGTTTCAGTCTGATGAGATGTTTAAAAGTGTGCGTCTCTATTATAAATTTTGTTATGGAAAAAGGCATAGTTCAGGTTGCAATAATAATTCTTATCTCTAATTACAAATTGCCTTCAGAAAAACACTTGTTTTGGGGAAAAAAAACCCCTAGTGTTACTTTAGCAGTTAGCTGTCAGAAATAACATCTTGACAACTTTTTTACAAAGGGCTAATAAGGAAAAATTTCCAAATCATGTTTTAAAGCTGGAGGGATTTACATGTATGCAGCCTTGCATTCACTAGGGGAAACTTCCAGGCATGTCAACTGAAAATTTAATGAAGATTTCTGGGAAAAAAAACCCTGCTATCTCATACAACTAAATGTGTTTGTTTCGTGTCAAGATTTTAAACTCTATGTATGGCTTGTTGTTGTTGTCTTGAAATGCTGAAAGGCTTTTAGACTTTTAATATTTGCAGAATGATGTTTTAAAAGCAAAGAAAGAGAGCTCCAAGCTGATTTGAGCTGAAGGTCCTCACCTCCTCTCCACCGTGGAGAGATGAGCGTGCACATAAAGTCTACAAGGTGCTGATGTTGCTGTGATAATCTAAAGGTTTGAGTGAAGCAGGGTTTGCTCAGATAGATCTCTTTTGATAGATCAACAGATGAATAAACATATGATCTTGCTGTACAAAGGCCTTCCTTCATGTCAAGCTTGCTCTAAACTAACAAAAGAAACTACTACTCACTGTAAATCTTGCCTCGAGTGTGTGATTCCAGATAAATGTTTTTCTGGCCTGGTCTAAAAGGCTTAAGAGTGTGGGAGGTACATCCTGAATTTTTCTTGCTGCGAAAAAGCACTGCTTCTGCTTATTCCCTGTGAGCATGGTGATAGATATTCCCTTTCTGTTCTTTGAAATAAAATATACATACATATATATCTAGAAATAGATATTAAACCCAGATATATAATATGTGTGTATATGAAATACATATATATGCACACTTACAGGTTGTTATGATACTATCCTCCCCCTCACATCCTCGGGAACAGCAGTCTGAGTTCTGTCTCTCCCATTTCTGTGGCTTTGCCTCACGACTCATGTTTTCTAGGCCTTTGTCTGCTCTCCGTGCTTGCTTTGGGCAGCCTCAACTGAGCTGTGTCTGTGTCGGAGTGTGGAACCCAAAACTGCCCCTGTATTCCAGCTGAAGCCCTGCCAATGCTGAGCTGAAGAGAAGGGTTCCTTGTTGTATTGGATAGATTTTATCCCTGTTTATATACTACGTTGTGGTGGCTGCATTTTGATGGGAAGAATGTGACAATATCAACCTCTGCTCTGTTGCAGATCCATTACAAAGCTCCAAGGCTTTTCTGAAAATAATTTGGGCAGATGATCCATTTTGCTTAAATACTTTGCATTTGTCCCTGCTGAACTCCACTCTGTTTTAAAGACTTTTGCTTCAATTGCTGAAGTTCATTTTAAATTCAAATCCCGTCCTTCAGTGTATTTGCTTTACCTCCCAGCTTCACAGTTACCTGCTTGTTTAGTAACACTATTCACTGTTTAATCATCCAGATCATTAATTGAACAGAATCAAAACACTGAACAGAATCAGATCCAGGGCAGGTACCTAGGTTCCTCTGTGTCACACATCCTCCAGTTTAGGCTGTGTACCAATGCTAACTGCTTTCAGGCATCCACTGGTTTTGTACTCGTGTTACAGCAATTTTATTCTTGCTCATACATCCCTGGTACCTAGCATTCTTATGGAATTATCATACAAGACCTCATAAAACTACCAGTAAAGTCAGGAGACATGGACCCTACTGCTTCCATCTTGCCTGTGAATTTCGTTATTCATTCTGGAAGAAACTGGTTTTCTTTGACACAATGTATTAATGTAGGATTTGTGTCCCTTGCTCTTTTTCTGTCTGTTCTTCAGGTACTTGGAGATAGTTGTTTATTTTGCTTATTCCAGATTCCTTTTTTTTTTTTTTTTTTTTGAAACTGAAGTTACACTGGATTTAATGCCTCCTTTCCACTTTTTAAAACTCCATTCACACTTTCTCTCCTGTCTTCATTCCAATCTTACAGTTGGGAATGATGCCTGTTTTGGTTTGGGGATTATTTGCATTAGTCTCCAGCTCTTGATGGATTTTCTTTTGTAAAATTGGTGTAAAAAGGTCATGTAACACTTAATCCTTCTTGCAATCATCTATCAAATGCTCTCCTTTTTCCATTGGTTAATGGATCAATGTTTTCCACATTCTTCCTCTTATTAACAGATGATCTCATACACTGACTTTTTTTTGCTGTGTGTGTTATACTTCGTGCTTCTCCTTTGGACACCTCTCACTTCAATATTTTATAACTGATTTCCTGTGTGCTGGAAGAGGTCTCACACCTGATCTTAGTAGTGGGACCAATTTCCTGCTTTCTGTTTGCTTTCTTTTCTGAATTCAATTAAGACATTGTGATTTAATCAGTCTTATATTTTACTGTACCCATCTTTCCTCTGCTTTGGGGAAAAATACAGCTGGGCAGTACAGTTTCAAGGTTTGCATTTTTAGGATTCTGATGTTTTTGAAGTGATGAAAAAAGGAATGGTGACACCCCACGTTAGGATAGGTCTATTTTCATTTAAGGAATTAACTGAACACAAATTCCTGTGCAATAAACATGTGGCTAACTAGATGAAGTCAAAAAATGGTCACTGCTTAGCTGGGGTTTTCTAATGATGCTTTTGAGATAGTTAATAAGTGGTTTGACAGATAATATTAGAATGCAAATGCCACTTACAAAGTTATTAATGGTCATCACTGTATATTTCAATAGTGATTTTGGTGATTTAGTTGTAATCTTACAATGTCAGACACTTTGTGCAGTGTGGTTCATTTCCTGTTCTATAGCAACCTTACCTGTTACTTCTGTGGCTTAACTTTGATTTTTGAGACCTGTGCTTCTGCTGTTTCTGCATTTGTTTTAGTTCTGCAAATTCTCATTTTTGCAAAAATGAAAGTCTCTCCCAAAGACTTTGTAATCAAACTTGTTCAGTTATGTGGCCTTTTCTGTTTAATTATTCTTCAAATGCTTAAACTCTTGATCCATAGCACAAAAGTACTTGGGAAAGAGGAATTCTGTGCACCAGCTGGACAAAGTCAACAATACAAATTCTTACTAAAGGGTGGTAGGGATTAGCAGGGTGATGATGCTGCGGATCACAGTGCTTATTGAGTTATTGCATTTCGGTGGGGGCTGAATCTCCATTTCCCAGTTCTGGTCAACTTCTAACTGAATAACCACGTAAACAAATATGATTCAAGTGATTAAGGTAGCGTGAAACTCTATTTGCAATGGGGAAATTTAGTGAAGTACTTTAACTGCTACATTGCAAAAAGAAAACAGAAAATCCAGTAACTGCAGCTCTCAGGTTACAACAAAGTTTTGTGGTGGGGGAGAAATGAATGCCAGAGGTGAAATTTCTGTGTGGTGCCTCACGAGTTTAATATGTACTGTGCTCTCCTTAATTCCTAAGAAATAACACCAAGCAGTTAGATTATAGGGTAGAATTTCATTCTCCCTGAAATTTTGGCTATGCTGTCCTTGAAAATATTTTGCTCAGTTCTTGAATATACTTTCCATGAAGCTGTATGAGCTTCACTCTTAAATTCAAGCTATTTCCATAAACTGCCGCTAGAAATGTCATTTGTCACTGCCATTAGTCATTTGGTACAGATATTGTCTGCAGCCTCTGAGCTTCATAAAACAGACAGATCCTTATCAGTAATCAATATTTGTAATATTTGTTAATATAAATCTGTCATTACTGACTCATCATTTGAAATGAATTTGAGATGAAGCACTTTATTATGGAACTGGTGATCATGGTAGAAGCAAAACCTATGAAATTACCAGAAGTGGGATCCTTAACTTTGCTGACACATCAGAGTCAAAATGCATGGACTTGAATCCTCATGTGGAACCTAACTAATAAGCAATAATAATGAAGACTCTTGACACATTCCCAAATTGCATAAAGGTCTTCATTAAGATGCAGCAGCTGTTTATTTTCAGGACCACATGGTCTGGTCAGCATGATAAGAACACAGTGGAGAGGGATCAGCAAGATTCCCTTTAGTGGAAAAGAGACACATCTTTCTTATCCACTCTAATGGGTCAGTAAAGAAGAGCTGAAGTTGGAGAATAATTAGAGTAATTTTCCATTTATTTTTTCCTTTCCAGCATGCCTTAGGCTAGGGAGGTCAAATAGATGCTGAAGAGAAAAGCTGCATCTGGAACTAGTCTGAAAATAAATATGTATCCCATGAGTAGTGCCATGTACAATTTGCTTAGCCTTAAACACTAAGTTTATCTGCCAGTTGATTGCCTGCTTCATCGAGGAAATCTGCTTAGCCTGTATGATTCTGAAAGCTCCTTTTCTTCAGTTTCAAAATCTGAGGGATGTGAATTAACTATTTCCCGTTCCTTGTTTCTTTCAGCTTTCCCTTTCACAAATCAGAGTCATATTACTCACCAGCTTCCTTTTGGCTGGTTTGCAACTAGGGGATTTTTCAGTGAGCAGAGACAAGCTCTGGATTTTCCTGCTCTGTAATGAAACTCTAACAGCCTTGAAATCTTATTGGCAATGCCTGACATAAAATAACACCTGACTCTGTCATGTCCTTCCTTACAATTCAATGAGAAGAATTTAAAAATCTTAAATGCTTTCTAGGTAGAGGCATATCCTGTTGTACTCTGTGTCCCAGTGTAATTGTATTTATTCTACCTGCTTTAATTCATTAGTAGTGCAGTCATTGCTCTGATACCTTGGCACTGCACATCCAGCTATGAAATATGCATCTTGGGTAATTATTTCTGTTCTCTGGTTTCGAATGTCTTTCAGCTGATATTGTAAATGAAACACTGTGTCAAGTGGTCTTCTGTTTGCTTTGTCTAGTAGCCTATAAGGAGCCCAGCTGACCTATTTAATAACATCATATTTCTACATTAATCTAAAGTGGAACATGGTCAATAGTAGACTTTGAGCTTGCTTTGAAATAGAAGGCGAACTAATTCTTTTACTGGGTTTCTCCTGTCTGCCCCTTGCACAAGCCCTCTTTCTGAAGCAGAGTCTGCTCAGATATAAGGCCAAACACAGTCCGTGGAGCGTGCAGTGTTTTGAAACCAAGCTCTAGTTTTGTAGCCTGGTGAAGAGCAAGATCTGTAGACTCCTAGGGGTCCTTTTTACCTGTGTCTCAACATATGGGCCACAGCCAAACTCAGAAGTCTACAACAAATAAAAGTGGGCTCTTAAATATTATATAGGGCATGCCTAAACATAATGTTCTTCTTAATCAGAGTTTGCTGTTGTGACTTTGTGTAGATTCTATGTTGCACTTCTGTAACACGGCTTATGTTTTCTTCTGTAAAGTGTCTGTAGTAAAAGTCCTTTAATCCTTCTCAAGTTCGGACAGAACTCAACTGAAGCTCCAAGGAGTAAGGAAATCTGTTTTGAAGGTTCAGAATTTGCTCCGTTTGAAGTGATGAATTTTTAATTTGAGTCACTGGAAAAGCCTCGTTGAAGAGGCACAGTTGACTTAACTGTCTTTAGTGAAACAATGGAACAATTACAGCAGCTTGAAAGGGTGACTTTCATTTCTTGTACTGCTGAGCCCTTCTAAATATCAGCTACATGTCACTTGATCTGTATATTCTGTTATTATGATTGGACAAAAGAGTATACTGCCTCACTTTGGATTAAAAGAGCAGCGACAATTGGGACTGCTAGGTCTTAGCATTTTTATTAACATATATTTTTTTAAGCAAGTGTTACTCTATTGATTCAGTATTTTGTCTGTCTTAAAATCAGTTTATCAGGACAAGAAACAGGTTCTGATTTCTAAATATATGTTGGTTGGCCTAAACTATCTGCAAGGCTTGCCTTTGTGTTCCAGTTTCTGCTTCAGTGCACCTTCTGGTCAGGCTGTTCTTAGGCTTATACACATGTACAGTTTGCAGAGGGAATCAAGCTTATTGTTAAAATTTCACTTGATCTTGAGATAATCTTGAAAGCATAAGGATTTTTATGATAGGACTTGACAGTCTCTTTTGGGTGCTTTGTCATGTACTAAATAGCATAGTAGTGCCTGTCTGTGTGTTAAGGTGAGGAGACCTGTCCTCACCTTTTGAGCTTTCAAACAGTCCCACTTGCAAAGTGTGTGGCTAAAAAAGAAAACAGATAGGTTTTTCTCTGTGAATCCTGGAGACTGTATTGATTGGAGGCACTTCTAACAGCTCAGTACCCATTGGTCTTGTTGAGAGTCTCTTGCAAGATGAAGGATTGCATGGTATGATTACTTAAAAATGAAAAGTTTGAAGGAACAAGCTGATAGTAAATGGATATCCTACACTTAATCTTACCTCTTGATTTTACGCATACTGAAGGCTTTTAAAAGCACCGATTATCTTTTCTGCCGCTCAGAAAACGTCTTCACAAATTCCTGTCTGTTTTGTTTCATTTTCAGTTTTTTTGCCCCCAACAGGTTCCAACTATGGGAGTCCCCGCCCGGCTCATGCCAACATGAACGCCAATGCAGCTGCAGGGCTTGCCCCAGAGCACATCCCTACTCCGGGGGCAGCTCTGTCCTGGCAAGCTGCGATCGATGCCGCCAGGCAAGCCAAGCTGATGGGGAGCGCTGGCAACGCGACGATATCCACAGCCAGCTCCACGCAGAGGAAACGGCAGCAGTACGGGAAGCAGAAAAAACAGGGTAGCACCACAGCTACGCGTCCTCCCCGGGCACTGCTGTGTTTAACACTGAAAAATCCCATCCGGAGGGCCTGTATCAGCATCGTCGAATGGAAATATCCTTTCTGCTGTTCTCGCTCAGAAAGCAGCAAACCATTTGGTGCCCATCAGGTGCTATTCAGAAGCGTGGGGAAATCAATACCTTAAGCTGAAAGGCACTGCTGGGAGCTTAAAGTACATGAATAGTTTTTGATGTCTTAACTGAGATCATTTATGCTGGGGGAGGGGGAAGGCAGGAAGATTAGAGCTGAAGCCTTAACTACACCTGTGTGTGAGAAACCACTAGAAGTTTAAAGGATGAAGGTTAGGGGTTGAATTTTGCTCTTTTACAAACACATGGCCCAGACTGAAATGGATGGGACACATTCAAGGAATCTGAGGCCAGAATTGAACTGAGTCAGTGGGATTGATAGCAGCTCCTGGCTTTCCTTTCTGGGACTTCTGGTGGGGTTTTTTTTGGTTGTTTTGTTGTTGTTTTTTTTGTTTGTTTGTTTGTTTTTTGGTTTTTGTTTTTTTGTAGGTTTTTTTGTTTGATTTTTTGTTTGTTTTTTTTGGGGTTTTGTGGCTTTGTTTTGATTGTGCTTCGTTTTGTGGGGGGTGTTGTGGGAGTTTTTCTTTCTTTTGTTTTGTTTTTCGTTTGTTAGTTTGTTTTTTTGATTCGGGAGTGGGTTTTTTTTTTAGTTGCTTCCTTGCAGGCACTTAGAGGTGCCACCAGTCAACAGTTGTAGTACTTTGAATTTCGTGCTTTTTTTTTACTAATCATGTAATACATTCTTTACAGTATGGAGAAAAGAATGGGTCAAAAGGAGGAGGTAAAAACCTCCCAAATTTATGCAGTAAGATCCTGAAACGGGGCAGAAGACTGTTAATTTTATTGGAATTCCACTCAAACGAATAAGACTCAGTAACGTATGGTAAGGGATAATGCTTATCTAGAAGAAGAGAAAAAGAAACATGTTACAGTAATCCTGCAACATGTACAAATGCAGTGCAGAGCCAGATCTAATTGCCTGAACATGAGACAGACTGTCAGAGACAACAGATAATCACTGACACACAACTGCAGAATGTAAGGATCAGGGCTGCTTCCCTGGAAAGCCATTGAGAGTTTGGCCAATGTTCCAAGTGCAAGGAGCAAAGACTTTTTAGTCACCCAAGGCTGATCAGTGCGAGCTGGAATTTGAGTATTTGGTGTGAAAAGCAATCTGAAATAAATTTTATCTCCTTTGCATTCCCAAAGAGAAAACGATAATAACCCTAATCACAAGCTAATGGAGTGCTTCAGTAAATACAAAAGAAAATGCATGTTTTTGGGGATGGATAAGCAAGTCAAGGGAAGGTAGTGCAAAACTTGGCAGTAGTTAGTATGATAAAAAATTTTTAATCCCCTGATGAAGTTTGCTGCTTTTTATTGCTTCTGACATAGCTCTGATACTTTAAGCATAAGATGATTGATGGTGACTAACAGGATGAAGCTGAGTATTGGTTTACTTGCCAGCACCCCAGTAACCACGTGTCTTTGGAGAAAGCACAGAGTGACATTCGATAGAGGAATAAGCAATGAATGATGGGAATGATGTGTTGTAAACCAGGATACAGCGCTGCTGAGATCAAGAGAGGACCAAACAATGCAATTAAATCAGTCCAAAGATGCTGAAGCTTGCATTTTTTGGTTTTGTTTGGTTTTGGGTGAGTTGATGGAAGGGTTTTTTTCCCCTGCCAGAACCTCTCATTGCACATCCAGTGTTTATAAACATGAAACACTTCAATGACAAATAGCAATATCAAAGGATTGGGATAAGGTTTAATTTTATTCTGTTTTCTGACTTTTCCTAATTGCTGAAAACAACTGAGGAAAGCTTAGCTCAATTTGCTAAACCACTAAAGTTTAAGCATAATAGATATTAAACAAATATCAAATGGTACTTCAGTGGCTTTTCTTACCCAAATGTTATAGTGTTAAGAGCCTGAAGGTGCAATTGCAGTTATGAAAAGTAAAACGAATTAATTACCTTATTTTGCAAAGGTTTAGCTGTGTATTTAATTTTCTGCTTTGTCTACACTGTATTTGTAGATGTTATATAATTTTATTTTTACAGAGCAATAAAAAGAAGTAAAAGAAAATATACATGAACAGGGATAAATTAATAGATAATAATCCAGCCAAAACAAACAAACAAAAAAATTTAGGAAATAAAACAATTAAGACCAGGAAAGCCTATGGAAATCCAGGTGTTTAAACAGTAAATGTTATATAAACAGCCTGAGATATATCCCTGAGAAGTCTCACTGATTTCACATGTAATCTACCTACCCTGATCTGCTCTTGTTCCTCCATAATATTGTATATCTCCTACTATTAACAGGCTTAAGCACAGGAGTCTGGTGAGATTGCAGTTGAGTCTTCCTTATGTGAAATGTGGGATATATATTTGAGTATAAACAGCAGTCAGGTGCCTGGAATTTGTGTTTATCTTGCAGTTCAGCTGCACATTAAAAGATCTCCATTCTTTTCCTGCTGAGAACAGTAGTCTGCTGACCAAAATCACCCATGCCATGTTGACATTTGGCAGCGCTGCAGAGCCGGTCCCACAGGAGATAAATTCATGCTCAAATGTTCTCTGTGGCACAGGTTATGCTTGGCATTCTCCCTGTCCTATCCTGCTCTTCATTCTCCTCCAGAGTACTGGTGAGTTATCCCAGAGCTAACCTCCAGGATATTCTTGCAGGCAACTAAATGTAGACAGACTGTAAATCTGGTCTCTAGTCTGAGCTGGGGGGACACTTCACAGCAACTGGGATCAAGGAGTCCACTGAAGTAGATGAAGTACAGTGCCAGCAAACCAGGCAGTAGAAAAATGCCCTTTGATTCCAACGGATAGTCAAAGAATATTGAGGTCACACAAGATTTCTTTGTTGAACATTCCAAATGTTTGGGGGGTTTTTTTTCCACCCCCCAACAAAGTTGGCGCGAAGTTGAAATGCCCACGAATTGTTGCTAGTTTCTCTGTCGTAAGGAACTCTTAACTTCCTGGTGTCCCTAATATACTGTGCAGGCATGTTTGTGTTCCCTGTGATGCCAAATGAAATGCGAATAAGAAAAAAAGAAATACTCCCTCAAATAATTTTTAAGCCAAACAAGTGTACCTGGCATTGTAAGCACATTTTGGACAAAGCCATTTTCTTGCCTTAACAAAATTTACCATCTTTTAAGCATCTAACAATGTAGGCATGTATTCCTTGGGCCCTTACGTTTAACTTTGAGATGTGAGAGAGACACCAAGAAAGGGGGGGAAAAGAAATACAGCAAAAACAACAAAACCAAACCGAAAAAAAAGAAAAAACCCAAACCCAAAATGTTTGTTAAAATTATTTGAGAATTTGTAAATGCAGGTGGAAAAAGACCAAGAGAAACTAATCCCCAGAGGAACAAAGGCAGTCCTTCTAGAGCAGGTTTCTGTTAATAAAAATAGTACAGCCACACTAGAAGGAAAATCGGCAAAATGCAATCTAAATAAATTAAAGAAGAAAAAAAACCTTTAAGAAATCTGTGTTTACTCTGGCACGCGACTGGCCTGCACTGCTTTTGACATATTAGGAAGATTCTTGGCTGGAAGCTCCTAAAAGCACTTAAAAAGGCATATGCTTCTTTTCAGAATATAAGGGGCTTGGAATGCTTTCTTTAAACAGAATTCTTATAAATTTTGTTTTGATTTTATTTGTGTGTATACATTTTGGAACAATTTCCTTAACTCCATTCCTCAGACCATTTGAAATAATTATTTTACTGACTATTTTTGCCAATTGTGTGGCCTTAGCTATCTATATCCCCTTTCCAGAAGATGATTCCAATGCCACCAATTCCAATCTGGTAAGTCCTTGATGGTGTTTAGTCTTGCTGTTTTGAAAGTCCTTTTGAAAAGTGATAGTAGACATTGTTGAAGCTGGGGAACATAAATATATTCACCAACTATGAGAATATAATAAAAATTGGGTTTGACTGCTATGTCTTATTTATTCCCATGAACACCTGTTACAGTTGAGCTTGGATTTAGAAAAGAATGTTCCAGAAACTGTGCAGGTGCTGTGTGTGGTGTTTAGGTTAACAAATCTCTGCATGCTGCAGAAGTGCTTGGTAACTTCTAAACTGCAGGTATTTGTGGAAGAGATCCTTTAATCAGGGACTATATGATGGTTTTTGTCTCCCATTGTGCTGTTGTGAAATCAATACTGTCCTCCTCTCAGGTGATACCCGGGAGCAGAGCTTGATGACTGATTTCTGGGAAGTACATTAATGCTTGCATTTCAGACACATGTATTTATTTGGTTGAACAGGGTTTGTGTGGTTATTTTTTTTTTTTTCTTACTTGTGGTTTTTTGGGGTTTTTTTCATGCTTCTCTCTTATTGGGGCAATATAGCTTTTCTTCTGTCACCACTGATGCCAGTGTTGGTACTTGGGGGTAGAGCTGTCCATATAAAAAGGCAAGAGTGTTTACTTTTGGCTTAGCATGAAGCCATAGCCAAGAATTTTGTCCAGTAAGAGCACAACACAAAACAGCTCTGGAACGCAGTTCACTGAATTAGCAGAAAACATTATTTTTCCTCTCAAGTATGTGAACAAATCTCCTATTTGTCTGGTTGAATCAGGATGAGAACTTACTCCCAGAGTTTAGGAGCTGGGGTGCTATTTCCTGATTAAAATTTATTGAGACTTAAGAAATTTTAGAGCAATAGTGGAGGAAAACAAAAGCCATACTTCTAAAGTAGCGACAACTGGGATGGCTGACAGACACTGTAATTCAAAAGATTCATGCTGTTCTTGGAAGTCAGTAATTTGATTAAATATCTCTTGAAGTTTAATAAAACACATTACAAACTTCATGAATTGATGAAACAGTACTTCTTTGTTAAAGAAAAAGGAGGGGGGAGTAAAAAATTTGCAGTGGAGTGCATTTGCACTGTGACTCCTTTAAGAAGTTTAAAAATAGGAGCAGTAGGTGATGAATGATTGTTAACTAATCTCTATATTCACACTATATGTGAGTTGGTCTTTTTTTTCTTTGGCTGCTCCTTATTAGCATGACGTAGTGTTTAACAATGGTGAATTGTGGTGTGTATGTTTAAAAAAACTTCAGTATGGCACCTCTCAAAAATTATTATCTTCTGTTTAATAGAAAGCAGATTCAGTCGGTCCTTTGGAGAAAAAGACAGTATGTGCATTGCGTGTTCTGACTTTCAGGGCCAAAAGAGGAAAATGAAGCAGATTTGAAGGTCAGAGGACTCACAATTTGTCTTGAGCTTAGTTGGGTGTGGGTATTTGCCTTAATTCAGTGAGGAGACTGCTGGCTAATCCTAGGCTGGAAGTATGTTCACAACTGAATGCAGTACATTGAAAGTGTTCTACTATCAAGAAGTATGCACCTTGCTGTTCTGCATCTGTTTTCCAAGATATCTTTTGCATCATTTAGTCAGTCTATCAAAACACTCATGTTGTTTGTGAGCAGGAGTTAAAAAAAAACTCAGCCAAGCAAGAATTATCGTCTCAGGAAAGTTTGGAAATGTTGTAGCCTTGAGGATGAGGAGGCATTGTTAATTTATCTAACTAGCTGTTTCACAGAAGTAGGAGGAGAACAAACTTAAATGAGGAGTCTGCTTGAGTCCACTTTTTGCTCTTTGTGTCTTAATGGGAAAAAATAATTAAAAATGGAAAATGGGGTGATAATGTATCCCATGAGGGGCTTGTACTGGTGCAATCAAGACTCTCTTCTACACTAGAGACCAAACCCTTGAGCTCTGACTTCTCAGTAGCCTTTGGTCTTGTGATCTTTTCTTAGTCTGTGTTTATGTGCTGCACTTTGTGAGTAAAGTCCTGAGCAATAGGGGGAAGGGGAAGCGGAGGCAAATGGGTGCGATAAGGGTGGAAAATCTCTTAGCTGTGTTTTGGAATGGGATGAAAGAACAGGTGAAACTTGGAGTTAAAGGGAAGCTAATTCCATAAGGCAGGAACTGTTCAAGAGTGGGCCTTACTGTCAGAGACCCAAACAGTACATGGAAGAGACGAGAAAGAAGCTGGGCTTAATAACATGTTCGTGTAAAAGCTCATTTACTCACTTGATCTTTTTAATCTTTTTCTACCTGTGAGCATGTATTTCACTATCAAATTCATCTTGTACCTGTGAAGTCCTAGAGCTCCAAAGGCCTTAATCTGATACAGGCAACGAATGTCTGTGTGCAGTGTGCGCACAGAGGTGTGTACTGAGCAGAAGTGTCATTGGATGTGTGCAGAATCCTTGTAGCTGCCCAGAGGAAATCTTCCTTGTGGAAGAACTCTTGATTTGCTTCCATTTTGTAATCTAGTCTTTTTAGGGTCAAAGCTACTGCAGAAACTCCCTCACCCCTGGTTTCCTGAGCCATCCCTAACTTCTTGAGCCACAAGAAACTTTCTACAGAAAACGTGTTGGGCAGTAACTGTTTTATAAGGTCTGAAAGTGAGAGAACAGCAGTTTTCCAATAAGCTGCCACATTTCCCTTAGGGACTGAATATTCCTTCCCAAAGGTTTCCTTATAACTTTTCAAACAAGGTTTTCTTTGGTGACTGGAGTAAAAATTCAGTCAGTTGTTTTTAACCAGCTCATGGAGTAGAGGGTGGTGAGGGAAGAGAAAGGAATTCAGGATTGTGTGAGTGGCTTCTTTCGTTCTCTCTCTAAAAGTAAAAAATAATACCTACATAATGTTTTGATGAATAATTTCTCTGTATGAATTTCCTACCTGTGACCAGCCATTGGTCAAAGAGGGCATGCATAATGCTGTATGCCTTCCACAGAAGTCTTGGAGGCTCATTTACCTGTACAAAACCATGTCTCCATTTTAATGAGCCTTATCTGTATCTGCAAGATGTATTTGATGTGACGCCACAGTGATGAGCATTGGAACTAAATACGGAAGAGTCCAGTGAAGAATTCCTTCCCTTTTTCAGGAATTGTGAATAGCTGTTATGTATTACAAGTTTAGGCCAAATACCACATGGATATTCTGGCTGTTTCTCTGCAATCTATCTTCCTATAATAATAATTCCTATAAATCCTCAAGTCATTTTTATCAAGTCTGGGGATGGTAACTTGGACTGTGAAGCACTTTCATTTTCTAAATGCCCATTTATACTAAGCCCCAAATTTCACATTTTTATGCTCCCTGCAGTGTCTTTGTCATTGGCTTTAGGAAAAATGCCAGAACAGTATGATATACTCCATAATAAATGCTTGAAATTGGCTTCAGCAGTTTTTATATGTTGCTTCTGCATTGTATTCCTGGAAAAGCATTGAACTTGCACAAATGGAGGGGAGTCATATTAGGTGAAAAATTTTTTTGGTGTTAATGAAGTTGCCGAGACTTTGTTTAAATTTACTTGTAAAGTAAAAGTCTGTGCAAAGAGCCCCTGTGTATTAATGCAGTCAGGAAGACTGGAGCTAGTTGGAGGGGAATTAAAGTTAGCCTGCATCAGAGGCTGCAACTGATATGGAGGCTTTCTGCTTTTGTCCATGCAATTATGTATTAGAACAGAGATAACGGAATAAAACTATAGACGGCCTAAGATAGGAAGCTGAGAGGAAAATGCTCCTGTCACTTTACTGGCAACTGCAAATGGCACAAGCCTGGTCAGTGTCACAGCGTGGTGATAACATAATGAGGTTAAGACCAAAGTTTGCAGCACGTTCCAGGGAAGGCAGCTCTGTTGGTTGTTTATGCTTTGCATAAAGAGCAGGAGAATATTCCTCGTGTTGTTTTGATAGCTCTACTTTCCCTGTCTTGTCCTTATTACAGGAAGGAAATCCTGTTGTACACTAGTTAAATTTTAAAAAAGAGTTCTCTGGTGTTTATATGCGAGCTTATAATGGGATGTCACCTTCAGACTAATTTGTTAAACCTGAAGTAGGACCTTGTGAAAGGAAAGACGGGATTTCTGCTTGCTTGTTAGTGCTTTTGCCAGGTTGTGTCTGCCTATGCAAGGGGGGCTTGACTTTCAGGAAGGTATGGCTGCTTCATTAACTGGTGATTATGGTACTATTCACTTGAGCTGGTGATTTCATGTGTTAAAAAAGAAGAAAATGTCTTTAGGTTATTTTTTTTTTTTGCATTTTCAGCAGGCTGACATAATACATGTGGGTGTGACCATCTATTACATTTCTATATATTGGCACAACAAAATTAAACATTTTTTGTATCCAGAATTCTGGAGTCACCAGACTGAACAGTCTCTCAGTTTTTCTTATGCAAAGTCAGAAAGTGTTAGAGAGCAAAGCGTGGCTGAGAGTGTCAGGAAAAGAAAGGGTGTCTTTTCTGCATAAGGGTGAGGAAGAATACAGCACTGAAGGCTTTTGGTTCTGTGGTGTCATTGCTATCATGCTCCTGTGTGACAGTAAGTGAATAATGAGAGATGCTAACATCAGGGGTGAGGTGCAGGGGGGAATACAGTGCATAGCAAGCTAATAAGCTCTGATAGGTTTATTACCTTGGGCCTCGTGCCAGCACTGCTACAGCTGGGGGAGGTTACAGAACTTGAAAAGTGAGGAATAAGTGACAAAAGCTGGAAGAGGGATGCTGAGGAGTTTGGAGAGGGACAGGAGTCAGGATGAGGAGAAAAAAGGAGATTTTGCCAAAAAATCCTTCGGGACATCTTCCAGAAAGATTGTGAATCACTGTGTGATTCTAAGGAAGTTAAATGTGATGGAATTCAGGCTCAGCATTTCCCAGAGTTCTCAGAAGTCCTACCTCTTGCAGGGAGAGGCTGATACTCAGTATCTCTAGGTGCAGTGAAACGCAGGGTGGAAGAATAAGCTTTGGGTTTGAGAGCAAGACATTCAAACTGGTCTGCTGGCCCTGGTGTTGGTAAACTGTGTGGCCTTGGATAAATTGCTGCCTCAAGTTTCCCATCACACAGACCATTAGAAGAAATGCTGTAGAAAGACTGTCAAGAAAAAAATAAAATCTGTGAGAATTGATTCCAAGACAGTGGTGACTAACTGGAAAAATAAAGGTAAAAAGTAGCATTTTTTTTTCCCCCTAACATAGCGGTAAAACTTCCTAGGCTTTACAAAGATGCAACTGGTAAAGTGAAGGTTGATATCTGTATTACTAGCAGAACCAAAACTACTGGATTCCCTGAGTCCTGATCAAATCTCACCCTTCTGCTTCTCTTTATACCAGTGGCCTCAGTGGCTTCAATCCGTCTGGGCTTCTTTTTATTTGCCACTTCTACATCTGCTCTGAGATCTCTCATGTCTGTGTGTCCCCATTTTTTATTGCTTTTCAGATTCATTATCTTTGCTTTGCCAAGTAATTTTCCTCCTTCCAATACAGCTTCTACCAAACCTGTCCCTTTTGCTTTTTCTTTTTCCTTCTAACTTCAGTCTTCCCTCCACAGTGGTTTCATATGTTTCCCACCTGTTTCCTCATTTGATCTCAGTGCTATGTTCACTCAGCTTCAGCTTCCTGACCACTTCTCTTGTTAATTCTACTCTTAAACTCTTTTCTGCTCCTAAACCTGGTCTTTGTAATCAAGTAATTAATCCCAGTGCAATCTTCTTTCTTATTTCCTTGCTCCATTCTCAACACACTGATCTTTTAGTCTGAGCCCATCTCTGGTTTGGCCTTAACCCTTTTGCTTTTGAGATCAGTGTCCTTCCCAATGATGTCTGGATGCCAGCAGTAGAAATACCGAGAGGGCAGCCTCAACTCAAAGCTCAGTTGCTTTATTCCAGCTTGCTTCAGAGCAGATGAGAACAGTTATTCCATGGGTCCTTGAAGGCCTCTGCAGCCCTTGCTCATCTCTGTGGGTGTGACTCGCATTCTGGTGTGCAGAAGGTGTAAGATCGTAGAATCAGAGAATGGTTTGGTTTGGAACGGATCTTAAAGATCATCTTGTTCCAACCCCCCTGCCATGGGCAGGGACATTTTCTACTAGACCAGGTTGCTCAAAGTCCCATCCAACCTGGCCTTGAACACTGCCAGGGATGGGGCAGGCAGCACCTCTCTAGGCCACCTGTTGCAGTGTTTCACCACCCTCATGGTAAGGAATTTCTTCCTGGTATCTAATCTAAACCTGTTCTGTCTGTTGGAAGCCATTCCCCCTTGTCCTATCACTCCAATTCCTGATGAAGAGTCCCTCTCTGGGTGTCTATGAAGTCTTCCTTCAACCTTCTCTTCTTTAGGCTGAACAGCCCCAAATTTCTCAGCCTGTATTCATAGGGAAAGTGCTTGATTAGTATTTGTAATGTCAGTTTGGATTTTAAGTCTCAGTAGGTCTCTGAGGAGCCTGTGCAGGTGGAGGTTTTCAAAAGTCAGTTTGGACACACTTAAGTGGATGGGCAAGGCAAAAGATGCAGCCCTGACACAAAGGCCTTTATTGTGTTGGTCCGTATGAACTTGTTGCAAAGAATATGTTCACTAAAGAAAGTAATTGTTGAGTTTTTTTGTTATTAAACTAGGATAAATCAATGGATATTATTAAATTGGTTTTTTCATACTGTGCACAAATATTCAGCAAGCAGCTTGGAAAACTCCTATTAGCTGGTAAAATCACAATTAAAAGCAATTGCAAACAGTACCTTAATAATTGAAAGTGTTGGATAGCTTTAACAGAAGTAGTACTAGAGATTCACCTCCATTAATATCTTCTATATTAAAATGTAACACGATGCTTCGCTGAATGAGTGAGATATTGAAAAGTGGCATAATAGGCTTTCAAAATTAAATAATGAATTATATCTAATGCTGTAATGAAATCAAGTACATTTACATTAGGCAGTATATAACATAATAAAGAAAGGAGGATTAGGAGACCAAGGGGGAAAAGTAGGTTTCAGATATGATTTGAAAGTGAAATATGTGCTTTTGAGGCAAAATTCAACTATTCAAGAAGGGCTGACCTGGTTTAGAGGAGCTGCAGAGGAAGGACCTTTTGTATAAAGAGCTCTAAGACTGGTAGAAGAAATGGATACTTGTGTTCCTTACAGTAGGACCTTAAGTGTAAGTTTTGTGTAAGTAGGACTTAAAGAAATAATAACTTGAAATTTGCAGGCTGTATGTTTCTGTGTGATTTTGAAATTTTAATTATATATTCTGGTTCTGATTGATGGCAAGTTTATTGGTTTAACCCAAACATTAAGACATTTATCCCATTTCTTTAGACAGCTCTGATTACCATTTTCCCTTTCATTGTGTATGGGCTTTCTAAATATTTGACTTAACAATGTGTTAATTTTTTTTTTGTTTTAGGTGGCAATTATTCTTGTTTATCAATCCTCAAGTTCACTGTAGGATTTTTGTGTGTGTGTTTTGTTTGGGTTTTGTAACTACTTGTTTCACCTGTTCAGGAAGGAGAAAACAATGTGGAAGTAGGCCAAATAAGAGTATTTAAGTACTGTTGTTTTCACTGTAGTCTGATTCCTGCCACTGCAAAAGTTAGAAGTCTTTCAAAAGCAGTGGAAATTTCCAAAATGGCAGGTACTCTTTGTTTTCTCCTTTTGATACAAGTATCCTTATCGTTCTGTAAGTCTATGGGATGTCAAACTTCTGTTCATGAGTTCTTCAGAATCCTTTTAATAACATTAAGAAATAAGCATCTAGAAAATGTAGAAATACAATGGAACACACATGACCTTTAGATTCCTTTATGTATAGTTTGTACTATACTACATTCTTGGGCTTTTAGTCAGGCAAACTTCCCATTGACTTCACTAGAGTTTACTTGACTGTCACCCAAATCCAACCACTAATTTAGTGCATGCCATTGAAAAACAATTGTTGGGATATTGGGCTTTGCTTACATCTACAAAATCATTGACTCTAAAGGCAATGCTCCATATACTTGTGCAAACTAGAAAAAAAAAACCAACAACTTTTCATAGTTCGCTTAGAAATAAAAGAATGGATGTGCTGCTTGCCAAGGGACAGAATTGCCAAAAGGGAAGAATATGTTTTGTGTGTTCGTCAGAGTTTTGATGGGCTATTCCTCTTGAGGACAATTCCTATTTTCCCCCATGTTCTCTAACTCCTAAAGCATGAGGGTCTGTACGTCGTAGCAGCTCGTCAGTCCTCCTGGCTGAATGACAGGCTGTACTTCCAAGCAAGCTAAGACTATGCATGAATTTCACCCTTGAAATTATGATTGAGTTTGTCTACAACCTCGTGGAAGAAAATCTTTTTTCTTCTTGTATGATAATCATGAAGAGCCTTTACTTAGCAAAGATATTTCTCAGTTAAGAATATGATGTTGGAAGTTGACCAGTTAGGGAAAGACTTCCAGTAAGCAGCAGGAAATTAATGTCTCTTCAGTATGTTGCATTTCTGGTAGATGCTGGGAAGTTGGCGCAGTAGATTATCTCCTTGAGACATCCTTAGCTAGTTCTAAGGCTAAGCCTGGGCAAGGGAGCTGAACCATTTTTGGACAACAGTGTTTTTCTAACTTTTTGCCATAACCTTAATAACTTACGATGATCTGTGGGAGACTAAGGAATGCATATTTTGCTCCACTGAGACGTTTTAGTGGTGTACAGCTTTAGAGTTTTATACATGTGTGATGTAAATTAATGTCACAGTCAGCTTATCCATGGAGACTGCTTTAGGCTTGGATGCTGAACAGCTGGCCAAAGGAGCACACCTGCTCTTTGAAAGCTGTTACCCTCCTGGGGTTGCTGCTGTACAGTTCCTTTAGAGTCTAACAGTCGTGTCAACACTTTAGCCCCATGCACTAAATTTGGCAATGGCACGAGCAAGATGCCCAGCTCCCTCAGTATAAGCTTTCCAGAATGGAAATGACATGTATGGATGTGTTGGCAAGCATGCAACTGTTTTTCAGGCTGTCCTGATAAACTTGCACTGATGGAGAGTTTGGGGTTTTGGAACTCATCCTCTTCTGCTGGTTTGCCATTGTCTGTTGCTTGTAAAATTTATATTTAGGTAGCTTATATTAGAAACTGAAGCGAACATCCTTTGCATATGATTATCTTCATCTGCTGTGTTGAAATGTTTTTCTAGTTAACCATAAATGTGCTTAATCTTTTACTATTACTCTTTGATCTGAAGCATAATGAATGCTTTTTATGTGGGCATTTTTAAATGTTTTAGTTTTATTACATCCCCTCAAATATAAAACCTCACGCAGAAGCGGAACTTGCATGTAATTTTATTATTATTATTTTTATCCATTGAAAACCATGTACAGTTCTGTTATCCTTGTGTGGCCTTATTGTCTGAGTCACTTTAACACAAGAATCCCTGTTTAGATGAGATTATGCAGCCAAACATGTGGTCACAAAAGATTTTTAAAGATCTAGTTGCATAATTGTTTCACAATCTAAACTTGTATTTAAAAACAAACAAACAGAAAGCTTCTCCTCATTATGGTTGCCAAGATAATGTTTGAATCTGAACAAAAGGCACATCAATGTCCTTCAGGAGTAGTTGGCTGAGATGAAAGACTGCGAGTTGAAATAACATGGAAGAGAATGCACAGCTCCTATAGCTGTAAATGCTAAATCACAACAATGACAAAGGAAGATCTCAAACACACATGAGATTGGTATCGTTGTTGTAACAGATACTGGGGCATTTAACTGTTAGGATTGTTTTTCTGTACAAGGAAATCTGCTGCTTCTGCTCCTTTAAATCACTGCCATCCTTGCAACGAAGGGAAGGAAACAGGATTTCCAGCTTCCCCACTTCCATTAAATGCCTCAGGTGCCTCTCGAGTCCAAGAAACTGAGCATTTGCTTGTGCAAATACTGGATAATCATGTGCAACTAGAGGAACTGGAGTGGTACTATATTTTCATCTGGAGTTTTCTATAAAATCCAGTGTTGTATGTCAAAGTAGGGAGTTAAAAGTTGGCATCTGCAGGTAGATGTCTGGGCTGGATGTGCAACAGTGGCATACATGTTGTGTTGCATTGGTTTCTACCAGCAAGAATCTGATAAATCTACTTTTAACAAATAACTTGTATCCTAATTTTTTAAAGTCAATAACCATGATATATTCTTCCCTTATTCAACCTCAACCAAGTCTTAGCTGTGAATCAAGTCACTGGCTATTTTACAGCTCCTATCTTTATTTAATGTTTTCATTGTATCCCACTTCTCATTTGACAATTACACAATTGTTATCCATCTCAGGGGTGTGTGTGATGTTTTCCTCCTGACACAAATAAGTTCTTGTTTATAGCAGTTCATACTCCAGCATTACCCTTTACTTACTCAAATTAAATGTTTAATACGTTTTACAACACACTTAAAAATTACAATTCCGTTTCCTCTTCTTGGGTTTGGGTTTTTTTTCCCCTGTATTGTATATAAATATTAATGTCCAGGTCTACTTTGTCTCCACTCTTCATTGTCCCCATGATAAAACCAGCACTGCTGCTGCTTTGTTTTCCTTTTGACACATCAGGCTGTTGGATGCAAGTATTTGACAGCTCATAGGGGAAAAAGGAAGAAGCAGATGAGGCAAAGTTGAATGTTTTAGCCTTTCAGAGGCCATGAATATGAGAAAGTGCTTGACTATTTCTGATCTTTCTGTACTCAAATCTTACGGCATGAAAGAAAAAGAGGGGGAAAATATATATATGCTGAAGTGTATTTGTAACTTTCAGAAGGTCTAATTCTGCAAAGTTTTGGACCTGTACTTAGCAGTCGTTGTACAGAGGATTTGACTATATGAGGGACATGGCATTTTAAAGGTATAAAGAGCAGGAGCTAATCTAGGGAACATGCAATGTGATATTTGAGAGGAGTAACTGCTGATACAACCCTGGAAGTACTTCTGATAAATAGCTCTTGAAATAAATTCAGTCCTGGCTGACAGGTCCTTTTGGAAATGTTTACCTTTGCTTTCACATTTCGGTATGTATTGAAAAAGGAGACCACAGAGATGTTGATCCCCCTTTCAGAGGAAGAGGGATCACAGGTTGTATTCAAGAGATCACAGCTTGTGTTTGAGCTGCTGCTCATGTGTTTCTCTACTCTGTTCACCTTGGTTACTGCAAGTCATTTTCCACGGTAGACAGGTAACATTGTAGGGCTCCGGTGTGAATCTAAAGGAGTTATGTTTAAAACAGTCAGAGTTTTTTGTGGTTCATTCCTTCCTTTCACCACCCAGACCTGAACTGACATGGGTCCCAGCTTGTGTGGCCACTGCTGTTTAGTAATAAAACACAAAGAAATATTTCATTGGATGATCACTTATTAAAAGAGACTTTTTTCCTTTTCTGAATAGAATAATAATTTCCCAAGCAGGATTTTTGAATCAGTGGTCCTTCGGTGTGCCTTGGGCTCTTTGTTTTAATGCCTCTATTGAACTCATTTATTGAAACAGAGCTTCCGAGGAGCGTAGCTCCACCTTTGCTAGGATCCACTTCTGACATCTTTGTGTGGGCCAGGGTTAGGGATGTTTCTTGCACCTTTCCTCCTGGCCCACGGGGATGGGTAGCAGGTCCATTGGGCAGTCTGTGCAGAAAAGAAAGCTGTCATGCACTTGGAATAGTGACAGAGCAGGTAAGGTCTTTCACTGTCCTCTCATGGGAGGATGAGCTTTGATCAGGAGAGTGTTAAAAATTGCCTCTAATCAATGGATGTGCATACATGGACAGAGGGCTGAGCACAGCTGATTTCAGTGATAACCACAGTGCTCTGTGTGCCTCTGGCTACAGAAACTGATGTGCCTTCACTGTTCCAGCCCAGAAGGCAAAACTGGGCTCTGCAGAGCCTTTGACCTTTTGAAAGCATGAAAATCCATAGGGAGCTGAAAATTATTCCTTTTTCATTGAACTGCTTAAAATAAAGTGGCCTATGACCTCTTGAAAGTATGTCTGACCCTGTGGGACTAGGGAGAGACCAAATGAACTAGACCATAGCAGGACCCAGAGGTGAGCACAAACTTGAAGTTTTAGGCAAATTCCATAGATCAAACTATATTGTGAAGTGGGAGTGATGATTTCAAGCACCTGGTCTTGCTTTCCACTGGTCATATAAATTAATACAATAACTTCTCTATCAAGAAATGGGTAGATATGTATAGCATATTTGTAAGGACAACCTCACCTCTAATTTAAAGCTGCTTAAGAATAATGTAACCTGAAAAAATATAGAGGGTTTTTTCCCCTCCATACTTTCTTCTGCTGCTATATGAATTTATACCAAGAATGAAAATGTATTTCTTAACTCTACGTAAATTCTGTCAGATCAGGCTTGAGTCATGGCTTGATTGTCTCTATTTGGACCATAACTTTTTCTGTTTTCACTATTTCTTGATTTTTTTTTTATTTTTTTTTTTCTCCTGAAACGATGGCCATTGGAGGTAGGTAAAGTTTTCAATATTGCCCTCTCAAGCACAGCATCAAAGTTAATAGCTCACTGGGCATCCTTTGCAATCTTATTAGCCATGTTATCCAAAGATTTGCCCTGGTGCTTGTGTTCAGCTGACCTTGGACGTGATCTGAAAACCACCCTGAATAACTGTTATTCCCCAATATGTTCTGACAGTCTGATAAGTTTGACCTGCATTCCCTGATCCCAGACATGCACCTTTGTTTTGGACTACGCTGAAATACATTGTTCAATAGTTTCCAATTCTCTAACAAATACCCTTAAGCCTGCGCCGCTTTAGCAAAATTGGAAACATGCAGGTTGATCTCACTTGGTAAGTGAGTCTTGCTTGAGCAGCTTGCAAACAACATGTTGTGTTTCTTCTGCTGTTTGGCTACTCCTGTCATGTCTCTCCATCTTTTCTCCATTGTACCTGCTGGAGCCCTGTGTTGTATACAAGTAATTATGTAGTTACTCTGTTCTGCTATCAGTAAATATATTTTAATTGGACCAGAGAGCAAGAGAAACTGATTGTGAGCTTTGAGTACGTTGTATTTACTTGCCATATTAAAACCTGTTATTTTAGACACCCTGGTCTAAATCAGAAAAGCAAGAACTGAAAGCTTGCAAGCCAATCCAGATCTTGCTAAGACACAGATAAGAACATGCATTTCCTCATCATACACAAGTGAATAAAGGGGTCATGATTGTAAGGCAAACACTGAGGGGAACGTGGCTCATAGCATAATGCACAGAAAAAACACTGAGTCAGTTTTAAAAGCCCTCGTTATGCCTGGCCAACAAGGATTGTACAACCATTTGTTCAGACATTTAATGCCAGAAAAAGAAATTGTTCCTTCTTCAGGATATTTGCCATTTTCTTTACAATAGCAAAATACTGTATACAGCCCTAAATGTTTTGGAATCTAATCTCATCATATCCATCAAATGACCATGCTTGAGGTATTTATTGATGAGATTGGATAAATCCTAGCTGAAGAGAACACCACTTGTCATGGAGTGAGTAAAATCCTGGGCATGATGCCAGACTCTCAGGGACAGTTTTGCCTTGATGGCATATAGGGATTTTTACTTGTCTTTGTTTCCATCACTGAGTGCCAGAACAGGGAGAAAAGAGGCAGAAGGAAAGCAAAAGTACTGTATTCTCACATGGATGTTACTTACTTAAAAATTAAAATCTGCTCATTACCTCATTGTTTTCTGTTAAAAAAAAAAAAGTAGACTCCTAACTTCATTTTAGATGATAGTCTGTGCTAAACATGAATCAGATACAATACTCCCTCTCAACCTAAATTAATCTTTTTTCATGCTGAAATACTCATAATCCTGTGACAACAGAAGGTAGTTTACATTAAATAATCTTACACTGGACTGCTGATAAATAGGCTGAGTTCTTGGTAGATTATTTTCTTGCTGCTAGGTGATGTTTTGTTTCAGTGAGCAGAAATTCATTTTCCAGTCTGCTTTCAGTGAATCATAGAGAAGTCTATACACTTTAAAGATGGAAAGTGACCAACACATAAGCAGCCTTTTATGACTTTCAGTAAAACCTTTTGTTTTGATAGCTTATTAAAATGCATTTTTCCACTTGGGAGCTGATTGACTGACTTGTGCAAGGAGCAATACTTTCCACCTATTCCCTATAGCCTCACAGGAAAATATCATTCCCGGACAAAAGTTGAGTCAGGAGACAGAAATGACTCATTCTTTGTACCATTCCCCTCTGACATTACTTCATGAACAATCAAGAGGTTTAGTCTGAAGTATTACTGTTGTATAAGAATGCAGAAAGTTTACATTAACTCTGGGGGAGAATGGAACAAGGATTTGGAAGTAAGGTCCCTTGAGGGTTGATAATTGACAAACTGCATCAAGCTGAGGAAATCCCCTAAGCTGAAAATAATTGCAAGCTGGGAGAAGTATGTAGGAGAGGTACAAGCCTGTCCTGTCATTGGTCTTCCTTTGAATTGTGACTGTGGTCACTCCTAAAGGCACAGTACTGAGTTAGATGAACTCTTTCTTTGGAGGGATGGGGGAGCCTGAAGACCAGAACTTTGGAATTCAAAACCCAGGAAGAGTCCAAGACTTTGCTCCATGGCTTTGTGGCCAACCTTCTGCTGGCCACAGAAGGGAAGGGAAGGGAATAAAAGGAAACAATGTACTTTGAATCCATGTCTTCAAAGCTCAGTAGTGTTTGTCTTTTCGTAGGGCCATAGAATGGGTTGGGTTGGAAGGGGTCTTAAAGATCATCCAGTTTCATCCTCCCTGCCATGGACAGGGACACCTCCCACTAGACCAGGCTGCTCACAGCCCTATCCAGCTTGGCCTTTTAGTAAATTTGGTTTAACAAACATAATTGTAGCTTAAGAACATAATTGTAAGTGAAGCTGAAGATTTGTGGCTTGTTGTTATAATCAAATCTGAGGAAAGAGGAAGGTTCCAGATTGTCAGCTGAGATGATCATCCTGAGACAGTAATGTAGGAGGCACAAAACTCAGGTGGACATCTGAAAATGCACTTTTGTCTCAAATTGCTAATTTTGTTGGTAATAATGTTTGGCTTCATACGTATTGTGGACTTAGATCTGAATTAATTTGGGAAATGAAATCTAAATACGACTGATAAAACTATTCACAGAGTATTTTCTGCTTTCACATTCCTTCATGGGGGAGAATTCTTCTCAAGAACATCACTTTAATTCCCTCTTATTGGTTTTTATTTAGGCTGGTCGTCAAAATCTTGTAAACCAAAATCACCAGGGATTTCTGCCATGTGATAATGCTGTTCATACATGTATTAACTTGGCATTGCTAAGAGCAAAACTAAATTCTGTGCTTTCCTGAATCTTTCAGGATGCTGTCATGCATTGTCCAAAGTACTGAAGGTAAAAATGGTCTTCCTTTTAAACAAAGAAGTATTTTTTTTGGAATTCAGTAATTGTGAAACAGTATTCAACAAAAATTCTTCATCTCAGGGTTGTACAAAGAATTAGAAGAGAGGACTTAAGCTGAGATGATAATCTCAGCTGGAAATTAAGGGGAAGGGAAGCAGATAATTTCATGGTGTTGGTTTGTTCATTTATGATTTATTCCTCTATTAAAAACACAGGGGTTGAAATCTGATTTTGTTTTCACATTGCAGTTAAGCAAGAAAAATTGGAAATCTGTGAAGTGACACTACGAATAGCGCATGAGAGTCTTGGCAGTGTAGGATCACAGAGAAGCTGACAATTCAGCCTCAGACTTGTGACAGTTTTTGCTATATTCATGGTGTCCTTCAGTAGCTTTTACTTCAAGGAGCTTTCAGTGGAGAGTCACATACAAGGACTATGAAGGAGATGGCAGGACCCAAGGCATTTCAGCCTCTCTCCAAGGAAAACAGACCTAGCAGCATGGTCTAGATACTGTCCCTATTTTCATCAATTCCCTAGCCAGTGTGAGTCCAGATATAAGTGTCCTAGATATCTGAAAAAATGGATCTCTCTAAGGCCTCAGAAACCTTGCTGGAACAGAATCCTCTTAGCCTTTCCAATAAAGTTCCTGACCGGGGAACTTTCTTAGAAGACAGCTTACAGGAACAGGCTCTGCTTACTCCTCACACAGAGTACCAACAAGTGCCAGCTCTAATCACTCTAATCTAGGGCTATTCTACCCTATTTTAACAGGGTACCTGCTTCCCTTTTAGTCTCCTCCCTTTCTATGTATGGGAAGCACAGCACCAGCTTGATGTTTTTTCAAGGTGGCTTAGACAGCTTACCAGCTGTGGAGAGACCATACTGGACCTCATTCAAGCCTGGATATGTGAGAATTTTGAGGTGACTGCATTCACTTTGTGTATTAGCAATGAAAGGGAACTTCCCTGGGCTCAGGAACTAGCCTGTGATGAGCTCTGTGGCATCTAGGTCAATCTCTAGTGTTGTCTGAATTGAAGGTCTGGATGCTGACTCTTTATGTTGGAAAATATCCTGCTGGTTTTGCATTAGTTTTTGGCATTTCTCAGATTCTCTAGGAAGACAGTTCAGCAAAATTATTCTGAAAGCCAATAAAAATAAGCTGGAAATGTTTGTTGTTGGGGTTTTTTTTGGTTGTTTTTTTTTTTTAGAACACTAATATATCACCAGGATGCCATTAGAATCCAGACATTGATGCATTTCCAAATCAGGATACTTTTCTGTGTACACAGGCTTCTGTAAGATTTTGCTGTTAAATTTATCTTTTGTTGGTAAGGTTTCTTTTATGGACCGCTAGTGGTTGCTACTGATTTCCTGAGGATGTTAAAATAATCTAGTGCAACTTGGAATTGCAGTTCTGAATTTCTAAGGACAGGCAAGCAAAACTGCTGTGTTACATAATCTGTGGATGGATCTACTTGACTTCAAACTGGCCCTTGTGCTCTCTGTATCAGCACATGGGATTAGCACAGGCCACTCTCTGGATCACTGAACTTGGAATCTCAGATTTTTTTCCTTTTTTTTCCCTTCTTTTTTTTTTTTTATGGCCCAAAGTCTGACCAGAACCTTTCTTGTTATATCATTCCTCTTTTCACAGCTTTTCCAAGAATAGAGCTGCCATGAAAAAGTAATCACCCAGTCACAACTAATAAGGAAATTAGTGATATGGTAGTTGTTTCAGTGCATTTGCTGTCACTTCCTGCATTTGAGTTAGGTGCCTGCATTTAGGACAGGCATCAGTTCCCGTTAGACACTTAAAGAGAACAATTTAAACAATGTCACAAGAAGGTCACAGAGCCCACACAAATATCATCTGTGAGGGGTTATAGTATTTTGCACTTGTAAATTATAAGTGTACGTATCATGATAATGCCTTTGTCGTTTTAATAATAGTTAATATAGTGTTTCTATGAAAAGCAGTTCAGTTCTATTAGGAAACTAATTATACACTTGTGAAAAGACTCTGATGGTACATAGGACAAAGGAGTTACAAAATGGTTATAAAAATCCTTGAGTTGAAACTTTCCGGTAAGTGACTCAAGCTTGTAGTCCTAATTCAACCAGCACAAATAAATCCAGTAGAAATATGTATGACCTAAATTATGGGAATAATGCTATAGGCTCTGAGAAGGCTCTGTGTATTATCACTGATAGTCACCGTTTAAAAGATTAATTTAAAACTGGAAAAGAAAATGTTTTTGTTCCTCTCCGCATTATATCGTCTTTAGCAGAAAAATAGTCATTAGCAATAAAATTATGTGTTTGTTTCTTGAAATAATTTTATTGGGAAAAAGAAGGAAGCTGCATTTAGTAACATTGTTCTGAATTTTTTTATAAAGCAGCATCGAACTGTATCAAATAACACGAGCAAGGTAATGTGTAAATATGGATTTTTGAATTGTTAACAATTATGAGTTGGTTATTGTTTTTGCATTGTGTTGGTGCTCTCAGAGGTGCTATGTTCCTTCATCACCGATACAAAGCTTTGTGGAACAGTTGGCAAAATATTCGTTCTGACCGTAGATTGGTGTTTGCTGTTCAGGACAGTGGTGTGTTTGGGAGGGTGGAGGGCAGTCTCTGGTCATCAGTGTTCAGGTGACAGCAGTACAGTAGCAGCCTGCTTCTGACAGGGGTGTCAGGACTGAACAAGGAGGTTGAATTTCAGTGGGCTGGAGCTGATTCTAGAAGCATTTTGTGTATCCTGCTGAAGACGTCTTCCATACAGATTTAGGTGAAGCATGTCTCGGGTTTGCTATCCTGAGTGAGCTCAGCCACACAGCGAAATAACACTTGAGCAGCACAGAACATTTGCATTTCGCAGCGTGGAGCAGTGCATAGATTGATCTGTGCCATCTATGCCATTAGACTGCAGCAAAATTCTTTAAAGAATCAAACCTGCTAGGAGCCTTAGAGGTAGGCCAGACCCCATTGTGCTAAGCATTATAGAGATTAAAAGATGATTCCTGCCCCAAATCTTTCAGCACAGCGCTTGGAAGAAGCAATCCTGTGTAACTCAAAGAGTTTTCTCCCAGGTGCTTGGTTATTTTTCACGAATGTGAACAGAGAATATGTCTATCAATACAAGCTGCTATCTAAGTGAGTTTATCTGAATATCAAGAGCTGTCTTGAAGCCAGAGACATGTATAATAGCAAGTGGCATATATCATAGTGAATTACTGCTTTACATGTCTATTTTTAAGAATGCCTGAGATTACAGAGCATTTTCAATTTTTTAAGCTGTGCAAGTTTACCAAAGCAGAAGGAGGGGGTTTAGGATTACTCTGTCATACCACTCTATTTTAGTGTAAAATTAAATTTTTTATTTTTAAAGTATGTTTTCTGACATGGTACGATTGGAAGAAAAAGTATCTGTTGTCTCTTGCATGCCTAGTAGTACACTAAAGTACCACTGCCTCAAAAAATATGAGAATATAAGGATGTCACTGGAATTTTTTTGTGCTTTATAAAATTAGCTCTGAATTATGATAGATATGTTTTCACCTGAATCTAATGAATGTAAGATAAAAAATTAATTAGAGGAGTACAAAGTAAGTTTAAAGCAAACTAAAAAAAAAAAACCTATAAACTGGGATTTTGCCCTGGCTTTATGAACTCTTTTGATGGAACAAATGTCATGAGTCTACTATGTTACATTGCTGGCAAATGTTCATAACCTCTGTATCTACCCCCATATTGGCTCACTGAAGATTAGAAGGGAATAACATTGCCACTAGAATTACCTACTCCACTTTCTGTACAATTTTGGCTTAGATTTTTTATTCAGGTTCTCCTTGTGTCCAAACCGTCTTAGTTTTTGTGATTTAATGTTTGAGAACTGTGACAGGATAAACTGATCAAGCACCAAGAATCATCGGTATAGCTACAGTATTTTGAAATTAATTTTTGAGTGACTGGTTTGAGGCTGTGGCCAAGGGGTTATGTTTTTCAATTTGCCAAAAGTTTCCAATCTTGTGGTGTGGGAATTAAAAGTAAATCAGGAAGGTGGATTAGGTTGAGAGAAGGAACAATAGGCATCAGGACTCTATTCTCTCATTGCCTTCAGATACTTTACAGGTGGATAAACAATTCCAGATTGAATGAAGCTCAGTTTTTTAAGAACTCTGGGTTATGATAACTTTGTTGGGTTATGATAACTTTGTAACTAGAATTTGGAATGGAATCGTCAAGGTAAGCTGCATCCATATTTTGTGACCCTCGCAGTTCTGCTTTATCCTCCCTTTCTCAGCCTCTGGCAGCAAATGGGATGCACAGGCTTTCAATTTTACATCTCATTCATGAAGCCTAAAACTTAGAGGGAGACTTCTGTTACAGATTTACATGGTGTAAGATGTTGATGTAGGACCAGGATGGAGAATGTGAGTTTTCTTCTAGATACAAAGAGATTCAAATAAAATCAAATAATGTAATAATTCAACTTCAGTCATTGTAATGAGTCACTGTCCCAAAGACTTTTTGTTCTGACACAGCAGTGGATTAAGACAGACTCTTCCACAAGTCATTTGGAAGAGCTGTGTAGCTGGCAGAGAAGAGGTGTGAGCATGTCTATCTCCTTGACAGGCCTGGCACTCTTCCAGCTACATTAGGTAAAATTAACTGATTGACTGGGGGCAGCTTCTGGTTTGTGCCAGGGTAAGGAAGAAGACCTTGAACACAATTTACCTTCATTTTTCTTTTTCATAAACTTTTAGTGTGTAATCATACTAAGGACAAGCATACTTGCTAGCAACACAAGTGGTTTTGTTTTCTTCACATGTAACTGTGTGCAGAAATTTGTGAAGTGCTTATGAAGATGTTAAACTGTAAGACTTCTGATAAAACACTCTGGTAGCTGGTCTTCAGTGCAGGGAAGCGATGATTATCATATTTTCATTATGCCGCATAGTTTGACAGAAGAGGTTTGCCTGTGGGAATCAGTGAAGTTCCTTGCATCTCTATGCTTTCTACATGTTCACAAATTTCTAATCTCACCCAAGAGTATGATGGAGATTTTGTGCTTTCCTATGAAACTGAGAATCTGGCCACTACCCAAAATAGGTTATCAGACTAGATCAATAAATTTGCTGTACTGGATATTGAGTTCTTAGGATAAATTCATTAATTCTCTTCTCTGATTTCCTATGAATTGGGCTGGTGAAACTTTCATCCTGTGGTTGTGGTTTAAATTCAGTAGGCTGAATGTTGTTGCCTTTGACCTGGAATGTCAGAATTTGTATTCTTGATAAACTCTTGGCTGTACGTTGGTATTAGGAAGGAAGAACGTAGCTTATATGTTAGTATTGTAGCTACAGAATAGAATCCTATAGTAGCCATAGAACAGAAGAAGAATATAGCTGTTATTGCACCATATGAGGTGCACTCTAAGAGGGATTTTGAACTTTAGGATGGGAACAATGGGTGAGTGTGCAGTAGTGCTGTAGTGAGCTCTAGAGTGCTTCAGGGGCACATTGCCATTGCCAGACTGCAAAAGGTATTGGCTTCCCTGTGCCTTGTCCTTCCTTGGGTAGAACACTGTAGTGGTGCCTGAACAGATGAGTAGAAGAGGAAAAGTCATTACAAAGCACAACCTCATTTGAGAAGGAAAAAAATTTTGCCTCAGACCCATTTACTTAGTTCTAAAAGACATTTTCTTCTTTCGTGTTTCTTTTAAAATCTTACTGTTATTCTGAGCAACGTCATTTCTTGCGGCAATGAATTCTGGTATTGATATAAAAGCTTTTATTTGCCTAGTCAGGCTTTTCTGCTTCACCTATCAAATTTGCTAGTTGTACCATGAAAAAGCAAAGAAAATATGTTAAATCTACTTTGAAAAACACGCTTTCTTAAAAAAAAGCACACCAAACCAATGGAATTTAGTAGTCTTTATTCTTCATTCTGGTAGAAGCAGCATAGTCAGCACTTCTGAAAATTAAACCACTGCTTTAGATGCTGAGGTGGAGCCGTAGAATGGTGACTTCAAGGAGTTGCTTTACAAACTCTTGCCTTTGGTGGCAAATACAAGGAATACAAGTAGTAATAGCAGAAGTAGGGTACATGGTGCCAGACTGTTAATAATGAAAAGTTCTGTGTGACAGTAGATTATAATCAATTTAAATATAATTTAAAAATCATTATTTTCCATGTAAGTATGTGATTTTGGAGCACATAAAGGAAAAGGGAGGACTTAAAATTTTGTTATGGGGCCAATGGAGGCAAATAGGCAAAATTTAGGAATACAGAATCCAAGGAATGCTCCCTGTGCTAAAACTACTGCTGTCAGGATCATTACTTAGTAAAAAAAAATGGTTGAAGAGTTAGAGATAGTAGGTTGATAAGTATTTCTTATAATGATGGTGTTTTTTACCAGTTCCTAATGGTAGAAATTCACAGACCAGCCCTCTCTGCAGAGGACCAGGAGTAATTCAGCTAGTAAGCATGGGAACAGGGTATTGAAAGTTAGATGGAAAAACAAGAGAAAACTTAAACTGTAAAATTATCCCAGAGAAGGCCATTTACATGCATTTTGCTACAGGAGTAAATTGAATAACAAAATAAAGGTACAAAGTTTGACACAATAAATCATACAAGAGAACTAATTCCCATTAGAGCCTAAAAAACTTTTAAAAAATGGAAATTCTGTCCAAACACCATTAGTAGATTGGAGCACAAGTTATGACACAACCTCAAGATAATATTTATTAACAGACGGTAAGGTAAACACAAATAATAAAATGCTCTGAAGATGTGATGTAAGATAACTGGTTATTTAAACAGACACTTCTGCTTCGAGTAGCAGATGACCTAGAGAATTTTTTTATTGCAGAAAATATTGTGGAAATTGCTCATAAAAAACATTTTTAATAGGGAAATTTAATACAGCCTCAAATGAAGATAAAACTTTTGGAATAGTTATGTTTCTTCCACGTATTTGTAGTTTGATCTGCTCCTTGACTGGCTCAGGGTTATTTGGAGTTTTTTGGATTGGGTGGTAGCAGTTTGCTGAGGTTTAAATACTTCTCTTTAAGTACCTATAGTAATAATTGGAATATAGAGGGAAAATGAAAGCACCAGAATCAAAATATTCTCACAGAGGCAATTTGAACATATGGACAAAAACCAAGAAGTTTTTATCTATGTTTCAAAATCTGGTATTATTTCCAGTCTCTAGATCTAAAGCATGAAGAGAAATCACACAGAAGGGTGAGGAACCATCACGTATCCACAAAAATAATCCCCAAACTGTGCAGACTCTGAAATTGAATCTAATTAATGACAGAATTGTTTAAAGACCTAAAGTCTGCTCAGGGGCTGTCTTTGAGTGGGAGGTTGGATCAGATTACCTCCTAGATTATTCCATCCCAGATTATTTTACAATTCTTTGACTCTCTCTGGTCTGTTTTACAGTAAGCACAGAGAGGTACATTTTACCCTGGACTTGTGCCAGATGTACTCGAAAGGATTACAGCTCCCCTGGAAGTGCCTCTTGGTGTGGTACCCCTTGCCATGCGGAAGTGTTGCTGCCTGGCAGGTGTGACTGGCAAGGACGAGGTTAGGGTTTGGATTCTCATCTTGACTTATGCTCAGGAGGAGTCTTGAATGCTATTTAATCTTCCTTTATTTGGAAATTGAGTACAATGAGTTGTGTTTGTAACTGTCACTGCGTTTCTTTACCTGGGTATTGTATCTGATTTTGAAGAGTTAGCCAAATGAAATTATTTTCCTTTTTCAGTCATCTGGGCAAGATTATTTAAACCAGGCCTTGTTTTTTAATGACGCTCTATGTTCATTAGGACAGTATCTAAATCTGCTTGAAACTTGGCCAGTAGTAGTCCTCTCTGCATTGCTTGGTGCCTAGCAACCATCATCAGGGCCAGTATTTTCATCCACTTTCCCTTTGAAGTGTTTTCCAGTTTCTTCTAGCTAGGATATGAAATAAAAACAGCATGAGAGACACTTACCTCTGCATGTAATAGCAATAGATGATTTTATGTACTTCAAGGCTACCTTCCTGTGGTCGGAAGCCCTCCAAATCATTCCTTATTATTCTAATATTATGATTTGGAATCCTTGAATTTAATCTCTTGGAAACCTTTCTCATGCATGTGGTGGGAAGATGCAAGAATTTGTGTGCTCTGTATCACTTAGGCAAAAAATTGCAGGTCATCTGTGGGGAGGAAAAGAAATTTAAAAATAGTGCAAAAGGATCATTTTCCCAAAGTTCATATGTATTATCAAGAAGAAATTGTCTTGAATGCTTTCTAAATAAGCAGAGAGCCTGCAGAAGCAAACAGTTTTTCATCTCTGTGCTGCTCAGGCAATAATCCTATTTTCTCAATATTAATAACTGCAGCAGCTTTAGGGGAAAATCTACTCTTGCAGCAGATGTTAAACCAAAACTGCATAGCCTGGGCCTTCTCTGCAAACTGCTTCCTTTCCTTTGCCAGGTTTCAATCGGAAGGTGCGTTGTTCCGGTATCATCCCTTTTTTATCTTCTCTAAGGAGGGATATTGTGCCTCCATTGCTTGAATGCTATCATGAGACTCGTAAATGTATTTGCAAGTGCTATGTTTCTGTTGCATAAGGCTGCTTTCCCCCATCCTGGCTTAGCATGATTATTTCTCTTGGCAGTAAAGTCGAAGGAGGAAGTAACTGCGTTGCTTTCTTTTAAATCAGAAAGCTTTAAAATGGACTGTATAGATTTTGAGCGGTGGCGTTTGGTTTCTTTAGGTATAGCAGCTCAGCTGGAGCTTGCAGTTCACGCAGGTTCTGCAGAGGCAGTTCAGGCCATGCTGCAGAACTCGCAGTTGACTTGGACAATAGCAGTGCTTGCTCTAATGAAAACACAATTAAAACCAGGCAGGAGCCTCAGGACTCCTACTATAAGTTATTTAATTACAGCTCATGGACGGCCAGTGAGATGAGATCATTTCTGCCCATGTGAGACTCTTATGGTGATGAGTTATTTTGTGAAGATGAAACGGTTTACAATAAAAAAATCCCAATCGATCACCAGTCTTTGGAGCTAGAACCTCAGGCTGTGTAAACTGGTGTAACCACACAGATTTCAGTGAGACTAGGTTATAACTGTTTAAAAACAGGACTTTCGTGTCAAAAACAAACTTAACCGTGGTGAGGGTGGGGGACAACCAACAGCTATAAGCTCCTCTTCCCTGAGCATTTCCTTATTTTACTGCTTTCCTGCAGTCTTTCCACCTAAATAGTCTTCTTTCTTCTTTAACAGTCATACCAAGGAAGAAAATCTATTTGTGCAGTTACAGTACATTTTGGGAGACTGCCCTCAGGCACTGGTTGATGTAGCACAAATATAAACTACGGGTGTATTACTTGAGTCACATGAGTATCCTGTTTGAGTGAGAAAAGATCTCCCAGTATTCTTACAGATGGTGATTGAACTTTGCCTAACGGAGGTTTGGGGTTTCTTATTTGGTTACCTCACTTGGCTGAAACATTTTACTCCAAACTGGGGTTCAGGATTTATTTTAAGCAAAATTAATGCTTACAGCTGTGCAATTAAATGTTACGGTTAAAGTCTGGCTGTCTTACCCAATGAGATATACGTGTGTGTTACGTCTAATTGAGCCAATGGTTGTTCTGTTTTTAGGCACAGATACTGCAATGCCAGTGTGTATTTGTAATTCATTTGGGACTTACCTGGAACGTGTCTGAGCAGCAGTAAAGTTTTATGATATTAAGCTTATGCATATGGCAGTAAAAGGTCATCTGGGACATCTGTTGTGTCTTTTTTTCCTTTGGAGTACCAGTTCCGTTTCAGAAACTCCTTCCTATATTAAAAAGTACTGCTATGTATTGCAAGTTATAAAACATAGGTAGTGGTGTTCCTTAACTTGCTTGCAAACCTTAGTTTTGGGATGGCCTGCTATGCTGGGTTTGGCTGTAGGAGACAAAGAATTTAATAATAGAGAGATTGATTATTCCTTTTTTTCTGGTTCCATAGTCTATGGGCTTCTCAGCGCATGAGGAGAAAGGAGATCAGGAACATGATCATCAGAGTGTGCTTGTTAAAATGTGGGGAAGGAAGGTGCCCAAGATGGCATCATCATATTTACCATTATATTGCTCAGCTGTGTGTGAAGAGATTTACACTTGGGTCATCCAGATTCCTGTGGTATCCCATTTACACAGAGAAATTTTTTTGACAGAAGCCTTATTTTTAAGACAGAACAACCAGCAATTATGTCCTCTACTTCAGATCCAGTCTGGATCCAACATATAGCTGCATGAATGTCAAACTGGAACAAGTACATGTGTCATAGTAGTCACTTTTTATAACAATGAGCATTACCAGTTTCTGCAAGAGAAACTTTTTAGTTTCAGGGTGGATTTAATAGGTAAGACAGAAAACACACAACCTGAAACAGCCACTGGCAGCGCAGTTTCCAGGGCCCTCACTTCATGGAGTGATTCAGATTCAAGGCTTCAAACAGCTCAGTAACTTGAAGTGGTGGCTTCTCTACCAAGCAAATGCCCCAACCACTGGGTTACAGAATCATTACTGGCTTTTTTCATGTCAGATATTCTTGGTGAGCATAATTTGACACAGTGTGGAACAGCTGAGGGGGGACTGAATCCATGTGCACAGTTAGGGCAACCACTAGAGGTGTACAAAAGATATTCAAGCCTGGTATGAAATGACTCAATCATTTATACGTGATGAGGTACCTCCAACAGGAAACTTTGGGAGGCAATAATCCTGTAATCTATTTGCTAAGACGTTCTTTTAAAAGGAATTAAGATTCACATTCTTAAATAAGCAGAATAAAGATCTGCATTGGGACTTCCCAAACCTGAGACAAATGCTGTGGTTAATGTTAGTTATTCAGTGGGTAAGGGCTCCATTTTTTCTTCTAGACTCCAGAATACCCTTATCCGTAAGAAAAATTAGTTGCCAACTCTTTCATTAGGAAACCAGGGACCTGTTTCATGCTTAGATTCAGTCTTTTGGGTCTAGCTGGAGTATTACATGGTGCCTCAGTGTTAAAGATTACAGGTGGTTCCACTGTTTTATCTGTATATTCTTCTGCTGCCATTTCACTACGATCCTCTGTGGACAAAGAATGCCCACCTTTGCACCAAAGTACTTGTAGATGATTTCTCTTTGCAGTTCCCCATATGAATGGTCAGAAAGAATGATGAAAGGCAGTGACAAAGCAATACCATTTGCGTTATTGAACTGCCTTTGTTGTTTCGCGATGCCTCAAGTGCAATAGGAAAAAGTTTGGAAAAAGGCCCGTGTATGTTTCACTGGGATGTTTCAATTACTTTAACCCTTATTCAATGAGCTGTACTAAACTAAGTGCTTAAAAGCCTTATAAATTGTCACAGGAATTGTGAGCAGCCTTTTTGAACCCGACGCAGGCTAATGAGAACCACTGATTTAAAGGAACCAAATAACTGGCTCAAATTAGTAATGAGACAAGAGAACATTCTACTTGCTTCAATAGCTTGTGTGAAATGAATTGGTGGCCCCAGTCCAGTTTTTAGTAAATGTTTCGCTGCTACAGTAATAGTCTCTCTATAAATCATCAGTAGTGCCCACATCAGAAAAGTCACCACTAGTATTTGACCATAATTGGCTGAGTGAACATGTTCATGCAGGATCCTCCTCAATGCCTTTCAAAGGAGTGCTGCTTTGCTAAATGTTAAAAAGCATTGGCAAGGACTATGGTGGGGGGGAGAGAGTGTTTGATGTTGCTGCAGATGTTCTTTGGGCAAAACACCTGGATTTCTAATTCTCTAAAAGTTTCCTTTTTGTCCAAACTAAAATTCAATAAAAATGAAGTGGAGGAATGTAAGGCAAGTATTGAACTACCCAGTCCTGACTTTCTTTTGTTCTAATGACTGATGTTACAATTATTCTTATGCTGCTGCTTTTTCAGTGGCATGCACAATAGTGTCAGTAGTAATTCTATTTTTAGGTGTTCACAGAAAATGCGTTCTGCAATTCTTTACTTTGTTCTAACACTCACTGGTGTTTTCTTTACCTTTAATACAGTAAACCTGTTGTATACTCAGAGATTCGTTCTGAGCTGGCTGCTATTTTAAGTTTTCCTTATGAGACATGCTGTCTTGCCTGCTGTCCCGTTGTTTGCCCTAGGGAATCTCCACAACATGTGTCCCTTAGTGGGAACTAGTAAGACATGCTTGGCCAAGCTGCCAGTTTGTCAGCAAAAAAACCCTTCTTCAGGGTCTTAAAAATCTGAAACCTGTGTAACAGCATGGGTATAAGATCCACAGGACTGTGTTATTAGAGCACATAGGACAGGCATTACAAATAGGTGAATCAGCTTGGATAAAATTAGAACTGGCTCTGTTCTTTACCAAGTCCTTGAACTAAACCTAGATCAGATTACTCTTGAAGTAACTGTCAAATCTCTCACATATTTTTAATTGGAATCACTCATTCAGGACTCTGATATTTCCATTTTATTAAGGTTAATCCACTTTTGTTCGCTTTCATGAACTCTATACTTCTTTGTTCTAGTGCAAGGTCCACATCGTGGAAAGGTAGCTATTCCAGCCAGACCAGGCTTGGGAGAGACCAGAAATTTCCCCACGGAAAAATAACATTGAACCAACCAAATAGAGCAAAGCAAGAAACATAAATTCCCACATCTGCTCTTGCCAGACTTCCTTCTGTGTCAAAAGACCAAAGAGGTTTAATAAAGGTTTGGGAAGTCAGCTGTTTAGTGTGCTTAACAGAACCTCAAGCCTCCAATGGTTTGACTGTCACTGCTCAGAGTTAAAAAGGTTTTCCTTCATGGAGAGTACAATGCATATCTAGCAGCCAGTCACTTTTATAGCGTGCTTCAGACACAGTAGTATGCCATTAGCATTAGCAGACTGTTCTCTTAAAGGTCAGATGAAGTCAGAGAGGCATATTCCTCAGTGATAATAAAACAAAGCCAGAGCTGACACTTCAATAGTGCCAAGGAAAACAGTCTCCTTTTTGTGTGCACGCATGCACATGCACCTGAATTTGAAAGCAAGTCTCTGCATTCTTTGACAACACCACAGTAACTTCATAAACAGTAGGTTCCACAGAGAAACAAAATACTGGCTCATGAAATGAGAATTTTGTTTAGTTTTCTTGAAACGCTAATTAATAAGCATTGATGAATTACATGCTGTGGCTAGGAAACTGTGGCCCATGCTGGCTGCATTTGTATGATCTTTTTGGCTTACGGCAAATTAAAATAATAAAAAAAATCATTGGAGATATCTGAAGATTAATTCATTAGGAAGGATAAAATCATCGTACTTTTTCTTTTGCCTCATGCTACTTTATTTCCATATGCTATTCAAGGTAATTAATGAGCAAGGCTTTGGAGCGGTGTGACAGACAATGCTGAGAATGTTACTTGGATTAGGTTATTTCAGTGTTTACTCTACAAACATATTTAGTTTAATTGGGGCAGTCAGGTAAAATTCAGAACAAGCAGAAATAAAAGAATGGCCCAAAGGCACTGCCTCCACAGCAAATACTTTGTTAGATTTTTGAAAAGATGTTTTTTTTTACTCAGCACTACTGATGATGAAGTCCTAACTGGAGTAAACCATAGCAATCCAACTCAGTCACATCTGCTGGGTTGTATTACCTAGCATACAGATTCACAGTGTGGTTATGAGTTAAAAATCGTGGGAACCTCCTGCAACATAAAAAAAAATGAAGCCTAGGAGATGCACAGAACTGGACATGAATTGCACACCCACTGTGCAGAGGCATCAGGGGAACTGCTGTAATCACTTGGTGCTTCTCACACTGGAGATAGGTCAGCAGTTGTGTGCCTATTGACTAAACCAAGGAAAAAAAAGAAAAACAGTCAATTCCTGAATAAAGTTAATAGCTAATATTACCTGCAGTATTATGATCATAGAATTGTTTAGATTGGAAAAGACCTTTAAGATCGTAGAGTCCAACAGGGAAGAAATTTTGCCTAATATTCAATGTAAACCTCCCCCCTTGCAGCTCGAGCCTATTTCCTCTTGTCCTGTTGTTTGTCACCTGGGAGAAGAGACCAAACCCCCACCTGGCTACAACTTCTTTTCAGGGAGTTGTAGAGAGTCATAAGGCTTCCTTAAGCCTCCTTTTCTCCAGGCTGTACGACCCCAGCTGCCTCAGCTGCTCCTCATAGGACTTGTGCTCCAGACCCTTTACCAGCTTCATTGCCCTTCTCTGGGCTTTCTCCAGCACTTCAATGTCTTGTCATGGGGGGGCCCAAAAGTGAGCAGAGGATTTGGGATGTGGCCTTTCCAGTGCCCAGTACAGGAGGATCGCTTCCAAATGAGGCTAATCTTGGGAAGCTAATGGAGTTTCTAGAACATCAGTGATGAAATATATAATCTGTAGGAAAAAAATGTCACATCATGTTCATTGGTCATTTTCAAAATCAAAAATAAACTGTCTTAATACACATGACAAGACCTTCAACACTAAAAAGAAAATAAAAATTCTAGCAAAGCTGAAGAGAGCATAAGTCCTATGAATATGTATCATTCCTACCTCTTGTTGCAGGTGTCTCTTATCTCACATTCTTGCTTGTGAATTTCTCAGCTAGCTTCACACTCATGATCTTCTGACTTCTGCTCCTACATATCTCCCATTTGAACCACAACGTGGAGATGACTGTTCTGCTCCCAGTTCTGGTACAGATGCTATTGGCTCAATGAGACAGAACATAGAAGCTCTTCTTTGGGCAAAATTCCATCAGGCTCCTTCCCCCTTCAGTACTCTGACATGTGGGAAAGGATGGATGCTCAGAAAAGAAAATGCTAGAGGGGCTGGAAATATGTGCAAGCCTGGGTGATGACTGGCCAGGGGGTGGTCATGCGATGTAAGATGTGCTTCAAAAACTGACTGGGCAAAAGAACAGCAGGGGAAAATTGGTGAAGAATCATCATAGAAGTATGGTAACTTCAGCCTGTACTCATGGGAGTTGTAAGATGCATCTGTCCTTAATCTGAAAAGGCTGACCTTGAAGATGGAGTCACAGGATAAATTAGGTTACTGGGGACTTCTCAGGGTCGTCTGGTCTAAGCCACCACTCAAAGCAGAGTAACCTCTTCGAGGTTAGATTGAACTTATTACTCAGTGCCATGTCCAAGTGAGCTTTGATCATCTTTAAGGATGGAGATTCCACAGCCTGTCCATTTGACCACAGTTGTGATGAAGAGTTTTTATTAATATCCTACTGGAAATGCTGTGGTAAGGTTTTCTATATATATACACTCTGGTTTGAGTTACATCCTGTGATCACAGAAAGCAGATATATTCATGTAGTTGAAAACTGTTTGCAATTTATTTTAATACTTTAGAACACTTGAATACTAATTTCTTTTCATTCCTTTTTAATTTTTTTTTTAATGGCAAACTATGTTTACAAAAGCAGAGGAAATACTTCCATTTCAAATAATTTTGAGGCATGTAACACTAGGAAAAAAGACAAATGAGGTGTCTGAACTCTTAGGAACTAGATAGCTTTTTCTTTCATACTTAGTCTTCAGTTTTTGTGTGTTTCTTTGGAGTACCAAAATGGAAGGAATTATTTCTTAAAGTAAAGTTTGGTTCCTTTTCATTAGCATGAGGTTTTTTATGAACACGTAAGGTCATGTGATTCTGAAATTGCACTAAAAAGCTGAACAAAATCCAAAACACTTAGATGTATTATTTTTATGCTAATATATACCTGTGAAAATCATACTGTTCTCTGCAGCAGCAAAGCCTGTATAGAGAGGAAATTGTTATCTAAATATCTTTTCAATGTGCCAGCAATGAAGTACCTGTATGTTTAACTCTGTTATGTAGGCAGTGAAGGACTAGGAATCAAATTTCAATTTTTATTTTAGATTATACCTGTTTAATAGGTTTTATACCAAATGTTTTAGAGGAATGTGTCATTTTCACTTGCAAGCATATAGAGGTAAAAAAAACCGCTAGAAACATTTCTCTTTTTTTTGAGCTTTGGTTGTCCAGTATTTCATGGTGTCTGCTGTTTTCTCTGGTGTGAATACCTTTGTATATATATATATTTTTCTTCTGTCGTTTTGCTTTCTCAGTGAGACTCTTCTAACCAAACAGCTGTCAGTCCACCTTTTGCACCAGGTCCTTGATTTGCCCTTTGCTCACCTCTGCTGCTGCTTAAGCTGACTTAATTTTCCTAAGATGTGCCTGCACACTCTGCCCTTGCTTTATGGAACTCAACATTCACTTGTTACTTTATTTTAGTTCACAGCCACCGTTGTACTTGGATGGTGTCCATGCCCAGAACATGCTGGACGACTCCTTTCCATAAACCTTCCAAGTAACAACAGTTTTCCTTTTATCAAAATGGAACTGCTGTAAGCTTCTTGTTGTTTGAATAATCCCAAAAGGGAGAATATTATGATGCTGAATACCATTGCTTTACGAATGAAGATGGAACAAAGCATGTGAAATGGAATATCTGAGATGATGGCATTTCAGTCGTGTGAGGAAAAGCTATTTCATAGTTAGGAACCGGTTCATAATCTTCAGCACAAATACATTCTCAGCTTGAATATTTCTAGATCTTCCATCATTTCTGTCGGTTTCTTAAATCTCATTAGAGGCGGGTAAAGATGTGTCCTGGAAATTCAGGGAGCATGTATGTCTTATCTAGATCTGATGAAATAGCAAGCGTAATTAGAATGCTTTAATATGTTTGTAGTTGCCAGTAGATCATTAATCAAAGATTTGGCAGGAGTCTGTAGTAGATTTGGATGTGTGAAAAAGACACAGCAAAGTCTTTTTTAGTGTTTTTGTCTTTTGTGATTTCTTTTTTTTTTTTTTTTTGAGTAGGCAATGAAAAAAACAGACAGAAATCTCCAAAATATGCTTTGGAAATGTAAATTTTATCTTTCCTTGGGGTTTGACATTTAGTTAGGGAGCAGTCCTATTCCCACAGTAAAACACCCACAAAACAGGAAAGATGGATGTATCAAAACATTTCCAAGATGGATGTATCCATTAATCCTTTCTTCCTGTCAAATTTGAATATAATTGATTGGTTGGAGCTCTACAGGCCTTGGAGATCTGTTTCACCTGCAAGTTGCTGTTTATATACACAGCTCTTTTTATGTGATGTGTTTTTCAAATCAGGTGGGCTGTTTTCATGAAATACCTCTTGCGTCTCTGTGGAATTTGTAGGTCTGTTATGAGTTGTGACTTAAGCATACTTTCGTAGCAGGAATACTGTTTCCTTTATGCTTGATAGTGCATAAAATACCCTGGCTTGCATATAGTGATCAGCCGCATGTGGGGCAGGAGTTGGTGACTGGCTGCAGGACTGTGCCTCGGAGATATGTGTGAGCGAGCTCCTGTCATGCACTTGGGAACTAAAGGTAAGCTGTTGCTGCTCTAAGGGATAAAGCAACAAGCTCCTCCTTTCAGGAGAATTATGATCAACAAATGTTCCTTGCTAAGATATACATACAGATATGCATATCGATAGAGAGACACAGAGCTGGTCAGAACCCTAGATTTCTACAGCTAATTTTGATTAAATGATGCAAAATTAATGATTTGACTTTGTTCTTCAAATTAGCATGCAACCAGATGAGGGGTTTTTCTGTTTTTGTGGGTTTTTTTCTTCTTTCTTTTTCCCCTGTGATGGACATTCATTGAAACCCAGCCTATTTTATTAAATATATACTTTATCATTATTTTATTTGGAAAAAAATATTAATAATGTACTCATGAGATTTGCTGGTCGTCAAAGTTATGTGGCATTATTGCTACCAAAGAAGATCTGATACGTGAGAACAACTTGATGATTAGACTGAAGTTGTAAAAATCATAAAAAGTAGCAAAAATCAGTCTCTTGAAGAGCTACAGCCCATGAGTTTTCAGGAAATAAGTATTACGGAGAAAAATACTGTGTTTAAAGGATAATTTAGTAATTTTTAACATTGCTGGGGAAATAGTTTATCATACTGCTAAGCCTCATTTTAAATTTGTACTTGATTTTATACAGAAAAAAATGTGCTTCCTTTTTCCATTCCTTACTACAACCCCAACCAACCACTGTATGTTTTGAAGCAGAGAAGGTAATAACTCACAGGCGTGAACAGCAATGTCTTCTATAGAGAACTGTGGGATTTGTGGTGACTGTAAATACTAGAGAGCCTCAGCTGTAAAATGGTGCCTGTGGGAGCAACAGCACAGCACCCTCCTAAAGTTTGTCCGACCAGTCATTTAGTTATTGATTTATCAGTATTGGCTTCTGTAAGAAAAAACCCTGTGCTGAATCACGGATGAATTCTGCTGGGTGTTTCCCACCACCTCTCTAAAATAACCAGTATAGCTCCAGACAGACTCCAGGGCAGAATTTTCCCCAGACGTTCAAGTTCTGCTGTTGTGCAAGGTCCTTGCTACAAGTTTTGGTGCCAAGGGAATGGTGGAGGTTGAGTGTCTTGGCGAAGTAAAAGAAGCTCAGGTGTATGAGTACTGAGGAATGTTCTGCTCTTATGTACAGGTAGTGACCAATTTACACTGTTTTCACAGTTTGTCCTACTTAAACTGATGTCCGCATTTCCCTTAGAGCAGCAGAAAGACTAATAGTACAACATCATACACTTGGAGTGTCCCATTTCAAATATTGTAGACAGCGCAACTGCTTTGGTTTTGTACCCTAATAGAGTCCAAAATCCATTGCATCTGTGACTTGAACTAGGGTTTGCTGGTTTCCTAGGGGTTGGAATAAATCGAATATTGGTCACAACTGAAGTAAACTCATCATCTAATAGATGCTGTAGATTTACACATTTCCACAAAACCGACTTGAATATGTGCTCCAGTATCTCCTTCCTTGTGGACGGTGAAAGCACCCCTGAGGTCCTAATATCTTAAGGTCACTTTGAAATTTTATTAGGCTTTCTTGGTCCTCTCATTTTGGGAATAAGTGTGACCAGCATTAAAGGAGCACCAAAGGAAATGTAAACTTAGCAAAGTGCTGATAAATGCTTGCTTTTTGGAGTCTGTTTTTTTCGCAAGGGTCTGCAAATCCCTTAAAAGCGATTGCATAACAACTGTGAATAGGGCTTCTTTTTCATCTAAATGTTTCCATCTGAAAATTATTTCACTGAAAAGAAAGGTTTTGTAGGAATCTCTTGCTTTTCACGAAACTTAATTCAGAAGGGGTTCTGAAATCCTGAATGGGATTCCTGGCTAAAAGCCCTTTTAGCGTGGCCAGTGTTCTGGTGGATGGAATGATGATTTGGGACACAGGAAACAGGGATTTGAATTTTCTTCTGTGTCCTGCTGGCAGTTTGGGACTGGGCTTCAGCTGGAATGGTTCAACTGCTGGAGAAGTATGTCTTTGTTCATTGCAGTGAGCAGGTAAAACTTGGTTATCCTCATCCCACGAGAGACTCTTAAATGCTGAGGACTACGTTTTTCTGTCCCTGTTATTACTTATTCATAAAAAATAGGACTATTACATCAGGAGGCAATGGAAAGGAACAGCTGTGGCTAAGTCTTCAGCTGAGTTTAGACTATCTAAGATTAAAAGCTTTGTTGTCCTGGGTAGGGGTTTTAATGACCACATTATACATGGTCATTGTAGACCTCATCTTGGTGTTACAGCTGGAGAATGTGACAAGGGTGGAGAGCAGAACCTGCCAGAAAACAGTTATGTACCTGAAATAACAGAAATTAAAGCATGGAATACTGTGACAAGTGCTGTTAAAATAACACATTTTTCAGAAACCAGATAGCTATTTAAAATCAGGTATTTACCACAAAAAATAAATCTCTGATATGATAAAATTAGGAGAGTATTTTCATCAGCTGCAGTTCATCTCTTTTGTGTTTGATGTATGTTCAAGAGAAATTTAAGAATGAGGTTGTTGGTTGTTTTCAAGGAAGGGCAAGAAATATTATGACCTTCTTGTGTGGTTTCCTTCAAGACTGAGGTGCACAGTATTCAATCAAAAGGGTCAGTGCTGCGTGTTCAGTCTGTTGAAACTGGAGGCAGTTATTTGGGAGAGAGAGCGTTGTATTTAATTTTAACACATTGCAGAAAGTTTTGGTAGAAAACTAACAGCATTCTTGAGTGTGTATTTATTAATTTTATACTGAATTATTAATCAAAGTGTTTAAAGGCAACAACTAATAATACAAAAATGCATCATCACATTTAGGATGGAAAAATTCCATCAAAGCAGTTGCAGCACCATTTCAGTCATTTTAAAAGCTTCCCCTCCATCACCTCTTTATGAACTTCTTTAATGACTAGAAAAAAGTATCTTTCGGGCAAGTTTGTCCTACATGTTCTTTGTCAGCTTTGTTCTATAAAGAAGGTAAAATTCACATCCTATTGTGAAGGACCAGTAAAGGGCCACACCTCGCGTTTTCCAGTGTTGAAAAGAAGCAAATAGAAGCTTTTTGACATAGAAGGGAAGGAGGACAAAAGAGGAGGGAGAGACTGAATAGGGGAATAGAAACCAGAATCACAGAATCATGAAATAGTTTAGGTTGGAAAAGACCTGTAAGATAAATGAGTCTAACCGTTAACCCATCGCTGGCAAGCCCACCACTAAACCATGTCCCCAAGTGTCACATCTACACGTCTTTTAAATACCTCCAGGGGTGATGAGTCAAACATTGTCCTGGGCAGCCTGTTCCAGTGCTCGACAACCCTTCTGGGGAAGAAATTTTCCCTAATATCCAATCTGAAGCTTTTGTGGCACAACTTGAGGCCATTTGCTCTCATCCTGTGACTTGTTCCTTGGGTGAAGAAACCGACTGTGCACCTCAACTGCAGCCTCCTGCCAGCTCATTCCAGAGAGCACTAAGGTCTCCCCTCAGCCTCCTTTTCTCCAGGCTTAACAACCCAGAGTGTGAGTGACAACACCCATTTGTGTGAGTGCCATAGTGTGTGACCTTGTGCAAAACAACTTTCAATTTTTCCTAACTCAGCCCTAGCTGATTTGATCAAGGAAAAAAGTGTAATATAACAAGTTATACTGAGATTGTATTAGTTATACTGATCTGAGTTTTATGACAAAAGAAAGAATAACACCACGAGTGACATCTCTTTGAACTGTATTTTTTGCATTTGTTCTTCAAGAAAAAAGTGTAAATGATAGCATTTTCTGTCAGTCTTCTGCTAATAAGTTGCGAGTTTGTTGGCAAATTTTAATCAAAATTAGCATGTAGACAGATATCTCAGAGGTGTTGAGTTCCTAAAACAATTATTAAAAAGTGTGGTTAATTAAAGGACAGAAACCCTGCTAATGGCCCTACTGAGAGAATGGCAGAGAAAGCTCAGCCATTATCCGTCGAGTTTGGCAAGAGCCTGTTGGGCAACCAGCACAAGTGTACAAGTCAAGGAACCAGCCCATGAGCAGACACGTCCCATCAGCAAAGAGTGTGAGAAAATTATGCTTTGCCTTGCCCAAATGAGAGAAGTCAATGAGGTTTGGAGAAAATGCAGAATTTTGCTGCCAGGAGATGGGGTAGAGGAACACTGAGAACAATATGGAGCACTAATGCAAACACGGGGAGGAGCAGAAGGTCTGTCACAGGTGGCTGTTACTTCTGGTGTCTGGGGAAACCTGGAAGATCAAATGGAAGCACAACAGGAAACACGAAGTGAGTTGAGCTTCTTGCCATGAAAGTAGAGAAGGCAGAAGACATCTGGTGTAAATCTGTTGGAACTCTGATTTTATTAGTTCTCCAACCAAAGGAGCCATTTGTTCCCTATTATTTGGGTTGAATGTGTGTTCACTGTTCTTCCTTTAGGTAGAGCTGAATCTGGTAGAGGTTTAGTGCTTGCATCTCTGCATAGGGTTTCTCACCCCAAAGATAGATCTGGATTGTAAAAGTTTAATTTTAAACACTGTGCGTATTTGAAGACTCCATTATTGAGAAAGAAGATAATTGTTAGGTTTAATTTGACTCTGTCTTGCTTGTCACATTCAAATTTTCTTTGAAAATTGTAAATTAGAGATTTGTGCTATGTCAGAGGCCTTTCAAAAGAATCAGAAATATCCATATTCAAGAACCTCATGTTCTTTGGATGCTGATCAACATCTCTGTTTTTCCTTCGTGTCTCTTATTAGTTGAAGTAAAAGGATGTGTCATGCTACCTTTCTTTTTTTTTTAGTCATTGGGGCTGTGTTTGGAAGTCAGTGCTTAACTTATCATTTCATCTTGGTTTATTCCTCACTTAAAATCATAACTAAACCTGATTAAATCTTTTCTCTTCTCCACAAGAAGCAAGATGTTTCACTTTTGATGACAATTACACAAAATCTTGGATAGAATTTCAGCAGAACAGGTATGAATTTGTGCATACACGAGGCATGGGACGTTAGTGATCAAGCCCTTCATCTTGTCAAAAAACAAAAGAGATCAAAACTTCAAATGCTTTTAATACATAAATTTGTTATTCTCCTGCCAGCCTTACCCATAGTCCATATGCATAAGTTTGTTGTTTGAGTTGGTTTCAATGAAGTGGTCTAGAAAATTTAAAAATAATATACTGCAGAAAATATAGATCACTTTGTGATCTTAGCCTTTCAGAATGGTTTTCAAAATGCCTTCCTTGCTACCTGAATTGCTTTGAGGAGAAAAACCCCAACAATGCTGGACTACTGTGGGTGTTGGGAAGAAATTAGGCTCAAGCCTGGAGAGACAGGAATGAGACGACTGGAGGCTGATGGGTCTCCTGGCCTCACTTATGAAGTAATTCTCAGGTAAGTGGTGCAAAACTACTGCAGTGGATCACAGGATGATTTCTAGATCTTTCTAGATCTGCTTTTGAGAGCTTCCTGGGAGATGGGAGGTAGTGATCGCTCCTGAAGGACGAAGTTCTGCTCAGTTCTCCTGTGTATCTCTGAGGGAAGGCCACCCTTCCAGGTGGCATGTGAAATGATTGACACAAATCCAAAGGTACCTGCTGGAGCTCTGCATGTTCATTATGCCCACTTTCTGCTTTCATAACTGACTCAGACCTCAAAACTTGAAAGACTCCTGAAATTGCAGTTCTTCTCAAAATGTGACTTTGTTTAAAAAGAAAAAAGATGTGATAGGTTGTCATGTTTCTTTCTATATAACTTCAGATCAAATATATTTAGATTACAGATACTTTTGCTGTCATCCTTGCAGACTTAGCAAAGAAAGACAAGCCTGATTCTTTCCTACTTTGTGCATCATCACCAATAATATTCTGCAGCATAGATTTGACTCTCAATGAAACTTATACAAGCCCATGGTTTTACAGGTGCCATAAACTCCCCGATCTGGCTCTTCAATGGAAACCTATAAATTGATATATGGGCCAAAAATGAACCTGGCTGACTTTGATCAACACATTTCTTCCTCATTGGATAGAAAGAAGAAAAGAAATTTAAAGCAGCACCTAAGACAATTAGTTATAAAGAAGTTGTGTAGCTAGTGATCAGTTTGATAGAAGTATTTTTATGGGTTGCTTTGTAGAGGAGAAACTATAAAGGGGTTTGTGAATCTTTAAAGTTTATATGAGTCAGTTATAAGGTTTTAGTGGACATAGGATGCAACTCAGTGATTTTAGGGAGAATTTTACTCAGAGTTTTAGGTTTAATTAGAGTTAAACTGGCAAAGAAATGTTCATACTACAGTGTGTACGTGTTCATTTTAGATGTGTACTTTTGAGTCACAAATTAACTTCAACTGAGCAAAACCACGGAAGAGTCTAGTGAGAGAAAAGGATAAATATGTCCTCATGCAAAGGTATTCCAGAATACTATTTTTCTGCTATATTCTATATCATTTCTGTACATACATTTTAAAGAGATCTGGCCTTCTAGTAAGTAAGTGCTCCTTCCCCTCTAACTGAGGGTGTAGGAGGTGGTCACGTTATTTAATTATTCAAAACAGAGAAAACAATGCAGAAGGCAGTTCCAACACATTTAGAAGGAAAAAATACTTCCCCAGAAGATGTACCACTTTTACTTTACTTTATAATACACTTTTACAGTGATACGTATGCTTTTACCTTTGCATTTAAAGTGAAGTTTTCTGAAACTGAACAATGGCCCAGTAGAATTAGAGAGATGAGATCAGTGCATGTACGTCCAGGTGCTGCACAAGAATGAGATCTATGTTGTTTTTGACTACAGGTCTCATCAGCAGTTTTTCCCCCACTGTTCAATCTGTAAATTTCGGATTAGTAGAGAGGTTTGTTGTGTGTCTCAAGTGCTTCCTGGTGTGGGACTCTGACCAGACGAATTTCCTCGCTCCTTTTATTTATCTGAACACAAAGCTTTTATTTCTGTGTTGCAGGGAAATGGGTAAATCTTATGGGAGCTTTTTCATTGTATTTTGTCAGGTAGCTGTTGTTCTAACTATGAAATATCATGTAGATATGAAAGAAAAAAAAAAGAGAATAAGTCTAAAATGCTTCTGGAGGCTATAATGAGAGATATACACAAGATTGTTTGAATTTAAATGGCATATTAATGCCAATATTCCAGAGGTAAATTAATAATCACTTTTTCTTGAGTGTATTCAATTTAGCTCATGCTCCTGGGCTGCAGCAGCTCTATTCCCCAGAAGACTCATGTGAATGTGTGACAATTATTTGTGTATAAAATACCAGATTTTCTCCTCCATGGGAAATTTCAAAATTCAAGCAGAGAATAATTTCAAGATGGAATATACATCCAACATTTTTTGAATTAAGATTCAAGATACAGCAATCACCTTAATGATATAGAAACATTTGGATTAATTTAATTTCCACTTTTTTATTGTACTGTCCCACCAAGTATAATACACATATTATTTTTGCATGTACAATTACAATTAATAGTTTGATATGAGAAAGAGTACCTTAATTGCTGTGTTCAATATCTGAAGTGGAAAGCTTTGACAATGCTCTGTCAAAAATTTAGTTGATGTCAACATGCTGCAAAAAACCTGCAGTTTTGTTAGTTATACAAGAAAGAATTTTTGTGCCATTGTGAGGTGGTTTTTTTGGTTTCGTTTTTTGGTGTTTGTTTTTTTTTTTAAAGCTTTTAGAAGATACCAAGAGAAAGACTTACTGTGGGTAAGGGAAGCGCAGCAAAAATGAAATAAGGACGACAGGAGACCACTTGATGATGGCTGTTCCCTTATTTGCCCTTATTACTGTATGTGGCAAAACCAGAAATAAGAGCTCAGCTCCTCCTTCTGCCTCCCCAGCCCCTCCCAGCTGCCTCTGTGATGCCTTAAGTGAGGGAATTGTGCTCCAGCATAACCAGGAGCCATCGCTGGGCTTTGCTCTGTGTACCTAAGGCAGTGCTCAGGACTCCAGTTGGGTGCTGCTGTGGGATTTGGCACAGAGGCCTCACTGGAGAAGCACTTTTCCCTGATCAGTTAAGCTCTCTGGAGACAAAGGGAGTCTCGTGCATGGCACAGAGAGCAGAATGTCTTTATAAAGTCATGCCACTCTGTGCTCTCCTTCAGGGGAGCAGCTAACAGGCACCTCCATATATGCAAGAACTTGGCTTAAGCTGAGGAATCTCTAATTGTGCTTTAGAAACAAAGCTAGAGAAACTCAGGGAGTTCAAAATAACTCTGCTGAACTTAAGAGAACATTGAATCTCTGGAAACCATCCCTGGGATGGCTGTTTGTGTTTCCCAAGGGGATGGAACAAGAGGGAAAAATCAAGTCCAGTTTCTCCACTATTCGAGTTTGTGGCTTCCTTAAAGGTTATCACCGTATTTGCAATTCCTTTGTGTTTTTATGGGAGCTGAGCCCACCCAGACAAAAACCCGATTCTAGGCTGAAATCAGGAGAGTTAAGACACAGTTACATTAAGTGTTCTCTGTGCCTGGCTGTGTTTGTATAAATTGATCTTATCTGATACTCAGCAAGTCAAAATGTATAACATTCAGTGATGGATGCCAGAACAAAGGGAAGAGGATAAGAATGATTCTTCTAACTTGAAGAGGCATTTTAAGTCCTTTCTTAAAACAAACAGTCACTAGTAAGAAATCCAGCTCTCATTGTTTTAGCTTCCTTTGTATTGTTCATGTTCATCTTTGGAAGTAATTTTCCACTCAAATTTGGCCTTTTATTTGGTGCCTTTGTAGGATGTCTAAAAATATATTTTTAGAATATTCTCAGTAAAATCCACTGCTTCTTTATGTCACTGTTTCAAAGGTCCTTGTGCACAGGGATGTTGTTGCACTGCCTCAAATCCACCATGCTTACTATTAAGCATTTAATTTGACATTTTTTGCTTACCATTGATTCCTAATATACACTGAAGAATATATATTGTTTACTAAAAAATATGGGGAAAAAAGGGGAAAAATTAGATAATCATGATGCTCGTAGTGCAATTGTGTGTGTGTGTCTTTCTAAACTCAGGGTCACATACAGCATAGAATTTAGGAGGGAAATATTGTCTGGGTTGGGTGCTTGAGATAGAAGAGGACTGAATATTTTGATCAGATTTTACTGCTGCTGAAACATACAGATTTTGCAACAGCCAAAATGTTTTAGAAATTGCTTTTTTGTTGCCAAGTTACTCATTTGAAGCAATAATGTACAAAAACTACCAAATGTTTCATTTTAACATCTTAAGCATTGAAAGTTTATCCTATTTTAATATGAAGTTACTTTCCATTTCATAATTCCTTTTTGGTTGACGTCATTACATTTTGTTTTCAATTTACAAGAAGAGAAGAGGAAGAGAACAATGTTTCCTAATAGAAAGAATGGCTTGGGGTTTGTGGGGTTTTTTTCAGATTTTTCTTACTTGAAACAAAGAAAAACCAAAATAAAAACCCTTTTCTAGTTAACCCAAAGAAATTGTTTATTTTGTACATTGAAATAGATTCAGATTTGCTGTTTCATTCATTGCCTAAATTTTCCAGTAAAAGGAGTCAGCTGGACAAGCAGTTTGGCTGAAACCTCTTGTATTTCTGCCATGGGCTTATCCCTTGAAACCTCCAAGGAGTGATTCTGAGGAATCCAGTAGCACCAATCCCATGCAGATCTTGGAGTCAATAACTGTAAAACACGAATGGTTACAGTCAGACTTGATTTTTGATATTTTAGTTTACAGGGACTCTTACAACTTTCTCTCCTCTAAAATACTTGCTCCAAGGAAGAAAGATGTTGCAGATCTATCTTTCCGTTTGGCCTGAGGTGACCTGTGGTTAGATTTGGTTGGTTTTTTTGGCCAAGTATCCACATAGTGACCAGGAAGAAGCAGAGAAGGCCACCTTTTGTCTTCTTAGTAACTTCTGCTGAAAAACTGTTCACTGCAACTGCCTCTCCTTGTTTGGTGATGGGACTTTTCAGCATTTGCTTTCATAAACCCTGTTGCGGTGAGATGAGGCATGTCTTGTATTCCCATCATGTCTTCAGTCGGAGAATGCCAAAGCCCTTGATGTTGCATAATGAAGTTGCATTTGCTCTTATTTTGTAGGGTCCATGTGCAAACGGAGTGTTTAGGGGTGGAAATGAAATCCATTTTTTCCCCCATTCCTTAGCTACAGGACAGGTCCTACACTGATGATGTAAACCAGCAGAGCAGCCATGCTTTGTGACTCTGCTGATGCAGAGATTTAGAAAGGATTTGGTCTTTTATCTGTCAGCTTCTTTGAATATTCGGAACAGTTTATCTCCTTTCGTGCTTTTTAGTTGCATATTTTCATTGATTTGGGAATATCTTCCCGCTGTCATGTTTTGGTTGGTTTTGTTGCTCAGAAAAGTGTGCTAATTTTAAAAGGTGATCAAAGCCTGCGGAATAGAAACACCCCGTAACTGCCGAGATCTTGAGGGAGTTTCATTTATTTATTATTTAGCCTGTTACACATGAACATCTAGGGGGGAAAGAAAAAAAAAAAAAAGGCATCACAAACCACAACCCGACACCTTTATTTTTAGGCCTTGCTAATTCTCAGCCTTCTCTTAGTTGCGGGCTACCTGGCAACGGCCGATTGCCATGACGACGGAGCTGCCGAGCCGGGCTCAGCCTGGCTCTGCTGTCTGGGTCGGGCTGAGACATCCAGACCTGTGGCGGCCGCTGAAGGGCGCGGACCCACGGGATGCTGGCTCGTTTGGCACACTGCCTGCTGTGTTGCCAGGGGCCTCCTGTGTGCTCTAGACGTGGAAGGAGAGGGAAGGAAGGGACTTGTTGGCGGGGGTTCAGGTTTTTGTTGGGAAATAGAGAGCTAGTCCTGTCAAATTCATCTCTTTTAAATCATTTTCCAGACTCTTGATGAGCTCGTTGTCGTTGTTCAGTTCACAACTGCAGTTGCATTGATACTTGTTTGTGTTCCTTACTCTGCTTACTGACAAAGCTCTTCTTTTAACCCTTTATGAATTTTTCTCTCAGCCGGGGGCACCCAGCCCATGATGCCAGAACAACTCCTGATTACATTCAGATGGTTCATGCCTGGCATTGCACACTGTGCAAGGTGGTAGTTTTGTTACTGATGCTGCAGTTTTATCTGGAATTTTAGTTTTCAGGTTGTAAGTTCAGTGCAGGATTTTGACCATTTAATGTAGTGAGGAGAAACTAGCACAACAGAAGAGAGCTATTTGTCCTTTTGTAAATTAGTGGAATATGTAATGTTAGTTCAGGTGTTAAATATTTTTTTATTGTTGTTTGTGTTTATTCCACTGATCACTCAAAACATAAAATTTAGCATTTCCTGGTTTCTGTGACCTTGGCATGAAAGTTTGGTAGAGAAAGTTGTTGGACAGAGACCGTTCTCTCCCCTGGATGTCAGGACACATTGCTGACTTTGCTAACAGCTTTGGACTGCTGTAACTTCCTTGTCTTGGTTTTAACTCGGTGGAATATGACTCAGGCCTGACTGATCTTGTTCAAAGGGTGAATGCAAAAGCTAGAAGTGATTGACACCTTTGCATTAGAAAATGTTTTTATCGAAATTGTTCTCCTACAGGGGAGCAACTGGTGTCACAGCTGCCTTTCACAGCAAAGTTTCTACTTTTATGACCGTGGAATTTCTTTAAGAATTGAAAACTGCTAAGGAGGGATGGGATCCACCTTACCAAGTGGGCAAAAAGCAACTTTGCCAACAGGCTGATGGCTTGGGGGAGAACTTTAAACTAGGAGCAGTAGGAGAAAGGAATAATGACCCACAGTCAAGCATCGAAGGGGTGGCCTGAGCTTGTAAGCAAAGAGTGTAGGGTTTTGCAGGCAGGAGAAAGCTCTTAATCCACAGCACTGAAGGGGTGCCCACATCAAGCCTGTGTATGCAATAAGGCAACACCTGCAGGGCAGCATTACAGGGAAAGCTTTTATGCCTTTTCCAGGAAATCTGCTTGACCAAGTACCCTTCTGAAGAGTCTGCCTGCTAATGCACCCAATGTGGGGAAAAAAACAGGAGCAGTTAGGGTTCTGTGTGCAGTTTCAGGATTACGATATTGTCTTAATTGCAGGAGCAACACAGTAATGGATGCCTAAAACTCGTTAGGAAGGATGGGCCAGGACAGTACAGGGGGAATTACTTTTCATGAGAGTGAGCATTTAAACAAAATGGTTAGACACCAGTCCATGTGACTTGGTTTGGATGCACTCACTGCATCCCAAGGGAGCCAAGAGAGCTGCCTCTGTCATTGTGAGACCACTTTTGATTTATTTTTTAATTAGTTTTAACAGAAAACATCAGTGTGTTATCAATATTATTCTCATACAGAATCCAAAACAGAACACTATACCATCTACTAAGAGAAAATGAACCTTATCCCAGCCAAAAGGAGAACAAAGTGGGGCAACAGGGGATTTCCTACAGACTGGGACGTGCTGTAGTTTTTTCCTCTGTAGTGTGAAAATGAAGTGATCATATCAATAAAAGAAAAAGTAAATTCAAGGATGCCCTCAAACCGGTAGTCAGAAGCTGAATTTCTCTTGGCTTCCAAAAAGGCCGAACTTATCAAACATGATATGTCAAAACTAAATCAATATTATCTACAGAAAAGCAGACTTTCTTTTCTCCTGGGATGTGTCATTGGTTTCATATTTCATTTTTCTCACGGAAGTTTCTGCGGGGACCAAAAGGCTACTCTCAGCCGTCCTCATTTGGACACGATACCTGCTGGTTTGCCATTCTTTTTGGGTTGATGTCAGTGTAACCAAACTGATCAATAACCAGCGTGTCATGAAGGTCTTTGATGTTGTCACTGCCCTTTTGAATGTGTGAGGCAGCTGTGAACAAGATTGCTCAGAGCAAAGGAAGCAGCCTGTGCCGTGTGTGCTACTGGTCAAACACAGCAGGTACCAAGTGTCACAGTGCAGAGACAGCACTGATGCAGATCTGGGACATCAGGCACCCTCCAAAAACGTCCGCAAGGACAAATTCCTGCCTGGGCCTGCTTTCAGAACTTGGTGTCTGAGTCTGAGGGAGTCAGGATCAAAGGGAATCTTTGCCTTGTGCTTACAAAGGGACTGGTACCAGCATCTCTTGGGTCTTGCTGAGTTTCCACCAGCATATTCAAATATTCCCCGGCTTACCTGGGAAAGCAGCATGTCATTTGGTGCACTGTACTGGGCAGGTAGATTACTGATGTTTGCCTTGGAACTTCTCATTTTTAATCTGGATTTGTAGGTTTGGGATTTTTTATTTTTTAATTTATGTATTGTTTGCATTTTAATGTCTAAGATTTTCTAAATGCTACTGTATATTAGAGGTTTTGATTATTTGAGGGTTTTGATAATGTGGAAGTGAAAAGTTTTCTCTTTTACCCAACGGTACTCAAATATACACCATTAAACCCCAGGCATGCTTCCTGTCATGTCATTTTGAGGGCCTGCAGTTGCCCATAAAGGCACTTATTGATATGCTCATTTCCCTTATCTGTCAGAGGAATAGAATACTCTGTGACTGGTCTGGTATTTTAGTAGCTGTCATCTCATATCTCTGTTAGCAGTAGTAAAATACCAAGTGCTAATGCTTTCAGTTTCTAACTGAAATCCCTGTGTTAGAGAAGTAATGAATTTCTGGGATACATGTCTTGATTTAGAAGATGTTGAGGGGAATTAGAATGTGCATGTATATATATTACAAGGAATGATGAGATCTAATATTTGTACCATTTAATTTGCCTTCTACACCATTCATCATTCATGGGTAAAGTGCTGTATCGTGTTGCATGTAAAATATGTTGATTACATGCATCTTCGAAGCAGCTGCACTTGGTAATTTGGATTGAGTTTAAAAAAAAATTTGCTGTAAAGCTACAGACAAAATTTTGATTGCTACTTGCTGATTGAGGGTATTATGTTTATCATCAGCAGGAATTATACCCGTTTCTTGGTCTTGGTGGACTCTGCATTGTTGAACCCTGTGGATTAAATGCTTTTCTTAATCAAGATAGTGACCTACTTCTGGGAGATTGCTTTTTAAATAAAATTTGTGAAAGCACAGAGTTATTGTAAATTCCTTAGCTATGTGAGAGAACAATCACTATAATCTCATTCCATCGGTAACTGATCTTTGCTCTGAGTCTGGATTTCACCTGTGGATTGCTGAGGTTCTCATGTAAAGATTGGTGGAAGTCATGATAAATAGGAATTTTAAAATAATTTAGTTAGTACAGAAGGCTTAAAAGGGTTCAATGAAATATTTGTAAAGAGATTCTTCTTCCTTTTGATCCAAAATTTACATAACAATTTGGAGCTTCTGGGTGGCATTTGAAATCTCTGGTAATATTTTATGGTTTGTTGATCCTGTTCAGACCTCTGGAAATGTTAAGTGTACCTTGCGTTAAAGCATTATTTTATTCAAGACCTCCAAGATTCTCATTTTAACACTTTAAAGCCGAGGTTATGATTTTTGGTTCCTCTACTTTAGTTTCAGGGTCTCAGAAGTCAGCCTAAGCTCTCAACACAAGGCTTGGGAACCTTATGAGTCTTTTTGTTGTCTGTAGAAGTTGTGACTGGAAGCCGTAGACAAACTTTGTAGTGGAAAAAAAAAGTGTCTTTTATTATTAAGAGTGAGGGAGATATTGGAAAGAATACATAAACAAAAGAGAAAACCCTAATCACTCAAATGCTCTTCCAGGATAAGGAGTTGGCAGTGCTGGGCTCCATTGTGTTCATAGTGATAAGGTAGAAGATGACTGACACCTTTGGAAGATAGGGAGGAAAGGATCGGTTGCTGTGAGCTTTGCAAGGGAAAATTCTTGTAGAACTGAGGTTATCCATACAGTCATCACTATTTTAGCCCATAGCTCTGTTTTGTGGAGAGACTTTATGAGTGTTTATGTGTTGGTTTCCCCACCACCACCCCAGATATAATTACCCTGCTGACACAGTAAGCACTTCATTCTCTCAGTAATATAATCTGTCCAACAAGCTGTCAGCAGTGTGGAAGATGCTTTAGAATACATCTAAGCTATGACTCTTTTTAAAATTGTTGCAGGTGTAGTTGCTTGTAGTTGTAGTTGTTGCTTCTAGTTCATCATTCCTTTGGAACAAAAGCCTTAAAAATGTATTAAAAAACTACAGCTATTACAAATAGGACTGTCTTTGAGGGGAAGGACCGTGTTGTCCTGGGAGGGTTCTAGAAATGTATTCAGAACTGTAATTGCAGCCGACCCCCAGTTTGTTCTCTCTTGGCACCTCAGGTCTTCAAACTGGATGCTCGAAAATAAGAAATGCTGCTTCTCTCTCCTTTCTGTGGGTCTGGCAGCATCTCCTTTCTGTGGATCTGGCAGCACATTTCTGTTAGGAGTTTCCCCTGCGAGTCACACACAGCTTTCTACCAGTTCTTTCTGATTTCTGTTTTGTCCTATTCTGCCTCCCCTTACCCTGAAACCTCTTGCCATAGCTGGGGTATAAATACACCTTGCAAATATACAGCACTTCAGCCCTGTGGGGAGCACTTAGGAGAGGACAAGGGTATGGGAAAGTTTGGGCAGAAACAGAACCCGAGGTGCGTTCCAGCAGCAGCTTTAAGGAGCGTACAGATAGTTTTCTTTAATTTTCCATCAATTGCCTTTAAGCAACAAAAGCAGAAAACAAGGATATATTGGGAATGATCTTTTTTTGTTCCTAATCCATTAAAGTCACTGTGTGTGTAACTTGCCTGAAGAGAGAGCCAGTGAGATGATTCACAGTGCTAAAAAGAGGAATAAATACTGAAATTCTTTAGGAGAATACATCTATGCAACTCTTCATTGTAAATTACAATTACGGAGGAGAGCCTGAATCCTTTTATTTTTAACTGTGAAGGGTTGACAGTGTGTTATGTAACTTCAAAATATTGCCCTCACACTTTCCTTGAACATCTTACTTAAAATCCAGGAACAAAAGCATTTAAAAAAAGAAGTGCTTTGTGTTGTGTGCTCTGTAAGCATCATCAGGCTGGGCTGAATATGCAGTGTTGTATGCTGTTGCTATCACAGATGCATTTCTGCAATCAAAAATTTCCCCTTTCACAAGATGAAAAGATATTTTCTTAATGTTCATTACAGTGTATTAAGACATTAGTGCTCAGATCCTTTCAGTGCATTAGAGAGAGCATTGTCATTCTATTTTCTCATCAGATGAAATAATCGTTTATCTGAAATTGCATTACCTTCAGAGAAAACAGGGAAGGATATGGGCTCAAGCTTTGACAATCAAGGCTTACTTTAGATAATGGAGTTAACCAGTTGAAGGAGCAGAGTGAGACATCTGAGCCATTGCCACACAGCAAACCAGCAGAAGATGGGCAATGCTTGGAGTTGTTCTCCAACATTGCATGTCTATTTTAAGACAAAACCTAAAGCAAAGGTCAGTCGACTTGTGACAAACTTTCAAGTTGACTTTGCATTAATAGGTGAGAGAGACAAGAAGCTGTTAAGGAAAAATAAGAACACTGTATTTTCATGACTATTTTTATGTTTTGGAGCCACAGATGTTTGTGGCACTCTACAGCCAAATAAAGCAACGGGTCCTGACACTGAAGAATCAAGACTACAGTGAAATGTTACACAAAGAGATGACAGTATTCACAAGGAGATTAGAAAAAAATGTTTTCACAGGAGGGAAATGTCTTGAAACGTGTTTATTACACACATTTTGATGTCTATCTAATAAAATGTCACAGCAAAGCTATGCTTAGTACTTAGTAAGATCTTAGTAAGATTATAACTGGCATCCTAGAATGAGGTTTGAGCTGAAGGTCACTGATGGAAAGATACCTGAAAAATTTAGAGCCATCAGGTGTCTGAAGTTGGAAAGATGAAAGACAGGGAGAAAGCTGCAAGCAATAGGAAGGCATGGTGGGGAAAAAAAAAAAAAAGGTTATTCTTCTAATAACCAGCAAGTAAAACTTAGACTAACTGTGTGGTTGCCATCCCAACCTAAGGAAATAGATCTGTCTCTCAATGCCTAGAGCAAGGCTAATCAAAGACCCTGTTCACTCCCAGCCTCCTATAAAAAAAGTGTCTGCTTTCTCTCCCACTTGCCTGTGAGCCAAGGGATAGTCCATCACCAGGTAGTGGAAGTGACTGAGCAGTCAGTGGAGGGAAAAGAGCAGGAGGCAGCGATGACCTGGGTTCAAGCAACCGACTGAGGGGGCACTTAGACCATTCAGGCACTATGCAAATGAGCAAATCAAGCAAAGTGGGAGAATTTTGCAGTAACAGCCTACTCTGCCAAACAAACCACACAAATTTAGAGCACACTGGGTTAGGGAAAGCGCCTGTTTTATTTCAGACAACTTGTAATGGGGCTTTTCTGTGTGTTCTGCGGAGGTAAACATGCAGAATTTGGTTGGAGATATTCAGTTGAGCCTTATGTGACTTTTACGACTAAAATGATCTGGCTACTTTTCCCTGTGAAACAGAAGGACAGAGAATATTTTCCAAGAAATTTTTACCTGTTATTCAGAAACTGAAATAAACTCTATTCATAGAAAAGAAAATCTGCAGAGGTCTGCTCTTTGATAGAAAGACTGTTTCCTATCTAATAACTGCGGTATTGAATGTCTTAAAAAGAGACTTCATGATAATGTGTAGTTTGCTTTATTTTTTTTTTAAATCCAGATGCATGAAGACCAAAAAGTGAATTAAAGGCATTTCTGAATGACTTCTAGAGTACTTGAACTTGGATAAGAAATAGAGTGGGATTATCAATTGGCAGAATTTTATGTACCATTAAATTGTTAATGTTTGTCATCTGCTTAGCAGTACCTCCATACTGAAGTGGAGATGGGGAATGGAGTAATGATTGTATATTGCAAATAAAACTCTGAATTTAAGTGGACTATGAAAGGCTTTGGGGACTGGCTGTCAGATGTAGTTTAGTCAAAATAAAGACATTCATCAGCTTTAGGGGGCTCTCGTGAAGATATGTGATTTTTCAGACAGGAGTGCTGAACTGAAAATAAAAACATTGTTATGGATGTGCTTTTTCCAAATGCATTTTGATCTCAGGAATCTGTTGATCTTGATTTTGTTGTTTTGTTTTTTAATCAACCTGTCTAGAGATGGTCCTGAAGATCTCAGGAATTTTAGGAAAAATGATGTGCTTTGCTCCTCTGATAAGTTTAATTTTTTAGTAAATAATTTTAGCCATTTTAAACCCTATCTAAATAAGTTTAACATGAAAAATTACAGCTGGAATGCATATTATGTGCTGCTGAGGGGTGTATTTCTTAACTAAGAATAATAACAATCTACCAAATCTTTTTTATTGCATTATAACAAAGATAATATCTAAGGACAGTCAATCACTTCCTCCTCCACATGCATAGAAAAATGCTTCTTTCCTGGCTCCATCCCGAATTCCTTAATCAGTTTTCACTTGGTCATTATTTAAACAGACACTTTACTAACTCCACATTGACTGAAATAAAAATGAATGAAAATGTGGGAACTCATCCCTTGAGGCTTTTTCATGGTAATTTAATACAATGAAAGTATATTTTGGGATTAGGGAGAGAATTCCATTGGAAGAGATGATGTGTTTTTGAAGTGAAGAAAATACAGTTAGCTGCCACAGAGTCATTCTCAATAACAATTTGCATAATAATAAATAGTTTACACTTCTATAGGTCCACTGAGCCAAGAATCATGGGATGCTTTATGAAAAAGGCCACATATTATTATCCTGACTCTGCAGATAAGAAATTGATTTAAATACTATTTGAAGTGTAGGTGGAAGGTCTCAAATGAAGCAGGCATATCCAAGTTCACAAATAAACTTACTTTTTATACAGTGAGACCATCCTGCCAATTCTTGTGACACTTCTTTTCAGCACACAAACTTCAGCAGATTGCAGTGAGATTTTTCTAAACTGACAACCATTTGGGCTTTATGGGTGGCTGGTCTTAATTAAGCAATTTGCAGTCCTTGCACAAACTGAGATTTAGGTCTAGTTAGTAATTATATCTTTTCATTGATGACGGGGTAGTCATCGATGCTTTTGGATGACTGAACTGATTCACACTTGGCTCTTTGCTTGACCTCTGTATGTGAGCTGGTTTTTTCCTTTTCTTTTTTTTTTTTTCCTTTCCTTTATTATCCTGAGAGCTTCTAGGTTTACTTAGGAGGTTTTTTCAATGCATCTTTTATGAGTTTCGTATCTTCACGCGCAATTTAATTTAGTTAAATATTTCAGTCACTAATTTCCACACAAGAAAAATTACATAAATAATGCTTAAGAATAGCTGAATCTGTCAGAAAAATTAAATTCTTGCTGCACACTTGTACTGCCCTTCTAACTAATTGGACAGAGCTGGAGTTGAATTGACATTTTCGGATTCAAGTTCATGGTTCAGTATTAAAGACAGGTCCTGTTACTACCCGAGCCAGAAAAAATGAGGAGTCAAAACTGAAGTATAAACTCCACAATATTCCTTATTTGCAGTCCATGGGAATGCATGAGAGCCAATTAGCCTTCCCACTGTTAGCATCCTTCAGCTCCACTGTGGTTTCAGCTGAAAGCACGTTATTTATCTTGGGTTTGCATTCTTCTAGTTCTCATTCTGTTGGTGGTTACTTACTGTTGCTGTTTTATTGTCCTCAGTTCTCTCACATTTGTCTTCTCTGTCCATTTAACATCATAATATCTCTGAGACAGGCACTGCCCCAGCTGATGTAGAAATAAGATCTTTGAACTGAAATGTGATCTTTGAAGTGATGGGAATGGAACGTCCATAAGCACTCTCAGTAGTAAAGAGATAGAGCTTCAGGGAGTATAATAATTCCTGCATCTTAGTTGATATGGAAAAACATTATGCAGACTAAAATTTTTGCCAAACCTACTCAGGAAAGTACTTAAGCATTTGTTTCAGTCTCTTTGTAGGACTGCTGCACAGGTCTAAAGTTAATAGTTTTCTTAAGCACTCCTCAGCATCCAGAGCTGGAATTATATTCTGTTGCTGTGTGATTATTTTTTCAAACAAAACCTGCATTAAAATGCAAGTTTTCATTACTGTTATTCGTTGTTATTTGGCAAACTGCACAGAAGAGTCACTGGAGAAATAAAAGCCAAAAGGACAGGTAAAATGGCATAATTGGCAAACACCGAGAGAGCCCCACTGAGACTAAATCTCATTAACATTGTTGTAGAACTGGACTGGGTAATCTCTTTCCTGATTTCCATTTGCACAGAGAGAGAGTTGTCACGTGCATTAGTAGCAGAGAAGAATCCCAGCCATGAAGTTTAAGTATTTTCTTTATTAACCTTTGTGAAGGTCTATTTATGCTCCCTATTGTTCACTTGTACCCAGCAAAGTCACAACGAGGAAATCCCTTCTTAAAAACAACAAACTTCAAGAAAGAATCCCTCTGTATCACTGTGGAGGCTTTTGAAGCTGTGGACAAACTTTGTTCTGAAGCCAAAATGAGCGGTGTTTGACCTACACACCAGTAATGGCTCTTCACTATTACTTGTATTGTGAAAATTAATTGTATTTCCTTAGGCAGGCTGCAGGATCCAACACCTTGATGGGACCAGGGCTGGCTAATCTGGGCTAGCTAATCTGATGGATGACATAATTTACAGGGATGTAATAGTGATTGGTTAAAAGTTTTGCCATCCAGCTGAATTGTGCCGTGTAAAAAAGGACCTGGTGGTTTGAAACATTAAAATAGATCGGTACGCAAAATATAAATGACACATCTGGATATCAACTGGGTATAGGGTTTATCACACAAATTTAAATTCTGTATGTGCATGAATATATATATAAAGTATGTAAACCTCCTAGACTTGTAAATACAAATCACTTTGTCATTAGATAAGCATTAGAAGTCTGCATTCTATTCAGAGAGCAACCTGGTCTCACATCAGATTAGGTTCTTCTTGAATTGATAGCATCTGGGATTAGGCATTCTTTTTCATTTGTGGAAAACCAAAAAAGAACACTCATTCATCATCAGAGAGGATGGCTTCTGTGGAGCTGTATTATTATATAAATCTACCAGAAATTAATTCACAAAGGATGCCTGCAGAGTACTGCCACAGGAAATGAGGGCCAAGGAGACTTTCTGCATGGTTCTGTCAAGTTAGGGGTGCCAGGAATCAAAACAACACAGATATCTGCTTGTTTTCATGGGTACCAATAGAGAATCCGCTGAACAGACCCTTAGATTTTAACATAATCTCTCCCAGCTTTTATTTATCTGTTGTTCTCCAGTCCACAGGTAGTGTGTTGGATTCGCTGCTATGGTAACTTCAGATCTGAAGGCAGCAGAAATGTTTCTGTTTTCAAGATTTCCTTTTGTCATTACCATTCTCTCCATACTTTCACCAGAGTCATGTTCTGGAATTACATTAACAAATAAGTGAAAATAAACTAATATTGTGTGGGTTTTTTGGGTGAGAATCAACTAGGCCAAGAAACAGCTGGGTAAATGAGTCCAGACTGAGGCAGGTGAGTTGCAGAAATGCTCATTATGTATCTCCAGTGATGTGATGTTGTGACATGAGTGGAAAACAATTCAAGCAGGAGCCTTTCAAAGGTTTTCAGTGAAAAGATGACACCCACAATCATACTTGCAGATCACCAGGATGTCAGTAGGGTCTGTATGGCACAAATACCGAACTGCAGGTTTATGGGATTGTTTCAGACCAACCTTTATTAACACAGTAAGTTTAAAAGAAACTATGTGAGCATCTCCTCATTTGGCTCCCTTTCCTAGGAAAATAAGTAAGCACAGTTCACAGATTCCTTTGCACAATATTTTCAATTTCAGTTAAAAAAACCAGCCAACTTATTTAGGACGGGAAGTAAGTTCTGTCTCTCTGTTCTATTCATCCACAAGTAAACTCATTAAATATATATGTACAAAATGACTCCCTGAAAGCTGATAAAAATGAGGCATGAAGTAAAACAAAATTATAAAAAAACACATTCCCTAAACAATTGTATTTTAGGGGAGAACTGATCAAGAGGAATAAACCTCTCAATGTATTTATTACTTGATAATTTTAAAATAGAGGCTGATAAATTTAAACCTGCAATTTCCAGTCCTGTATGCTCAAATTAGCATGAAATTGAATTGTCTTTTTCTTGCCTCTATTTAGTCTGTGCTCTCTACAACAAAATTCTCTCAGTCAGAACTAACCCCCTGTCTCATGTTTTACTTGCTGTTGTGCAAGTCCCACCCCACTTCACTGAGGTGGAATTTGCTCTGGGTCTCATCTGGTACCAGAATGATCACTGGAGGAAATGAGCCATTTTTATTTTGGCTTTTCTTTTTTTTTTTTTTCTTTTAATAAACTTTCTATGATATATCTGTAAGTTTCAGATCAAGACAACTTCATTAATATTTCTGCAAATCTTTATGGATATTATTTGGTCTACACTTCAGTAGCAATTACTAGGAATAGGCAGAAAGACTGTCTCCTGTCCTATGAGATGTTTTAGCATTTAAAATATTGACTCATTCTGCAGATGGACAGCCCTTTCAAAAAAGAGAAAGATGCTCCTGCTGGAGCAGTAGGACAGGCTCTCATTCTCCACGTTAAGGTCTATAGCTGAGTGAAACCAAGTTTTAAACCTCCCTCTCCAGTTAGAATTCAGTGAATTATTTTTTGCTCATCTAGATTTCTTTTACTGCCAACTGAGCTTGGTTGAGCCATTCTCCTTTTTTTCTGTATCCATCTTTGCTCATACAGACATAGATGTTCATTTGGAGTTTTGACTTCAATTTATCAACATCTCTCTAGAAAAAACCCAACAAATTCTTCATGCAAATATCTTTAGCCTTCTTTCAGAGATACTGTGGCTGAAACACCCTCTCTCTTGTGGCTGGCTTTGGTCTTTCAGCAGAACTCTTTGTCTCTCAGAAGCTGCAGTTTTCTCTGTGTCATGGAGACCATAATGCCTTCCTGCCTCATACGCAAATTGTGAGAGTGAAGGAATTTATGTTCATGCCTTGCTGGTGGTCTTCATAAAGCTAAATGCTGCCTAAGAATGAGAGTCCTGACCTTGAAATTGGACGTAGTACTGTACAGGCAAAACTTATCATGGAGCGAATGTGCCAACCCTCTATTTATCACTTACCCAGCTGTTTTGCTAAATTGCAGCTCCTTTAAAATTACTCTCTAATTCATCAATAATTCAGCACTGAATTCTTATGAAGAAAACACTAGATGCCATTTTGAAATAGCTCCACTACCAAATGATAAGCTATTCAGAGGGGAGAGTGGGAATACCGCTGGGGTGCTGTGTCTCTGTTACTACGGGAAATTCAGTTAACACCAGGGAAAGCTACGACACAACAGGGCCTAGGAGATTGTTTCACAACAGACCTTTGGTAGACACACAACAGAATGACGGGAAGGGAGAGGGAAGCCTGTGGGGTAAATATATCGATGTGATCTTCTTGCGGCTTTGCAGGCTTATCTGGGTATTTAAAGCCCCCACAAGAAAAGCAGATCAATGCATAAACCGGCATATTGCGCATGAGCGCGGGGTTGGCATCCCGCCACGCTCCGCCAACACTGCAATTAGTCAGTGTGTGCTAAACAGATGTGTGTGTGGTATCCCTGTGGATGGAAGCGAGGATTAACCCTTTGGGGATGGCTGGCACAGCACAGGGCCTGAGCACTGTCTGCTGAGCGCATCTGCTCGCCCTGCACAGTGCTGTGGAGGGGTGGATGCAGCAGTATGTTTAGTTTCTCGTAGTTTTGCTGCAGCAGAGCCATTTCAGCAGGACTTACTGGTGTGTTGAAAGACTTGTCGTCTCTCCTGCTCACTTTTCCTATGATTGTTTTACTGTGTGACAGAACATTTGCCATGGTGTATCTAGACAGAGTCATGGGCGTGCTAGGTGCGTGTGTTAATGCTGTAATAGCAATGGGTGAGACAGCGCATGTTAAATCACGGCCAGATTAAATGGGTTATAGCATTGCAAATGAATTGACTTGTCCAGTAATTCATCTGCCTTCATTTTTGGCTTGCACTGAAGTTCTGACGGACTTTTAAGCTTACATATGCTTTGAAAAACATCCCAATGTGTTGTAAGTTTTGCTGTAATGAAAAGGTATTTGTGAGATTATGAGAGGATGTTGGTCAAAAAATACTGTATGTTTGTAGCTCCAGCCTTTTGTATGGCAGAAGACGAAGAAACCTTCTCACAAAACAATTTCCGTGCAAAATACCTGAACCTTGGAACCCAGTCACTTCTCTGCAACGCTGCAAAATCAGCCCCAAGGTGGAAGCTGCACCATCTGTGGCTTGTAGAGGTCTGCGTGCTCCCATACAAAATTTTTGGTCTGTCAGAAGCCAAAGTTGTCTTCTTTTTCAGTTATGGTTGTGCTTGCTTGTCCACTTGGTCCTGGTGACACTTGTCTTCCGTCAGGCATATCTTTTCCCCAAGCCCTCCTCTTAAGTCCCAGAATTTTTTAAATTTATCTACCTCCTTTTGTTTCAGGCTTCCTAGGGGATTTGCGTATTATTCCATTCCTTGAAGGCAACAGCCCTCAGAGCCCCTGGGTTGGGTGACAGTTGCACTTCTTTTTCAGGGACCACCTCTTAGCTCTGAAATGAGCTGCTCTGTGCAGGTGCTGTTTAGCTCTTGATGTGAAAAACTCACCTTTGCCTCAGGGTCTTGGGGCCATACCAATGTTAACTGTGGTTATTTCTATAAGGTAATGCCTAAGAACAACAGCACCATCCTACTTAGACTACCATTTTGGTGCCAGCAGAATTAGAATAGTGCTCATATATAAAAAGCACTCTCCATTTCTTATTTTACTCTGTTTGTTTAAACAAGGAATCACTCATTTAGACATTAAAATTCAGTAATCCTAAATAAATAATATAGTATTAAAATGCAAACAGATTAAAAACAAAGGCGGCATCCTACTATGCCTCTCTCTCCTACACATTCACATGCTCAGAAGGGAGGCTGGGAAAGACACTGCATTAATAAACATAAGGCCAGAAGTAATCATTAAATAAATATCATTTAAAAAAAATCCCTTTGGTATTTAAAAAATGCTGAAGGCTTTTATTTAGTAAAAAATGGCTAGGAATATAAGATGAAATGGGTGCTTTAGAGTAGTGAGTTCCACTATCAAGAAATAATTCATGATAAGGTACAAAGACCCACTACTTCAACAGGCAGCAATAGAATCCCTGGAAAAAGAATGGTAGCAAGTCAGCACAGAGGTTTCTATGTTATAAAGGGTCTTTCTAGTTGGGGTTTTAAAACTTCCCGAGATCACCTTCAAGGCAAAACACCACTCCGAGCAGCCCGTGGAAAGCTGTCAGGGCAGACTAAATCTTTGTGGAACAGAAGAGCAGATGGACTAATGCACCCTGAACAAACTGCGAGCTTGGGAGCTGCTCTGCACACACAGACTTACAGCACCTCCAGCCGCGGAGTGACCAAGGCACGTGGTGCTGATGCGAGGTTGTCATGCAAGAACTAAAGGCACCACAGAGGCAAACTACGCAGCAGGAAATCAGTTTCAATCATTTATTCACATCTCTTTCTGGGAACAGTCAAAATTGATGTCAGGATTCAGCTTCTGTGAAATGTTGGACCACAAAAGTGGGAGCCAGGGTGGGAAGTTGTAAATTTAGTTCCAAACTGATGTGCTGGCCTGGTATGTTCAAATCATCAGCAGCTTTACAGAAAATAATACCTGTTTTTACATGTACTGAAGATTGCGGAGTGGGAAGTATTTTTCAAATGCACACAACATGAAGACTCTTGGGAGTTATAAGACTCAGACTCTTATTTAATCTAAACAGCTGACAGATCAATCTGAGCAATGACGTATACAACAGCAGCTTGTGCAAAAGAAGTAGAGCTAGCTTTAAATCTTGGCTAGCAAAAGCTCTTTAATCGCAGCAGCATAGAGTTCAACTCCAGCTAACTGCCTGAGTGTTTTCTGAGTTTCTTATGGAATCTCTGCAGCTTGCTCAGCATCCTGGGATTCCCCAGCAGAACATCTCTAAGCTGTGCTCAGTGTAACTGTGGTAACGTAGCTGTTCAGAGATTTTGCACCCCTTGTGAGTGGGATGTCCCATATTCCCAATTGTTCTCTAAAGCAAAACCAAAGTATCAAATTTGTATCATTCATTTCTCCTCCTTTGCCAGATCAGTCAGAATATTTCTCAGTGACTGTGAACTCATTTGTGGTGGAAATTCAAAATTCTTCCAAATGAATGTGTTGGTGGTATTCCTGGCATCGTACAGGCAATACTTGATAATGAAGAGCATTTTCGCTCATAGATGGTGTGAATCCAGAACATTCATTTTTTATAGACCTTTCACATCTAATTGACTTTTATCCTACCTACGAAATGGAAATGCATTAAAGAGCATCTCCATTTCACTTATAAGACTAATAGCCTGTTTTCTATTCTATGTCTTTTGAGAATTCTTAATTGTCTTCCCTAATTAGGTACTGGGAGTGTAAACAGTTATATGAGATTATAAGAGCTCTTTTTGAGTACAAGTTATACTGTAAATATCTGGACATTAGGTTGCTGCAGCAGTGTTTCCTATTTTTCCTTTCCCAGTTTTTACTTTTGTAATTTCTGCTTCTTGTTCAGTTCTGCATTATTTCTTAAAAGTTAATATATTTAAACATCTAACAGTTTCTAACACTTGCAAATTATGTGGTCCCCAGAGTTTTTAATGAATCTGTAGAATACAAGGCACTCCAAAGGGGTATCACAATTGTTAATGGAGAATAGTGTTTTGTAGCCTCTGGAGGCATCACAACCCATAGTTTTCCTGGTTTTTGTCTTTTTGGTTTCCCCAGTTTTTGTCTTTTTTGTTTCCCCCAAAAAGTCCAACAGCGAGTTCATGCTGCTATACTTTGCAAAAGATCTGACTGACCTGAACTATTTTGTCCTCCAGAGCAGAACCAGGTAAAAGCAGAACTATCCCAGGGTAGTTTTTATTGAAGTGTGGATTTCATAGTATTTGATCTGTTTGGATGCGTGTAACATTTGGCAAACACAGGGCTTTGCCTTAAGTGTGACAGTGGCTCTCATCTCTGTCTGATCCTCGTTATGTAACTGGTGGGAATCATCATATTATATCCAACCTCACACATATTCCTTATCAAACGGAAGGCTTATATTTACACTCTTAATCTCTGCTCATTTTGAGGGACTAGTCAGTCCCTCTTGTTTATCCCAGTGAATAGATCATCCAAGCTTTGGAGCTGTAGAAACGTTACTCAAGTAGAAGATCAGATAATATTTGGACAGCCACATGATACCACTTTGTTTCGAAGGACATACTCCGCTGTCGGAAGGAGCAAATTAGCTCAAATAAGCCTTAAATTGGACTTGATGGGCCATAGAGAGAGATCTTTGTCCCAAGGTACTTCAGATTGTTGCTGCTGCTTCATAACATATGCTGAAGCGTGCACTTTTGTCAGACTTCCCCTGCTCTCGTGCTCCTCTTCCCTCCTGTGCACGGCAGCCGATTTCCACAGCAGTTATTAGGGCGTGAGCAGGGGAGACTTTGTGCCCCGCGATGGATGGGCCAGTGCAGTGTGAGGAGCACGTGCTGTATATCACACCTCTTCTCTTCCGCTTTCTCCCCGAAGCTGTAAGAGTTCAACCATATTTCAACACAGTTAATAACACGCTATAAATACAGCAGGCCCTGCTTGTATCAGGGATAAGACCTCCTTTTGATTTCTCTTTTCGGCTGAAAAAGCAGTTTTAATATTAGCAAGTGGCTGCTCCTGTGATGTTTTCAGTCTGTTGCTAATTTGAAGTACCTGCTCCTGTCAGTGGCTGAGGGCCTGTTGTGTCATGGGTAGCGTGCTTGGCTTCCACTGATTTCAGGAGAAGCTGAGGATAATCAGTGCCCTGCAGGACAGGCTGTGAGTGAATGCTCCAGGCAATGGGAGCACAGAATCCCAGTGCTAATGAAAGCAATAGGTGGCTGTCTGTGAAATACAATTTTTTATATTGAGTTTGTCTGAAGAGATTAAGAAGTGTTTTGCTTGAATTAGGTGTTTATAAGAAAAAAAAAAAAAAGAGAGAAGAAACAGGAGAGAAGATTATTCATCTTTCAGGTTTCTGTTCTTAATCTGCAATACTTGGGCTACTCAGAGGAAATGTCACTGGAGATCTTAGACAAGACACAGTGGAAAGAATTTTTTTCGGTTGGCTAATAGCACAGTTATTTTGACTAAATTAATAAAAACAAATCCCCCAAACTCAGCTTGAGGCAGGATGAAAAAATTTCTAGGAAGACAGTTACATGTCAGGAATAAGCAGTGGAAGATATGTTTTAATATGAGTTATTTAACAGCCTTAAACCAGACGTTGCTGACAAGGTTGTTTTGCCGCCTCTGGTAGCTTGTTCATCCAGTAGTAGACAGCAAGTGGGGACACAGCAGAATGATCTAACACTGAAGAGAACATTTTTTAGGAAGGATCTAGAGGGTTAAATAGAGCTAATGACAGGAAATTATAACAGGGTAATTTTAGATCTGAGGGGAATAGATTGTGGAACACAGAAATGGTGGGAATCCTATTGTTGACACATTTAAATATAGACTGGACAAAATGTTAATAAATGCACAATAGGGAACAATTTGACATTGTGCTCAAGGAGATGGAAAGGATGCAGTACAGACTCTTTTAAAAAAAGACTGACAGGTTGTGAACTTTATTTCACTTTAAACATGTTTATGTTTAACATAAATACAACAGAATTTCTTTTATTTACTAAGGGAAGTTTTACCCTTTTTTTTCCCCTATTCAAACAGCACACTTCTGTATTCAACTCCCTGTTCTTGGTTGTCTTGTAGAGGCTTAGGGCTCTCTGCTGACTTGCCCCTAGTGAGTGCATGAATAGCAGTATTTTTCTATTTGAACCTCAAAGGCACTAACTAGTCTTAGAAAATCACTCCACAAGTAGCTCCAGAAAAGGGGGCTGTGTTCAAATATGATCCTTTGAGTCTGAAAACCCACTGAAACTATGGAAGGGAGGAATGTTTATATGGAGCAGCCATCAGGATCTGTTAGATATCGGTCTTGATATTTTCTGTGCCTCCTGTCAGTATCCCACAGTCAGGAATCACCAAGACTAAACTGCTGAAAATGATCAGCACTATCAAAAAGGTCACTTCTAACTTGCAAGCAAGACACCATACAGGAGCGGTAGAGTTGTCAGCTAAGGAAAAGATACAGTCAAGTGAATACCTTCTGTATATGATTGGGTTGTGCTAATTTAGTTTATCCTTTTAAACTCAAGCAAATTTTCAGAAAATGGTGTTTGCTTTAGTATAACCTGTTGAAAGATAGTTAATGGTCCTTGACAGAGAAGTTGTAGGTCAATTGTAAGAACTGAGTGTACATTAGTGAACATTAAGCATTTTGGATTTCACTTGTGATCTGTATTGATACTCACTCAACAAGGGCTGCACCCTTCAGGGTATCTTTGTTACTTTAAAGTTCACCAGAATTCTGCTGCCTTTCTGGAAATATATGGCTTAGCTTTGGAGCTGGATGGGTTTATGAGAGAACTAGTAAATTACAGATGATACTTGAGAACTTTATGGCAAATCCAAAAGAATTACCTTTCTGTGATATTGTGTGTTTTGAGATACACAGTCACAGTGCTTGAGAGGAAAATGTGTGCTCCGGTTCATATATGACATCCAGTATCTCTAAATTATATATAGCAAAAACTTACTTTATGCTTGTCCTCTCTTTTTTAAATGGTAGGAAACCTCCTTGAAATTCTTTTCAGGGGTTTGATAGTGTGATATTAACACAAGAAGCAAAATAAAGATAATACAGTGCTGAACTTATTTCAGAAGAGACCCAGCACTGACATAGTTCAGTATTATAGTTTAACTAATGGACAGTGCCCTGGAAGCAGATTTGTGGAAACCTAATACTAACTTAATTATTTTTTTTTTACAGCATTCCTTACATTTTCTGTGGTCATACTGTTTCATGAGACGATACTAGATGAGATCCTGTGATTAAAAATAATGGTATTGAAGAGTTTTCCCTTTTGAACTGAGCATTAAGTTGCTCATCCTAAATGAAAAGCAGTGAATATTTAGCTTTTCTCCGTTATTGGGAAGTGAACATTCCATGCCTCAGTTCTGAAGTGGAAGGAACATTTTTTGTGTTGGAGGGGCTTTGGATCTAGAAACATTTAATCCATGGTCTCTGAAAGAGTAAAGGTCCCTGTTATGTCTGTTTAAGACAGTGGCTCTTCCAGATACGTTTTCCACCTGGGACATTTCAGCACTGAGGGCCAAAAGAGGATTTGCCTCACCGATATCATAACATCATGCCAACATGGTGTGACTGATGCATTGAAGTGCGTGTTACCACTGCAGCTATCAAAGCTTTTTTTTTTTTTTAATTTATTTTTTTGTTTGTTTGGTGAGGTTTATGGGGATTTCTGCCTTGCCAAGTGTGGAGGGAGAGGGTACAGGGCAGGCAGTTTAACCTGCTCTACAGCAAGCCCGAGGGAGTTGAAAGTGAACCCGTGAGCATGTTCTCCAATGCTTTGGATTCTTTGTACATTTGTGATGGGTGAGTGCTGGTGGTTTGGAAGGGCAGGAAAATGGGGGCATCCTGAGTTCACAGAACATTGTAGCAAACTGGGCAAGAAGGCTGTCTGTTGCTAAACAGTGATTTCTGTGGTAGGAACAGAAGCAAGCTGAGGAAAGAGTAGACAAGGATAAATGGATTTTGTATTCTGCGCTTTACATTAATTCTGAAAACGTGAGCAACTAGGCAGCAGCCAGTTCTTTGTGTCACCTCCTGTTCACCTGCCCTAGAAATGTTTTTATTAAATGACCTAGATATATTAATAATATCAATTAAATGTAAAGAAGCGGGAGCATAACTTTACGTGTGAATTCCTTAGCTGGCAGGACAAGAGGGGCAAACAAACCTACAGTGGATACTCGCTTTTGGTTTCCTTTTTGATAGCATAATTGCCATTTGTACAATCTTGTTTGAAAGAACTTCTGCTGCTCTCGAGAGCCTTGTGATAACAGGCTTTTTGTGGCACAGCTGTTTGTTGCATTCATGTTTGCAGGCTGGTTGACACGCAGTTGAAGGAGGCAACCCCAGTCTGTCAGAGCAAAACCACCATATCTCACTCTCATTTGCATTCCACATGCCATGTTTCAATTTTCCGTTGTTAAATAATAACTTGTAGCTATGTAGAGTCTTTTATTAGGGATCTCAGAAAGCTTCATGAATATTGCATGAACGAATGGAGCCTCGCAACATCATGCCTGTGAAGTACAACTAGGTAAGAGTCATTATCTCTGTTTTATGCAGGAGCAAGATAGGACACTAAAGTATAGGCAGATTAGGCTCCGAATTTCATCCCCAGGTTGTGAAAGCACTGTCTCACAGCAAAGCAGTCAACTTTTGAATGTATATATTTGCAAAAGACTGATATATGTATATGCAGGGAACTTGAGTGCAGCTTCAAACTGAAACCTTTTATCTTCAAGGTCATGTAACGAGTTTAATCAGAGCAAGGAAGAGAAACGATGCCTTTAGTCTCCCTGTTTTGTGTTATAAACCTAAAGCTCTTCATTCTCCTTGAAAGACTTAAATTAACAGGGAGGTTGGTACACCCCAGTGAGGACTAATCCTCCTCAAAACTTCATGTGGGCTTCTCTGATTTGTTATCTGTGTTTGCTAAATGATTTTTTCCCCCCTCACATTGTCTTTTCAGTTGGATTGTTCCCCACTGAGTTGAAAATAAATGTCAAACAATATGACTTACAGAAAAAATCCATGTGTTCCTGAACTGTCTGCTTTCCCCAGGAAATACTAGCCAATTAATAAAGCAGAATGAGGGATTTTGCCTAGGGAGCCATCATGAAATAAGGAGTGTGTATAAATACATGCACAAAGAGACACATGCAAACCCATTAAAAGAACATTTCATTTGGACAGGATCTACTTATCAGCGTGGAAATTTATGAGGCTCTGTAGAGCATGGACAAACATAAATCATGCGGAGGATGCTGTTTTGAAAGGCTAATAAAATTTTCCTTGTATATATATTTTTGCTACTACAGAAGGAATCATCATGAAGACCATGAAGCTGTTACTGGTTAAGTCTCTGCTGCGGAAGTTCTGAAACAGATGTTTTTCCCCAAAACACTTAGGAGGATGTTATGATTCATTTTTATACTACCATTTCTATACTAGAAGAAATTTGCCTTTGTCATACAGTTTGAGTATCTCCCTCTGGCCACCTTCAGTAACAGCTGTAACTTTCTCTGTGGAGATCTGCTCTAATTTCCAAATATTTCCTTATAGCTAAAGAGATTTCTGGCTGAGATTCAAACCCAAATTTTATGCATTGACTTTGCACAAGTTGCCTGTGTTGTTTCTAAGTGATCTGTGCACATCATATGCAATGCACCTTCATCTTCAGATTACCCGTCCTTGTCTCAGTCTTCTCCACCCAAAGGCTAGTAAGTATTCTAAGATGGAGTTATCACAGCCATGCCAGGTGGTAAAAAAGACTTCTCAGTAGTAAAACTCACTATTACAAATGTCAGACTGTTAAAAGGCGTATCTCAGTTTCTGAAATCTTAGGGATTACTTGTGGCAGAAGCAATAAAATCTTCTTTAAAGTGATTTGTGAATTATTAAATAAATTTCTTTCAAACTGCTTTATTACGCATAGGAATTGTATCAATCAACAATGAGAGCTAAATTACTAGATCAGTCAGAAAATATTGTTGCAGCTGAAGAATCAATGCTAATTGAATCGTTAAGGCATTATTACATGAAACACAAATACCTCAGGATGAGGTACTCTTTGCTCTGCTTGATCTGTAGTCTACCAAAAAGACATAATGCCAGCAATTGTAATGCTTGATTGTTCTCCTAAGCATCATATTTTCTCAATGCAGTATTTTTCTCTATTGGTGTCCTTTTGCTTATAAGTCTCTTACTAGCAAATTAGAAAAATACAACAAAAAAGCTGAGCTTAGTTTAATGCAATGCAAATACATTTTCTCTGCAGTTCAAAGGCCAAACTTGCTTCAGCCAGACTCCCACCGACTGCAATATAAAGTTCAGAGCTGGGAGCATTTTTAGCTTGACCTATTTTTGCATTTTTGAAGAGCCTTGTCATTACTATGTTGGTTGAAGCAAGGTTGGATCTGCTGGAAACTGTTTACAATCCGTAGTAAGGCTGATATCGATTAAGGGAACTCAGTGCCTTGGCTCTCCTCTACGGGCGTGTTTTGCACTGCTTCACTTTTCTCTGACGGCCAGAAAGGTTGACTTTTAGTGCAGGTGATGAAGGATGTGGGTGCTGTCATTACCCTTGGATTTATCAGGCTCTGGTCACACAGGATGAACGAGGATGGTGTGCCAGCCCTCTAACACATAAATAATGACAGTCAGTTTGCTGGACTTTGTTGGTGTGAGATTGAACGAACATTTCTCCGTCTTCTGGCTCCTGGAATGTCACTGTCTCGTGGCTGAGGTGTAGTGACAGACCGACAGCCCGTGGATTACTTACGTATATGGGGGTGAGAAAGTGAGTTTATGGGAGTGTTGGTGCGTATGTGTTGCAGCGGTGATGAGGAGAGAGTTTAGGTGGGTAGATGGAGGCTTGCTGGGGTAGATGGGAATAACAGCATCTATGTGAGAAAGTGTGTGAATATGTAGGTTAGAGTAGGTTTGAGGCGGTGTTTTTGTTTTGATCTTCCTACTCCCTCTTTTTCTTTTTTCCCCACGAAAAAAACAACTTAGGGTTTAACATATGTGCTTGCACTCGTAGCAGGATTTTGATGCACGGGGTATGCTTTTTTCCCATCTTCTTCCAATAGTCAAACCTGCCTCTTGTCTGTCAGAGAAACCCAGGGTATTTCCAGCCTCTTGATTTCTCATTCTTGTCTATCAGGAACATCATTTTGGTGTATAAGTTAATTTCTTTTGCAAATTGACACCTTCCACTTCCATTAAAGAGTTTTTCAGTAGTATTTTTATATGTTTAAGTACAGTCATCACCTATGTTTTTATATGTAGTGCATTTGTGTGTTTTTATATAATGATCAGCTAAAGAGCTGAGTGGAGATGGAAAATAATAAGTCAAGGAACCACAGAACCCACAACATATTCTTAAATTCTAAAGTTCATTGGCTACATTAAGAAGATTAATGAATAAAAGAGCTTGGTGCCAGCAAAGGCCTGGAGTGCACCTTTTGAATTGCTGTTAATGTAATTTAATGGCTAGAACAATACAGCTGCATCACTTCTTTTCTGGTTGTTGTTTTTTTTCCTATTAAAGTTAACATTCTGTTTTGTATTCATGCCAATGGCTCTGCCACAACCTTTCCAGGCAGTTTGCCTGCCAATCCAACAGATCAGCTGGGAAGTTTACGAAGCATTTTTTAATTTTCTCGATCCTTTCCACATTTCTCCTCCTCACCGGTGCCCCAAGTAAGTGGTCGCCAAGTTCTGCAATCACAGGACTGCAGATGTTCCTCATCCCAGACTGGTGTGTAATATGGAGCAAGATGCAGTGGAGAGGCAGCAAACCATCATGCAACCCTTCTCACTCACACCAAAATATATCCAAAGATTTTTTTTCTTTCTCTCCCCTCTTCGCCCTTCCTTCACTCAGTTCCCAGGCCTGTATAATCCAAGGCAGTGCAGTGTGATAGGCATACATCCCCATCTCACCCAATGAATTTCTTGTCCTGACCTCTGTTTGCAGAAGTTGGGTTCTTCTGTTTGGCAAACAAACAAATCCATGTGAAGTTCCATCTGTAGTGAAATAGAGCAATTATTTGAAAGTACCCACAGTTACAGAATAATTTTAGAGGAGACATTTCTGGCATATCAGACACTCAAGAAATAATTCCCTAGGCGGAAATTCAGCTGGGATATGAGGCTAAAAAATGCACTCTGAATATACAGGGCTTTTGAGGAGAGACAGAGATCTGATACAAAGATTCTGCTACTGAAAAGTGGTCCCTAATTGCAACCACAAAATGCTTCAAATGTAGCCGAATTGTAGAACTAATTCACTAACAATCCTTGCAGTACTTTTTTTTTTTTTTTTACTTTGGTTGGTGTCCATTTGGAAATGGCCTATTCCCACCTCCTTCAGCTCAAGGTATTACTAAATAGAACAGTGAAAACAATATGATTGAATCAAAAGTTTCACAGCCATTTGGGGGATTTAACAGTGATTTACTGGCTCATCTGTCTTGGGCATTTCTTTTTTTGTCCTTCCAATAAAGACCTGCCAGCATTTTCTTCAGACCCCCAAAGTTTACTCCATGGGCCCTGTGGCTAATACTGTTGGCATTATTGAGATTTATTCCATATTTTCAGTAGGAACAGGATTTGATCTATAAAGAGTGGACAAAATGTTTAAAAGGAAAAGGAAGAATTCTAAGATCTCTTTCAAGTTACTTACAGGTGAAAAGCTCTAACATACATAAAAGTGAGGCCAAGAATAAAGTGGAAAGAAGGTTTTGCTGCTGAATACTGAAGAGTCTAAAAATACCAAGAACAATATCTAAAGATACGGATGAAGAAATCAACACAATCTTTTCCATCATCTGTGATTGTGACAAATCTCAAATCCCAAATTCCTTTTACAAGTATCATTCAAGACCTTCCTGGCTCTAACGTTTATTAATTTCTCTTAACAAAATAAGTATATTTCCCGGTTGATTTTAAGAGGTTTTATTCCCTCTTGCACTCCATGTTTGAGTATCAGGTCTCAGAAATATTTCTCCTGTTGTACACGAAAAAGGAAAAGAAGAGTGAGATGTGCTTACTAAGAAAAATGAAGTCCTGTTTTCAAGCTGCACCTTCAGAATGTCATTCCATGCTCATATTTCAAATGTGGCACTTGGGCCATATTCTTAACATCATTCTCATGAGGGTTTCTGGGGAGGTTCAGTCCTCGCACTCAGGTAAAGTTAGAGATGGTCTTGCCTCCTAATCAAGTCTAACTGTGAACTTAATATCTCTTCCATTCTCTTTGCTGCCAAGCCTCTGTTCACAAGATACATCCTTGTTCATTCCTGCCTCTATAGGTGTACAGTCCATGAGAATTGGGTTTGACACATATCTGGATGATGGCCAGCAGAGGACATATGAATCTAAGGAATGTTCAGAACAGAAACACGTATTTCTCTATTTCTCTTTTTACCCTGTTTTCCTGATTTTTCATTCTGTCCCTTGGTTCTCCTCCAAAAATAAATCTGGACACTTCCTCAGTTTCTGAAGTGCTTTGATATTAAAGGCTTCTTCCAGCAAGTAAAGTTATCTCCCTACAGTAAAACCTAAAGAAATGCTCAAAGAAAACAGATGATTAATTTTTTCAGTGTTGGATTCTCAGAACCTCTTAGACTGCAAACAGATCATCTAGGCCATGCAAATCAAATCTCCCATGAATTCAAACCTAGTTTCTAGGTAGTCTGAAAATAGTTTTCAAATTTGCTCACCATTTTCATTTGGCTGGGCAGATTCTGGTCAGCAATTCCAAAAGACCTTGGATATTGTCCTTCCCTGCAAAATTTTCCGCTGGTGTTAGAAAAGCTCTTGACTGGAATCAGTGGCAGCAACAGACTTTCTGCTCAGTCTGGTGCCAGTAATTGGCTGTGTTGGGATCTTGTATGATGAAGCTGTACTTAGTGAGATCTGTCTGGAAAGTGCCCTTTGGACCAGCGGTGTGGCACTTGTTGAGGATGGTTTGAGAGGAATGTTTTGAACGGATTGTGAATGAAAAATAAGTTTACTGAACTAGACCTGATGTGAAATAGTCAGATCAACTTCAGCATTATGGAGAGACAGTAGGAAGCATTGACTATCCATGTTTTCCATGACTGTTCCATTCTGTGTCCTGTAACATGTGAGTGATCCGTGCAGCTTTTGTCCCTTCCTCGATGCAGCTGTATTATGGCAGTGTAAGATCACAGTCCAGTTGCTCTCTGTTCTGCACTCCACTTCCCAGGCTTTGGAAGTCAAAGGGAAAAAAGGATCACCTACATCTTCCTAGGGGCAGTGGTACCCCTGACAATATGCAGTCCTTCTCCTCCAGAGATGCCTGCAGCAGGATAAGCTCAGGATAAGGAAAAAAGGGAGAACAGGCTGATGGCAAATAATGTGAGGTAAGAAAAGCAGTTCAGGTTAATTTATTCAGACCAATGGTTGAAAAAGCAACCTATGTGTGAACTGTGTGCTGGGTGCTCTCCCTTCTGCTGCTTCTGGCCCCTGCCCACAGATCTCTGCCCATGGGCTTAAGTCTGAAACTCCTCTGTCCTCCCTCCTTCGGGCCCAGCCCTCTCTGTGTGTGTTTGTGGGCTTTCTCTCTGCACTCCTGCTTCTTCCATCCTTCTCCCAAGCTGAATGATACTGTGATATACTCTCTATGACCCTGACTCTTGATGGCAAACTTGGTGGGGAGTGCAGCAGCTCCTTGGTTGCTCTGGCTTGACCCTGGTAGCTGTGATTTGCCAGGGCTCACACACTATGTGACATATGTGACATACAGCCTGCTGCAATTATTTTCTTCCCCTCTGCTTGCTGCAGCGCAGACCCCTGGCTGGCTGGATGCTGGCCAGGGCAGTTCTCTGCCTGCTAGTGGTTTCCTTGTTTAAATACTGTTTTCAGTAGAAGAGCAGTTTGGTGGCAGAGAATCTGTCCCAAAGCATTTACTGTGAGCTTTCCAAATCAGTTCTCTTAATACTCTCCCTGAATTGATTAGCTTTTGCTTTTTTACGGGATGGTGTGACAGTGCATCATATTGATGTTGGGACACTGAGGTGCTTCATTATGCAGAGCTGCATTTGCTGTCTCTGTTGCTGAGTGAATATGTGGCTGGAGATCGGTCACAGTCCTCAAATCCTCCAATAGTTTTTGCTTTGCTTGAGCACAGATCCTGTGACAGCATTAATTAAAACTTAGAGGTTCCAATAATTTAGGTACAGATTCTGCCGTCAGCTATCTGTGTACTTTTCACAAACAAGTAAGAGCTCTGTATTTATTTTAGTTTCATCTATCCTCATCTTCCTTTGATTTTTCAGAAAGGCAGTTGCTATTGAAATTCAGCTCAAAAATAAGGAACAGAAAAATATAGAAACCTTCTTTAAAATTCAGCTCTGGATAAGGCCCTGAGTTTTTCCCTTCTCAGATTTTACTGGGATATCCCTTACTCACAGAGGCTCAGTTCCCACAATCCTGTCTCAAGAAAAATTCAGATTTAGACTTCAACACTCCTGAGCTATTTTGAAATCCAAATGCACCTAAAATGGCTTAGGCAGAGTCTCCATTTTGGGATAATCATCCACGCATTTTGCATTCCTCCTCAGATTGTTTATGCTGAACATTCTCCTAATTTCACTGCTGTACTGCTATTTTCTTTGTAAGAAATAATAAATCAAGCTCGTGGTGTTTTCTCCTCTGCCACCCACCTTTAGTCCAAGGCCTGTGCAGAAGGAGCAGACCCAGCTTCAGTGATGGTGCAGGAATGCCTGGAATCTCTCTGATCTGTTTCCAGGGAGCATTTCCGCATGGCACAGCCAGGGAGCGAGAAAACTTTCTTTTACCTTGTACCAAAGCCCTTCCTGCACTCAGGCCCCCCAATGCATTCAGCTTCCAGCTGCAAGTGCAGGTTGTGTCCTTGGTACCACGGGGCCTGACAGGTGATATACGCTGCCAGCTGGCATCCTGCATAGGGAATAGATCATTGTGGAAAGGTGGTGGATGAATGAGAGTTCTTTTCTTCTCTTCTCCTGGCACCAATTCCTTTATCTGCATGGAGGCTTTACTCTATCCAGTGAGAGTTACCAGGGATGCTCGGGCTGTGCCTTTGATCTCTGAACGTTCCTGAGAGTGGACTGTGAGGTGAGAAGGAAGGGCAGATGATACTTGTGGAAGTCAGAAAGCAATGCTGTGTTATGCCCAGAGAGAGAGAATAGACTAACTGATGCTTGAATGTTTGCTTGACTGTACTTCTGTGCAAAGTCAAATATTTGAGATACTCAGATGATGGAAAATTCAAGTGATATAATTAGAAGAAAATCTAGGACCAGGCCTTAAGTAAAGTTTAAAAGTGTGATGAAAATTAGGCTTCTACATCTTTTATCATCCCAGGTGGGGAGCTACTAAGATCAGTGCTTTTTAAAACCACACTGCCTTTCTAAATATTTAAATATGAGTCAGAAGCTTATTTTTGGAAACCTGACTATGGAAACACGTAGCAGAGTAATACAAATATTTTTTCTTAGTCCTCCTTTTAATGAAGATGGCACTGCTTCGCAGTTCTTCAAATTACCTATGATGTCCAGCAGTTTGACTTCAAAAGAGTCTTGCTCAAGTACCTCACTGTCTTTACTACTAAAAGCTGTATCACATCCTTGCTAGGCAAAATAATGTTATTCTGTTTTAAGAGTAAGGAGGAGAATGATTAAATTGATTGGTCAGATCTGCTGAGAAAGGTGGTGGTAATACTTCATAGAGAAGGAATCTTAGCTATCAATTTTATTTTTTTCAAGTTTTTGGCTGTTTCTGCCTTTAGAATATTTTAAATGGTAGGTTGGTTTAGTTTGGTTTTGCTTTTTTTTTTTGTTTTGCTTTTTTTTTTTCTTTTGACAGACTATAATTTGTTTTATTTGAAAAACTACAAGTGAAATTATTTTATTCCTTTGGTTCAAAAGGAAATTCTAATTGCATACAAGTATAAAAACCAGGACTATTTATTGGTTTTCTCCTTTTTCTTGTTGGCTACCCAACACTCCTCTTGACTAAGAAACAGAGAAAATGAAAGGAAGTAGAAAATGAAGGTTAAGGATTTTGTGGAAGGGATGCTTTGTTACTTACTCCCCAGACTTGGATATTGAAAAAAATCTAGGGGAAAATTTTAAAGCTGCAAAAATTAATTACTTTCTCTTATTCAGTTTGCATTCTTCTGATGATGAAAGAAAGTTTGAAAGTTTCTTCAGGGTTTTTCTTTTTCTCTTATATTAAAATGTCCGTTCCTTACAGAGAAGTTAACGATAAAAGATAATGAAAAGGCATTTAAACTTCCTCTTTCCAAAAGCGAAAAATATAATTATAATTATAAAGGAAATGTTTTCTAAAAACAATCACACTGACTAAAATCCAAGTTTCAACCAATATCCAAATCATAGAATCATAGAATAGATTGGGTTGGAAAAGACCTCCAAGATCATCGAGTCTAACCCCTGATCCAACTCCAATTACTATATCATGGCACTAAGGGCCACGTCTCTGCTAAACTTGTGAGCTGTAATAGGGGGTTTTCCAAATCTAAGCTCACCAGAGGAAAGAGTAAACGACATAAATTATTGAAATATGGGCCAATAGCAGCCCAAAACAATCTGCATTAAGACTAATGGAAAATATACTTGTTTTCGTGCTGAATTTGGTAAATATTTTCAATAATTATGAAATTCAAAATAATTAAAGTCTAGATATTTAATTCTCCTTGAAACAGATTGTATCTATTCAGATATATAAAATTATAGGAAAGATGTCACTCAACTTGAAATAAGCTTCCAGCTTTTAATTTTGCTGGGGGGGGGGAAAGGAAGAAGTCGTTCCACATCAAGCTTAAAAAAATATTTTCAGCTATACCTAAGCCAAAAAAGCATTTCTTTCTTAAGCAAGAGTTTCTTTAGCTTTAAGGAGAAGTTTGCTTTCTATCTATCAGAAAAATATCTGAATTCGGATACAAGATCCAGAGTGTAACTTCACTTTCTCCTTCTCCAATCTTGCTGTGAGTTCCTCCCTTGTATTGCTTACCTGTGCTTTCTGCTTTCCTGTGTAACCCTCCACAGTTATAGGTATAACCAGAGGGCAGCTGCTGCAGGGGACCTGAGGGCATTAAACAAAGTTTTTCACCACACCACTCCCCCATCTTTGCTTTGTGTTGCCCATTGTGGCCAGTCAGAACTTCGTGGTGAAGACCGAGAACATCTCGCAGCGAGAGCAGCTGCTGTTCCACCAGCACAAACCACACGAGTTAAACGAGACTCTGTCTCATGTTGATGGAATTGAAAGGGCCATTGCACACCCATAAAAAATCTGGGTTCTGTTCAACAGAAAACAATGGTGTAACATAGGCATTAAGAGCCAATTAAAAGACAATGTAATTATAAGCAATATTCTTGTTGGATGGCTAACAGAGCTCTGTGACTCTGTCTGTTCCTCTTATGTTATGTCGAAAAACTGATTATTCTGCTGCCAAAGGATGTAATGCCCTGGAATTTAGGTCATTTTATCTAATGTCTCAAGTGCCAGTGCCTGACTGCCACCTCTTCTGTGATATTTGGAGCTGTGCATCAGTGGCCTGTTCCAGAATCAAAAACATGCCCCTCTCAGTAAGTGATAAAATAGTTCCTTGGGCTGGGTAGTCTGTGTGCTTTCCCAGCTTTAGGGGGTTAATTTTACATACATGTAACAATAAGGTTTGGTAAGAATTTATTAAAATGTTTCCACTGAAGCATTGGAATACACAACTTTATACCTGGACATGCCTTTATACAGATATCTGAGCAGGAGCTCATCTCCTCCCAGTTGCTAAAAACGAAACTTAATGGGAGGATATAACAGCCATATGTTTGCTTGTCGTAAATTTTGTTTTAATTTTGCCCATCTTAATTTACATCTTCATTGGAAAAGGTTTCTGGAGGCTTGCATGGAGCTTCCAGATGGGAGAAAGGGGAAACCAATGTATGTATTCAGGTTCCATCTCTGCCTTATGATATTAGAAAAGTTCACTTTTGTTTGAACATGATGTAGAAATGATGTGGAGGGAGCACGAACAATGCCTTGTGTAAACATCACAGACTGTGTAGCTAGTTTTGTTTCCCCAAACCATGAAAGTTTCTAAGAAATTTCAAATATATTTTTAGTTCAGTAAGGACATCCCACTATTTCTCTTAGGAGAAAGGCAAATGTTTAACCAGGAAACAGAAAAATAGGAAGGTATATGGAGCCCTTTCAAGAGTCCAGAAAATAAACGTTCCTGTTCGCTCTGCTCTCAAAAGGTACGTGCTCACACAAACTAACAAGCACTCCTTTGGGAGAGTTAGAACATGAGGACTTTTTTGTGGCAAGCTGGTATTTTTTGGCCCAGCTTCTGCTTTGGCACCTGTTTGACCTGGCAATTTAAGCTCCCTTCTGAAAAACAGGGTTTGTCTGTCAACTGTGTTGAAAATTGGAATCTCAGTGGGAATCTGTGATCCCAGCAACTTGTAAAGAGCCTTTGTCCTTTCACATACGTCCTCCTAACCCCTGCAGAAGTAAAATGTACAGGAGCCTCCTAAGCCGTGACTTTGTGCCATTTCACTGACTTTTCTTCTATCACCACAAGTGATAATAAGAGCAGTGAAATGAAAGCTGTAACAAGCTGCTGCTTTGGCATAATGGCTTGGATGTACTTTATCCATAGTTAGTATGCACCTGCTGCACTCAGACAAACACCCCAAGCAGGGACCAGAATAAAGATATGCCCAATAAATACCTGAAACCAACACAGACTATCTCTGACATTTATAGGATGCTTACTCCACTTTGTGTGTTCCCCACATCTGGAATGTGCAGTCTTTTGGTCATACTGCTTTGAATCTCATCTTCCTTTGATATTAAAAAAAAAAAAAAAGTCTTCCTGCAGTGCTGGGAAAGAAAAAGAAGAGGAGGCATAATGGTTTTTAGATGAACAAATGGTGAATTAATTCAATGCCAGGGATCTGTTTCTCTTACCTCCTTTACGTTTAATTTTCAGTTACTTAGTAAGAATTAGAAGCAAGAACGCAGGGAAGGTATGGTTGGATTTGCCACCCTGAATCAAGCAGTTGGTTCCTCAAGTCTAATACCTTTACCTGGGAATGCTGATCTTTTGCAGCATCAGAGGAGCATAAAAAACCAAAAGCCAAGAAGCCCACCAACATTCAAGGCATGTGGTGATATTTCTAGGGTAAGGAATGAGACTCCCATTCCCACAGAAGGGCACTTTGCACTTTAACTGTATCAAATGTTGTTGATAAAGTTATTCAGCTCAGCTTGTCCTTTGGCCTCCCCATGTGATGAACTAATTTTTTAAGTTTAGTATAGAAAGAGTAAGAGAAAATACAGGTCATTTCAGAAATGCAGTTTCTTTTAAATTTACTGAATTTTAGTTTTAAAATGGTGTTAGGAGTGTTACAGTTCCTTCTAATTTTTCTCATGTCTGCAGTAAGCAATACCTGTCTTTGAATCCTCTGCTCCAAAATACAGTAAGCTGCACTATAGATCTGGATCAGTTTGGATCAGAACTATGGATTTGGATTAGTAAGTTTTCTTCCTTGTAGTCTTGCATACTTTGTTCCATGCTGCCCTTCTCAGGGCCATTTCTGACTGCACTTCTGAATGGATTTGTCTGCCTTAAATTATTTTTAAATCTCTGTGTTTCAGTTTATAGGTATGATTTAGGCAGGTAGATTTTTTAACTTCTAGAGATCTTAAGCTCTTGGTGCATTTGATGTCGACCAGACAACTCAGAATAAGAGAACCTCATCTGGAACCAAAGCATAACATATTCTTTTACAGTTTGGTGCTCCCCTATTTCACCTCTCTTGCCTCCTCCTTGGAAGGTCATATTACAGTGTTTAGTGTAAATTTCCATGTAGTGTTCCTGTAATAATGGTTTTCAAGCTGTTATATTTCCCATATTGTCCTTTCTTTGCTTAGTGATTTGGTCGTGCTCTGCAAAGAGAAGGACTCAGATGTGTCATGTTGAGTGTAGACTTGATTATGGCAAAACTGCCAACCCGAGAAGAAGTTAAGCCCTTTTTGAAAATATTTTGCAGGTTATTTGATGAGTCAAATAGAAGTGGAACTCTGATTTACAGAATCTCCTCAGCCAGTGTTCACAGCCAACCTAAGTCCTGTGCATCACACCCGCCCCACTTAAAACACTCGTATTAGAGCTAAAGAAGTGCAAAGGCTCAAGCTTTATGCTGAGCTTTCACACACAGAATTCATGACATCGCCCCACTCAGAAAGAAACTTGCATTAAACACTTCCAGTAGCCTCTTTAATGACATTACTACGTGTGAGTTAATTTTAAAAGATTTTTTAAATGGTCTAATTTTCCGTCGAAGTGTTTGAGTCTATGAAGGGATGTGTTAAGCACTGTATCAACTGAATTACATTTTCCCTATCCTGCAGAATCACTGACAATCTTTGGAGAGTATAAAAATACCATTTACATAAGCTTTTGTCCATTCATAAAATCTGATAGCAGGAGTCTTGACTAGAATACAAATAAATGTAAAAATAAATTAATATACAAAGAAAGGGCCAACTTGACCTCATTTTTTAACAAGTGCAACTTCACCTTGTCACTGTAGTTACTTCTTAGAAGAAATAATGGAGTGTCTCTGAAGGCAAAAAGGCTTTTTCAAATAAGAATATTTTTGATAGATATTATATTTTTGTACAGACATCTCTTTTAAAATATTTTGGCAGCTGGTAATTCCCATGACCACAAATCACTTCCAAGACTAAGCCAAATAATTTAGCTCTTACATACCACAGTGTCCTTAGCCCATCAGGGTTGAATGCCCTCAGCAAATATTATGGCTTTGTTGGGCTGGAAAAGAACAAGTTGGAAAACCAGTAGGATTGAAAACTGCTGGATCTCAGACTGGGAAAATAATATTCCCATTATCATATTCAGGGGATTATGACAGTTGGACAGGTCGTAGAAGTATCTCTTTGCTGAGCATAAAATGATTCCAGACATATATCTGTAAAATTTTGTATGCATCTGCTCAGATAGTACTTTTTCAGATGAAAAAATATGACAAAAAAAAAGCCTGAGTTCACTGTCTACACTGTGACAGATGAACTAAATGAGCCAGACTTTAAAGTTAAGTGATAGGCCCCAGGTTTCCATGTGATATGAATAAATCCACGCAGTCCTCACAGTGCTCAGGCCTAGTCCCCCTCTCCATAGCTCTATGGCTTTCTCCATTCCATTACCAATCCAAAGTTATTCCTATTATTAGTATTTATTTCACTGCTGTTTGTTCATTTTTAATTATCCCATTACAGCCAAAAAGAAAGGTGGCTTCATGTTAGCATTTTGGTACTGAGAAGCAGTGCAGTTTTGAAATGAATCCTCTGACTGTCCCCACTTGCCACCTCTTGGTACATTTCTCTTGTATGCTTTTGCCTCACATTAAATACATTCTTCTCAGAACAACTGCAACCAAAAGCTCTGATCTGCCTACGTATCCAGAGGATTTGAAGTCCTAAAGGGAGCATGGGGGTCTGAACCAAGTATCAATCTGCTAGAGCACTTGACATCACATACATAGTGGGGATGTTTTGATCCAGGAAAACAGATTAAATTTCATCTGAAGTATCAGCAGAACTTGATACGGGGGAGATGTAGGGCCCTGAGCATCAGCTCCTCTGACCTACTGATCCTCTTCTGTTGTGTTAGAAAAATTTCTTGTGTAGACATAGTCAAAGAAAGCAGTTTTTGAACCAGTGGCTTTTCAGTGTTGTCATAAAACTATCACCAGGCATTCTCTTTCTCATTCTGCTTTCTGCCTCAAACTGATGGGACATTGTGCTGCGTTCTAGAGCAGCACTTGAAAACAAGGTGTGCCAGGGAATCAAAAAGGGAAATATTGTCACAGGACAATAGACTACCATGCTTCCAGCTCTGCAGGTTAAGAACAGATCTTAGCTGCCGCTATGAAACAGAATTGAATTACATATAAAACATTAACATGCCTTCCTAGTGGGAGTGCTTGTAGTAGTAACAGGTAATTGCTGGCACTCCTGCTCTGGAAGGTCATTCAGGATTGAAACACAGATGCTCCCATCTTGTCCTTGGTGTAAGGACAGTGACAGTATGAAGAAAAGGCAGCCTGGTTTAATGGGAGCCTGCTGCTCCTGAGCCCGCAGAAGGAAATTCAGGATAATATGTTTCTGAGTGTTCTGCTACTATGAAAAGAAGATTAAAGGATAAGTGGCTTATACTGTTACACTGACTTGAGCCTACAAAACAAAATGGCAGATTTTTTTTTTCCATGGCACTTTTGATATGCTGTTTATCAGTAGTGTATATCTTCCATTTGAGCACTAGAGTCTTAAAGGAATAGACAGGAAAATGTATTTTACTCTGTAGGGAGGAATGCAGTCCAGTGCAAGAAGTGTGAGAAACCTAGAAATTTGTGTTCTAATTAACTTGCTCCATGACTTCAGGTAAGTCATACTTTCCAGAGTTTTCAAAGAAAAGTGCCTGAAATTAGGTCATTTCAATATTGAAGTTTGGCTAACCAAATGAAAGGAATGAAGAAGGGTCAGAGCCCTGCACACAGATGGAACGTTTTTCTGGTTGGCATCTTCAGTCGTGGGGAATGCACACTACTGGGGAGAATTTGCTGCTTTCAGAAAAATCAGGAGTTGTTTGCTGTTCTCTGCTAAGGGAGGCCTTTTGAATCAGCTCTTTGAAAATCCTGTTATAAACATGCAGCAAACTTCCTATGCAAGAGAAATGTGAAGAAAATACTAACTTTGTAAAGCGTGTTGGGAACAGTTCTAGTTCAATTTTGTCACCTAAAACGAGTAGGGTTCTCATTGGCCAGAGAGTGGAGGCACATGTAATTGCCCCAAATCACTGATGATTTGCAGCACAGAAAAGGGGTCACCGTGCACAAACGACGTGTAAATGACATTGCTAAAAAGGACTTTTTTGATGTGCAACATCAGCTTCCTCTTGCTTGGATACAGGCGTGTAATTTCTCTTCATGCCTGCCCAGCTCTGCTCTGTTGGAATCCACTTACTGTTTCACTTGCAGAGCTAAGATAGATTCTGTCTGCTAAACTGCATATATGGACTCTTGAGGTCTCATTCTTTGAAATCCAAGCATGCTTTTATTCCCCTCCTGCAGAACTGACCATACCTTTCCTGTCTTCACTTCTCTCACGAGGAACATAAACATGGATTTAATTCTGAAAAAGCACACAAATTCTATTCTTGCCCCCATTGTTACTGACAAACTCAATGGTGAGTGAGTTTGGTGAGACTTGACCCATAGCTCCAAGCAAAACTCTCATGGAAGCTACAGCTTTGTGTGTTTTTGTGGCCAACAATGGTCCAACAAAGTGGAAAGTGGCCCTTCCAGACTGTCTTCCTGTAAGTGAGTGAACTGGAACATTCTTTCTACATGGACCTTATGACCCTTTTTTTTCTTGCTGTCCTGAAGAGTCCTTGGCCAAAGTGCTGCAGGCTGGTGAGAAGCTGAATCTCTAGGATAAGGACGGCATAGAATTTAATGCTCATGCACTGTCAAAATACTGGCAGTTACAAAAATGCTCCAGCCAGTAACTTGTTGGAGAGCAAGCAGTGAGCAAAATTACTTCAATATGTAAAAGAAATTTAGATGCCCTGAGGGAATACTAATTCAGAGAGATAGTAACAGGGATTTCTACTTGATTTATAATGTGTCTTGAAAGAAATCAATAAGACCAGACCTGCTGCCTGCATGCGCACTTAGCCAGTCACAATTCAGAAAGGAAGACAATAATTGCCCACCTTGCCTTCATGCTACCTCCTCCTCCTCTTACCTCTTCTGCTCAAAGTACAGGTGGATTCTTTTCTGTCTTTAAGTAAAAAACTTGCCTGTGACTTCATCTGTCCCTCCTGCTTCCACCCTGTACCTTTCTTTGCTTTACCTGAAAACTGAATTAATAATTTGCAAATAGCACCTCTAACTCACTTCTGTCTACCTTCTTCTTTCTCTGTTCTATAGTAACTGCCTTCATTAAGGTCTAGGAAAGTTTCTTTTTAGACAAATCTCCTGTCCTCTTTGCTACCCTGAATGCTTTTGCTTGGGTGTATCATTCATACATGAGTTTTCCTCTGCTCTCTTTTCCGTTTCCTTCTTTGCATCTTCCAGTTATTGTGGAGTCTCTTCTGTCCCACTTAACCTCCAGTTTGGAAAAGGAAATTGCACTTTGGCATGTCAGCCTGGAAATACTGCTGACCCCTCATTTAATTTCAGCTGTCTGACATGCTGTGTGCTCAGACCTCTGCTCCTCTGCTTTGCAATGTTTCTTCTGCCACATTTTATGGAAAAGAGTCAAAAGATGGGAGGATAATCTGTGAGTCACTTGTGCAGTGATGACTTGCAGATTTTCTTCCTTCCATCCTAATTTTTTTCTATCCTGCCAATCCAATTTCTTTCTTAAAATGGTGAGAATTCATTTGAAAAGAACATTGAATGCCTCAGCTCTTATTGCAAAGTATTTTTAAAATATTATCAATACTTACAGAAAAATTTCTTCCTTTTCATCCTCAGAGTGTATCTAAAGGATTTTTTTCTTTTTGTCAGAAAATGTAATCTTATCACAGAGATTTTAGAGCCCTATTCATGACAGCTCAGACAGGGAGGGAGATTATATATCCTTTGAGCTCTGGTTCTCCTATTAGAAGCCAACTTTTTGCTTATGTGCTTGTGTTTTTTGTGTCCCACCCCGCGCCTCCTTCCCTCTGTGTTGTTTAAACTAGGTTTGACCATGGAGATGCTGTAATCTGATGATTTAGAACACGGAAAAATATTAGTTATTTGGGACCTGGGATGTCCTGTTGTGTAAGTGGGTGGTTGAGTGGGGAGGTGTAATTTGGTACTGCCCTGGACACTTTTGTTTGGAAATAACTAAGTATTCTGGAAGTCATCTGAAGTTTCTGACTGGGGTATACAGTTGCCTTGTGTGCGTGTAACTATCAGTGACTGTCTAGGTGGAGAAGAAAAGCTCTCAAAAGAGAAATGAGAGAGAATATTATATAGTTTTATTTTAATATATTTGCTGATAGCATTGCTTTGAATCTAACTTTTGTTTTGATTTATTTTGATCTGCCCATGAATTAGTTATTGCCATATGCTCTGTAAGTAGAATTTGTGTCACGGTTCAACAGCCATCATTGGACTGTGAGACTTAACAGCATTTTCAGTTTTTCCTCCTTGACATTTTTAGGATAAATATGTTTTTGCAATGGCTTGGGTTATTATGTAGTCAAAGCTGCTGTCAGATAGAGCTACCCAGACAGCTCGTCCATGGTTTGTGACATGTCGTTACTGCAGGCCTGTGACCTTCACCCAGCTCTGGGACTGTGTCTCATGTTCTGATTCCAGCCTTCCTGAGTCCTGTGGTTCAGGATACGTGTGCTGCCTCTACCAGATCTTAACTGCAAAAGCCTTTTCAGTTCCTTTTCGAGTTTCTCAAATAGTCTACCTAATGTGTGTCACTTCTGACCTCTGTAATATCCTTGCTTTTTGAATCACGGGCCACCCTTGAAGAGACGTTGTCACTCCTGTCGAGTCCTGCCAAACCTGATAATAGTCCACAGTCATCAAGGGTGCATTCCAAACCACACTTCCCTTGCAGAGCAATTCCTGTCGTGAACCTGGATTTGGGGGCATCTCTAAAACACTGAGTTTGTAAAATTAATAAATGCAGACTAAGACGATTCCATCCCAGTCTCTTTCTCTTGCAGATGTTCTGCATGCAGGGTCTCAGTAAGAAAACCAACTCTTTTGGTCTCATGACGTTTAAGCAGAACAACAAATAAAAATCCTTTTAATCCTAGCAAATGTTTTCAACCATTGAGAGAAAGGTGTATTCTTATTCTATTTTCATGGCATGGTGTAATGGTTTCATGCTAAAAAGCTTCTGGGTTTTCTTAAGGAATGAAGGACGAGTTTTGTGAACCTACAAATAATTGAAAACCAAGATTTACAATATGGATAAGGTCTAACAATCAATGCAGTTAATGAAATAAAATGGATTATTTGCAGATAATCTCAGAATTTAACATGTAAAGGATCCTTTTTTTAATAAGGTTAAAAAAAATGGGAAATATCTTAGAAAAATGGTTTCAGAGTTAAAAATTGTTAAATGACTGATTAACTGATATTTTATCATTCTTCCAGAGAGTACTGGAGCTTTCACAGCTCACAGAGCATAAATCTGAAAGGCTGCATAAGGCTTCAACATTTCTTTAAGAAAGCAAGCTATGAATAATAAAGGACACATTCAGCCTCCTATTTTGATTTATTTCTGAAATGTAATACATCTCATGAAATTCCACAATACATATTGCAGTTAGAGTGAGTTACTTTTTGATTTTATTTTATTTTTATAGGCTAGGAGTATTAGTCACTATCATAAAAATGAAATGTGTAACTTCTAACTGAAGGAGCTTAGCATGTTTATGTTGCTAGCAACATGTGTTTTCATGGAAAAAGTTGCTGAAAGCTGACCCCATACTGGGAAAATTGCAAATCTCCAAACAGAATCCTAAACAACTTAATACAAACATTTCACTGCATGTGTTTTAAGGTCATCTTGCACATTCTGAGACAGTATTTCATTGCACATTGGAAATGTGAATGGGTTTGTGCCTCCAAAACGTTGTTATTTTGTTTCACAAGGAATCTTCTCATCCCTACAGTGATCTAATTATTGTAAAAGTCTCTTCCAGCCTTAAAACACTGAGTGAAATTCTAGCTTTGGTTGGAATTGGTGACATAACGACTGAGTTCAGCACAGCCATGGCTTCTTCACCTGAATCCATTATCTTTATGTACATTAACGATTCTAAAACCAATAATGATCTCTTATGTCTCAAAGGTGTGATGGCTCAATTTATCATCTTTAAATATCTGAACAGTCTCAGATCAAGTAGATGCGATGTATTATTCTTATTACTTAAGTGCACATCTAACAAATATATCTCCTCTTCTTTTGTATTTACCTAAATGAGTGTGATGATAAATTCTCCTCGCAGCCGTGGTGAGCCTTCACTTATCCCATCTTCCCAGAACATTCTCCTTGAGAAACTGGCTGCTCATGTCTTACACAGGAGGCTCTTTACTGGGCGAAAACGTGGCTGGATGGCTTGGCCTATGGTGCTGAACGGAGTTAAATCCCATTGGTGTCCAGTCAGACGTGGTGTTTGTTCCCCAGGGCTCAGTTTTGGGGCTAGTCCTAGTTTAGTATCTTTTTTGATGATCTGGATGAGAGGATCGAGTGCATCTTCAGTCAGTGTGCAACACCAAGACGGGTGGGAATGTTGATCTGATGGGGCTAGGAAGGCTCTGCAGAGGGATCTGGTCAGGTTGGATCAATGAGCTGAAGCCAGTTGTAGAGGTACAACACGGTGAAGTGCCAGGCAGTGCTACAGGCTGGAGGCAGAGGGGCTGGAAAGCTTTCCAGCAGAAAAGGAGCTGGGGGTGCTGGTCAACACTGGCTGAACGTGAGCCAGAAGTGTGCCCAGCTGGCCAATGGCATTCTGGCTTTTATCAGGAACGTGTGGCCAGCAGGGTCAGGGCAGGGATTGTCCCCCTGCACTCGGCACTGGTGAGGCCACACCTCGAATCCTGTGTTCAGTTTTGGGTCCCTCACAACAAGGTAGACACTGAAGTGTGAAGCGTGCCCAGAGAAGGGCAACAGAGCTGGTGAAGGGTCTGGAGCACAAGTCTGAGGAGGAGTGAGGAAGCTGGGGTTGTTTAGCCTGGAGAAAAGGAGGCTCAGAGGGGACCTTAATTGCTTTCTACAACTCCCTGAAAGGAGTTTGCACCCAGGTTGGGCTTGCCTGTTCTCCCAAGTGATAAGTGATAGGACATGTGAGTAGGACAAGTGGAAATGGCCTTTGATAGCACCAGGGAACGTTCAGTTTGGATATTAGGAAAGAAATTCTTCACCAAAAGGGTTATCAAGCCCTGGAACAGGCTGCCCAGAAGAGTGGTTGAGTCACTATGCCTGGAAATATTTAAAAGACCTGTAGATGTGGCACTTAGGGACATGGTTTAGCGGTGGGCTTGGCAGTGCTGGGGTAACAACTGGACTTGATGATCTTAAAGGTCTTTTCTAACCTAAACAATTTATGATTCTCTTTCGTTTCTGTGAGCTGATTCTTTGTAAAGAAACTTATTCAGTAGTTTTATGAAGTGCCTTGCCTTGTGAATCTGAATTCAGGTGACAACTCTGGATGTTACTGTACTGGTAATATAAATTAGCAATGCCACGTTTTACCAAATGTTTATTTAGTTCTGTACTAACAACATTTAACACTCAGGTTACATCACTGACATGTTTCTATGAAATAAGCAAAAAACCATTAAAAATATTTTAAGTTCTGCAGCATAAATAGAGAAATTGAGTCAGAGAAATAAAAATATGTGGCTAGCAAGGGGATGGGACTTGATGATAGAGCTACATTCTCAAATCCTCTTCCTGCTTCCAGGCTTATGCTGATTTCCCTGGGCAGGCTGCACTAGGAACTGTACCACTGGGGTCTTCCTTTGAAATGGAAGCACTCAAGTTTATAAAATAATACAGAACTGGCTTGATGGTCTGCATCTGGACATTAAGCTAATCAGGTTTACCAGCATTCAGGTTACAGCGGGCCTGGAGTGTGCTTTTTGGCTTATCACCTCTCTCGTTAGTTGAGGCTTTAGATTTCTCACGCTTTAATTGTATTTGAAAAGAGCTGTTTATATGAAGCCCCAAGATGGACTTATTTTCCAGTGCTTCTCCTTTGTTGCATATTAACATTTCATTAGCAAAGAGATCCTATCACCTCAGCACTGAAAGTGAGAATAACTAAGGCACCTGCTCAGTATAAAATTAGATGCACAGTCAACTTTTAATCTGGTCATAATGTTGTTACCTAAATATTGTTCTAACTCCTATCATAAACCATGATTTGATTGATTTTGAAATGTTCATACCCAGAGTGTCTGGCACAACTTGTTTTTGTGAGTACGCTGAAGTCAGAATGTCTGAACTAAAGAGACAACTACTCCTAACAAGCTTTATTTGGGATTTTCTTCGGTTCGAGTGGTTGGGCTGTAATGTCCTTTCTTCAGAAAGGGAACTGAGCTGGAATCCAAGTTGAACTTAAACCAAGAAAAACAATTGTCTGAACATACTTTAATCACTCATAAATGTTCTCATGGCTCTGAGGACCATCTTTCAGAGGAATCTGTTTCTGAAAGAATAGCAGGCTTTTCCCCTATGATACTAGAAATTGTGGGTGCATAACTAAAAGGCAGATGTAACCCAGAAATATATAGGAAAGTGTATTATTTTGTTCAGTTTTTGTTTTGGGGTGAGAGGCACGAAGCCAAATATTAGATGGAAGTTTTCACAGTGGGATACACAAGGAATGGCAAATCAAAGGGCTCCTGGGATGCCTGTCCTTCTGCAGCTTTAAGGAGAGCTTGGCTATTTATTACAACTATGTTCACAGTAGTTAAAAAGGCTTTTGGTAACATGCCCTCTGCAAAATCTCTTGACTGTTTTTTCCACTTAGTTGTTGTTGCTAAGTTCTGTTTCTATACACGACATCTTTCTGGTTTGTTTTGTACTACTATGATGTCTCAGCAGCAATATTTCATCACGGACAGTTCTTTTAATACTCGTGGATTAATACAGCAATGGGCATCTCACACATCCTGGTATTTTAAATTTGGTTCTCAAATCATGGTTTGAGAACACGTGTTAAGGTTGCTGGGATGTTATGTGTTAAGACATAACTTCTGAAAGTTTCTGACAGCATATACAATATGTTTGATCCAGCTTGGAAAGTTGAGATATAAAACTAAAGTTTTGATTCTGCTTGTCCTTACAGCTTCCAATTCAGAAACTCTATTCGTTAGAGAGAATCACACAAGTGATTTGTTTTTATAGTTTAGGAGCAGGATATCTCTTGAGAGGATTAGGTTTTGCAACACTTTCGAGCAGTTTGCAAATGAAACAGGATTTCTTTGGTTTCTATTATTATTTATTACAACATTTTCTAGAAACAAGACTAGAACAAAAACTTGTCTTTTGAAAAACTTACATTTTCCTTCAAAAAAAAAATGTTACCAGTGTTTTCTTTTTCTTGGAAGATAAAGCAAGCAAAGTATTTAATTTTGAGTCTGCTTAATCCAAAACAAAGTTTTTCACGGTGTTGGACTGAATAGGAACATATTCTTTTTGCTGTTAATTTTCTGAGCTGGTTTAATGCCTTACAAGAGAAGTAGTCGAGATACCTGCTGCCCCTCTCCTCCTATAGGGATTAGCCTTGGTCTGCAACAGACTCACTGCCTGTTTTCTGGCTGTACACTGAGCATCCATCACAGGAGATGTAATCCTTAGAGCATGTCACGTATGACTTGACATGAAACAGCAGAAACACGTCTAAGAAGCACTAACAGGTGGCAAGACTTCACAGTAATATTAAATCAAACTTAAAGAGTTTTCTTTCTAGTGAGTGGCGTCAAACATTAATAGTTCAAAAATTCCAAACAATTTTTAAAATCTTCAAACAATTGCTGGAAATATTCAGTTATTAAAGCCTTAACCTTCAGCACGTTTTATGTGCTGCACTGCCTGAGAGGTGATTCTTGTTTGTCATTCGGAGTGGGCAGGTATGAAAAAATAAATGCAAGGGGAACCACATTTACTGGTATGAAATCTTGCAACACAGACTAGAACACCTATTAAAAGACTATAAATATAATTCAAATTCCTTTGACCACTGTGCCTTGGCAGGTAGGTGCAATTTCTGAAGCACACAGTTGCTGTTATTTTATTGATTTTTGTGGGTAGTTCAATGAGTAGCTACTCTTGGGGTATTTTTCTTTCCTCAGATGTTTGCCGATACTATTTTTATTGTATATTAAGGGTTTATATTATTGTGTATTAAGGGTTGGGCTTGTTGATCTCGGCGGTCTTTTCCAACTCAGTTGATTCTATGGTTCCATGATTAAATAAGTTGTTCCATTTATTCAACTCTTCAACTCTGTTACTGGGATACATCTAAAGCTTTTCCACTAAAAAATGAAAGCTGATGGAAAGTGCTAATTTGCTCCCTACAACTACCTGAAAGGAGGTTGTAGTCAAGTGGGGGTTGGCCTCCTCTCCCAGCAACTGGCAACAGGACAAGAAGACATGGCCTCAAGTTGTGCCAGGGGAGGTTCAGGCTGGATATCAGAAAGAATTTAGTGCCATGGTCTAATTGACGAGGCAGTGATCAGTCAAAGGTTGGACCTGATGATCTCAGAGGTCTTTTCCAACCTAATTAGTTCTGTCATTCTGTAATTCCCTGAGAATACATTTTCCTTTGCATTCTAAGAGTTGCTTATTAGTTCTGGCCCAAAATTAAAAGTGCTGACCAAACACCAGAAATGCATTCAAGATTTGCTTTAGGGGTGAGCCCACTTGAGATTCAAGGGGGAAAACACTGAGCATGGCTTGCCATGCACTTTCCTGCCCTGTGCATTAGCAGTTGTGGAAAGCTCCCTGTTCGTGTCTCAAGTAACTCCATGTTTTCCAAGTGCTCTTGTCATGCCATAGCACCACTGATGGTACTCATAAAATATATCCTGTGGTTCTCTTTAAAAAAGCCAAATTCACCTGCTGCACGGACAGATGGGATTACTAGGCAGACTTATTTGGACACAAGGAGACAGATTTAAGGAGAATATGCGACAGCTTCCAGCTGATCCCAACACCAGCCAGCTCAGGTGCAGATATGAACAGCCTTCATGTACAAACATCAATGGATGCAAATAGGATGGATCCCTTTCTAAAGCATATAAACCATTTAAAATTATTTTTGCATCCCACAGTATTCCTGATTATATATTTGTCAAATTCCCTTGTATTTCTTTTATTTGGTATGGATTTCACTACTGATTTAAATTTGTCCTGTCTGGTCGGCTGTCCTGATCCCTGCTAGCACAAAGTATGTTCTGTACATTTGTTTTTTACTGCTTTAATGCAATGTGGGCAGTGATTCTGTGCTTCTAATTCTAATTTTTCAGTTCTCTTGCATGAGCTGTTGTTGAACAGTTTTCACCATCATAGTGACCTAATTCCACCCTCAGTGAACTAGACTTATTTGCAAAACTAGAATTTGGGAACCAGGGCTGTATTCTTTTCCAAATAGGTTAGCTGGAAAACAAGAACTTTCTCTGCCTCCCTAAATACTTAAGAAAAGTGGGACCAACCAAGAACCTCTTCAATCCACAGATAAGAAATTCTTTTGGTGCTTGTGTATGTTATGTAAAGATCAGATTTAATTTAAGTGTTTGGAATGAGAACATCATCCTTCAGGATAGTTTAGAAACAGTGTCCTCTTTGGCACTGCAGCTTTCCAAATGTTCAAGTTGAGCAGGAACACCTGAGAGTGGATGCCAGCTTTTTAGTCACTTTGAGCAAATGAAGTTATTATCCCTCATCCCGAGTGAGACAATTGAAATGCTTGCTAAAGCAAACAAAGCAGACAGCAAGATGGAGATTTTTCAAGCTGTCTGAAACATTTGGAGTCCCAGAACAGGTGGTTTAGGAAAACCTGTCTGGAAAGTTGTCCAAAAAAAAAAAAAAAAAAGGAGGAAGGAAAGGAAAAATAATTAAAATAATTGTGTGAGAATCTGAATAGATCTAGTCCTTCAGGCTTCGCTTTTGTATTCCTGGCATTCTGAACAGATCTCTTTTCCGTTCAGATCAGTGCTGCAGCAGAACATTGGGCATTGGAGGTGAAGCAGGATCCAGGGAGTCTCCTTTTGTCCCCTCCTGCTGTGGGGCCTCTTCTGGCTCATCCTCTCCCCCCTCGCTGTGTTTCCCAGCTCAGACCTGAGCTGTTGCCTTGCAGGAGCTCCCTCGCTGTTCTGTTGCTAATTTGTGTGCGGAGCCCTAATTACAATTTACCCAAATGTTTTTCCATTTTCTATCTATCATGTTCTGAGTCTATAAAAGAGTGGGTGAGAAGACTTGTCAGTAAGTCACACCTCTTCCATTTTCTGAGCTGTATTTTTAGTTGACTGACTCAGATGGACGTTTGCTGTCAGAATATCAAAAAAGCCTTACCCAGCATGTGTATCTCCTTCCATGATCAGTCATTTTGAATTCAGGACTCGAGTTCATGAGGGGCTGTATTTGTATCTTCAACTTACTGATTTATTTCATCTCACGTGTTGTTTCAGTGTCCTGAAGGTTGAGGGTAGATTTCATGAAGGTATGAATGTGACAGATTGCAATCCTACCAGTTGCTTTTTCCAGTAGTTCCAGTAATGAGCATTTGCAGTCTATGGCCTGATGGCTTTTGTTATGTAACCTGAAATTTAGCTCTAATTATATTGCGTGTACTGATGAGTCTGTGGTCCCTCCAATGACAGTGAACTTTTTTATTGACTGGGTGGTTTATCTAGAAGGGTAAAAGAACTTGGAGATGCAATAGGATATGAAAGAGATCCATTGCTGCTCTTGTTTAATTGCTCTCATCATTCCTCCATGTCTAGCACTTTTTACACTGCTACTTGCTTTTCATTGTAGTATTATGTTGTGTTCTTTGTCAATGATCTATGTTATTGACAAACATCTGTAAATTGTTTTGACTAGTAATAATATTTTTCTCTTCATCTTTTGCTTGCCTGCTTGCATATACCTACAGTCACCATGCACTTATATACACACCTGCATGCAGCAGGCACACCTTCGTGAGCACACACAAGATTCCTTTTGTGGAAGATGAAACTGCTGGAAAGTCTTCCTTATCCTTTATATGTCAATCTTTCCACATAATGGGGTACCATCTTTTCCCAAGATGTATTCTAAAGAGCTGCTTCAAGGAGAAAGCCCAGCTCTGAACACCCTGGAGCTGCAAAAGCTCTGCTTCTGATCTGAAAACTCACAGCTCATGTGGTCTTCAACACAGACGCTCGGGGTGAGGCCCTGGTGTGAGGAATTGCTGCTTCCCAAAATGTATGTCAGTCTCGATTAAAGTCACTTCCATTATGGTCAGAGTGCTTTAAATGTAAACATCCCCAACAGGAAACAATTAATTCCTCATTGATTTTTTCTGGCAGCTTTCTTCCTCCCTCCTGTGGAGTGGAGTAGTGCACCTTTGGGTTTGCCTGCCATACAGCTGGCTACTTAAAACCCCAATATTGACATTACTGAAGCTTTATGGAGCCTGTCCACCATGGAAAGTTACAGCCTGAATGTTTTATGTCTCCTCAATGGTTGCCACAAGGAGGAACAAAACACTGACTGAGAGATTGCAGGGACAGATCTGAGCTCAGTTGCCCCAGAGAAGACAACAGGAACTGTGTAATATTATTGTACTGGCTTTGATCTAGTCTTTTCACGGCCTGTGAAATTCCCCTTTTCCTTTTGTTTTGTCTTTGCTACCAAAGCTGTGGTAAATTTTTGCCCAGCTCTGTGCTCTCTCCTCCACGTATGCTTTTTCTTGTGTTTCTATGTGTTTAAGAAATGCCCGTTAGTAAAGCCTTTGAGGTTATATTTGTTTCACAAGGTTTCTACAAGCACATCACTAGCTTTGATGCCCAGTAAAATACAGAAGTGCAAGTCCACTTGCTGCTCTCCATGGCACACTATGGAAAGTAGCAAAAGACCTAAAAACCAGAGGGAAGAAACTTCCATCTTCATTTCTTCCATCTTCATTTCTCTCCTTCTAGAAATCACGGAAGATCTCTAGGGTGACCTTCAGAAGGGTGTGTTCCCTGCTAAACCGTACTGGTTGCTAATTTGCGAAGAGCGCAGGAGTTTGTGCTAATTTGGCCGGCACAGGTTGCTCTCCTTAAGCAAATCACCTCTGAGAGGCTGGGGCGGGGGATCCCAGACTATTGTGCTGAGAATCAGGGGGCTGCCCAGGTGCTCTGCATTCCCATTAGAGGTGTAAAAGAGCCGGTCCGCCCCGGGGCGGTGTGGGACTTAAGGGTTGGGTTCCATTTCTTCACCAGGATGAGCTTTCTCCCCTTGAGACAGATCTGTGCTGAGCAGCAGCTCCCAGCCCTCCCTGCGTCATGAGCACCCATGTGAGTACAGCGTCTGACTGGTCACCCCTGAGCTGGTTTGTTTTCTGCTACTTTTATTTCTCCTATCGGGATTGCCGACGCTTTGCCTGTCAGGAGCCTTTGGTTGTTCTCTCATATGTGTGCTTCTGGTGTATATATAGTTTATGGAAAGCCTATATTTTTTCCTGTGTTATGTTCCATTTACAAGTGTTCCTTTGCATAGGCTGCAGTGAATGCTGACAGCACAGCTGCTTGTATGCAATGAATGGGTGGGGGAGAGGATCCTGTACATACTAATGAACACAAGGCTTGATTTGCTGCTATCTAGTGGCTCTCACAGCCCTTATCAAGTGATATTTAGTATAGTTGGTTGGAAGAACTGTGACTGTCAAAAGGTAGTACTAATAGCTATATCTGACCTTAAAATTATACTATAAACTGCAAGGCAGTGTATGTAGTATAGCTAATTTTAATTAAACTCTGTTCAAAAGCTATGTAGCTCGTTAAAATGATGGGATGCCAAATTGTCAGTTTGCCAGTCAAGCTGAAAGGGTTTCTGTCCAACAAAGTGGACCCATCTGAAAAATATGGTTTATTGAAATTCAGCACCTTTGAATAATTATATACCAAATGTGGCTGCCCTGTGAAGCAACACCACAATGATGGAGTTGTGCCTGGCAGACAGAAGCTTCCTGAGCAAGAAAGAGGCTGTGAGACAAGTACAACCTGTGCATGTGGAGGGTAAAGGGGTGATACATGGTAGGCTGGCTGCAGAAACATCATTATGTGAATCTCTACTGATATAAAGAAGTCTTGTCAACCTGTAAACTTTGTGGCTGGGCCATTTGAGATCATGGGTGCCTAGTGTGTCTTAGTAAGTCACTTGCATGACTATCTCTGTGCCACAGATTTAAGATAATGCTGTGTGAGTGTCTCTAGTAGATGCATTTTAATTGTGGTATGAAACTGCAGGTTTAATTCATTACCAATTATGGTAAGTTTGCTGATTGGGCTCTATGCAAAATAGTATTAAAATTGTTCTACAGACAAGTCTAAGGAATTCAGAATTCTTAATTCCTGAATTTGATTAAGCCATAAGTAACTGAAAACCTTCTTTTTGTCTTGCCCTTCCAAGTTCAAGGTTATTCATAGGGTCCATGTTAACATTCTACATTTTGGTATCTTTTATCTTTACCACACAACTCTAAAGAGGAATAATACTGTCTATCCTGATAATCTCAAGAAGAACGGGCTAGGGAATACTGTTGTTGCCAATAACTCAGAAGTGAAAGAGCAAAATGCCTACTTTACTTTATTAACCACTTCTGCTGTTGATGTTTTGTGCGAAGGATATTCTCAGTTTTGGGTGATTTTACTGTTCATTCTACAGACAGCAGAGAAAGCAAATGAGCAGAGGTGCAAATGAGCAGAGGTGCACAGGAAGGCTCTGGTGTAGTAGACAGATGTGTATGTTGTCCCTGATTCCTGACTAGCACTGTAACTGCTGGATCTTTTTTCTTCTACCAGCCTGTTTTCAGGGCTCTGGTTTGAAAAGTGCTGCTGGGACAGTTTCAGGCTATAAAGAACCACAGCCTACTCAGCAGAAGTGAGGTAGAGCCATTACAGCCGTGCAAATAATGTAGTATGGAACAAACTGGGAACAGTATATGCTGAACTTACCTTGGCAGGTGTCAGATCCATTGTCCTACTATTTGAGACAAGTAGGGGTGGAAAATTTTTTTCTGTTTAAAAAAAAAAATAATCTGCCCTTATCTTTCCAATTCCAAAGAACATTATTTGGAACATTCAAGGAAGCTGTTTCAGTTTGGTAACTTTGCAGCATTTTTGCCAGCACACAACTTGCTTGCATAATGTTGAGTGGTCATACTTCCTGTATTTACAGGCCAAGTCAAACTCTTGTATGAACCCTGATCCTTGTGTGAACTGTTCATGGCTATAAGAAAAGCAGTTCCTTTGCTTGCCGATGTGCTGGAGAATTGTTACCATTTCCCAGAAGGACCCAGAAGTTAACATGTGGGTACACAACAGCTGGAGAGAGCGTAGCAGAGATTGAGACAGAGTTTTTCCAGAACAGTCTATTTAAGATCACGGTGTGCTGCAAACTTGAAGAAATGCTGAACAAAAACAGAAGTTCACGAGGTTTGGGCCATGGAGAGGTTGAGTATTTGCAGGGCTTTTGTTTTTCTTTGAAGATAATGGACAAATAAAAGCAGAACTCTGGTTCGGTTGTCATTTGTGAACTTCTCCAAAGAGAGATTCCTGTGCTTTTCTTGCCTTTGGTTATATATTTCTGCCGTACCTCTTGTGCAGCTCTGGTGACTCAGATCAGGGTGAAGGCTAAACCTGTAGGAGAGCCATGACTGGTTTTCAGCAGAGCTGGTCCTTGATGGGGGTGAGTGGGAAGAGTCCAAGGGTGAGGAGCTAAGTGAGCAGGATATTGGCATTAAGTCTCGTGAACAGTAGCTTGAAAGCTACTGCATTCAACCTGTTTGTGGTCATGAATTGTGCTTCTTTTGTAAGATTTGGGATGTCAACCACTCTGTCTTCAGGAAATGCATTCCTCTCTTCTAAATTGCTCTCTTGGCTGGATGAAATAAGGTTCACAATTGTCTTTAAGTGTTACAGGTACTCTTTCTCCCTGAATTTCTGTGGGGAGGGGCTTCAGCAATGGGTGAAATACTGGTTTTGTAATTTTTTTCTTTTCTTTTACTTCTTCCCTGTTTCTTGGGATGTGTTGTGATGCCAGGGATTCAAGGATACTCAGAAACAGTTGAATCTAAAACGATGTAGGAAGCCAGAGTGCTCTTAAAAAATGCAAGAAACCTTAGTAATACACTTTTTGCTAATTTGCCCCCAGAAAAATTATGGCTTCTTTGCCACTTTAAGCAAAAATTTAATAGCAGAGTGCTGCAGTGAGGTTTTTTAAAAAGCAAAGAAGTCTTAAATAATAAAAATATGCCCAAGGACACTTTCTATTACCGTAAGAAATATTACCATAAATAACTAACACTATAATTGACATTTGTAAAATAAATTATCAAAGTACTTTGTGTCATGCATTGTGCTTGCTTTTGTGTTATTCATTTACTTAGTACCTAAAAAAATTGAGGAATTTTCCACATTTTATAATAAAAATCTGGGAAATGACAATTTAGCATGTAAATTTAGAGATTGAAGGCTATATTTTAGTCACGCGGAGAAACAGCTTCGCTGACTTCTGTTGAGTTGTATTTGCTGTCAAACTGATGTTGAAAAAAGTGATGAAAACAAGCAAAAATGTGAAGAATGTTGCTTTATGTATGGTTAATAATGACTAGGTGAAAAAGAAAAAAATACACTTTTTTGGATAGATGAAAAAAACCCCACTTTTTTGACTTCTTCTAAATTGAATTTTTTTTTAATTCTAGAATATTGCATATGTATCGTAGGCTTAATTTTTTTTTACATTAAATACTTTTTTTGAAATGTAATGACAAGCTGAAATGTCTTATTTTTAACACAAGTATTATGACACTATCAATTTTTTCTTATTATTCTTTCAACCCTCAAGGTGCCGTGGTTTGGGTTTGGTTGGTTGTTTTAATCAAACCATTCCCAGAGTATTTTTCCACAAACTAGTTCTACCTCTGTCTTCTATTACCTCTAACTGTTTTACTCCTATTATTTCCTGCAAACCATAGTTAGTTTTCCCACTTGTGGCACACAATTTGCATGAAGATGTACCTTAGTCTTGGCCTGTTACCTGAATAAATGTGTTTCTTTCATTTCTTGGAGGAAAGATGAATATAATGCCAAGACATCTAAAAATGAATGATTTGGATACCAGCTTTTGTGTTTCATGCATTCCTCGAGGAGCCAGCTCTTGTTTCAATAATGTGCCACAATTGGAAGATTAGGAAAAAAAAAAATCCAGTGCTTTGAAAGAGCGAAAACAATATCATTTTAGCATGCTAGAGATGAAGTTTTATAAGAGTATTAGGTTCCTTTTCGCTTTAAGGATTGATGGGCTTATGAAGCAGCAGCAGAAACTTGGAAGTAGAATAGTCGGTCAGCGGTATGCAGCCACACACAAGCTGGTGTTGTCAGATGCATTTTTGGTGAAAACATTGGAGAATTTTTTTAAATCAAAGAAACTCAATTATTTCAAAGGAAAGCAACAATTCTAAAACAGTAAAATATAAGTGTGGTTTAGAAGCCTTCTATTAATGGCATATTGGGTCTGATTCTGCTTAGAGGGTTTTATTTTGATTGCGTTTTTTGTCCTTTTTTTTTTTTTAAGAAATATTTACATCAGCTATTTAGATAACTGGAGAACTTGCTAGCACCACCTATTGGATGAGAAATTCTCTCTAAATAGTTCCTGTTGATTTTGGTACCAAAAAAAAAATCAGTGTATTCATTTGAAGTTGAAAGACCTCCAAACAGTCAGCTTTCAACAGGGCATTTTGTTTCGTCTGTCTTTCAATAAATACAGTAATTTAATAATTAGTTGCGAGTGCTGAGAAATGTAAGGGTTTCATTGCTGCAGCATGAGGGCTTTCTTATGCTGGGAGTGTACCTAAAGCTGCTGATTGTTTGGAAAATCCTCACTCTGAGCACACTAATACTATAGCTGTCACTCTGTGGGGAGGGGAGGTACTTGGAGCTTGAGGCATCCATTATTTTTGCCGAAAATTGCTTTTTGTTAAACCATTAGTACTTATCTACTCATGAATAAAAGGTATTTGGGGTGAAAAAAAAACAACCAACAAAACAAAACCCTCCTGCCTGAGCTGATTTCTTTGACAAACCCTTACGCTGAGCTGAAGCTTGAGCTCTGCAGTAACTATATTTAAATTAGAGCTATGCTTTTCACTTCTTTTTTTAAATAGATTATTTATCCTTCCATATACATGAACACAAGTGACTCGACAGGCATAAAGAATAGTTATTTATTTCCACTCCTACTCTCTTGTTTCTTCCCTATTAACATCATCTCCTTGGTAACACATCCCATGAATTTTGTCTATGATATGCCAGCTACTGCAGTTTGTTTGGTGTCTTTCTACTTACATGTATTTAAATTTTGTCTGTGAGGTCCCACCCTAAATGGTAGATTTCTTTTTTCTTTTTTTTTTTTTTTTCCCTCTCCTCTTTTTTCCTGAGCCTTTTGGAGTTTTTTTGTCTTCACTGATGCCAGGTGTAACCTGACCCCATGAAATTAATGACCCTTCTGAAATTAATGAAACTGAACTTAATTGAGCCAGAATTTCTCAGTTTTTCTCCTTTAATCCTATTTTAATATCTTCAGATGCATCTTTTTAGTATATTAAATAATACCTCACCCAAATGTGTGTTTATACACAAACTTGACAGAAAAGACTGACATCTTTTCTTCCTCGCAGCACTTTTGTGCAAAAGCCTACAGACTTTTGTTTTAAATATTTGATAATGTGGAACCAGAACCCATCTGAGATCAAAACATTATCACTTTTAATATCAATTATGTTTTTTCCCAAAAAACTAGTTTTTGGAAAACTATAGAAATTTTTTACATCTCTATAATGTGTACCTTCTGTATAGGGGTCCTCACAGCTGCTGAAAAACTGGTGAGTCATTTGGGATGGAATATTAATGTGTGTGAAATTCTACATCGACTTTAATACAGGTTGCTTGAACTTGTTAGTGTCGGTGGCAAAGAGAGAACCCCCTTAACTTCCATGGTCGAATCAAATTAAATTGCATCCTGGAGATCTTTCTCTTTCATCTATTACAGTGTTATTTAATGGCTTCCCAAAGAAATACAGGGCCCTGGAAACTGCATCCAGGTCCTAAAAAACTGTCTGTTTGGAACCAATTCTCTTCCCTGTGAAAAACGTCAGCTTCATTGATTCAGAATTTTGTAGTAATAAGGAACAGTACATGGGCTAGTTAAAAAGTGACTTAGGTCTGCTAAAAATCTCTGTGGCTTCCTTCCTTTTATAGCAATGAACATAGGCAGAGAATTATTCCCAGTTCTGTGAAGCAGGAGCTCTGGATCCCGTAGCAGACATCTTTTTCAGTTGCACCCTGTCCAGCTCTGTAAAGCAGAAATCTTGGAAACGGCTTTGTATACCCCTGCAACACAGCCCAGTTGAGCTCCCAAAATTACTGGTTGCTAGCAGGAGCGTTGCCTGTAATTTATGTTTTATAACGGAAAATTGAGATAGTAATGGAAGTAGTCTTTCTTTTAAAATACGTGAACACGAATAGTCACGTAGTGAAACTCTACCCAGCGCAGGCGTAAGAAACCAAGTGTCAAAAGCCCGCAGCAGTGAGCAGGAGGTGCTGCAGAGGGCAACTTCTGTAATTTAATGCGGAGATAATCCTAGTGAGATAACGCAGTATTGCCTGGGTTAGGGGAAAGAAAGCTTGGCGTGAATAACCTGCTAATGGGACTTGTGTGTCCCGGGTGCTAAAAGCAGCTTAACAACCTGCAGCTGTGGCTCATTCACAAACGCGCGTGTCCCGGTGACAGCGAAGGCATCACAAATACAAATGAATAGTCAAACTTTTTTTTTGGTCAGGAACAGTAGATTGTGTTGAGCTACTCTATTTGTCTCACCTGATTGATCCTTTGGTGATAAAACTGACACTCATCTGTATGGGAAGCATCCAGAAAACTGCAATAGTTTCTTGGCAAATAGATGAAGAAATCACTTTAAACGTTAAGAGGTTGGGAGTACTGATGTCAGTCTCAGGTGCTTGATATGTTAGGAACTCCTCCATGTAGAAGTAAGGATGTGCTTAAAGGTATGCTTTTGGCAAATTCAAGACCTATGCATTTATTTGCTTTGTCATTGTCAACAGTTTCTATGCCAGGTGGTGTTAAGATCCTTTATTCCACTAACGTGTACACCTGTGGACACTTTTCACCAAGTAATCCTGATTTCCCCAGTGACATAGTGTTTAGTGAAATAGCCGCTTGCTTTTGAGTTAGTAGAACTGTTTCCTCCAAGTGTGGATGCTTCAGTATGGAAATATAACATTCAGTTATCTTTATCCTTTGTGACTGGTGTGGTGGTCTGCATGCATGGGAACTAAAGAAAGTGGAAAGAGCAGGAGGCACAAAGAGAAGCCACGTAGCTTAAAGAAGATTAATCAACCATTCTGAGGACAGGTATTTTAGAAAGCGAGAAAGCCACGAAACTGCACCCCTAAGTAGCCATGGAGCCCAGTATGTTTGCTGCAGCAAAGCTGGGAATGGAACTGTCAGGTTCTTTTGGTTTTGGGAGATTTATGAGATGTATAAACCAGGTCCATGCAACTTGGCCACTTTGAACTTTGAGGAAAGAGCCCAAGTATTTAATATTTTGAGTAGGGTGCCCAAAAATATGTGCCAGTGCTTCCCAGGATTGACTGGTGAATGACAGTGATCCCACAACCAGGAAAGGAGTCGGAAGAGACATATTACTTACTGGGAGAAAAAATGTTGATAATATAACATAGCCAAGTGGAAATCTGATTGTATTTCCCAATTTTCTGAACTTGCTTGTTTCCCCTTGGTTGACATGCCTAAATTCTTAATGTCAGTTAAACACAAAGGAGGAGGAAGGCAAGAAGGGAAAATTACCCCCAGTGCTGTCAGCATTGAGAGCTGCGCTATTGACAGGGAGCATTTACGAGCCCTGTTTAGAGGTTGTTTGCTTTATCAGCCACCCCGGCTGTGTTATAAAAGAGATACAGCAATCTTTCACACCAGCGAAACCTGACAAACGTAAAGCCTTTGACGGAAACAGGCACTGTTATTAGGTTACACATTCGTAGCAGGATTTTGTTATTATGATATCAACTACTTCAAGAGCATGAAGACTGCCCAGACGGCAGACTCGGATTCCAGGCTTTGCTGCCTCTCCCCTGCCAGGGCAGGAAGGTGGTGTGCAGAGCAAACCCTGAGGAGCTGGGGTTTGGCTAAGGAGGAGCACTGATGTAATGTGCTACTTCAGTACACCTTCTGGGGATGAGAGAAATCTGACCTCACAGCTCTGTAGGGGCCCTTATCGTGGGTTTTTTCCTCTTTCTTTTTCCCTTTTTATATTTTTTTTTTCCTCCTAAGAATAAATTGCTCTCAAATTTCAGGAGACCCTTTGGGTACAACACACGGTTTTGGCTGTTATGGTTACTTGCAAGGGGAGGTATGAATTTGGCCTTCTGACTTCAAGTGTGCGAATGACTTGCTGAGCTGTGACTTGAGAATTTTGTTTTATGCCAGGCTTAATCTAAACCTGAGCACAACCATCCCAGCTGAGCTGTTGGATATTGTCACTGAGACCGTAAGTTTGACCTGTCATGATTTTGTTAATGTTCAGTAGGAAATGTCCTACGGACTTGGGTGTCATGACTCAGACAAACAGCACTATAAACCTTAAGGATTTAACCTGCAAGCACATCTAAATATAGCCAGCTGTGTGTTATCCATGTGGATTTTGCCTATGTTTTTATATATCTTTGGACAGTGAAAAAGGTAGAAGCCTGAGAGAGCTTACAGGGATACCATAAGATTACAGTTTGCGTGAGTGGCAGGTGAAAGGGCTCATTCAGGTGTCAAGGAGGATTTGAAGAACATTAATGGGAATAAAGAAATTGGGTCAGACAATCTGCAGTCCAGGCAACAAGGACAAGGTATTTTGCTGCCTTCCAGGTTCAGGGCCTATTCTGAAGGTAGTGCTTTTAGAAGCAGGGATTTAATCCGGGCAATATAGTTATTGTTTTTCCCCAGGAGTTCCACCAGCGTGAATGTACAAACCTGTTTCACTGACAGAAATTGCACTCATACTGTGGACGAAACACTTAAAGGGTGGCAATGGAAGCTACATAGGAACCTGTTTACAAGACTTAAGGGACAATTTGGGTCAAGTCCAAAATTGCATTTGAAAAAACTATATATAAGATAAATAATAGTGTAAAGTTAGTATAATCCTAAATATTTACATTTTTCATTTTTGATTTTAAGATCTTTCTGGCCATGTATAGTAAAGCTCCTGTTCTGCATTCCCCTGTTACATGGCTGTGGCCGAACAGAATAAATTGTCCAAGTTGACATCCTTAGTGGACTAAAGTAATTGCTTTTTGTAAATATTTTAAATACAAGCAGAAAGGGTCCTCTGTTTTACAAATTGTCCCCAGATTAACATCAGCACATGTCAAATGAATGCCCAAAACATTCAGGAATTGTCATGAATACTTTAGGTATGTCACAAAGGCAGGCAAAGCAGAGCCATGTTGGGATACTGCATTGTGAGAAATGAAGGCAGGCAATCAGTCCTCCTCAGCTGAATAAGAAAATGTATAAGAACTTGATTCCAAATTTATCACTGGGTGTAACAAAATAAAATATTACACTGTTCACCTCTGAGTGCATTGGCTACAGTTGTATTAGTGACAGCTTTCTTAGTTCAAGTCAGTGCTCTTCCCGTTGGACCTCCTGAGTTACTGCAGATCTGAATGAATTTCCAGCCTTCAGCAATGCCTCCGAGCTGTTCACAGGGATAGGAGCTGTGTGCACACATGTATATGCCAGTTGCACTCTAATTCAGGAAAGAATTTCCCTGTTTCATTTTATGCGAAGTTACAGCTGCATGATGTGTTCACTTCTGGCCATAAAACGCTTAGCAGCACTTGTTCCTCGTGGTGGTTTTGTGTGTCAGGACCTCTCTTCTGAGTGCACACCTTTGCTGGGAAGGTTCCCACGCCTGGATCTCCTTTTTAGCAGGGAACCTTGCAGTTCCCCTCTGCCCAGACTCAGCACAGAGCAGCTGTTGTTTACCACCCTTCTATTCCCAGAAAATTAAAGTATAATGTAAGAGGAAGATGTTTTTAATAAATTAAGGTATTCCAACACTTTGAACTTTCTTAACCTTCTGAAAGCCTCTTTACCAATAGGAAGGGCACGTGTTTCAAGGATTCTCATGAAATGTCTGTGGGCACTGGCCTGGAAATTGCTTTCTGCCAAGATTTAAGTGTTTTGTTTCTTCTTTCTGTTTCTTTTGGTAGCTGGATAGTACATGGGTTAGCTCCTCACACGGTTAACCCATGACCACTGGCTTTGTGGTATCTCAGGTATTTTTGGAGATAATGTTAATGAGATTGTTCAATTCCCATCTACTGATGTGCAGCTCAGTCTGTCTTCAACCTCTTGTACCTAGAGATAGACCCCTTTACTTTAGTTTGGGTGATATATTTTAAGGAACAAGGCTGTGATTTCTGGAAGTATGTCTTATTACTTTATTTTTAAACTTTTGAAGCAAAAGCTGATGTTTACTCTGCTGTAAGTGTTACTACTACCAGAAGAAATTAGAAAATTTTCTTTCTTCTGTTTCAAAAACTGCTGGTTACTCTTCTGCCTAGGCATTACATCACACCAATTTGTAACCAATACAATTACTGTTTTCTAGGGGAGCATAAATCCCTCATATTATGTTTTTTTCACTTTTGGGTACACTGCAGATCAATTCTGTAAGAACAGTACTTATCTGAAAGTATGCAAGATCTTCTGAGAATATCCGTAAATCCTCCTCTTCCCAGCATTGCTAGTGGGGCTAGAAATAGAAACTGAGAAGATGGGGAGTGTGGTCTACTAATGTATTTGTCACTTTGTGAGTAGTCTGCTTTGAGCTCTGGGTGAGGCTGATTCTTAAAGCGGTGTGGAGATAGCAGACTTAAGTAAAAAAAATACTGCAACTCTTTCTTAATTTGCTCAAGAAATACAATAATAAGAGAGTAAGTAGAAGATATATATATCTATATTCTTCCAAGTGCAAAACGCTTCCTTGGGGACCTTATTTAGCTTAATTGTGGTCTATTTTGGTAGGATTTTCTGATTTGTGGTAGTGGGTTTTGTTTGGTTTTTAAAAAAAAGTAAGTGGAAATGATTCCATTGGATTTGGGTGACACTACCTTACAATTCTGCTTAAATCCTTAGAGACTGGTGTCTTCTGGACTGCTAGGAGGAGAAAAATGAAAGCTACAAGAAGTAGCAAGATGCATAAAGTCTTTAATGGGTTAAAGAATAAATCTCCAAGAAATATTGTGAATTTGATCACTTAAGTTTTTTAGACCTATTTTTGGTTGTTTGAACATGTTGTCTCTTACATAAGGTTCATTCAGAATATATAAACTATTCGGTAAATATTCCCAAATGTGAAAACTCATATCCTCACCCATTTTGTTTCTGTCTTTCACATTTGAAAACAGGGCATGGGAGCAGTTCAGAGATATCTCTGTAATTTCTGCATGAAGTTCTAGCACGGATTCACAAGCACACGATGTGTGTTAATAATATTGCAGGGAAGTTAGGACTGGTGCAAGAAAAGACCAATACTATTTGATATATGTGTGTGTGTATTTAAATAAGTTCTGTGTCTTGATAAATACATGTGGTGCTCTTTTTTTTGTCTGCTACACAGCTAAGCTATGGCTGTGACATGTGTTTTGCAACACAGCAACTTGATCACAGTTACTCCATGGTGTATTTAACCAAAGATATGTATCTGATTTGCTTTTAGTAGCTGTGCTGCAGTTCAGACTTGGCTACACAGAGCAAAGCTGACTTTTAGCCAACTGCCCAGAGAGGCAGAGGTTGCATTTGAGCCCAACCTTATGTTCCTGAGTTTCTCTGCCAGTAGAGGAAAAAACAGAATCTGATTAAAACCTGTTGAGGAGCTCTGGTCCCAAATGAAAGGCTGAGCTCTCCGGTACCATAAGACAACCATGTCCTCTTTCCATTGTTACAAGATGTTGAGGCTGTACTTGACTCTATACAAGTGTAGCTCAGATCCCCTATGTGGGCCAAGTTATGGCTTCCAAAAAACCAGCCTGTCAGAGGAGGTGATTGTCCCTCTCTCCTCTGCACTGGTGTGGCCTCCCTTTGAATATTCTGTGAACTTTTTTCCCCTGACCACTGAAAACTACTGGACACTTGAGAAGGGATATTGGGTTTTATTCTTTTTGCTGCTACTTAGCTCCTACTAATTTTAGGTATAACTGCAGTGTGATTATGCATAATAACATTGAAAGCCAAGACTCCAAGAGGACCAGGGGAGTTGATCTGAAGGGGTATGGTGATGGGGCAACAGGTTTCATTCTGTGTTTTCGTGGCATTTTATGTCTGAAACCCGGCAGTGTGTAGTAGAATTAGCCTGGTCTACTTAGGTTATCTTCTGCTATACTTTATTCTCTTTAAAGTGCTACATGGAAATAATATTTTGACATATCTTCCTCCTGTTTATGAAAAAAATTCTCAGCAACTCTTTGCTGATAACTCCAAAGAAGGACAAAATGAATGCCCTGCCACCCATACCTTCAGTTTGACCACTAAATTCCACTGATCTGGACCTCTGTGTAAGAGTTGCTGCTGTCTCCAGTAAGGAAAAGGAGAGGAGATCTCAGATTCTGTACTACTTGTCTCATGTCCTTCTTCTTCCGTGCAAAAATCAGAGCCAGGCTGACATAAGTGTTTCCAAGCACACACAGAATAAATAATAGGGAAGGGGAAGTGTTGGAGAGATTTAAAAGAAAACAACAAAATCTTTCTAGCCTTGCCAAGTTAAATAATTTTAAATACTTTTCCTTTCAAGAGAGTTCAAGACCAGTACTGCAAATAAGCAAATATCTTCTGAATATTAATCCCTGTTCCCATTCCTCTGCACCTATGACAGGGAGGGCTGCTGCTGCTCCCTGTGCCTGGCTGCTCTGCAAGTGGTTGAAACTCATGCATAAATCCTGTTCTTTGACATCTGTGTCTTTCCTGACCTGATTCTGCAGGTATTGCAGAGTGTGGAAGAACCCAAAACTTAATTCCTCTTTCCTAAGTGAAGTAGCTTTACCGAACAGCAGGTGACCCTGGATAGGTCCATAGTATCTCCCAGATGTTACCAGTGGTGCTCAGTGGGACTGTATTGCTCCCAAGCATTCCCATACCCTAACTGTACTTGGGGCTGGATATAACCAACTTGAAGGTGATTTCCAATGTGATCACTATGGGAAACGTGCAGGATTTAATTAGTGTCTCCCCCCTCCCCTTCCCCCCGCCTCTAAGCCCGCAATTAATTGTTGGCGTTAATACTAAGCGAGGTCAATCAACTGTTAGAAGAGCAAACACAACTGAGTGACTTTGTTCCTTTACCTGCAAAGGGGAGGGAAATCACTGATGATCTACTGTTGCAGGTCTTAAAAAGAACCTTATTCTTTCCTTGTTGCCACAATAATTGTGTCTGTTACACGCTGGGGATAGAGTGCTGCAGGAGGGAAGCTGAACTGCCAAGGTGCTTCATTTCTATTATGAAATCAACACATGTTCAGTCTGTGGGCTGATATGATCTGAGATTACTTAATGGGATCACAACCAGCAAAAAGCACTAAAGCTAATTCTACTTTATCAGAGAGGGAGAGAGGCCTCACATTAGAGATGAATGAACTTGGCTATGGACCTGCACAATCCTAACAAACAGTATATTGCACACATGAGCTAGAATAACAGGTTTTTCAATGGAAAGAAGCACAGCACATCTTCCGGGGGAAAAAAATATAAAAAATCTTAAGATGTGGGATAAAACAGCATCTAGTGAAAAATGTTGACCAAAAACAAGGCTTACTGCTAATTAACAAATATCAGCCTGCTTCTGAAAGTCTACATGAGGAAACATAGGCTGCTGTGTGATTCACAATATGCATCAGATGAAGCAAATTCCGAACCCATTTTGCTGGTGCCTGGAGATAGATGGCAACTTTGGCAACAGCAGTTTGAGAGTCACACCCTGGGTAAAGGAGGTGCTCCAGAGAGCAGCCACTTCTTGCTGTGCCTGGAGCTGGCAGCAGCTGTGGTTTGGGATAAGGCTGCGCAGTGATGCTGCCTCCCCACTGTGAGGTGAGCTGTTGGGCGACTCCTCGAGCAGGGAAAGAGGAAGCAACAATTTCTTTTTGGAATTCAAAATGGCATTTCACTTTGTAGGTACAAGCTACCGAACCAAAAAATTTCAGATCAATTTGATGTCAACCTTTGTTCACCTGAATTGCTGTGATTCCTTCAGAGTGTTCCTATTCAGAAGGGGCACATCCCTTTTCTCTTCCCAGCTTCCCGGAAGCTTCTCTTCCGTTTCTTGCAGCTTTCTCTGTTGTGATACCCCTTTTTTTTTGTTTTTGTTTTTTTTTTTAATCATTGCAAGGTATTATGAGACTCATATATTCCACGCAAAACAAAATGCCTTTTATTCCAAGTATAGCTTTCAGTTTCAACTTGACATTAATGACTAAACAAAAAATATTGGCATTTTAGGTTTTCTGGTACTTCATGTTCTACAAAATATGCATGATGTTTTGGCTTTTTGACTGAGTTTTGGCACACTACTTTGATTAAAAAAAAAACCAATGCTGAAATATCGAGTGACGTACGGAACATCCCGTTTCTGACTAGTTCTAAGCTTTATTTACACTATTCCAGCCTTAGTGTACTCGGTCTGTTCTGTAGCACCACAAAACCCCATACTTCATACCAGTCAGGACTTCAGGATGTCAACAATAATTTATATATATTCCCACCAATCCTACCAAAACGGAAGGGAACCTGAATTGCCCAACTAGTAGTAAGCAGACTGTAGCACATCACAAGTGCTGATAGTAATGCTGTGCCAGCATCCTCAGGACAGTATCAGTGGTGTGCCCATGTGAGTGACTTAAACCCCATGATCTCTTTAATCAGAAAAGAACATTTCATAATTGCATCTGTTCAATCAGCTCTATCTACGTCATCTCTCACAGCTCTCAAACCAAACTGCTGTTGCTTTATTTTTCCTTTTGGTTCCCCTCCCCCCGCCCACCTCCCCAATAGTAATTGCGTCACACTTTCTCCTAATCTCTCTGTCACTTTATGTGACTTTGTTACTTCCATGCTGGAGTCATGCATTTTCCTGAATATGTTTTATTGAGTATGTTGTCAAATATTTCAGCTCAGGTCACCAATCTCTGCTTTAATGGCCACCACTTTTTTTTTTTTTTTTTTTGAGGAATAAGAGTTCTGCCCTGGTGGTGTGGTAGTCTTTTTTGTTTTGGTTTGGTTTTTTACTAGTATAGTGTCTACCTCCCTAATTTTAATAGCAAAATACCACTGAGCCACAGCTGCACATGCAGTAAAATGAGAAATACACATTGCATTCTCAGTTTCTATTGCATCTCTTTATATGTTGTCAGTTTAACTGCAGCATGCTTGGAAAATTGGGATCCTCTCCTGTGATCTTCATGCCATTTTATGAGCTTTAATTAAAATGTAACTTTTCTTGAAAATCCAAACTGTCTTTTGATACTAGTTCACAACTCAGTTGAGCTAACCTTAATGTAACAAGAGACCAGTTTAAAACAAACAGATCCCAAGGTAATACCTTTAAAAGGTTTTATTCCTGGTATTCTAGAAAATTAGTCTTAAACAGAATAGTCATCCAAATAAGCCAAGATGGGAAAATTCAACTGTTCCACTGACCCACTTCAGGTTTTATTAAATGATTTATGAAATCTCAATCTTTTAGCTACATTATCTAAACAGAGAACAGAGTTAAGCACGGATGCCTCTCTGATCCAATGTATCCATTTGTACTTCCTTGGTCAACTCCTTTTGTGTAGGATTCAGCAGTCTGTGTCTAAAATGAGATTCATCTGCTCAGAGTTTCAGAGTTGGTTGAATCTTAGCCTAGAACTGTTTCTTATTTGTAACCAATTTAAAAAAATAATAAAAGAAAAATCTCTGACTAGTTCAGATACAGACCTGTAATACAGATGAATCCTCTCCCTACCAAAACGCTGGGAATCTTGTGATGTGTTTCACATAATCCCTTGTGACAAAACGGAATAGTTTCTCCTGGAATAAAACAGTTATGATCACCTATGCCAGCGGGTCTGATTGCTAGTTGAAAACACTTCCATCCAACTTATTAAACTTTACTTGAAGGAGACGGAATAGCCATTTGAGCAGAGTATGTTACCTGAGCACTTCAACACCTCTCTGCCTGCCTGAGTGTGCTGGTGCTGTTGCTGTGTCTGCTGCAGCTTGGAAGGGAGGGCAGATTCCACTAGGGAAAATGGCATCTCAGTGTCAGCCAGCATTCCTAGTGTCTCCAGCACTGGCAGAAGTGGCAGAGCTCTGCAATATTGTGGGAAGGGATATGTTTGGCAATTCATTGTGCTTGACACAGGTGGGAAAAGGCTTGGGAAGGGTGGGTTAGATGCCATGGGGAGAAATTGTGGATGGAGTAGGGGTGACTAGGAGTAAAGGAAGAGTCCTTAGACCTCCCCTTATGTGGCTGGAGGACCCTGAACTGCATTGCAAATGACAGGCAGGTGGTGGTCATTGCCTTCTCCATGTAAGAGAAACATGGTACTTCTGTAGAAAAGGGATGGTTGGACGATTGCAACAAAGTCAAGTGTGAGTTCATATTTCCATTAAGTGAAACACCACAAGTAGTGACAGATTCCTACAGGTTGCTTCTGCCCATTTCTGAGCTGAGTCAGGCTTGGGTTTGGAAAAGCAGGGCTGCTTCCATGCAAATGACCTTTGTCTAGTGACTCAGTTCGCGACTGTATGAATTGCTCCAACAATTGGACCACTTGAGGAAATTATCCTTTTCATCTGCTGCTCCAAGGACAAAAGCTTTCTTCCTCATTTAAGCATTGTTTTCCGTAAGCTGATCATAGACTCATTTAGTAGTTTATACACTGTAGTTTCTTAAAATACACTGGTTTGGCTTTTTTAGTTATTCAGGGCTTTTAGAAATAGTTAAGGGGTATTATTTGGCTACAGGAAGATATGAAGCTATGAAGGTTTTTTTCCTGGGTGATAAAACAACGGAAAAGAAGTTGTGAGTAGTATAGCCAGGAACAGTATTTGAGTGATGTGCCAAGGCTAAAATCCAGCCAACACAGCAAAGATTAACAGAAGAATTCTCAAAAAAATAAAACCTTTTTTTTTTTTTGCACTGCATTTTGTGCAGCTACTTGCATGGATTTTTCTCTTGTTGCAGGATGGAGATTATAGTTCTGACTTAAACATTATTTTACCTCCAATTCTTTTTTTCTCTTTATAAGCCCTCTATTTTATAACAAAGCAGAGAACTTGCTGAAGTACAGACAGCATCATAAAACAAGACCATACAGACCCGGTCTTGAATGAAAATAGTCTCTTGAAAGGAAATGACTCTCAGGTCTTGAATGTTAGTAGCCTAGTTCCACTTTGAATAAAGTCAGTTTGTAGATTTTTTCCACTGAATTCTGTGCAAGAGGAACCAGGTTCCAGGTCAATGACAGTCTGAATATTGAGATAAAAGAGGGAGGGCTTTTTCTTGGTGTGACTTCCTGAGGGTTTTCTTTGCTTATCTCACAGTATCGTGGTGGCTTTGGCAAAACTAAACACTGTCTACTGCCTAGCATACTGTCACACATTTAAAAAATGCATCATAGAATTGTCCTATGTCACCTGATGGTAATGTGACAGCATAAGCCATTAATATGGTTTGGGTTTGGTGGTGTTTTTTTCCAAGGTGCAAGTTAATTTTTCTAAAGGGCTTAAATAGTACACAAGCTAATAGACATTCTAATAGCGTAGCTTGATATTCATTTTTGACTAAAAGGGATGGTTCTTTCTGGAGATTGGGAACAAATCTAAGATTTTAACTTAGGAAATTGATGGCTTTTTTTTAATGGTTAGAAGATGAAGTATTTAAAGTTGAATTAATTTTAATTAGTTAACAATATGAAGTTGTTTCTTTCCTAAGTAGCTTTGTTATCCATGTAATTAGCATATACTGTATCATGTACAGGTAATATCTGTAACATCACTGTCATGCCCATTACAGGCAGTAAAACTACTAATCCTTTCAGTAACTTCTCTTTGCCTCCTGCAAGCGAGCAATGGAGGCTGTGCGTAGGTATAATCAAAAAGTTTGGGAATCAAAAGGTGTTTTGGACTAGTGAGCTGAAAATGCGTTATTTTAGTCTAAAAATAGCATTATTTAAAAGCATATTCGTCCTTGTTCTTTGAAGTCAGTAAATACTGAAACTTGTAACCTTAACCTTTCTAAGAAATAAGATATGAGGAAGATGCTTGCATGCTATTTCAATGCAGCCAGCTGTCTGGGGTGTGGATGGACATGAACACTCCAGAACAGCACAAAGCCACGTTACCAAAGAGTTTGGGCTGGGAAGTAAGGCTGGAACTGCAGCAAGGATTTCAAAAGGCATCACTGAGTGTGGCTGTGCTGCCACATACAGAAAATATTGTCACATCCTACATTGCCAATGCTGACTATGTTCTTTGAAGGGCTTCCATCAAGCAGCTGACCTAATACAACTTCTTTTGGCTCCTAAGACCTGACCACACAGCAGTACCAGGTGGGAAGGCTGTAGGCTGTCAGTGGTATGCTGAGATAATGAAGTCCCTGTATGTCAGCTTTGCAATGAAAATCTTTTGCAGTAGGATGATGCAGGAGATGTGACAGTTGCCGGGGCCTGTGCACGCATCAGAGGGGGCAGCAGATGAGGAGCCCTTGGTCAGTAAACAGTGTGCACATTCCCACTGAGACTTCTGCTTGTAGCCTTCGTAATTCGGTATTGTTATTTTCGCAATTCATACCCACACAATCAAAAGTAGGCTCTTTTAATGCTGTAGAACATAATTATAGGCCTGACAGGCTCTGACAAGTTGGTTGAGACATTTATTCTTGCAGCCAGCAGATGCTTAAATGATTTTGTATTGGAAAATGCTGTCTGTGAAATGTTCCATCTTAGTCTCTGTTACTAAACCTAGATTCATAATGAAGTCTAGCATCAAATATTTATGTAAAATTAGTTTAATCTGTAAATAGTTATAAGAGATAAAAGCAGCTAAGAAAATTAGTCAGGGGGGTTTCAGAAGTTTGTGTTGCGAATTAGTGATGTGTTTCTTTTCTGGTCTCCTGAAGTTGCTACCCAGCTGGCACTTAACAGAGGAAGAAGTCCACAGTATCCATTGCTACATGAATGATGTTCATGTTCTAATGTATTAATAGCACTGTAACCTATCCCTCTTGGGGTCGCTATTATTAAAATCCTCTCACAGGAGCCACTTGGAAAAGCAGGAGGCTTTATATAATAACCATGGATCAGTCATAAATAAAACACTTTCCCACAGAGTTGTTCTAAAATCAGATTGGTTCTCACCAGGGAAAGCCAAAATTGTATAGACTGACTTCTACCTCTGCAGTCCTCTCTACCTCCTGATTTAAGCTGTGTTTAAGGAAGCAAGCCCTCACTTGCCATGAACCAGCTTCAAGCACTTGGAAAGCCACAAGGAAGAGAGGGATGTCTTCAGCTATTTGAGATCTTACTCAGGCGTTTTGACAGTGACTGGGTTTCTTTTAATGAGTTGAGTCACTATTTGGAAGCTTCAGTAGCTGGTGGTTCATCTGCAGCATGGTTGAGTCTGAAAGTGACTGTAGCCTGATCCTATGGAATTGCACATTCCCTGAGTATTTTAAGAATAGCAAATCTCCTTGGGTCCACTTCTAGCTTACACACTCTGAAGGGCACTACGAAGCCTCTGCTTATCCCTACCATGAGGGAGGCATAAATCTCAACCCACTGACTCTGCTTACAACTTTATTTTTTATAAGGTTTCTAAAAGTAATCCCTTTCTAGCCACTAATCTGACCTAGTTACTATAAACTGATTTCACTAGGATGAAAGGGCCTGTCTTTCCTCTGGGTCTACTGCAGTGGGACTCACACATACTGCTTAATGGTTTTTATACTCTCGTCTGTGGCTGTGTAATTTGGAGACTATCCATTGAAGTGTTTGTATAGTCTATGTAACTGTCATACCTGTATATATGTCAAAAATACTTAGAAATGAATGGTCTTGGTCAGTCCCTCTCCAGTTGGGAGAAAGGAGCTGCCTGTTTTAGTCACGGGGTTTTGTTGATTTTGTTGATATAGGTGATATTCTCCTCTCTAGTGTTGTTTCTTCATAAACATGCACACAATTGGGCTGTCTTGATACAGTGGCTACCTGGGTGATGTCTTACGGAACGCAGATGAGACCAGATAAACCTCAGAAAATCTAAGGACAAATGCCTCTGAGAGGAGAGAAAGAAAAGCTGCTTCTTACCGCTGTTACTCAGTCTTGTGTAGGTTGTTCAGCTGTAGGTAGATACTGTGCCTCCACATGCTGTTTTCATAGAAGCACTGAGAAAGCTGAGGGATGGTGCTGTTTACATGTGATGAAAAGGAGACTTGGAGCTGTGGGTTGGCTCACAGACTGCCAGCACGACAGTGTTTGTTATCTTGCTGGCTCTCCCAGCAGCTTCGTACAGACAGCGGGTAATGTGGAGGAAAGATCTGATTCTTGAGGACTCTGGAAGCGAAAGAGCAGCTTCCCAGACCGCTCCTGTTCAAGTGAAGCAAAACTATTGCTGTTGATCATTGCTCAATCTCTCCAGCAAAGGTCATGGAGTAAGTGTGATATTTAATGCTTTGATTCCTTTATTGAGGCCTTGGAAGGATTAAAGCTGTTGTCAGGCTTTCCTCAGATGGTGACTGCAATAGAAAGAAGCCCAAACCTTTCCTCTGCAACAAAAACTGTTTTGATTTTTGGGTCCTCCATGTAGCACTTATTATTCATAGCTTTATTGCTATGTCCGTTGGATATCTTGGAGTTCTTATGCCTCTGTAGGCACCTGTGAATTAGCTCAAAGAATACATTTTTGGGAGGGGCACCTGCCTTTAGCATCTATGAAATTCACTGGCCAGAACAGGACTAGACAACTCAAGAAGGAATTGTAGAATTATGGTCACGTTTGCTTATAAAATGCATGGTTTGGATTCCCACCATTACTTGCAAAATGCAGGTGCTCTTCATCTTCGTGAACAGTACACCGACCTCCCAAGAGAATGTTTGCTTACCATGCAGCTCCTTATTTCATTTCAGAAACTAAAAGATAATGATGTGGTCATTTCAGAATGTGTGCTATATGAAAATTATTCTAGAGTCTGACTGCAGTTATCCCAAAGTCTTGCTCAGGGCTATTGCTATGCTTCCATTTCTGATGGGAGCTGCAGCTAGACTTCTTAATGTGATGAGATATTAGGAATATGAAAAGGCTCCAGCAGGTATTTCAAGTATTGGAAGGTCTGATTCTATAGGTCTATGATTACATATTTACACTGCTTCATTACTCTAAATTGAAGGTGTGGTAAGCAAAGCAACAGCCACTTTCCACAGAGGTCAGGATAAGGCTTGCCTGCCTTAGCTGAGGAAGTGGCTGCATTGTTCAGGACAACAAGCTGGAAAAATACTGTTTGTTCCACTTTCTAGGGAAATAAAAAATAAATGGAAGGAATTGAGGAGAGAGAAAAAGAGGGCAGGGAGCAAGGATGGGAAAAGGAAGAGAAGAATATATACATCTTGCCAAAGCTCATGTTAAGATTCCGTAATAGAATACAGCAGGTGAGGAAATGTAGAAACTTTCAATTATAACAACAAGCTCCTTGCAAAACACAAACTATGTACGAATTTGTGTCTTCCACTAGTTTACCAGTTATCCAAAACAAGACATGAAGTTAATGTCAAACTACCTTAACATGGTTAATGTCAGTATTTCCTAGCAGAAGAATGTGAAATCAAACACAAAAATCGTTTCAAAATTACTCAAAGGCAAATGCGGGAGAGCTAAATGCAGAAAACAATTTAAAAGGTTTGCAGTGGTAGTCCTGGGAAGTCACACAATCATTATTTTGGCAACTCTGTATGCGTGTGCCTACTGTAGATATAAGAACACGACCAACCCAGAGCTGTGTGATTTACCATTTAATTTGCCTTGCAGCTAGAGAAATGTATTGGAGATTGTCGTGGTTTAAGCCCAGCCAGCAGCTAAGTACCACGCAGCCGCTTGCTCACTTCACCCCTCCCCAGCCGGTGGGATGGGGAAGAAAATCTGAAAAAAGGTAAAAGCCGTGGGCTGAGATAAGAACAGTTTAATAACTGAAATAAAGTAAAATATTATTACAATAATAATAGAGAAAGACAAGTGATGCACAATGCAATTGCTCACCACCCACTGGCCGATGCCCAGCCTGTTCCCCAGCAGTGATTGGTGGCTCCTGGCCAACTCCTCCCAGTTTATATATGGAGCATGATGTTCTGTGGTATGGAATATCCCTTTGGACAGTTTAAGTCAGCTGCCCTAGCCGTGCTCACTCCCAGCCTCTTGTGCCTCTCCTCACTGAGAGAGCAGAGGATGCTGAAAAGTCCTCGATTTAGGGTGAGCACTACTCAGCAACAACTGAAACATCAGTGTGTTGCCAACCTTATTCTCATCCTAAATCCAAGACACAGCTACTAAGAAGAAAATTTACCTCTCTCCTGGCTGAAACCAGGATAGGGATTAATGCACCTAGAAAGCTGTTTGGATTTTGCTCCCTGTTCAGGATTAGGTCATCCTAGGCTGTGCTTGCTCAGTGCTCCGGGAGGACATAGCTGCATTGTGGTGTAGGTTGGGAACTGCTCTGCTTCCCAGAGTAAGAAGCTCACAGCAGGAGTAAATTATATCCCTGATGGCTGGGGCCCCAAATGGATGTTCTGGCATCCAGGAATCGTTAGGCAAAGGCAAGATGCACCTTTGACAAAGAAAAGACAAGGAAGATGATATTAGGAAATCAGCACAGAGATATATAGCCCGTTATGCTATTTTAGAGAGAGTAGATGCAATCTTTGGATGCACAAGCAGCAGAACAGGCTGCAGAGGAAAGGCAGAACCCTTCAATCTTACTGAGCATTCGTAAGACCTCAGATGAACCACTGGGGCTAGTCCTGGGTAGTGCGTATTAAAAGAGGTGTGTACAGGCTGTAGAGAGTGCAGAAGAACGATCAAAGCAGCTTAGCAATGTTTAGTCTAGAGGCAGGAAGACCAGAGTAGATATTGGGAAAGAAATTTTAACAATAAGGATGGTTAAGCTTTGAAATACATTGCCAAGGAAGGCTGTGGAGTCTCATTCTTTGGAGCTTTTCCAAAAGACTAAGCAAACATCTGTTAAAAATGGTGTAAGTATATTTGATTCTCCCTTGGAACATGGAGAAGGAGTAATTATGCTTAAAGGAATGAAGTAAACCAATGATTTTCAAACTCCGGGTCATGCTACTCTTGAAATCAAAGAGTCTTAAAGTGTTAGCAGTGGCTATATCTAATAGCATTTGACCTTGAAGTTTATGGCCCCCATTCATATAATTGTTGCAGGAAGATATATAACCCAAAAGGGAGTTGGCTTTTCAGAAGATGAAAATAATTGTAATAAATGCCTTCTGAGGGTTCCTCCTGGCCTTCTGACTCTGACCCCGCAGTACTGCTCCTGGAGCAATGCAAAGCAAAGCGGGCAGAGCAGATCTGAAATTCAGATTTCAATTTAGGTTAATCTCTTCTAGCACTTATTTTAATGGATCAAAATATAATGGCTGTTGCTGTCAAAATTTAAGTTAGATGGCCATTGGTGTTTAAAGCTGTAGTAATTTTTTTTACAGCTGCTCAAAATGTTTCTGCAGACAGACATACAAAAATACTCTATTTTTTCTCTCGTAATTTAGAAAATGGCCATAAATACTAGCTCTGTCCTGTGGATAAAGAATAATTATGAAGTGTTCTACCCTACAGACATTTTGTTAAAGAGGCATTTCTGTAAAACAGAGCATGGCAAAACACAGGAAGTTTTGAAAATTTACCAATCTCCCTTTTATTAATAGAGGAAGGCTGCTAATTCTGAAACTCAGACACAAATGAAAACATCCGTGGAAATTCATAAGTGAACCATGAGCTGATTAGTTTATTTAGAGGGACAATGCCTGAGTGAGAATCACTGCTCATACCTTAGGAAATGACTATGTATATATATAATTTACACTTGGGTTTTACAGTAATGGATCATCTCTATTACTGGCTTTTAATATATGCACAACAGAAGAAATATGCCTTTCTGAGGAAAAAAAAAACAAACAGAAAAAATCCCCACCAAATCAGCCAAAAACCCCAAAACAACAACAAGCCACAAACAAAAAAATCCAGCAAAAAAACCCCAACAAACAACAAAGCAACAACAAACAAAAAAAAGCCCCAAACCAAACCCATAGAAATAAAAAGGAAAACTAAGAAATTATACAGTATAACAAAAGCATAGAATAATTTAAATTGGAGGATTCCTCTGTAGGTCATCCTGTCCAACTGTGTGTTCAAAGCAGTGTAAACTTCAACATCAGATCAACTTGCTCAGAGGCCTCTTTCATTTGGGATTTAATTATATCCAAGGATGGAGATTCCACAGCCTCTCTAAGTGCCCTGTCTTGCTGTAACTTGTGTTTGTTGCCTCTTGTCCTTTTGCTGTGTAGTTCTGAGCAGAGTCTGTCTGGTCCACTATCCCTCCTCCTATAAGGTAGCTGCAGTTGAAGGCAGTAACTAGATCTCCTTCACATCATCCCCCCCCAGTTCAACTTTCTCCAGGCTGATCAAACAGTTCTCTCTGCTTCACCTCATAGACCTTCTGCTCCAGCCCCTTATCTTGGTATGTCAGTATCTTGATTATATCTTGGCTGGGGAGCTGATGCAGCCTCACGTGTGCTGAATAGGGGGAAATGACCACTTTCTTCTAGTACTGAGCATCATTCCTCTGGATCACTTTGGTGTCAGTGAGGTGATTAATACTGCTAGTTAGGCATCTGCTGTGCTTTGCTGTGTGTCCAGCTGACATGGCTTCTAATTCTGTAAAGTTTCCAAGATAACTGAGCGGCAGTCATGGTTCTTCATAAAGAGTTGCACAAAAGTAGCACAAAACATCATATCTAGTTGTCTTGTTTTACCACAGCAAAAAAAATCGATGTTGAGATCAGAGTACAGGTAGATTCTCATGTACAACTCGTGTTTTACATGAGGGGCATTGGTGCACCTTCTGGTGTAGTCAGAGATTTGGAGTTTGAGAGGATGTACTGATCAAAAATGACACACCCCTCCGCCCCCAACAGTCTAAGTTGTTTTCTCAGTTTGAGTTCGTATTCCTGGATATAAGTCTCACTATCCCTCTTTTGGCTATTAAGATCAAAAAACTGTATCTAGTTTTATGCACAAATAACAGATTTCTGGTATTTTCAACACTTGAGGTGTGTGGCTCCACCACTGTTATTTAGGCCTGTATATTATGTTTTCAAATGAGATTTAAAATCACATTTTCCCTTGCCCACCCCTCACTGCTTTCTTTTCTCTATTTAAGAAGTCTCTTTATTTGAACTTTTTTTTGTTCTTCTCCTAATCTTCTCCTGTCTTTCCACACAGAAGGATTGCTGTGGTCTCTCATCTTAGATGCATTGGTTGAACATTGCTGTTGTCGCTATAGTGAATCATGGTTTTCTTTATATGTATATATAGATGTATATATGTATAAATATATACATATAAAATACATACGTGTTATATGCACAAAATATCACTGAGAAACCATGAGAGTTTTCGTATAGAGCTACGGATAAAATTTTTTTCTCTAGAGGAAAAAACCCTCTCTCAAAAAAGCTGATGTGGATAAAATGGATTAATATTTTGGATTTTTTTCCCTTTCTCTGCAGACATATCCTAAGGTATTTTTGCTTAGCATCTGACCAAAATATTTAAATAAACTCAGACCCTAGCAATTCCTATTTTGGACGACTCCTGGGCAGAGGAAGAAAAACATTTAGTTCTAGTTGAATTAAAATTTGAGAACAAGCTCTCTGTTTTATTGCAGGACGCTTTTTTGTTGGGTTTTTTCTTAATGTATGTGGAGTTTTATTAAGTTTTTGTCTTTGTTCTATCACATCCATAACTGGGAAATAGAACAAGCAAAGCATTACTGTGCAGTCTGGCTGGGCTTGTTCTCTTTGGGCGTTGGTATGTGTTCATTTACACAGGGAAATCCAATAATTAATTGCAGCTGGGGCTTTGCCCAAGATAATTATGGGTCAAAGTTTCTGATAGATGTGCTGACAAGGAGTTGGAGCAGGTGTAGAAGCTACACAGGGCTTGTCCCCAGTGGAGGTACTTGCTGAAGTGTGACACGTTGCTGCTGATTGGATTGGTGCTGTCTTAAGTCCAAGATTCATGTTTGTGGTTTTTTTTTTTTCTCTGAAGCAGAAAAGACCTAATGAAGTGAAATGGAAAAAAAAAAAAAGACTATCACTTAAATACTATAAAACTGTGGTCCCAATGAAGACAGCAGGAGATGTTTGAAGTGTCTTGGGACACAGCAAAGTCTTAACCACTGAATGTGGGAGTTCTGGTGTGTGCTAGGAGGTGATTGCATTTTATATAAAGCCTACTTACAGCTAAGCAAAGAGGAACCTCTCTAGCTGCATTTGATTCTTTTTAAGAAGATATTAATAATTTCATAGATACATATTTGAATCTTTATTGCGAAGAGTGTGCTTGGCATAATTATGTCTGGTTTGATTCTATTGCAAAGAGGTTCTCTGGAAAATCTGCTCAATGGTCTGATTCTGTCATTACTTGGATTTGTTCTCTAATATAGTGATAAATACAGTGAAGACTTCATTCTGAAGCGACTTTTTTTTAAAGTTGCCTGAAAGATTAAAATATACTTGAAAAACCTGTGCTGAAGTATGCTTAGTACTACTGCTCTGCATGAGTGTTTCACACTGAATGTATGCTTTTGAGAGGATAAAGGATGCAATAATGCAAACTGCATTGGTATAAATCACAAAGAAATTATCATTACTGGCCTAATAAGTCTGTCACTTGCTAAGATTGCCAGGAAGAAGGTAATTTGACAACAATGGTGACTGTTACATCAATAATGGTGTGGTAGGAACTGAAATGAGACCAAGAATTCAGCTTGTTTATTGTAACACCTCTTTAGACAAATCCTTTGTAACAGGTTAGATCTCTTTGATACATGAGCCAGACGTAGATGATGATAGGAAGTAGCTCAAGTTTCTTCTTCCAAAACTGGTCTAAGTCATGTCGGCAGAGTGATGTCTCCATGTTTTCCATGATCGTTGCTGCTTCCAGCTTTCAGTTTTTCTGTGAATGACCAAACAAGGATTTTCTGTGGATCTCTGCACCCGTTTCTTTCATCTCATCCTATCGCTTCTTTTGACCAACGTCAAATGGATAAATTTGACATGACCTAGTAATTTCTACAAGTGCCTGCTCTTGTTTTCTTGGTTGTAATTTCTGAGTCTTCTCAGAAGACAAAAACTGGAGGGAAAGGAGGGGAAGAAGGGAAAAAAAGAAGGAAATACTTCAAGGTCGTTTGGATACCGTGCCCCTTGGAAGTTTCAAAACCTGAGAGTGTGCTCTCAAGTGTTAACAATGACTGTGCCAGAATAAGCAAGCTTTAATTCCTGCATTTAATTCCTTGAGTGTCTGAAAAAAATAGTGGGTTAATTCAGAAGGGTTATAATCTCAACCTAAATTCCATCTAAAGATGATGGAAAGCTGATGTTCTAATCAACTCTGGATGCTCTTTATAAATGTGACGTTCTTGCCTAGGGTAGATCGACGCTTTAAGAACGAGCACCTTGTTTTTGTTACTAGTGACATAGGTGCAATAGCTTCTGCCATTGCCAGAGGTTCCATGTCCACATAGCTGTCTACTTACATGTCTCGAGAGCCAGTTCAATGATGCATTGAATAGAAACAATTTCAATGTGTTAGTCAATCTTTGACAATTTTTGACAGCCACGTGGAGTTTTCGGCATTCTTTTACAAAGCACTGTTGCCTAGACTTGACAGGAGTTAAGAAGTCAAAGACTGGACTACTTGAGTTGTAGAACTGATTTCTGGCATTGAATTGCCTTAATCCCTGCCAATCTCATTTAATTTTTCAGAATTCTATGAATTTTTTTCTTCCTTTTATTCAATATTTCTTTTCCAGATTGCTGGCTCTGTGATTGTGTTGTTTTTCTTTCTCTCTAGCCCAGCCTCTTTTAAAAATGTTACTCCAGGGACCAAAATAAATGGGTTGCCAGATAAAGCATTATTACGAATTACAGCCAAAAAGCATTCCTTGAAAAAATGCGGAATAACCGTTTTAAAAAGAAGGTTGCCCATTTGAGGCAGTTGGGAACACAACTGCAAGTACTTAGGGGAAGAAAAAGTTTAAGAATATTTCAAGAATGTTTTTGTTTGGCCTTTTTTTTGTTGTGTTTGAGTTGTTGCTGTGTTTTGTTTGTCGTTGTTGCTGTGTTTGAGGTTGCATCTTAAAATACAGAACCTTATTAAAGCACCACTGTCTGAATTCTGACAATTTATAAAATCTCTTTCAAGGCTAAAATTCTGTTTTCTAAGACTGGCTGTTTGACAGGATCTTTTGGAAGTTCTTATACTCAGTGGTTGGGGAGGTTAGAGAATTACTAACTTCAAAGAAAAATGAGGTTGAACACTCAGGTGTACTAATAGGCATTGATAATTGTAGTTTCTGAGTAACCCACGTGGGCCATTTTACAAGACAGGAGTACGGAGCCAGTGTCAACGATATTGAAGTTGCTGTGCAAGGAGATGTGCTGATGCAGGAGATCAAAAGTTTTTAAACCTTAGGAGTTCCTGCTGATCACATTCCCCAGTTCTGTTTGATCAGAATCCTTTCATCACATCAGTTCAGAAGGCATTTGCAGTTTCAGTCCTCTAAAATTCTGCCATACAGGTAGACCACTTATTTAGTTGATTTAAATGAATGTAATTGAAATACTAATAAAAATTCATCACGCTGATGGACAAGTTAACTGTTAGTCTCGGCATCAATGCCAGATTCAGAATAAAAGGCAATATGAATAGTCTCTGTGCCTTTCTTGATGAGTTTTCCTGGAAGTTTTGTAGGACTGCATTCCAGATTACTGCATTTAGTTCATTTTTGTACTTTATATCATGACAATTACAGCACTTAAAAAAATTAGGAGTGAGACAGCAAAATTTTATAGACAGACAGATCATGTATTTTTCAGTGTACCTTTACGAAACATGTCCTAGTTAATTCAAGAACGGGTGACTTGCTAGCACAAAACAAAATCGAGGGAAAACAAAAGTGAGCAAAGCTGCTTCCAATATGTTTGAGCACTGGAATGTGAGTTCTAGGAGCTGTAAAAAGCACTGAGGTTTAGGTATCGTGGTAAGCTGTGACTCCATCATTGCGATGTTTGGGAATTCCCTCTTACACGTTATCCGGTTACTTCCAGGTATGCAAGTCAGTAAGATACTTTTTCTTGATCTCTTCTGCTGATGTTTGGAAACAACTGTAGAGGTAGTTCCAGGCCTGGTTTTCCAACAAAATTAACGCCATACAAGTGAAGAAGCGTAATGCAAACACTTCAGTTTGTGTTTCACTGATTGCACGTATTCAGAGGAAATGTGTTTATTTCTGCCTGTGTTCAGTTCCAGGGTTTACAGCTCCTATTTTTAGCAGCCATGCACTATTGTTAATCTGAGATTTTTGACTATCCTGTGAGTCAGAAGGTCTGACTGCCCAGAGATACGTGAGTCAGACAGGCAGGAATAGCCTGTTCTTCTTCAAGACACCAGGAGACGTGGATTTAAAAAGGAGGTTTCATACTTAGTGAACAATACAAATGGAAACTTAATATATAAATAGAAATCCTTTTACCCTTCACATTGGATCCTTTTCCCAGGATCTCTTGTCCCAAAATTAGTTACTTGTCCCAAAATTAGTTCTTGTCCCAAAATGCAGTTACTTACTACACGATCTATTTGTACATGGAAAGAGATAGCTTGTCACCCTTTATATTCTTTTCATATCCCCTGTTTATTGGTTAGTGAATGTATTTCTAGGACAGGCAATCTTCTCGTTAGCTATTCCCACAGTAAAAGGCAGAATATGTAAGAAGCTTAGAGTAGGAGTATGGGTCAGGGAGTAGAATTTCATAATCACTTAAATTTGTCTTCTGAAATTGTCCCTCTGTGAAGGGCAAATTTCATTGAAATAGCAGAGGCATTAATGTGGTCCTGAGGTTTCATTCTGCAATGTATTTTGGTTTTTATTTTTGAGTGCTGATACCTTTCTGACTCTGTTCATGATAGTGGAAAACTGTTGGTAGCCATAGGGCTACGCATAACATGTAATCGAGGTTTGTAACAGTAGATTGTAAAAGGATGAACACATCGCTGTTCAGCCCTAATCTCTGCAGAATTTCCTCAAGGAAGGCACAAATGTCCATCTAGCTATAAAATTTCATAGATTCTGAGCTGGGGATTAAGTAAATGCAAGATACAAATCCAAACTGGAATGCGTCGTAATGGAATCACAGCGCTTTGGCAGCTCAGGAGTTCAGGAATGAAACAGGGATATTTTTACTCAAAGGTCATGGGTGTAAAAGCTGAATTACGGAAGACTAAAATGCCTGGTGGTTTTCAGAGGGACAGACAGTGGTGATCTGGGGTCTAACTAGAATAGATGGGTGCACAAACAGCACCAGCTGGCTGCCTTTTGGTCAATTTTAGCAGAAGGCCATAAAATAAAGATTAAAGTCACCCAGTCCTTAGGTGAAGAAAACCCATGAATCTCTAGGAATCCAAAAATTCTTTTTCAGAATGAGCTACTATGTGATGCAAATAAAATGCTTTTTCTAAAGTGTATATTTAGGGAGAAGTTCTAAAGACTTCCATGGGCATGTAGGTTGAGTGAGGTCTTAATATGCTGAGAGTGCCCTTCAGATTTGCTCAAGGCAAAGGAGTCACATGAAGTGATTTGGACAGGTAACTGATGGAGCTTTTCAGAGGCAGAAGCCTGTAAGTGAAGCAGAACTGAATTAAATATACAGTTAAATAATTCCAGTTATTTTTTTTAAAAGAAAAGCAATTGGTCTTTTATTTAGCCTTTAGTTTGATGTCTGTAATGTTTGCATTATCTGTTAAGACTTGAAATGGTGCATGGTTTCTTTTGAGCCAAATGTCTTCCATGTGACCAGGAGACTGCAGTAGAACAGAATAGCTCAGTTAGAAGGGACCTACAATAATCATCTAATCCGACTGTGTGACCACTTCAGGGCTGACCATGATGTAAAGCCTATTACGAGCAAGAAAACCTGTCTGAACCACCTGCATTCCTGGAGCTGTTTGTTCTTCATGTGTCTTTATAAGCCACTTCTCTTTCTGCCACGTGGTCGCTTGAGTGTTATTTCTAACAGTATCGTTAGCTCTGCACTTGGCAATGCAGAAACATTCAAACTGAAAGGCTGCCTGAATAAGGACACTGTCTTGTAAACAGTAATGAGTACATAATTATTTTTTTTCATTGTTGGAGGCATCAAGATATATGACAAAATTCATCCAAGTTTAGCATTTTCCCACACAACAATAGGGAACGCTCATCCAGATGTCATGGGATGTGGCTCATCCGAATTTCAATTGTCTCTTCTCCCTCAACAAAAGTTCTAGAAAGCATTGCCTTTGTCAAGGAGACTAATCAGAGCCAGCATTTTCACAAGGATTGTTGCTGAATGTTGATTCAAACAGGAGAATCTGTACAGTGGTTACTGGTAGATGTCTGTCTTCTTCCCTTGATAATGCAAGAAAGTCCTATTTCTTCCTTGTCATACATGCATGTTTTGGCACATACTTGTTTCATGAAAACTGCCTTTAAAGATGGTAGTTGTTTGGGTCTTTGAGCCAATGTATGCCAATTTTTGATGACTGATCAACATGTGACACGCAGAGATTAATGGAAGGAAATTAACTTTGCGTAATTGCTCATTTCTTCAAGTGATTGGTCAACTAACCCATCATCTCATCAGCAGTGTGCCATCTGATTCCACATGCCAGTGAAATGAAATTGATAAATGTTAAATGTTCCCTATGGCTTTCACGCTAAGGTCAGTCCTTGTTTTGCCTGACTTTTAATTATCTGGACAACTTCAAAATTGTTGCATTCATGTGACTTCCCAGCTGAGGTTCTCCTTGTGATCTGTCGTCGAGTCTTAAGCTAAAGCTTACTTAAATCACAACAATGCCCATGTCCAAAGCCAGGCTTAAGCAAAAATAATCACTAGGAAAATCTTACATCACAGGAGAAGCAGAAGAAGTATTATTTGAAAGCTCTTTTGTGGAATCTAGATTTAATTCCCAATAGCTCATTTTTACCCCTAAGCTCTACCCCTTCATAAATTCATTAAATAAAACTGATAACTCTCTTAATAGAGAAATTTTATTTATGAAAACATTAAAACCCCCCAATTTTGGATACAAAGCTAAATTTAATTTCAAATGTGATAATTACAGATGAAAGCAGAAATAATAGATTAATCTACTGTTGAATATATGGTTATAATATTAAACCAAGTGATCTGGGAACAGAAAAAGTTAGTTGATATTAGATGTCAGTATCATTTCGAATAGAATTATCATGCAGATCAGCCAAAAAAAAAAACAACCAGAAATCCACAGATTTGAAGTATACAATATTTACACTTTCCTTAATGGTTTAGTAATCTGTGTGTGGCACAACTCACATTCAATTTGCTAAGTAAATTGTCTGCAATAATTCTGTGCAGCACTGTAGAGCTGCAAAAGCAGTCAGGCTGGTATCACTGTGTTTTTCAATAAATGGCTGATTCCAAGCTTTGATGCTTTATATTTAGGGCTAAAAATTACTTTGTTAACAGTTAATAAATAAATGTTTTGCACTTTTTCAAAAGCGTGGGATGCTTCTGTCAGCAGTGAAGTAGCAACAGTGGATTCAGGACTGTGGGACTTTGGAAGAACTGTATGAAAGCTGGAGACTGGAGGTGCAAGGGTGCTGGTTTATATCCCTGGACTAATCTTAATAAGCATGATATGGCAGAGCAAAAAACGTTAGAGGGGCACCATCTAGAAGGCCAGAATATATCTGGCATGTTGTGATTAGATTGTTCAGAGACAAAAGTTTATGGAAACGAGGCATCACTAGCCTGCACTGCACATGGGTTAAGGCAACAAGACGATGCCTTTGTTTTCATAGGGAGAATAAAATTCCCCAGGATGCACCCACACACATCCAAACATATCCACACAGGGAAAAACGACCAAACAAACAGAAACTAGTGATGAAGGACATACAGGAGAGGTGAAAAAGAGAATGAACATGTTCAGGCTATGCCTGGAAAAAGAAAAAATAAAGGCACAGACTCCAACTCAAGAAATGAGGGGACGACCCCTGGTTAGGGCTCACTCCTCTTCCCCTGAGACCCCATTAGTTGGATCCCTTGGAGTGTCGGGTCTCGTGCACATGTACCGCCTGCTGTTTCTGTAGGAGGCAGCCTCAATTCATTCCAACACCCACAAGTTCCCTGGCCAAAACTATTCTACATCCAAAAGGAGCAATTTGAACAGTGATAATAACAGGAACCAACATATCTGCTAAAGAAAAGATGACCTAATAGAATATTTTCAAATATTAGACAAGCAGAGGATTCCTTGCTATTAAATATTATCGCTTCCATCACTTCTCTCTGTCCATCAAGCATTACTTTGTGACAATCTGTAGCTCAGAGATAATTGTTAAGTTTTATTCAAATTACATTACTAACCCTGTAACTCATACTGTGCATAATCTTAGCTATCTAAAATGATTCTGTGGGAGTGATGGTTTTCAATTTAAGCCGACATTTTTAGCTTTCCCCCCCCTCCATTGTGTAACAATTAGCAGTAAGTCCTAACACACATATCAATCAATTGTGATAATAAAAATTATTGGTAAAGAATTTTATACTTCTTGAATATGCTGTGCTACTCTTCTTTAGAGATTAAGTAGTCTGATTTAGCAAAAGCATCTTCTGGAAGTTTCATTTTCACTTGACTGATGTCAATTTAGTCTTTAACTACAAAAGTGTCTCCTTTCCGTAGTTTTGTCATGATGTGTAATTTCTTCTCCCTTCTAAAAGAGATGAAAGTTTTTCAGAATTTACAATTTTGACCATTAATACTGTTGTCTTTACTGGAGCTGCAGACTGTTACATGAGAAAATAAACTGCTGCTAAATTTTTCTTACTGTCTGCTTGACAAAGTTATAGTCTCCAGCTGGAGTTACTCCAGATTTTCACTAATATAGATAGAATTAGAGTGAATTGCAAGTGTTGCAAGATGGAAAAGAGATCTTCAAACTTTAAACCTGGAATATAATTTTTTTATTTTCATCTACAGAGGTGAAGATTAGAAACACCCCTAATAAAACCAGCAGACTCAGCACTAGTGAAAAGTCAATGCAAATGAGATTAGGATCAGGTGGAATGGAAAAGATCTTTTCCTGTCAGAGTCAAAATCTGGTTCAGGCTTAATTTATGAGTGGGCGAAGAGCCAAGAATGTCTTCCTTGTGTATATTTGGGCATTGATTGTGGGTTAAGGAAAGTAGAGGCTTTGTCAACTGACAGCAGCACCTTGACCATGGATGGCAGTTGTCAATCTGTTTTATGAATTTGCCCAAACAGGACAATTCATATTGTGAAGGACAATGTGTATCAATCAGTACAATTATTATTCAGTTGGTAATCTGGACAGAATGAAACGGAAGCCGCAGGCAATAAGGAGAGAGATGAAAAAAAGCACATTCTATATCCATATTCAACCCTCACAGAGAGGGAGTAAAGGGAACCAATAAGAAGTAGTATGTCTGATAAAAGAAGCAGCTTTCAGCTCTCAAAACTGGATTGACTCTTGTTACTGAGGTTAGCTCTACTGCTGTTGGGAAAATCAGAGTTGGGATTATCCTCTGTTTTCTTCTATTTCCATTGTACAAAGGTAAATTACCACACTTTAAAGTAAAATTTTATTGTAAACCTTCATAAATCTCAGCATGAAACAGTGTCCAGAGCATGAAAGTAATTTCATAACAAACCCTCTTCAGGTAATTTGATAAGGTGCTCTGATTCCAGAAGAATAAAAGCCCTCTGCATTGATTCTTAGCCGAACTTGAACAAAAATTTCAACAAAAGAGGAAGCCTGGGAAAGAACTCATATGGGATCTACTTATCTACAGTTCTTTTTTTTTTGTTTTAGAATCCACTTAAGTGATCTGACTTTCACATGTTGTTCATAAATCCTGATAGCCACATGCTCTACATTTATAGAAGGATTGGTACCATATGCAGAAGATATAAAAGTGTATGCTAAATGCATAGTCTCATACGATACTTCGTAACAAAAAATGTGAAGCTTTTCCAGGTAGGGGAGGAGAAGCACTACCCAAAATTCTCAAAATATCAGAGCTTATACTCCCATTAGCAACTGAATGCCACTTTGATTGTAGTCCTTTATTTGGATGTTTTCAGACAAAGTCATTTTGAAGCAAAAATTAGTAAGAATTCAAAGATTCCATGTAGTTTCTTTTTTTCCTTACTAATGAGAATAATTTTGTCAAATGTCTGATTCTGATTCATATTTTTTGGCTTCATTTCCGTATCTGAAATTTGTGAGGTATTTATTGTAGACCTTTGAAATTAATTTGGTGTCCCAAAAGTTTCTGATTGTAGTGAGGATAGGCATAATTAAAAGAGCTCCTGAAGAGGCAAATGATATTTTTTTTCAACAGATAAGCTACATACAGATCTCTTGAAGTCAACACTGTTAGTTGTCTAAAAATTTGATTTAAAGATGTAAATTTAAAATTGTATTACAACTGGGAAAGCCTAGTTGCCAGTTATATAATTAATCCACTAGATCATGCTGCCACTTAGCTCTGCTATTAAGAAATGCGTGTCTATGTAGCCTCTCTGAAATGGGGCCTCCTGATGAGATAATGTATTAGGGAACAATGATGGGTTGTTATGTAATGAAACCAAACTCCCTATAATCTAGGGCTCTGCTGGTTAAACAGGGAAAAAAAAAAAAGGCTGTTCAGCCTGTTCTTCTGAGAGGTATTATTCTGTGCTTAGTCCCTCCTTTAAAAACCACTGTGTAAAAGAGCGTTCCAGGATTCCTTTTCCAAGGTCAAAAGCCTTGTTGGGGAAAAACTAGAGGTAAGGAAGATAAAAGATTGACTTGCAGAGAAAGCAGAGACCAGAGTTTGAAAACAAGCAGGTGTCTGAAGATGCAGATACATGTGCCCAGTGAGATGCTCAGAGGTGTGGAAGCAGGTTAGGGCCCGGGAGGTGGGAGCCTGACTTGGTTAGTTGTGTCTGAAAAATCTCACTTGACTGTCTCAGCCCTTTCAGTATTCTCAATAGCTTTGAAAATTTGGCTAAGGGAACTGAAAATCTGTTTTCTCTGTTCTAGAAACCTGGCAAGTCCCAGGTGCCCTGGGTGTTGGGGTAGTTCCAGTGATTTCCAATGGGCAGATTTAGTTCCCTGTCCTCTCGGTTTATAGGCAGTGTGTTCCAGACAGCGTGGGCTGTTACAATAGCCAAGAATCCCTCTTTCTCTTGCATGGTTTTATAGTATCTGCTCAATGTGGTAAACTTCTTTGTGAGGTATTTATGCTGCCGTACGAACCAATCTGCAAGATTGCAAGAACAAAATAAGCTGTGTTGTTTGCTCGGGAATGCTCAGCAAGTGTGATACATATCTGCGTTTGCTTTCACTTGGTCTGCACCTCAGCAGTTCACAGGGAGTCTAAAACCTGGACCTTCCCAAGCTGTTCTCGCCTTGGCTCACGCTCAATGTGGGCAGCAAAGGCAAACGTATTCCTTTGTTTGGCTTCTCTGGTTCTGAGGTTGCTACCTGATATAAATTAGTTCTTCCTGTTTTTGTATATTATGGATTAAATTCTGTCTTCCAACCCTAGCAAATATTTCTGGTTTTCTCTATGGCTTTATAACTGAATGAGACCATCTGATTTTTATTTCTTTGACTTTATTCTACTTGTTAATAAGGCTAAGGCACTGCAGGCTCCTGGTTTGGGAGAGCGGGTCAGGGATATTCCTTTATAAAAGGAAATTACATGGACAACATGAGTGCTTAATCATTCAAAATAAAAGCCACTAAATAGCGAACAAGAACTGGAAGATAACACAAAGTCACTTTTTCTTGGCCTTTCCATGAGTTTACAAGCCAGCAAAATTAATGTAGTAACTGCAGAAGGCCTAGTGATAAGGCGAGGCTTCAAACCTCCCTTGCTGTTCCATTGTGCTCCGTCTCCCTAATGCCGAGTCTATGCTTCCCAATAAAATGTAGCTGATCAAAGGAGACAGAGGAAAAGAGGCAGGCAGTAATCCATAGCTCACCCTGCTTTATACAGAATTTTCTAGCTGATTGGATTCATAGTGAAGAGGACTAGAGAAAGAAAAAACCCATTGAGCAATTCTTTTAAGAAACATTTTTATGGTGGGGTGGAGATTACTGAGGCAGTTATAAAGTTCAAATGGAGAAAAAAACAAACCAAAACAAAAAACCCCACACCACTAAACACAGAATGAGGCACTTGATTCGTGAGGGCTGAATGTAATTATAAAAATTCTGATCAATTCTAGTCCTGAGATGGTAATTGTATTACCATAGATACAGAGGCCTGAAGCAAGAAGGTAACAAGAAGAATATATCTGTTCTTTTACCCTGTTTTTTTAAAGCAAAACATGTGGCTTAAATAGGTCTTTGGTTGTTTATAATTAAATTTTCCTGAACAATGCAGGAGTTGGCCATTTCTTAACTGTCTGGGGCATCTGTTTTCACATACTTCAAATACAATAAAGATTTTTGTTGTGTGTTTTGTTGCATTTTTTTTTTCTTTTTGGATTTTCTGTACAACAAAAATAGGAATGGATGTGAACTTATAACTGGTTATGCCTTTTGGGTACAAACAGCTGGAATAAAAACTGCTTGAACTCAGTTTTGCCCTTAGTTATTCTTAGATAATCTTATGGAGCTTAAATTCTACAAATGTAGAGAAGAAACAAAGCTATTCTTAATCGTTCTGTGTGGAGCAGCTGTGCCCTCTAAGGAAATACTACTTTAGCAATCCTTCATCAAAATAACCTGGGTTCAGTATTTTCTTTCAATCCGTCTCGCAGTAAAGCTTTGTCTCTGCTGGTTTTTTCACAGAATCGGTGTCAAAATATTTGATTTGCATGTTTTTCCACCCCTCTTATGGAACTCAAATTTTTTTGAGCACTTCAATAAATTGTGAGTTGCTTTGGTAACGTGAAAAACACTCGAAGTTGGGCCACTGGACCATTTAACCATTCAAGGAACTAAAAGCTCTTAAACTTTTGTTACACGTGACCTCGTTCTGGCTTGGTGTCACAGGCTCTTTGGGTTTTTTCCCCTGCTGTTTTTCATAAAATTCTGGTGCTTTGAAACAAAAGCTGGTCATTCTTCTCCCAGTAAAGACATTAAGTATCAAGATGTTTATCTTTGTTTTGCCAGTGAAATAGAGTTTTTGTCTATGACAACAAAATTTGTTGCCATTTTTACAATAACTTTGAGCTTCTGATGTTAAATCTGTGGGGAAAAAAACCCATACCATTTTATTTAAAGCATTTCAGCAGTATTGCAGCATGCTTTTTATCCTTCTGTAAAAGGTTGTAGTGTATGTAATATTTTTATTTATCTTGTGATTCACAAAATATATGTTCTGAATGAAGCAGATTTGTGACCACTTGAGAAAAATGTCCAGTAGGAGCAGGATGCCACCACAGAGGTTTGGGATTTTTTGTTTTGGTTTTTCTAGAAATGGTAATATTTAGTATGGTAAAGGCAAATAATGTCTTCAAAGGTACTCTCAAGTTTTAAATTACTCTATCTTGTGGTTTGTTTTGGGGGTTTTTTTGTTTGTTTTTTGTTTTTTTTTAACTTATCTCCTTTCAAACTTATGCCACTGTCTGGTCTGTTGCTTCAAAAGGTACACTTTAGACTCTCAAGAATTCTTTACTTCATTCGTAATAGTGACAAACTGCAAAGATTTGGGGTGTACCTGCAACACTTCACTCTACACAGCCTGACTAACCAGTAAAACTATGCAGATTACATGATCTGTGTTTCATGTATTTCTTTTCACACTTCTGACTTTTCCATGTAAAATGTTGTCATTTTTAGATACAGAATCCTGTAAAGTGTTTAGGGGGAATTATGTTATGAGTTTTTAATAAAGCTATACACCACTTTTCAAAGACAGATTATATTCAGATACACTTGGCCAATGTTTCAGAAGAAATAAGTGAAGAGTGCAGAGACCAAACTAGGTGAGTAAGTATATTTAATACTAGGCTAGTTAGTGCAAGGGATTAAATATTGCTTATATGAACTCTTTGAGTCCTTACATGCAATAACTTTGTCTTTCACTATGAATTCATAGAAGGATTGTCTTGATAAAGACACTAATGGAGTAACTGCTTGTTTTCAGCAGAACTAGAACAAAAAATTGATCTAGAAAGTTTTTATGTCAGAAACTTTGGTAGGAGAAGGTGATTGGGCCTGGCATGGTAGGTCCTTTTTCTTTGCTTCTGTTCCATGTTCCTTTTGTTCCCCTGTTTATTGCACCAGTTCTCATTTCAAATTTCTCTTCATAATACACAATTCCCCTAGGAACATAAGCATCAATATTTCTGTCTAGGAGACTGATCTATCAGGATTAGAGACTTTTCTCCATCACTTAAGTATTTTTCTGAACTGATAGTTATCCCCTCATATTTTGTGTAATGTTTTAGTTGATTTTGAAGATCCATGAGCACTGCTACAGTCTTGATGAGCCATGGGAAAATATGACCGTGTTTTATGTTTCTTTTGAATCTTATTTTGCTTGTGTGATGTTTTGATTACAGTCCAGTGAGTGAAACTTAGTATGTGAGTGGTGCAATGAGTATGGTTAGTATTATATTAGCTTTTGTGTCTGGGTGTACTGAGCTGCAGAAGTATTTTTCTGGCTAGTTCTCATTTTTCTCATAATCAGATATTGTAGTGCATTGCATGCAGCAGTGATTCTTTCTCTTGATTCATTGCTAAAAGACATTATTTCACTACACTAATGATTGATTGTGACAGTCTTCCCCATCTTTTCCCTAAATCAGTTAAATCTCTGCTGGCACACAAAAAAATTATACAATTATACTTTGTTTTGCTGAATTAAAAAATGGTACTTCAGAGTTTTGAGATATCAGGTCAGAATATGACTAAGGTGGTGTGTGTAGCTTAAAGGATTAGAAGAGTCCCACCACGAAAGGTGTGTAGGGTGTATAAACTGGGTTAAGTAAAATAACAGCTAACTGCAGTTAGTCCTCCCACAAACCTCAGTTGGAGATCTTTTTGTAATTCAGAAGTGTTCAGACTCTTTTTTTGCCTTAATTTTTCATATTTTTCATATCTCTGTGCTTTGTGCAGAAGCATCAAGAAACTGCAATAAAGACTCTTCTGCAGACTCAAGGGATTATGACAAGTATCAGATATTGCAAATGCCTATCTGAACCTTCAAGATATTTGTGGTTTGCCCATGACTAATTTCTGCCTGGCTCTGGAGAGCAGCTCAGGATGACAATTTTTCCATGGTGATGTACCTGAAGGTACAATTTTTTCACCAGTGAGGCCTTTGAGAAAGTTCTCTTCCTTCTTCCACTATCTCAGTTTGCAAAACATTCCTTTGATTTTTCTACCACAATATACTGGCAGGGAAAAAAACCCCTCTAACCCACAACCTCTGTCATTTCTTCTCTTTTAGCTGGTGCTGCTCATCTGCTTGCTCAAAGTGATGTTAGGGATTGCTAATGCATAATACAGGGTCTGCCAGTTGCCCTTTTGCTGTTGATACAGCCCTTTAAATGCATTTAGTGTAAACAGATAAAATGTCAGGGTTACTGAAAAGAAAAGAGCAGTGAAGTCAGTTAATTTGATGAAACGCTACAAGTGAAATTCTGTCCTTAGCTCCTTAGCCACACCTGACTGAGCTCCCATCTGTGCAGAGGGTTTTGGGTATAAATGGTGGCAGATCTTACCTGGATGTATTGTATTGAAAAGCCAATGGTAACAGCATTAGAGAGACTATAATTGTAGGCTTCTGCAATTGGCACTGGGCTCAAAATCTCCAGGGAGCACACTTCCCAGTAACAACTTGGGAAGTCACCTCTTTCCATAGAGGCTAGAGTGTTTTGACAGTGGCATTTTTCATGGTATTTTGAGGAGTAGTAGATGGAAATGTAGAAACCTGCAAATAGCACAAATGTGGAGTTCCTGACTGACCAAAAACTAGCTGGGAAAGTTTTGAGATATGCTTCAAATGAGAACAAAAGTGCACATAATTTCTTTTGGTTCTGACCTATACCAAAATCATAACTCTTGAAAATTAAAGTTTTGTCTTCAAAGCGAGCACTGTTTTCATCCAGCTTACTTACAGACTGCATTGCATTTAGTCAGGAGAGGAGGAAATGGAGCTGGGATTTTTTTTTTTATTGTTATTAATCTTGTTTGTCATTTTTCTTACATCTGGAAAGCTTCCACTTCTAGAATATTCATAGTAGACAAAGAACGTGTTGGCAATTCCCCACATAGCCACAGCAATTCAGGATGCAGGATATCTTCAGAAGAGTATGTTTGACTTTATGGTATGGTAAAGAAGAATGGGCAGCTATTTTCAGGGACAGGAATATTTCATCTATCTTCGTCCGTTATTTAATTCTGAATCTTGAGAAATATAATCTATGGTACAAAATAAGACTTGGTTTTTGTAGCTTCATTAGTGAAGCACAGATCCGTCCTACCAGCCAATATTTCAATCTCTACTTCAGTCTGACATGCGCTTAAATCTCTTATTAATTGTCTGGTTTAAGACAAACTTTGCTGGCATCCCAGGCAGATAAAAGCAAAGCCACCCAGAATGAGAATTTACTTTTCTTATAGAACTGAGGATGTAGTTATGCATAACAGAGGATAACCACTCCAAGCTGTCCCTGGAGTAGCAGTGTACAAATCGTTGAGATAAGACTATATTTAAGCGTATTTAGGCACTGTGGTTAAATCCTATGTTTAGACCACTTGTCTCTGCAATGTGGAACCTCTTTGAAGAATCTGTTCAAGCACCAAATGCCTATCCCGTGGTTTTACTTTCAGTGAAGTGTTTAGAAAAGCTTTTCTAAGTAAATTGTGCAGCAAATATAAGGCAGAAAAAAATATGTGCTGGAGATGTCAGCTTTTTCTGCTGATTCTCCTTTAAAAGTCACCTCTGTAACATGTTGCAATTTTTTCCTCTTTTGTTCTTGCTTCTCCTCAACTGGCTGGCTGGTTTGGCATCTTACACTCTTGAGTATTTTTAGCATCTCTTGAAAAACTCAAAGATGGATTCCTGCTGCTGATCAGCCGATGCTGTGTTCTCTAGTAGTTGCCATCAAAACATGTTCTATCTGCTTTCTCAACGCTCTTTACTCACCTTTTTTTTTTTAATTTATTTTTTTATTCAGTGTCCATAATATTTATCTCTTAGCAAGTATTCCCTCTTTTGGAGAAGGAGACGTATGGATTCTGGCTGGTACTCCGCATGCCCAGACTCTTTTGAATTGCAGAGTAAATACCTCTCAAAAACTTTAGGAGTGTATTTCCATGGTGATTGCAACATGTTTACTGTAGTGCCTGCCTTCTATTCTGTGTAAGTTGTCCCTTTGCTTTGCCTGGCTTTTTGTGATACTGCAGAAATGTGCCATGTGCCTTACAGGAATCCTGTCAAAATAACATTTCTTTGAATTTAATGCAATGGGAATTTTTTTATTATTATTATTGCAGAATAACTAAAACTAGGAGAGGAATTGTCTTCTGAACAAAGACTGTAAGGTTGTTTTTTGTTTTTTTTGTTTTTTTAAACCTAACCAGCACATCTCCTGATGCAGTAGCTGCCTTATATAGAAAGCTGAGTTTGCTCACTTTGAACTCAGAGAAAACGTTCTTAGTTATTACAGGCTGTTTATTAACAATGGCAGTTTTCATGTCAAAATTTTCAGAATCATTATCCTTCTGCCTGGCCTCTCTCAGGACACTTGCTGGGAGCTTGGAAGTGGCTGTGCAGCACTTACTGCTGTGCTCCAGGGACATTTCTTGCTGAAGCTTTTGCTAAGGTGAAAATGAGTTTGATGCATAGGCAAACCTCAAAGTGAGGCAAGACTGGCTTCACTTCTCCCTACCTGGAGTGCTGTGAGACTGCTCCTGCACCTTCCCAGTTCTCAGTCCACAGCACAAATGACCAGGTATCCATTTACAACTGGGTCAAACGAGGACAGCCTTTTACACAATTTCAGTAGGAGAGCTCTGCCACCTACATCCCAGAGATGAAAAACGCGTTCTTTATTTCTTTATAACTCTTCTCACTTTCAAGGGCCAGATTTCCGACCCCCAAAATACCCGAATTGGATTCAAACCAAATTTCTGAATTAGCAGACTCTTCTGGGAAGCGCTCTGGGAAGCACCATGGGAACATGGCTGATGTGAGCTCTGAGCCTTAGCTTATAGAGACAGTGCCACAAACAAAGCAAGTAGCACGGGCAGGTATTCCCTGGGCGTTACTCAGCCTTTTCAGCATTAATGTGGAGAGCGCATTATTTTAGATTTATTACTTTTCCTATGCCTGTCCACTTATACGGTTTCCTAATCATGCGGGAAAGGCTAAGACTCATCATACACTTTGCTTACTAACCTGATGCAACAGCACCTCCACACTGCACATTTGTCATCAGAGGATGGAGCAGTACTTTGGAAACTCATGGCTTATTAGTAGCAGCCTCGTGTACAGAATGCTCTGGGTACCAAGTTTCACAGTAAGGAGCGTGTTTGTGGTGCATGTACTCAAAATAGGAAAAAAGAAGAAAAAGAATTGAAATGCCTGTTGATGATACCTGGGAGCTTTCAGTCCACTGATATCACAGGAGACTGTGGAGGGAGAGGAGAGTCATGGCTCACTAAAGTAGGAAAACAGAGGCACAGAGAAGTCACACTGTGGCTTTAGTCTCAGGGTTGACTGAGAACTTTCATTCTCACTGACCTGGGTCTGCACGTGGCTGGTGCTGGCTGTACCATGTCCAGCTGCCATCACAGCTTTATGATATTTATCTCAAATGTTTTACTGAAACCTTATTTATTCTCCTTTAGAAGCCTGTTTCTTGTCCATTCAAAACTTCCAGTGATGTCAGAGACTTGGACATGCAAGGAATACAGCATGGAAGGGAAAGCTGTTTTAGAACTGCTTAACCCTTTCTTCCTAATTCAGTATAAATATATAAAAATAAGGCTTTTGATTTTCAGAAACAGTCAAATGTAGCTCAGTAATATCCCTAAGGTTTTGTTTTCTTCTATTTGGCTAAGAAACAAGATGCCAACTAATATATCTCCCATTTTGACAGTACCTTTCTTTAAACAGCAACTAATTTAACTGAACTCTCAGTTAATTGGTTTAAAAATATGAAACCGTTTAACTAGGGTGTGCAGTCAGCTTTTCATAGCACATCCTGGAGTCAGTTACCATGGCACTAGGAAAGATTTTTGGTCTCCATGGCAACCTCAGGTCGGCTTGTCGCACCTTTTATCTTATGCAGACTGAAAGCAGCAGCGTGTGGTATCTGGAGTTAATATGTTGAGGAGTAGGCAGATATGTTACCAGAGAGGGGTTGGGTTTCTTGGGTTGAGGGTTCCAGCCCCCCCCCCCTTTAAACTCAATAGTTTCTTAATTCTTGTTAATCAGGCTAATGGCGGGAGCTGGCAGTAAGGGGTGAGGGGAAGCGGCACTGCCTGATGGGTACATGGCTAGGCAGGATACTCCTGGGGGCTTTGCAGCAGGTGAAATCTCCTCCTTTCCCTCCTGGTAACCCACCTGCAGACCTGGAAAGCTGTGGTCCCGTGTACTTTTTGAGACGCCTTTGTAACTTATTGTCCTGGGTGATTCTTGCCTAACCCTGCAAGATGGTTTTTGTGCCTTTGGTCCCCTGCACGCAGCGTGTTTAGTCAGGCGGCTTTCATAGAACAGTTTGGGTTGGAAGGGACCTGCCGTGTGCAGGGACACCTTCAACTTGATCCAGTTGCTCAAAGGCCCATCCAACCTGGCCTTGAACACTTCCAGGGGTGGGACTTTGGCGAAACGCTGGCTCTGGCCAGGGTTGACGCATGGCCTGGGCCCTGCCGTAGGCCACCCTGGTGAGGAGCTGTGTCTCTAAAACCGTCAGTCCCTGCTCTCTCTGGTGGCACCAGCCTGTGCTGTGTCTGCCATACGGTACCCCCAGGGTGCACGAAGCAAGAGGAGCAGGCTAGACCAGCTTGGGAAAGGTTGGGGTGGCTTTCAAGAATGAAGCAGGAAGGAGAGTAGCCACCAGCTGGGGCACTGGGAAATGATTCTTCAAGTACACAGTTTCGGAAATCATTCATCATGGAAATGTTGGACAACTTGGCGAGGTGAACCGAGTAGTCTTAGCTTTCTGGTCCATCTGTGCAGGGTGTGGTGGATACTCGTGTGGAGTTTTTTCTTTGCTTGTGTTTGCTTATCCCTATGTAGGCTACATCTTTAGATGGAATTACTGCCATTAGAACTGCCCCTCTGCAGCTGTGACATCTGGAGCTGGAGGGAAAAGCTGCCTCCTTGCTCTTCTGGCTGAAGGACTGCCTGGCAAAGCAGAGTGCAGGCACATGCAGCGTCAGCAATACAGACCTCCCTCGCTCTCCCTGCCTTCACACGCACTTTGCAAGCACTGCTGCGTCTCTCTGCTGGATTGCCACGTTCAGGGGGCTGTAGTTACAGGAGACAGGGGCAGGTTGGAGGCCCCAGTAAAGACCACCTCTTCTCATGCATTGGGTTTGTCTTACGGAAGTGCGCTACTGGAGTTCAGGCCCTGTTGCTGGAAATCACCGGAGAGTTCCTGGAGCTGTGGGGGGAAAAAAAAACCCAAAGAGGAAATGTAGCTCTGGCAACCTGGTGCTCAGGGATGCTTGAAGTAGTCTTTCATATCCACTACTGTTTACCTTGAAATTGTAACGGCTGAGAGAGCAGGCTGGTGAGGAAGACTGCAGTGGGAGCAGGAATTAAGGCACTGTTGCACTATTTTCTAACCCCAGAACAGATCTGAAAACCCTTTGTGTTGATATTTTCAGGATTTCGTGTGCTCTCAGGGCCAAGTGGCATGTGAAGGTAGTTGTTTAGCAGTGGGTGTACGTGGTGTGAGGTGAAGCCTCTCTAGTTACATCAGTGGCTAAAAATAGCCAATGCACAACCCGTGTTAATAGTGATTTCTGAATGATTTGTCCACCAGAAGCCTCCTTAGTATTCCAATACAGATCTTTCTAACTGCCTCTTTTTAAACCCGAACACACTACAAACAGCAGAAGCAAACAAGTTTTGCTTTCGACGATGAGCAGACTGTCCTCATGTGGAACTGGGAGCCCTGAAAAACTTCAGTAGCTGATAGACAAATAATTGCATTACAGTACATTTTAAATGCCCCTATATTTTTCTCACATATTACCTTGCATTCACGCCGATGCCTGTGTTGGGTTTGCATGGTGAGGCTGTGGTAGCACAGGGGATGGAGGGGTGACTTCTGTGAGAAGAGTCTTCCCTGAGTCTGACAGAGCCAATACCAGTCCAGTTCCAAGGGTAATCCACCACTGGCCGAAGCTGAGCTCATCAGCAACAATGGTAGCACCTCTGGGATAACAGATTTAAGAAGGGGGAAAGAAGTTGCTGGGTAACAGCAATTGTAGCTGGAGTAAGGAGTGAGCATATGTGAGAGGAACAATTCTGCAGACACCAAGGCCAGGGAAGAAGGAGGGGGAGGAAGTTGTCCAGGTGCTAGGGCAGAAGTCCCCCTGCAGCCCATGGTGAAGCCCATGGTGAGGCAGCTGTGCCGCTGCAGCCCATGGAGGTCCACAGTGGAGCAGAGATCCACCCACAGCCTGTCAGGGATCCCACACCAAAGCAGGTGGATGCCCAAAGGAGGCTGTGACCCAGCAGAAAGCCCCCATGCCAGAGCAGGCTTCTTGCAGAACCTGTGACCTTGTGAAGAGAGGAGCCTGTTCTGGAGCAGGTTTGCTGGCAGGCCTTGTGACCCTGCGGGGGATGCATGGGCACAGCCTGTTCCTGAAGGATGGGACCCGTGTTGGAGCAGTTTGTGAAGAACTACAGTCCTTGGGAAGCACTCACATTGGAGAGAAGTTCATGGAGCGCTGTTTCCCATGGGAGGGACTCCATGCTGGAGCAGAGGAAGAGAGTGAGGAATCTCACCCCTGCCAAGGAGAAAAGAACAGTAGAAACCACTGACTTCAATCCCCATTGCCCATCCCCCTGCACTGCTGGTGGAGAGGAGGTAGAGAAAATCAGGAGTGATGCTAAGCCCGGAAGAAGGGAGGGGGATGGGGGGGGGAAGGTGTTTTTAAGATCTGGTTTTATTTCTCATTATCCTATTCTAATTTGATTGCTAGTAAATTAAACTAATTTCCCCTAGTCGAGTCTGTTTTGCCCGTGACGGTAATTGAATGATCTCTCCCTGTCCTTATCTCGACCCATGAGCCTTTTGTTATATTTTTTCTCCCCTGTCTAAGCAGGTGATGGAAAAACCCTCAGGAGGTCCATGGATTTATTCAGGAGGATTTGACTAAACCTCATTTGGGTTATAGAGTTTTCTGCTTCCTTAATGTGGAAAGGAAAAACTTTCCCCCCCAAAATCAAATCTTTTCTCAATTTTGTTTCTAGTTCACGACCAACAGAATGAAAATCAGGGCATATGTAATATTTTCAGGCCTCAAAATAGACTTATATTTCATATGGATACAGGCTGTGGTTGAGTCTTATCATCTGTTCTTAACCTAATGATGAGGCCAAGGAGCAAAGTTTGCATCCAGTTTTAGAGGAGGAAAGTATGTGTTGCAATGAAGACTATGTTTGTGATGGTGTTAGGCTTTCTGGCTAAATATAGGAAGCCTGTTTTAAGATTCAGAAATGAAATTTTTGTATAAAGAATTGATACATAAATCTGTATGCTTTTAAATATATGGATTTCATTTGGAAATTTGACAGCCAGAATTGAAAGCACTTAGCTGTGACACAAAATTACTCTGCTAAATATCAGGGAGAGAAGAGAGAAGAATTAGCAAAGACAGAAACCAGATGTAAGAGCACATTTTAGATTGATCCCAGCATTAGAAGGGAGTGCTTCCTTTCTTACCTGTGCACTGGCCATTTTGCACTGCAGTCAAGCAGCTTTCCTGCAGCTCTCCCAGCAGGCAGCTGCCCTGACAGCATCACAGTCCTGCTGCCTTGAGAAGGCAGAGCTGGCAGGATAAAGTTCTTGTTTACATTTCAAATGTTGCTCTGCCCAGTACTCTGAAAGACACAAATAGATGCATGTTGAATTTGTAAAAATCCAACAGCTTTTCCAGTTGGTCCCAGCATTGGAAGCTTCCTTGTTTATTTTCCCGTAGCGCTTGTATTTGAGAGAAACCTGTGACTGCTGTAAGGGGCAATTACTTGCTCTTCCTGTGGTGGTTTTCAGTGCTTAAAACAAAGCTTAACAAGTGCATAACATCCCTGTACAGTGTTTTCAGGAATCGCTCGGTAGCGACAGAGGCAAGGAACAAGCAAAGGCAGAGCATGCTCTGCCTTCTGCCTGACTTGAGATAAATGACGGTAATCACACAGACAGTAATCTGGCCTTTTCTGCTCTGCCCACCTGCTGCTGCTGTTGTCATGCTCTGCACTCTGCTGCCATCCTCCGTGACAGCGGCGCCTCCAGCTTGGCACTGCTGGGAATAATTAGGGGTGGCACAGCTCTGCAGCTGCTGTGGTGGTGATGGGGGTGAAGGCAGAGAGGGGGCAAAGAGCTGGGCTGGAGCAAACATAGCAGCAAAATAGCTGAGCTGTCATTCCTGCCAGCAGGGAGTGTTTTAGCTCTAGCATGAGCTGAGGGCACGAAAGGGAAATTTTTCCGTCTGTGGAATGAGAGCCTGGAGAGCAGCCCCCCAGAAAGAGATCTGGGGGTCCTGGTCAGTGGCACGTGGCATATGAGCCAGCAGTGTGCCCTGGCTGCCAAGAGGGCAACTATCCTGGGAAGCATCAGGCAAAGCATCTCCAGCTGGTGAGGGAGGGGATTGTCCCAGTCTGCACTGGTGTGGCCTCCCCTTGGGTTCTGTGTGCAGTTTTGGGCAACGCTATAATGTAGTAGAAAGCGTCCAAAGGAGAGCAATGAAGGTGGTCCGGGGTCTAGAGGGGAAGCCTTATGAGGAGCAACTGATGTCACTTGGTCTGTCAGCTTGGAGAAGAGGAAACTGAGGGGAGAAGTCATCGTGGTCTGCAGCTTCCTCACAAAGGACAGTGGCAGGGCAGGCACTGATCTCTTCTCTCTGGTGATCAGTGATAGGCTGGATATCTGGAGAAGGGTCTTAACCCAGAGGGTGGTTGGGCACTGGAATAGACTCTCCAGGCAAGTGGTCACAGCATCAAGCCCCAGGGAAGGATTTGGACAATGCTCTTAGACACATGGTGTGATTCCTTGGGCTGTGCTGTGCAGGGACAGGAACTGGACTTGATGATCCTTGTGGGTCCCTCCCAGCTCAGGACATTCAATGATTTCGTCAAGCCTGACTGTTGCACAGGAGAGGAGGGGCATCATGAGAAGCCCAGACACAGTCTAAAGTGTAGATTGCCAGAATATAGCTCAGAGGACAGGCCTTGGTTCCTTAAATGCAGGTATGATCCCAGCCCTTCATAGGGGGCAGCTTAGAGCTTCAGTGGAACTGTCCAGAGCAGAAATCCTGCAGTGGACAAGAGGCTGTTTGAAAGGGCAGGCACTGTATGGCTTTCAACACAAAAAGAGCACCTCTCCAAACACTTCAACGTATCCCAGCTGGAACTAACAAAGAATCAAAAGTTTGTGTGTAGTATTTTTTTTCTATATAGCTGTTAATGGTGAAATTAAGAATACAAACCCTACTGGATGTAGCTAATTGAAAAGGTGATGTGGATATGGAAAATAGGTAGGTAATGAACAAGCTGGTGAAGAGATCGGGGTAAAGAGTAGCAAGCTGTAGGACATGAAGGTGGTCTCACTCTCTGAGTTCCCAGACTCTGAATATTGTTGTGGTGTTGGGGCTAAACAGTGACATTTAACCATACAGAGGTCAAGGGATGAGGCGGAACCTGTTTCTAGAGATTTGAGATGTTCCTGTTAATGGGAGGTACCAGCACTCATGCCAGGCTGCAGCATGTGAGGTCATTATTTTGTCCTTATTTTAGATAGACTTTCTGTAGTTCAGCACAAATACAGTTTTAAGAAATACAAATATATAGGCTTGTTCTGATGACATACTAACCTGTGTTGTTTTGTGTGTATATATTTGCATATATTTATATGCATTTTTATATGTATACACTTATACACATTTTTAGTGTAAAATTTCATTCTGTCATGACAGTGTCTAATCATTTTGGGCTCATTGATTGGCATACACATAAGACAAAAGATTAATTTTCCACTGTAGATAAGCTGGAATTGATATTGAAATATGAAATAAATAGGAACAGTTACACTTTTCTGTATCTTTATTGAAAGTTCTTGTTTGGAGACTTCGGACATGGAAGACTCTTAGAATCTCTCATCAGTGCCAGTGCCTTTGGTAGGACTCTGTGGACAGTGTTTCTGAGTCTTCCCTTTGGACTTTCTTTAATCAGTCCTTACATGGTATCTAGAAAAGAGCACCCAGACCTGAAGCCTTTTAGTTGTTCAACAGAAAGAAAAGAAAATTTTTCATGTTGACTTTTCTTATACGTATTTCAATATCAGTTGCAATTACTGTTCGTATATTGTGAAGTAATGTCTAAAATAGTGTTTGTAGCTGGTTGCACTGTTTTTCATCTAAGTGTAGTTTTCTACATTTATGGCACACATTTAGGAGCAGGTTACTGAAGTTGAGTTGTGCAACATCTTTGTTCCCTCTCCATAAGGCCTGTTACCAGGTCCTAAAAAGAAATAAGATGGGTGAGAGACGATTTTTTTCACAACTAATTCTATTTGGATGATAGTAATTACCTTCCATGTAGTTACAAACATCTCATCATTTGTTCCAGAAACTGAAGTTAAACTGACTGTTTCTAGTTCACTTAATTCTCTTTTCATGTCTTTAAAGAAATAAAAAACTAGAGAAAGGTAAATGTGATGTCTGATACCTTACCCAGTCTGGATGAGTTCTCAAAATTAACTGCTAAAAGCTCCAGGTTTCATCAGCCAAACCCTTAGGTGTAGTCTGGAATGGTGCTCATTAGGTCTGGGCAATTTGAAAACAATTGAAATTAACTAATGCTTGTTAATGGGGGAGTTTTTTCCTATTCAAAGACTTAGCTGTTGCTCTTCTGTGACTGGAATTAGGTATTATATCCATCTGTTGAAAGCTTGTCTTTTGTGATGATGAACACACACAAAAAGCAGTAACAACTTGACCGTTTTGACCTTATACATCAACTATTTTCACTCTTGAGCCTACCTTTATTGTTAATATCTTTACTGAATGATTTCTTGGTGTTTCTTGCTGGTTACATCCTACTTTGTACCTTGGATGCTCTTAGCGGGTAACACTCTAATTTAATTTTGTTGAGCTTTTGTACTTTTGTGTGGTAATCTGGCCTGGTTTTCACTGCTGCTTTGCTTCCTTTTCATGCTTCAGGTCACTGAACAGCTCACGGTCTAGTCAAGGTTACTGTGTCACTTGTCTTTTCTCCACAGTGAAACAGCTGGCACATGAGAATGGCCGTGAGAATTATTTCATTAAAGAGCTTTCATCTTTCTTTAATGCCTTTTTTCCTTAGACCATTCGCTGGAGGTCTTTACTGACAGTCCTCTGGGATTACTGAAGTGTACTCCCTTGAGATCTATTCATTTGACTTTCCTGTTGTGCTGCCTTCCCTCCTTAAGTGGCCAAGACTGAAAAATGGAAGAACTCTGAATATTTTATCTTTTCCTTGTAAGTAATGCCACCAGATTTTTCTCCTGTTGTCCCAGATCTTACACACGAGGGTATTCATTCACATCACCTGCCTTTTTCAGGTGCCTAAGTGCAGAGGTTATTCTCTAGGCTCTTGGATAGCTGATGGAAAGTCGTGGGATCTGTATGTGTGTCCATGTGTTAGCAGAGCACAATTCACAGGCCACCTCAGCTCTTGCTTGAGTTACAGTCTAGCAGGGCCTTTCTCTTTTCTAAGGGATGCAAAGGGAAACTGAACATCTAATTTAGGCTTTTAAGTTTAGTGCTCAGAATTAGGTACTTTTTCATGTGATGCCTTTCTTAATGTTCCCTCCCCAAACCCATTTGAGCCTTACACTGCATTGTACTGCAGTGTCTCTTTAAGACAGAAGTGGAGGACCTGAAGTGAAGAGATGTGATCTGAGAAGTCACTGTGCACTGTGCAATTTTCTGTGTTCTGACTGATAAATTATTGTGCCTTCACCGTGCTCTGGCATGCAGTGCAATTTGTCCATGCAGCAGTGATGATAGGTTGTCCTGAGCTAATAATTAGGACCCCTTTGTTTAGATTCCTCAGCCTTTTAGGGAAGTCTTAAAAAAGAGTTCTTATCTCTTTGTCAGTTTTTATTCACATTTTATCATAAATGGAGCAAGCTTTTAGCCTTGAGAGTTTTACTGTGATCATGTTAAGAGGCAATTTAAGAAAAATAATCAATCCTGTTTGCAGTGACAGATTGTGCATCACCGGAGAACACGGTTAATTGAATGTTGCAAAACGCTTCGGAAAGGAAAGCTGCCTTTCTTGTCATATGTCCGAGATCTTTGTGCCACCAGAAAGCAACACTCTGACTTTGGCCTGGAGTTCTTTCAGCCTTGTATCAATAAGCTTATGACTTCACACTCTGTGTTTGTCCCCTGTACCTACTCGTCTTCCTTCCACCTTGCAGTCAGGGTGCCACCTGGACCCGGATTCCACCACAGCCTTATCATCCTGTGTTCCACTCTCCATCTTCCACAACAGTTCCTCACCATACAGGCTGAAAGCTTTCTTTCAAATTAAAAATTGACTGTCAGTGTCACAGGGGCAATGCAATTAACTTGCAGAGAAATACTGAAGAGAATTAACTTAGCTCTTCAGCTTTAAACCCACGTTATTAGCTACTTAAATTTTGATTATTTGCACCTAAACTGCCAGTGGGTAGTTTCTCATTCTTGAGGGGCCAAGGCTGCTTTCTCATGACAGAGGGACTACTGATAGAGCAGGAATTGTTCCATGGCTATCCAATGTCAAAATTAGAGGTTAAAGGTCGGTTGTCTCCTCTTGAATGCATGTAATAATAGAATGCTTTGCCTTTCTCAGCATGATCTGTACCTCAGTTGCACCATCTTTCACTGCAAAATGTAAGGCTCCCCTATTGATGTTATAATTCAACTTAAGAGTGCTCATATTTTGTTTTCCTGACTTTGTTTAATGGTAGAGATGTTTTTACTTCACTATTCTTTTATTCTTGCTTTGTGGGCTTGCTTTGTAACATTAGTCCAATCTCACTACTTCACGACTATACTTCAAGATCAAGTTTAAGCACCCAAATTAATATAGAGGCAACCCAATGTCTCACCTACCTAGTACTTCTAAAGAGGTTTTGCAGCTGATTTCAATGAAAGTACCCTCTGAGTTTATTGGGAGAGGCCAATTAACAAGTTTCTTTTTCCCAAATATCTTTTTTTTCCTGTTTTGTTTCTCCTTTGTCAACAAGGTATAGCCCACTGAGACTGAGTCCAGCTCTGTGACACACTTACAGCATGTACTGTTCTACGAGCAATGCTGTGGAGCTAGTCATTAATATTTCCACGGAAATTGTATTTTTAAGAGCAAGTGGATTCATCAAAACTGAACCAGTTCACGACACAAGTTAGTTTTGATTAATTTTTCAGGACAAAAATTTTTGGAGAAGTGGAAATTTTCCAAATTTGAAATGCATCTATTTTGACCTTTTTTAGGTTTAAAAATAGTGCTTTTTCATTTCATGATGACCTTTCCTTTAGAAAGCTAAGCTAATTATCATTAAAAACTTTTCAAAAATAAGAAGTTTTGTACCTAATCTTTTAAGGAACCTGAATGAATTTTTTTTCCTTAGTGCCTCTGGGACAGAAAATTACATTTCTGCACAACCACAGATGTTGTCTGCCACTGACCAGAATGGGAGCTAGAGGTCTGAATTGAAGCAGAATACATGGTTTAGTGGGTTTTCATAGGAAGAAACTTCCAGTCTTTTTCTATTCAATTACATCATCTGGGAAAAAAGAACAAGTTGCTACACAACAGGATAACTACTGTAGCTTTTTTTATAGTTGTAGATCAGCCACCTGTTAGCATAGATAGCAACTCCTTCAGAAACAATTCTAACCCTCAAACCAGGAATTCTGATTGCCATAACTGCGGCACACACATTCAACAACCTTTTTATTCCTTGCTCCCTCTTTCTCATGAGCCTTTCATGCATGTTTTGTGAGTGCTTACCAGGCTGTGGAATGATGTACTGTTGTATTAATGTTTTGAAAAATTCCTGTGGGAGATTCAAAAGACTTTTGCAAAATAAGTAAGTATCAGAAACATGTGCAAGTGTTTATTGCAGAAAGATCTTTTCTAGATGAACTCGGCTATCTTACAGCACATACCACAGCTATTTTTGTTACGCTCTCCAAAGTCATATACTTCTCAAGGAACATCTGCCAGAGTGAAGTCTGACTTGAACTTTCCAAAGCACTATGTCTAGGAGATACGAAACTTCTTTAGCCCATCAAACCATGGTTATTCAAGTCTTGTCCTACCAGGGTACATGATACCTACATTTTAAGATCTCTGTTAACCACTGTTACAGTGTCCTGATCTGAAGGCTTACCAGGCTGCTGTGTTTTGATCCCACCATCTAGAGCCTCCTTTTCCTGATGCAGAGCTGCCTCAAGTTGTAAGCCCCACAATACTTAGCAGATACAAGTTCACTGTGTGTACTTGTCCTCCTTATAATGTGCAACTCATTTGATTTCTCTTTTCAGGATCAGAGCTGACCATTTATCCCCTACCTTCAGCCCAGGTATTTTATGCCTCATGCTTATTGATGCTCTCTTTGTAGATCTACTTTTGATACACGTGCAAATTCGTAAGGGGCTTTTTGAATGGCATATAACAACAAAAGTGCAGGGATTCTCATAATATGTATGGATTCTTCACTCTATTTATCTCGTCTCTTTCAGCCCTAACTACCTGGACTCCCCCTTTCTCAGCAGGTTTCTTAGCTCCATGAGATCTCTGAGCAATGACATCAGCTCCAGATCTGCTCAGGAGTCTTTGAGTCTTTTTCTTTCTTGCATATTTCTCAGTTTCCACTGCATTTAAGATAAAGGCCTAGTTTTGGAATGGCCTGCCCAGAGAGGTGGTGGATTCACTGTCCGTGGAAGTTTAAGATGAGGCTGGATGTGGCACTGAGTGCCATGATCTAGTAATCACAGTGGGGTTGGATCAAGGGTTGGACTTGATGATCTTGGAAGTCTCTTCCAACCCAGCTAGTTCTATGATTCTGACCTCTTTATTTCCTTGTGTGCGTATTCACCACTATTCATGTTCCAGCAGTCTGCACACACTTTGGGGGAAGTTTCTTTTGGCCATTCCATCAAGAAATGCATCAAGGTTTCATGAGTGCCCATTCTCCTTGGCCCAGGATGTACACAACAGTATAGAATGCTCTTGTGCACTGAAGCATCCCATAGATCACAAATGACAGATTTAATAAACTATACATGGATAGATTCCTTAAATGTCTACTAGGTTTTAAGCCTGAAGCCAGGATCGCTAATTATATAGGTAAAGCTCTAAATGTGCATTCTGGAGGACCTTGGGAGTAGGATGAAGAGATGGGGATGCAGAGGAGTGAACATAAAGGTGAGAACTGGCCAAAAAAAAAGGTGGGCAGGCGAAGAAGGGGGAAAAGCAACTGCTGTGAAGTTTCCTTTAAATAGTGTAATGAGAACTTATGACTATATGTTTTAGCTTCATATTCACTCACCTATGCCAGGTTAAGTCCGATACATGGAGTTTGGTCTGCATTTTCTTATCAGCTGTCATACATTTGCACTGATCTTATGAAATTAAGACAAAATCACAGTGTCAATGTCAGGTAACAATGGGACACACTAGGCTCCTAAGTCAGTGTTTACTCTATTGCGTTTTTCGCACATGGATGATATTGAGGTTCGTACTGTCCCACCACTCACTCTTCATTTTACAGCATAGCGTCCTCACTGACAACCTTGACATGCTTGTTATATAAGAAAACTGAAGTCACTGAGGTGCACTATCTTTTTCCTGTCTAATCCCTGCCAGTTGTTCCATTTAGATCTCCCTGCAACTTCATATGAGATGCTACGTACGTAGAGGATCTTTGTGCTGGGGCAGGCACAAAAGCAGATCAGGCTTTGTGCTTTATGATGTTGAAGGAACTGTGGAAGTGGTTGTGGCACTGAATAGGTGAAGGCAGAGGGGGAATATGTTTAAAGAAGGGGCATGAAATAATCCAGTAGAAGTAAATTTTATCTTATAGGGCAAGATACTTGTTCTAAAGTCATGTGGCAGATGACTTAGGAAAATAGGCAGAGGAGGACCTGCTAGTGTTACACACCTTAGTCACAACAGCACGTCCATCAACAGTGCTACCTGTGGCAGATTCCTGAGTTATTGAGGGGAATCACACAACTTAGCATGCCCAAAAATCATGTCATCACAGTGTTCTTGTTTCCAAGAGACGTAAGGTTATTTAGTGGCAAGATTCTGGTACTGAAAAAATAAAAGTCCTAGGTCTGCAGCTAGTAAAAGCTTTGTCTTTTAGGCTAAAACATCTAACTTCTCTTAGCCTATATTTAACCATCCATAAATGAGAATAATTCTTACTCATCCTCCAGGCTGCTGAAATGTTTAATTAATTAGTCTTTCAAAACTGTTTTGGACGATACAGATATGAGGCACAGTAAAGTGCTGCTATTATTTCTTAACACTACATACACCTTCTTAAAAAAAAAAACCACAAAAAAACCAAACAAACAAACACCTGCTGCAAGCTACTGAAGCCACAAGGTGTTTTACTCCATCCTGTACTAACCTTCCAGCCAGAAAAAAGAACTGAGCCAGACACTGAAACGTTTACAGACACTTTTTGGTAATTGCTGCAGTTAATAGAAACTCCAGTTGCTTTAAGAGAACTTTCAGTTTATGGCTGTGTTTGAATTTAACGTGCCATGAAACCATTCTGACGTGCACAGAGCCTGAAGCTTTTGCAGCTCAAACCTTTCTCCATGAAGCTGAGAATCTTAATGAGAAAAGAAGGCCCCAAGCTAAGGATCTCACAACAGGCTGTTGCTGTAAACAGAGCAGAAAATGCCCCCCAAGGTGAGAAAACCTCTTTAAAAGATTACTCTGCTGTGGAGGTGGAGGAATGCCAGACCTTCCTCTAGTGACCAGATCATTTGGAGCCAGGTAGGTGTTTTGGCAGCCACTATGTGATGAAGAAGGAAAACCCCACAGCACTTGGGAATATTTCTGCAGCAGTGCTCTGTCTGCTACGATAGTGCCAAAGTAAAGCTCCTTCACTGCTGGAGCTTCCCTTTCTGGACAATTTATTTGATTCCCCCACCCACCAAGCCCTTTTCCCCTCCAAAGTAAACATTGACCCAAAGGTTATTGAATGAACTACTTAACAAAATTTTGCAGAAGCAAGCCAGACCAGAATTAACTATGGCATACTTCTGATATCAGGGAACATAAAGGTCTGGACTCCATTTCACCAGGCTTGTCATGAGAGCCAACTCAAACAGAGTAACATGGGTAGCAGCACAGCGCTGTCCTTCCTCTGTCTGCTGAGCAGGCAGGTGAATCCTGCCACTTGCATCAAATTCAGAGCAACCAAGTTGCACTCAGTCAAAGTCTATTTCTGGTATTTGGGTTATTTACAAAGAGCGATTCAGTGCAATGCAGCAAATTTAGCCTGAATTCTTGGTTTGTTAAGCTCCTTCACAAAGCTGACTCTGGTCTCTGTAGGCCATTTTTGGAGGGATGGCTGCCACCAACCAGGTGTGCTGGTGTCACAATCTACCTGTCTCAGCAACGCCCACTCCACTTTTTCCAGTGGATTAATGTGAGCTTTTCAGACAGAGTGAGGAGGAAGAGGGTTAGATGCAAAAGGATAGTTTACAATAACCTCTATTACTCTGCACGATGTTATCTTGAGATAGATCTATATAATAATTTTGTTGAATTAAAAATTCATATATAGTTAGAACGTGTTGTTTCTCAAGGCAGTAGCAAAAAACGTGGACTGTGTGTAGATCTGGTTAGTGCTAATTTAATGAGGGTGCAAAACTGCTAACTTCCCCCAGGTGCTTGCTGCTTCACATCAGAAACATTGGAGATGACTCTGGTTTTGCTAAATGAAAAGGTTTAACAAAATACACACAAACTTATATATAAAAAAATATATGCAATTATGCAGACACATAAATATATAATTTAACATGTACTAAATACATATGAAAGATCTGGAGAGAGATAATTATTTCATATTTGTGTTGATGTTGTTGCCAAAAGTGAACAAACACAGTAAATTAAACAATGCTCTCTGATCATTGTTGTAATCAAATTGAGGGTAAATATTTTGGCAGAGGCTCTGATTTCTGTCAACAATTATTAGTCAAAAATATATTTACTCTTTGACTGAAAAGCAATTTTCATGTATGTCACCAAAATTAGCTACTTTAGGGCATGTTGTCAGTGTTAGGTGTGTTTGTGCATTACATCAGCTACAGAACTCCCAGTTCTCTTCAATAAATAAATGTGAATTATTTAACAGTTACTTGAATCTTTGTACCTACCCTACCTGGTTGTTCAACATGGAAATGGCCTTCTTGTTCTGTAATCTTTTTCGTTTTATGCCATGTGGTGGTAGATTTAGGAGAAGAGAGCCATATGTAAGTGTGTCTGTATGGAAAAGGATTTTTAATCTATTCTGATCACTTATTTTGGTGTTTATTTGTCCCATATACTCATGTGTTGTTTACTGTGAATACAGGTGGAGCAACTAACAGAAAAAAAAACGTGAACTGACATTTTGGCAGATAAAAAATAAAATTATTAATGGTAACCTGCAGACAGAAATTGGCCCTTTACCTGGGGCCTTGGTCTCCCATTTTACCACGCTGCCTGTTCCAGATAGGCCTTGTCTTTTTTCAGTATTTAGATTATTTAATTCTGCTAACCCACAATTTCCAATCTCCTCTTCCTTCTTCCTTCCCTGGCTCTCTCAGTTGCTTGGCAGAACAAAAAAGTTCATCAAAGACATTTGAATTCTCATTGTCTGGTGTAGCCGGTTTATTGCAAATGGAAAACAACGTTCTCTCAAAATAAAAGGTTTTCAGATATTTTTGACAAATATGTTGTAAAAATAATTTCAAATCCCTTTTCTTGTGGACAAGAAATAATTTACATAAGAAAAGTTTAGAGTTACACAGTCAGTATTACCGGAGGCTGTGGAGTCATTAGTAACATCTTGGTCTTTCTGAGGAGAGAGGAATAAATTCAGTAAATGACATTATCCATTAGTTGGGTGGAAGATTAGTTTTAGAAATTGGTGTTTTTTTCAGCCTTTTTCTCATACAGGCATAAGGGGGTTTGGAAGGTGGTAGCTTTGAATACCTAAGCAAAAAGTCATGAATCACCTTGCCATTGCTCCTGAGCAGGGCAGCTTGGGAGGTTCGGGCACATTACTTGCCCATCAGAAATGATCTTTTCTTGTCAAGACTGTTCTAATTGCAGGGCTTTCTCCTGGATTCAGTGACAGTGAGTGACAATTTGCCATAAATTCCATGTAATCTAGAGGGTCCTTCTAGCTTCATGATGAGGTATGATAGAAGTAGGAATTCTGCTGGAGGATCGTTGAGTTCATACGCACTACAGTTTCAGGCACTTGGCAGGAGGGTGGTCTGTCAAGAAACCTTAAATTGAGTAACGTGGCAACCAAAATGAAATTAAAATGCCCTTTTTCTGTTCAGCAGTATAAGTTTCTTAACAGATGTAGCAGAGCAGTACCAGAATCAAAACTGTAAAGTTACAGTGGTTTTTACAGGCAGAGCATTTCTATTTTGCCAGTTTTTGTAACATGAACAAAATGTGAGAGTAGGATATCTCAAAGAGAAAATAAACCAAACACTTGGACTATCCATCACTTATCAGTGGAACTGGAAAACTCTTGCTAGTTTGAAATACTGTATGGAGAAATCACTGAGCCCTAAAAACCCATTGCCTTTGTTAGCAAAAAACATGTAGCAGATGCCACGTTGTTTGTTATTGGTGACACCTTTGGAAAGCAGAGAATAGCAAACAGATTTTCTCTGTACTAGCGGCATTCACTATCAGCCTCTTGCAAGGCTTATGACAGCAAAGTGCGTATTTCACGCATGTGAGAAGAGAAAGGAGTGTTCTTTCTGTGCTGTCACTGCTACCTCATTGAGGAGTGCTGGCAGGTGCAGGGTGGAGTCTGCAGCGTCAGTAGAAATGGAGGAGAGCACGTGAGCCTGGGCGGTGTGAAGGAGATAGTCAAATAACTGCAAGACAACTGCAGGAAAGGAGACATCTGGGTTAAAGCTGTGATAGAATGAAGCAGAAGAGGATGAACAGCTAGGGGATAAGATGCTGGGCTGAAAAATATACAGGCAAAAATAGAAAGGTGGAGGCATCCTTAATTATTTCTGTGACAGACTGTAGGCTTCACTGCTTGTGTGAGACTTACTTTCCAGAGTAACCTGAAAGGGCTGAGCAGTGAGGGTTTGGTTTGATTGAGCTTAATTCATTCTCTGGCCCTGAAGCACAGCTGGCTCCCTGTGACATGTGGCATCACACGGCAGCATCATCACTGCCAGCCTGAATTAAAAAATACATGGTTTGATGTCAGGCTTGAGTTGGATGTCCTGACTTAGTTGAAAGGAAGTAAATTTAATATGTCAAAGCAAGATACTTTTCTGTGCAACGTACAATTTGACCCGTCTCGCAGTGGGCAAATAGGTTACTAAGAGAAGAATTGGGCTTGGTTTTGGATAGAAATAGTGATTAAACTGGTTGGGATAAGATAAGTGTCAGCTCCCTGTGTTTTAAGAAACTTGCAGTTGTCATCAGAAAGAAATTGTGCGTGCATGCAGCTGGTTTACTTTACCAAGGTCTTCAAGACTTTGTGGAGGTCAAGTACTTAGATTTAGATTTTCTAGAGCTCTTTTATTGCTTTTGCATATGGAGTAGCCGACCTTGTTGTTGGAGAGTTTCTGTCTGTATCCGTTTGTTATTCTTAGGAAAGAAAATTTAAAGCAAAATTTCGGAATGATCACTGAAGCCAAGTCTCCTGGTCCTGTAGTCAAACCACAGAATAATCCCTTTTATAGACTAATCAAACCCCATCTTACAATAGTGCTCTCTTGTTTGAGAAGCTCTTCTGGAACCTCCATTCTTTTTTGGTTAGAAATCTTTTTCTCTTTCCTGTTTGAAAGACAGGCATGCGCTGGTTCTTGTGGTGCTGTGTCCTTTTGGTTAAATAGGTCTGCTTCCTCCATGACTTCTGTATAAACAGCAATTACATCCCCCATGGTATAATGCTGTTACTGTCTAGCCTCAAGTGAAGAGATTACATACCTAACTCGCCCTGGCATTAGTGGGAATGCATTCCCTTACAAGAGAAAAGAATGGTTTTTGGAACTGCGTGTTACAGAATTTGAAGCGGTAGAACTTTGAGTGTTGATAAAGCCCATGTTTATTCCATTCCTCTAATCAGAAGTGATGAGTCATTCTGCTGTGCAAACCTGGGCCTGGGGCCTGTCAGCAGCTTCAAGGAGAGAATCGTTTCTCCAGAAATAACGTCACCGCTGTAGCGCTGCTCGTCTCGGCAAACCCAACAGCAGCTCGTGAAAGGATCCTTAAACTAGATAGGAAGATTGCGTGTCCGCTCCTGGAGTGAGGGCCCTGTCCCCGTGGTGTGATGCAGCGGTTTCTTAGCACCACAGTTTTATTACCCCCGTGAGAACAACTGAAGTGAGGACCAGACTCACTTAAATCCGCAGGGTAGCCTTGTGTGTGTTGGGTGCTGGGACAGCCGGGGTTCCCTGCTCTGGCACTGAGGCCTGGGAGGGTTTTGTCTTCCTTCTATGTTATCATTTCAGTCTGTTAACTTCGCAGCTCCCTCAGCCTTGTCTATCGTGTCTGTCATTCCTGGTGGAGCGGGAAAAAGCCTTAATGGTGGTGCTGGGTCTGCTTTCCTTTCCTTTTGATTAATTTAGGCTTTTTTGATTAAATGGCAGCTTTCATCGCTTCCAGCAGTCACTTTCTGACAAGGCAATTTATAGATGCATTGGCATTATATGATTAGGATGAGCACAGTAAATAACAAATGAGATTGATTTATTTTGCTATTTAAACAGATCCTCCTCCAAATTCAAAGTTCCTACTGTTTTCTTATACAGAAATATATTTTGTTTGCTGAGTAATCTAATGCTTGGTGTACCTTTCAAAGATAAGTGCTGCCATGCAACACTGAACACAAAAGATAAGACATGCAATATCACTGTGAAATTTAGTCTGTATTTCTGCAAAACTTGAGCTAACCAGATATACAGAAGGAAAAGTTAGAGTTCAAGCAGCACTTTTGGTGTTTCCATCTTGTGCCAAATCAGCTGATAATTAGATGTCATGTTCTGGTTAATCAACAGCAGTTAATCTCCAGATACCAATGTAACTATCTCAAACTCAACAGTTTACAGCCTCTCACTGGGCGCCTGAACCCAACTGTGCAGAGACAGACAAGTGCTAGTGGCTGACACAGCTGCTGGAATTGGTTAGATGTTTCCTGGAAGTATTTCACTTCTCAAAAAGTAATTTCAGCAAACTTGAAATGCTTAAAAGATGTTTGTTAAATTAGACAAAACAAATAAAATACAGGAAGAACAGAGGCAGAACGTTCTACCATTTTCTTTCCAGATTTTTAGGAGCAAAATATTTTGATTCTTCATTACAAAATGTTTACTTTGTTTCCAGCAGCTATACTGATGTTATAAAACAAAAGGACGGAATTGGAATGAAAGGCTTTAATTGCTGTGAAGGGAACAAATTTGTTTTGTTTTTGTGGCTGAAGATTCAAGAGTTATGGATTTCCTAGCTTCTGTTGAGGATGTGGTTAACTGTTACAGACTAGTATTTCTCTGGGAGTCCCCGGTCACACCAGCACTAGCTGCAGTGTAGTCATGTACAGTCCCACGGGAACAAGCTGAGGGATGACTGAGTGAGGAAATTTCTGGGGTTACATGACTCTGGAGTCACAAAATCATGTTTGGATACCTCCTCTGGAGAGGCAGTAATACGAAGGACACAGGTCCTGGAGTGGTACATTTTGATAGATATATTTTCAATCAAGTCCTGAGTAGGCAGGATAAAAGAGTCACTTTGGTAGTAGGTGTTGTAGCTACATGTAACAGCGTGATCAGCGAATTATCATGTACTGATGCCTGATAACAGGCTGGTTGTAGCTCTTGATACTTTCTAGAAGCTCCTGCTGCACTCTGCAGCTAACAGCCCAGAACAAATAATAGAGTTTAGAAGCTTATGAACTTGTCAAGACTGAAGGCAAAACAATCTCACCTAGCTTGCTGCCTTCTCTGGGAATATTGTGAGCAGACCTGTCCTCATTGAAACAACTCCCTCAAATGTGTGATGTCTTTGCACTCTGGTACTAGTTTTGCTTTTCCACTGATGAATGTTGGAGCAGTGTGCAGTTCTCACTTGGTAGTTGCTTGTAAAGAACAAATCTTGGGTCTTCTCTTGCCTCATGAGAGACACTGGAGGAGTGTAATTCCTGTTCTTACTTTTGTTTTACGTGTCATACTAATTGCCTTTGTTTTGGAAAAGGCTGTTTGTCTTCTGTTGGTTTATTTGTCTCAAGCCTTTAAGTCAGAGATAAACAATCAGGTTTCTCTATTTAATTTGATAAATGGCTGTAAATTTGAACAGGGGCTCAAACAGAAATAAAAGATTAATGGAAGACTACTACCAATTAAAAACAAACAAACAAACAAAAAAAACACCAAAAAAAGGAAGTTTTTTTGGGGTTGACTTTTTTTAAGATACGGTAATAGAACACTGAAATATCATGAAAGGATTGGCTAAGACATCCCATTCAGATGACTGTACATGTTTGTCTGCAGATGTCTGCAAAGGTCATCCAAGCTGTCATGCATAGATCCAGGGTTCTGCAATTCCAGTGTATTTACACTGATTCATGAATTAGGTTAATTTCTCGGTGAAATTCCTTGAGATCCCTGCTAATGATAAATTCTTTCTTAAAAGCATTCTTTTCCTCCTAGATAGTCTTGTATCAGCTGGACCTCTCACAGACTGAGAAACATGATGTTTTAGCCCTTGTTTTTTTATACTTCTGCTGTTTGGTCTCATTAATAATCTGTTCTCAATTTACAGCTATGGAACTGGGCAGCAGAATTTATCTTCCTGTTACAGGAAAGTGCACATTGCAGCCTGGAATTACTTAAATGGATATGTGTGACTTCTATTGATCGAGAAGTAGAACTTTCTGTGCGCTGGGGTGGGAAGTCATGGTATGGAAGGTTACAATTCACTGTGGGATTTAACTTTGATTCATTGAAGGTGAAGGCAGGGGCAAAAATCTGCAAAGTTAAAAAGTCGTCTGTTAAAGAAGAAGTGGAATTGATGGATAGGTAACATAATCCACAGATTTCAAGATTTAGTAACGCTGTTAAAGATGAAATACCATAGATGTTAGTAGATGGCTTTCCCAAATTTTAAATACAGAGGATGGTGTTGAAACTTATCCCTTTGTTGGAACCCGATATTTTGTATGTAGATCTCTTAATCATAAACCATAAATTCCTGCCCAAAGCTTCCTGACAGACTTGGTGACTTCTAGGGAAGATCCATGTAGAGGCTTCCCTGTGGTGCACAGGGAAGGGACGAGCCTACCTGCTGCCAGGAGCCAGCGATGCCCTGCAGTGCTGTCGCAGCTTCTCACTCAGCAGCTCGGCCAGACAATCCTCCCTCCCCAGTGAGGTGAAGCTGTACCAAGGCCAGAGCTCTGGCTGTGGCTGGAGCTCAGCGTGGCTGTGTGTCTCCAGGAGTGCTTTTTTCCTCTAGCACACACTTTACACTAAACAACCCTGTGTGCTCTGAGATGCTTTTGCAGACCTGATACGCTCAGCTTAGCCACGGTGGCCAAAAGCCATGGGAGCCCTCTGGTTTTTCCTGGAGGGCTGTAGGCCTCTTGAAGAGCTGGCATAGCCCCTCCTAGTTGGAAATGCTTACCCCTGTAGGTTAAGCATATGTTTATTCAAATTCCCAGGAAGCTGTGAGTTGAAGGATGCATTTTTGTCCTGTTTTCTGTCTGCCTGTCTTCAGGTTTTTGCTTCTATGCTGCTGTTCTTGCTGTATGTGGTGGTTAGAGACTCTCAGACACTGGGACATCCGTGCCTGAGAGGAGAGTGTGGGTGTATCGATGGAAGTACCAGGAGGTATTATACATGCTAAATCTCAAGAGGATGGAATTAAAACATTTTTGTTGCCACATGAGAGCAAATGAGTTGAAGTGGATGTGCTACTTACAGAGCCCATGCAAGGATTTCTTGTTAACCCTTTTCACATTGCTTATTCCAGTATGCCTTTTTCCTTTGTGAAGATGAAAAATAGATACAGCTGTAAATATTAGGTTTACAGTGGGCACAAACCAAAATCAAATTCGCAGGTTTAAAGATGTGAACTTGTGCGGTTTTGGATCCATTGTTAACAGTCTTTTCCCCTTAAAATATAACCACTCCCCATATTTCAATGAGGCAGGACATATGTCAATATATATAGATATAGATTTTATATATATACGTATAAAATAAGGACATATGTAAATCTGGACCTTTCAATCCCAGTTCATTTCTGCTTTTGCCAATACCTTGTTAAAGTCAGATTTTCGGCTAGTTGCCAAAACTGTGCAAAATGTCAGCGGATGAACACGCTTGTAGGGCAATGCAATGCATGGGTGCATTCAAGTGTACATTTGCACATGAAGAGGCTGTAAGTGTCTCTCCAGATACTGGGTAGGTGCAAACAAGTGACAGTTTCTGCATGCGTGAACTGAGAGCATTCACAGAAAGGGCAAAAATTGGATTTTCTGGAGGCTAGTAGGAAATGTGATCTTTGGATACCTTGTGAAGGCAGCATCATCTCTAAGTTGAGTTTATGTCTTCTATCTCTCTGAAATCTTAGTAAGAATTTACTTCAGTTTTCTGGATGTTTTTGCTTCTGCTTAGGAGGTTCTATTGTAAATCTTTTTCTGTTATCTTCTGTGTTAATTGTCCTTGAGTAATGTCAGCCACAGCAAGTGGCCTCTACATCTTTGCACCTTACCAGCTCCAGAGGAGAAGTGAGTCCCAGAGCAGGAGTGTGCAGGCAAAAACAGAGCAAAGTTTGCCTTGGCTGCTCACCATGAGAGGGCTGATCCAAGAGCCAAATCCAGTTCTAACTCTTGGTTTCAGCCTCTTCATCAGTAATAAATAATCCCCAGCACCTCATTTTCCCCAGCACTGACTTGTTCTAAAATACACTGTTATTTAAGAAGAGGGGCTGGGTTCTTGGGGGGGTGCTTTCCATCTCCTAGCCCTGTTGCAAACTTCCTAGGGTAGGTTGCAACTGCGATCCTAATGGAGAAACTGAAGGGATTCAAGTTACGTTGTGACTTTACTATTGCTGCCTTCTCTTGGCACAGTTTTAATACACATTGTGTTTCTTAGATGTAAGAATTGACTGGTCCCCTGGTACATGCCAGCAGCAGTTTCTCCAGAATCATTAGGAATTACTGGTCCCTGTTCTGTTGATGCTTTGTACTGTATTTTGAAGAGGAACAGCAATGGGCAGTATTTACGTCTAAAATGAAAAGAATTAAAAGTTGTGTTGTGTGGGTTCTGCACCGTCCCTATGGAGGATAAGATCTTCTGGTTTGTAAGTGGAGAAACATGTGGCTTTTCTGACATAACACCCAGTTCTGAAAATGTGATCTGGGAGCTGAACTGGATTGCTCTTGGTTCAAGTTGAACACGTTGTTCTGAGGCACAATTAGATTTTGATTAACAGTTTTATTGATAGTGCTTAAGATGTGGAGGAATGTAGTTCCTTTTCAGGATGCAATCAAATGTCCTTCTCTCTTGTATTTTAACTAAAATTAGACTCAGCTGTTTGGGTTGTTTTATTATTATTACTACTATTATTATTATTTTTACTGCATTTCACTGGTAGGCAGCTGTTTTTTGCAGTACTTTGCTAGTCCAACTAGTCTGAGGTATGGAGTGAGCCTCTCTGCAACCAACTGCTGTTACTGAAGACCTGATCACCTACAGCTTTGTTAATGTCAACTGAGATTGTTAAATGCTTAGGGACCTTGTAATTGGGTCAGGAATTTTTCTGCTTTCTACTTGAGGTGGTAGGTAGACTTGAACAAGTTTCTCTGTTGCGGTCCTTAGTTAGGCAGATTTCCTAGAGTGGCTAGAAGTAGTCGATCCACCAAAGCCTTAGGACCTGCGGTTCGGTTTTAGGACAGAGCTGCAGGTTGCAGACCCCTGCCCTATGCAAGGAGCTGCTTGCCTAGCCTCCCCCACCCCCATAGGAACAGCACATTTCCACAAGAGAGAATGCTTTTCTCTGTTGTGGGATCTGCTCACACCTGCAGCCATCACCTTGCTTTTTATGTTGGTGCAAAAGGAGGCAATCTGTAATTTGGGTAGCCAGCAGCATTCAGTCACAGCTGAACTGTGGTTTTGAGAGTTATGCTGCATAAGCTGCTGCGCAATTTCATAGGAAACTGAGTGGAAAATATGCTGGGGGGAGGTTGGATTTTTTTTTTAATACATCTAGGTAAGTTTGGCTCTCTGCCTTGTCACTCTTAAACGCAGCATCTAGCAGTTTATCACCCATCAGGAAATGAGCAGGTGCCACTTAAGTTGATACACATATCCAGGGAGAGCTCTGATGTGGTTTCCTACCAAAAGAACGTTCAAGGCTGATGTAAGTTGAGCTGGTGCAATGTAGGAATAAACATTGTCCAAGAGCTGTGTAAGAATGGTGAGAATCTGCCTTAGAATGGGGAGAATCATTGCATTCTTACTCTCCTTGTAACTGCTGGAGTTTGAACCCATGTCACGTGTGGTACATTAATTTTTTTCTTCTTATCAGAACTATTTCAAATGAGGGGTACTTTGAGCAAGTAGCCGTAAGTCTAGAGGGAATGTCCAGGTCTCTAACAACATCTGGGGAACTGAGCTTGCTATTTTAGCCCAAACAAAACAGGATCAAACATGAGTAGCTGTAGATTAAGGCTTTTAGTGGTAAAAATATACCTTCAGATACCTTATTTCTTGTATCTTCCACAAATATGTTGGAGTTTTCATACTGGTTTATACAAGGTCATCAGTTTTACAGAAAGCCAATAAGCCACGTCTTGCCACAGACATATTTCTTGGCTTCTGTGCAGTCAAAATCTAAACTTTATACCCACATGGATTTTTTTAAACTGTTACATGCATACGTCATAATTTAAAAAAGGTCTCCCACAGAGTGTTTGATGTTTGTGTTATTGTTTTGTTTATATTACTGGTAGTAGCTGACTAAAGATATATCAGTGTCTTCCGGGGAGGCTTGTCCTTTCTACACATATGTGTTTGTGCATGCATAACAATATACTTTTGTCTTATTTTATAACTCTTACGCTATTTATGCTGCTGAATCTTCACACGCAGCCTTGGTTTAAAAGCTCATTAAAAATGAGGTCCTATTATAATTTTTCAAACTTTGAATATAGGCATGAAAAAATACTCCCCATGGACTATTTTAAAGTGCTTTAAAAACTGTAGATTTCTTTTCCTGGTATTGCAAAAACCCCAATCAACTTTGCTAATCCCAAAAAAACCCAGATTCAGTCACTAAATCAGTGACTGTAACTTCAGCTCCAATATGCTTCATGCAATTTGTTTAAGATGTTGTTTTGCAGATGGAAATGATTAGCAATAAAATGTATTGCAATAATGGAGTGTGTTAAGGTTACATAAGTTCAAAAATACACAGTAAAAACAGACTGTCATTTGCCTTCTCATAGAGCTGACCCAATTAAAAGTGCTCATTCTGCTGCATCACATGAGCAGCCATTCTCTCACTTCTCTCCACTTGTCTCCTTTTCTTCATTTCTGCGTTCTTTTTCCTCTCCTTGCTTGATCTGTCTGTTCTTCCCGATTAATGTTTGCAGGTCCTATCTTATCCCCTGCTCTTCTGTTTCCACAGGAAATTCTATATTCCTTCTCTGTGGGTTCTCTGAGAAGGGATGTTGCAGAAAAGACAAATGCCTGGTATGATCCACCCCAAAGTGCAGCCCATGCTGACTAAGGGAGCAGTGTTGCTGTACAGAGCTGTGAATATATGTGGTGACAGGCATGGAGATTGCTCTTAGTATTTCCTCCAGGAACATCCAGGCACCAAATGAATCGGTGCAGAGGGCAGGCTCATTTAGTGATAAATCATACTTTTCTCTTCCCACCTAAGACATAGGAAAAGAACCTTTCTCCCACAGCAGGAAAGAGGCAGGTGGGAATGATGGAACTAAAGAAAATCTCCTTTGTCTGGCAGTGCTAGTAGCAGCTGTTCCCTTATCCTTCTGTTTAGGATAGCTGCTGGGGACAAGTGTACATATGCCACAGACAGTTTGTTGCATTACAGTGAGCCTGAAAAAAGCCATTTTGAATTGGCTTGCATTAGTGAAGGGCATAAAAGTCTGCGTGAAGCTGCTCAATGAAGTTTGCAGTTAACAGGAAGGATCAGTCCAGGAGGAGGGGAAGATGTAAGAAATTGCATTTAGATTGCCTTCCCCCAGCTTGCTTCAAGTGTGATTTTTCTGAGTACCCTCTGTCTTGTTAACGATGTGTAATAACCACTGCACAGAAGAAAAAAGCTAGCTTGCTCATTCAGGGAAGCACAAGTAGGATAAACACCAGAGCTTCTGCATGGAATGGAAATAGCTGTCCACCATCTTTTCCTGTGAATTCTGGAAGACAAAGGATTAGATGAAACTAGCAAGTGATGGGGCAGGTTATGAGAACTTGGCTCCTAATATGTCCTGGGATTCATTTGTGGAGCTCCTTCGTGCTGTGAACATCAGGGAGTTCACGGAGGTCCAAGAGGCCTGGCTTATTCCTGGAACAGAAAGCCACCAAAGTGTTTAGGTTCAAAGATACTACTTGTGGCTTTGAATGTCCCTCAGCTAAGACTCTAGTGCTCCATGAAGTGCTCTGCAGAAGTACCACTGGGAAGCTTGCCTGTGTCCTGGACTCTCAGCTGAGAAGCTGCTGTTGGGCCACCATGAGAGCCGAGATAAGGGACTAGGCAGATCTCTCATGATTGTTGTATTTCTATGCTGTCTTTCCTTTCCTAAGCTGTCCTTATTGCTCTCAGGTATTACTGGTATTATAAACTATTTGAACCTATATGGTAGTTGCTCCTGATTCGAGCTGATATTTTTATAATACACCCAACCTCCTCTGGCAGGTGATTGATTCAAGTAAGTCTCTCTTCTTGTTTTCAGTAACTCTCATCAGTCTGACCCACCCTTGGATGGGTTGTCCGCCTTTGTTCAGTAGTGGCTACAGATTTTCATACAGTTCAGGTTTTTTTGTTGGGGAATGAAAAGATTTGACTGTGCCACTGCTCCGCGTGATCCTGGTTCTCTCCTTTCCTCATTGGGTGTCTGGCTGTCTTCCACATTCAGAGTGCAATTCAGCTGCCTAAGCTTGGGCATGTGCCATTTTAGGTATGCAGAGTATCCTGCCTGGCCTCCAGGAGAGCTTGGCTCTCCATTACAGTCCATGTCAGATCTGCCAGCCCAACAGAGCTGCCTCAGAAAATTTTCCAAACTGTTTTCAAGATGTCTGTTCAGAAAACTGGTTTCAGCTCTATCCTTAAAGCACCTGTTTCCTTAAGCAATTTTTAGTACATCTGCATTGACTGTATGCTTTGAATTCATTTCCTTCCTTTCTTAATGTCCTTCCCTGTCCTTTTATACTTTTTTCTTTGTTCCTTGTTTTTTCCTTCATTCCCTTCTTTTTATGAATTTTTCTTTTCACTTTGTATCAGTCTCCTCCTCTTCATGCCCTCTCCCTTCTCCAACTCTGTTAATGTGGTGGTTCTTCATTTTCCATCAAAAGGCATTTTGGACTATGGGAGGCACCTTCAATTTGCATGTGGATTGTACAGTGAGCTCTATGTGCATGTGTGTGGCTAGAAACTGTTGACTGACACCTCCCAAAGAGCTAAATTACCGAACAAAAGAAAATCACTTCAGTTTTAACCAATGACTTGGCCTCCCCACATGCCCACTAGCTAAGCTGCAATTGGGATAATTCATTAATGAAATCATCCTCCAATAATAGCTGTTTCTATTGAATCAGCTGCGTCTCTGTACCTCTTCCTTCTGTCTGCCTTTTGTTTAGAGTGTGACTCAAATACTGGAGTGCTGGGGCTCCTCTGGGTACCTCTCTAGCCAAGTGTGTAGGCTCTGTTACTTGTGGTGGCTGTGTCAAATCTCAGCTCTACCACAAGTGAGGTCAGGGCAGCCGGGCCCCTGAGCAGGCAGGAGCCCAACACTTCCCGTGAGGCATCCCCAGTAGCCGCCCCTTCCTCGTGCCCCTGCCTCCTCCACCCGGGGAACCACAACAGCAAAGCAATTCCAACTCCGCATCACCCAGGAACGGGTTAAAATGCTGTTGAACTGAGAGTGAGCGTGTGTGTAATGCCTCCACAGCCACCCAGGGCCTGAGCCCCAAAGGGAAAGTCTTAGATCTCCTTATATGGGGATCTTCTTTTCAGAAGAAAGTGGTCAGAATTTGGACGGTGTCTGTGTTCAGTCTCGGTGTCTGTGTTCAGTCTCAGCGTGTGCTCAGTGCTGTCACCTCCTGTGTTACGGTGCCACGGAGCTCAGTGCAGACCTTCTCCAAGGCGGGAGGGAAGCGGGTGGGGGTCAGGGCAGCTCAAACACTGCTGCTTTTAGTAGTATAGTGCCGATTCAAAGAAACTTGGCGGGTATGATCTTTACTTTTGCAGATTTTTTTTTTTTTTTTAGATCAGTAGATGACTTCCCTGTTTGAATATTGTAGTATTATAGATTTGCTGCTCCAGCATTCCTGTCCAAAATTATTCTTATGTTCTTATCTGATTTTTTTTTTCCCCTCTTACTACTCTCCAGGAATGGGCACATGTGTGCATGAGAATACACACGCGTACATTCAGCCCAGTAAAGCTGGCCCACACGTGAGCTCAAGAGTATCTGAATGTGCAGGGGCTTGGGATGATTATTTACATTTCCTTTTATGGGGATCTTTGCAAGTGCAGTTTTATGGTGATTCATTTTTTGGCCAAGGCTTGGCCTTGAATCTTTTTCAGATCTTTCATTAAAAAGACTGTTGCCTTTAGTGATACTTTACATTTCTCCCCTCGGGCCTGCCTTGAGCTGTGCAGTGCTTCGTGTTGCAGTGGTGGGGAGGACAGAAGGAAAAGCAAGCTGGGACATGGGGGTGGCTGGTGAGTGCAATTAGGACTGCGGTTTAAAGACCTGCCTGGTCACTTCCCAGTGTCTCTCCACAGAGTGACGGAGACAGCAGCTTCCATCTTCCCTGGCTGTCAGTCACGGCCCCCAGCTTCTTGTTTAGTTTCAGTGCTGTATGCAGGGCCAGAGGGGCTGTGCTCTACACAGAGGCTCACCTCAGACCACAGACACCCCCACCTATCTCTTATGAGCATACTTCCCTCCCTGCTGCCTGGGGTAGCCCTTGGGTGATCCTGGCAGGCAGCCACAAAACTGGAGTTTGGCTGTCCCAGTCAGGTCTGCACCGAAGGGAGGTTCCTGGGGCTGTGCCTTTGCAGCAGTGTGTTCCTCTGGCTGTGCATTTTCAGCAGGCTCACCTCGGAGTAGCTGCATGGAATAAAAGCAGTGATGTCTCTCCTGCGGACTCAGCACGGCAGCTGCCTGGCCCCGTGGCACTGTAAAGAATATATAGGAATGCACATGCTGTGGAGGGGAAACTGAGGATGAGCACAAGATAAGAAAGAATCAAAAAGGAGCTGGCAAGATGCGTGGCACAACCAGCCCTGGGCTCTGGTGTGTTAATGACTCCAACAGCTCAGATGCTTCTTTTTCTGTTTATTTGATGCAATAGATGTAAACAGTGCTGCTCCCTCTGCTCCTCCATCCTTTCAGCTTCCCTGTAAGTGCTAAACTGAAGGAAATTACAGGTTTTGCAGCGACTGGAAAACCTTCAAGCTTGAGTCCAGAGTTGCTTTCCCAGGGAGACCTCACTTCTCAAAGCAGAAGAGCGTACTGTGAGGATGGACTCTGGGAAAAGTTCAGCTAGCAGCTGGTGCATCCACACATTCCCCTGGAATCTTAGTCTCAGGACAGCCAGGGAGCCGTGTGTGCCCGTGAGATGGCAGAGTGTTCCCATCTCTCAGGTGTGAAGGAGAGGCACTGCCCCCACACTGGTGTTTTGACTGGAGAAGCCATCATGGAAAGCCTCATCTGGTGGCAGCGCGTATGCCACACTGTGAGCCTGCTGTCAAGTGGCTGCTGTGCCAGGTATCCTGTACAAGCACAGCACCACTTTGCTGTCAGACATGCAATGACTACATTTTATTTCCTAGGTGAGACTACAGTTGGATCCGGTCTACCCTTACCTATGTTTCTTTAGGATCCTGTAGTAATTTCCTGCTGCCTTAAGCTGCCGTGGCTTCAGTGGTACTGGCACAGCATCACATTTACCTTGAGACTTAAACACTGCGTGAGAGCTGCAGGCATCTCTGTGTGGTCCAGCTGCTGCCCTTCAATTCCATCAGCGAGCAGTGACTTCCAGCTGATGCTTTCCGTTTCCATTGGTGATGCAATTGCTTCATCCCTTTAGAAGGACTTGAATTAATTTCTGAGGGATTGGACTCTTCTCATCAGCCTGTCTGTGACCCCTGACAGTACTAATACTGCAAAACCAGACTTGATTAATCATTAGGCCTTTAAAGAAGATTTCCAAGCCTAGCTGCCTGGATTATCTGCAGCCATTGCCAACACTGACAGGACAGCCTGTAGTAGAAAGGGACATGGTTGGTGCTCAGCTGTACGTGCAAGCATGTTATTTCTTCTCTATGTTTGGGAAGTGCTTTTTATCTGCACTGAGTCTGGTTTTAGTAGTACAAAGCAGCAATTATCTCATTTGAGGTAAGAAAGATCTCTCTTCAGTTCTCCAACAGGTGTAAAAATCACCCAAATATTTTCAATACCTGAATGAGGACACGATTTGGGGATTGAAACTTGGTCATGTGTAACAGGTGCAATTCTTTCACTTTTGACTGTTCAGGCTATTCGTTTGAAAGATCCTTGTGGGTCTCTTCCAACTCAGAATATTCTGTTATTCTGCATGATTCCGTGAAAGCTGCTGTTAGTAGTTTTAATATAAAAGTTTGCTCTTCCCTTGTCACATTCCATTAATACAGCTAAATGTGCCCATTCCACCATGTGACTGGTTTGAACTGAACACCTTTCATTTTTTGTGATTGCTGATATGCTTCTTGGTACCTCTTAGCTTAGCTTAGATTGACCCACAGTATACTTTTTTTAGAGGGAACAAGCTTTTAGTCATGATACATGACTAAAGCAGGTACATGTCCCTTTGGTTTAAGGTAGGAATCCTGAGTGCCCATCTTCTCAGGATACCCCTGGAATCAATTCTTGGCTTCACCACTGTCTGGTTCTGGACTCTGAAAACTATCATTTCTTGAGTGTGGTTTTTGTACCTGACTCCTTGCCGTTTATATCCTTCAGATATGAAACAGATATAACTGTTGAGTTCTCCTTCTTTGTCTCTCTGCCAAGATCTGCATATTTAGCTTTTTCTTAGTCTTTCCTTTTAAATCACTTACTCTGAGTTTAGATGCAGTGATGTCAACAGTATTCAATAAGGTAATGTATAATACTTTTGTAATTTGTAGGACCTCTTGAGCAAGAGAAGACAAATTAGCTTTCACTATCTTTGTGAGCTAGAAATTCTCATGCTAATGTTTTGTTTCAGAATAGATATTCAGAGAAGTCACAGTAAGGAAAAAACTTACTAAATCATGAAACTTCTCTGGCTCCCAGTATGGAATATTTTCCATACAGACCATGTTCAATTATTTGTCCAAAATCTTTTTAAATACTCAAAGCAATGGATCTTTTGAACGTTCTGTTGGAAGACTGGTTGATATCACACAAGAACTACTTGTAAAGACAAATTGATGTTTCAATACAAGTTTTTCTTCTCCTAATTTAATGTTGTTACTCATAGGTTTACTACTTCTTGCACAACTCAAAATTCCTCTCTTAGTGTCTAAAGCCTTCAAGTATTTGTCATTTCTTGTTGTATTCTTTTTCTTCATTGTCTCTGAGCCAAGGTCTGCTTATTTCATTTTCTTAGTGTCTCCTTTTAAATCATCCCCCGGATGTTCTTGTTTCTCCTCGGCTACTGCTTTAGCTCCATTTTTGTTTAAGTTAATGAGCTGTCTCAAAGTGAATGAAATATCCCTGAGTGTTCCAGAAAGAAGGATGGAATCTCCCTGTTCTCTGATGTGCTGACCCCAAATGCAAAACCATTTTAGTGCATGGGATTGTGAGAAGGTCAAAAGATCCCTGAACCAATGTGGAAATTCCCAGATACCCTATTTATTACAGGATTTCCCACATAAATGAAATACCTTGTGTAATATGGGACTTGACATAACTTTTTCTCTGTTTCTGGGGAAGCAAACACTTGCAGCTTGCAAAGGTTTCTAATGTACCTGTGCAAATAAATTGTGCATATAGAGCAAATCTGGTGGGTTGAATTTAGTGTGGAGGCTCGTTTGAACTCTGTCACATGCTGTGTGAACACAGTCAGACCTGCTGTCGTCGTGTTCTTGTCTGGAGCTGTAGCGGTGTTTAATCATAGTTCTGTCATAGGCCACCAAAATCCTTACAACAGCCCTACCTTATCCTCAGCTGTTTTGGGGTTGCTCTGCACATCTTGAGCCCTGAAGCTATTTTTCAAGGTTGTTAGAGGGACAGTCACATTCTTGCAAGGTGTGTGGAAATCCTGGCAGTGATACTTTTGCTTTACTGTTGTAATCCATAGATATGATCCCTGCAGCCAATGTGTGACGGTGGGCAAAACCTCTGTATCGAACTCATTTCAGTCTCGTGGTTTCTAGTTGTCATTGCAGCTTTTAAAGCTACCTTTCTCCTAGCTTTATGATTTCTGATCTAACATTTCTAACCATTTTTTCAAAGCTTATAACCATGTTATTCTTTGTTGGTAGTCCCTTATTTTTTCTGGAGCAATGAAGATGTTAGGCAAAAAGTGGACTAGCGTACCTCCAGAGAATATTCCAGTAAGCTAAGTGTGCAAACTTGATGTGGTGCCAAAAAGTAGATTTTGTTTACTGTCATTGTCTACTTTGGCTTTGGTTGATTGTGTTCCCATCAAGATTTAAATGAATTAATTCTGTGAGTAATATTTCCTGAGATGCTCTGTCAAATGCTTGTACTTCGTATATATCATGTATACTATGTTCCCTACAGCTACTAATTTTACAATTCGTAAAAGAGAAGGTTTTTCTGGCAGCCCTTATTCTTTAGAAACTAGTGCAGCTGTAAAATTTGTTCTATTATTCTGTAGGTTAGAGCTGACTGACCATGGTCTGCAAACCCTACTTTTGTGTTTCATGCGGTCTGCAAAGAATTGTGTGGGCACAAAGTGCAGTCTTTCCCTTGGACGCTAAATCTCATTACAGGCACTTAGAGTACATTAAACACATTTCTTAATACTAGTCATGTGTATAAGCTACTCTTCTATTTGCTACAGGACTATGGTCGTGAATGGAAGGGAAAATACATATATATATATAATAGCATGAAGAAAGGGTGTTGTGTCTTAATTAGTTTGCATTAAACTGTTGACCTCTCTCCAGAACAGAATATATGCTCTGGTAAGAAAGCTCAGCATCTCTTTGGCCTTTGAAGATGTACATAGGGAGCTATGAAGGACTTTCCCACACCTTTTATACCCACTTTTTTTTAACTGGGAATCATTACAGTTCCAGTCCTGTTTATGCACAGAGAAACTTCTCCATCTGCGTGTTGCCAGCCTTACATATTCTTCTTTGGGTACTAGAGAGTAGAGAAAACCGTAGCTTAGACCGCTCTACTGGCCTCCTGCTGGTAGGTCTGGTGATACCTCCCTCCCTGAGTTCTCTTTGCAGCGTATCTCCTGGTGTCCCCTGGTGAGATGCCGCCCTTGTCCTTTTGACTGTTGCTTCCTCTTTTGAGACTGAGATTTCTTGTTTTGATGTGTTCCAGTTTACTGCCAAACAGAACGAACCAGAGTGGTAATTAGTGCAGCTACACAGCTTGTGCTTCATAGGTGTGCAAGTGCATTGCAAACTCAAAGGGTTTCTTGCGTTTCTGTGTTTTCCTGCCCTGTTGAACAACCTGTGTCTTCTCTCCCATGTCTAGTCAGTCCTATGATGTTTTTCTCTTCTTGCCACGGGCTCTGTGAATCTTTCTGCACCCTTTCTTCTTAAGTCTGGAGTTTTGCCCCCCTGGTTTCCCTCAAAGGCCAGGTTGTTGTATCTCTATGCCAGGGCTCTGGGGATTCCTCCCTTCCATGAGGGGCCCACAGCTCATTTTTTACCTGTCTCATTTCCTCTGTTGTTCAGCATCGAGAGGATGTTGTATTCTCCCAAATATTTACTTGTCCCATACCATCTTCCCCTTTCCTTTTTTATCATAGCGACAGGAGTGAAGCTTCGCAGGCAGTTGGTGTTATGACCCCCAGATTTGTCATCTCAGATACTGGAAGTTTTGTTTTCTCATAGCTTTCTGCATGGTCTACATTTTGAATATGTTCAAACCTTTGTCACGTTGACCCAAAAAAAGTTGCTTTTTGAATTCACACATAGCAGAACACAAATATACTTTTTCTTCCCTCCTCCAATATTCCTACTTACAGTAAATATTTTATTCCACTTTACCCAAGTGGGAGAGAGGGTTCTTTGCAAGGCCTCTCTCCTGCAAATGAATAAAATAAGATTTATTTTACTTTGTAATCCCTCATTTTCTTCATTAAATATTGTCACAAAAATTGTCAGTGAAACTCCCTATTAACCATAGTTCTTTAAATCTCTGTTTAGGACAAATATCAGTAAATTATTGACCTAAGAAAACTGTTGTGAAAACAAATTAGATAAGCAAAAAAAAGTCTTATACCATGATGATACATTTTGGAACAAAGATAAAAATATTTCTTACCATATACTTCTCTTCCACTACTACCAGTACTGAACAATTTTTTTCATAAGTGAAGGCAGATAAGATAGCCACATAAAGAATATCTTTACGTGGCTCTGACCCAGTTAGCTGTCCTCAGCCGGGAACCAGAATGCCTTTGTCTTATTTTTTGCCAGCCTGTGTTTTCCTAAGTAAATTTTTCACCTGCTGGTATCGCGAATTTTATATTATTGCTCCTATTACTGCGATCCTAAGAGATTTATCTAGTGCACATTAGTGTCCTCTCCTGTTGAACTTTTAACCCTGCTGAATTCCCACTGATAGAAAGAGCCCATGCTTCCCTGGGTTGCATTTGAGTAGCAGCTGCCCCGTTCCATGATAGAAATTGTCCTTGTCTGCTGTTTCTGCACTGGCAACTGAGTTTTTCTAGTTATTTGATTATACACCATTTTCCCACTCTCCCCAGCTTTTGCTGTTTCATGCACATATTTCACTGAGCTGTGACTTGCAAGGAGTCAATAAAGTAGCAAGATATTGGATAGCTCTTCCAGCTGGCTAAAGCCACAGAGGATATTATAAGATTGGGGTGTGATGTTGTGGGAAGGACAGAAAGAAGGAGCAAAGAAGACCAATAAGAAGTCTCAAAGCTGTAGTTGAAAAGGACCTTGACTTTGCTTATGTGCTACCTCATAACGTATTTGTGCCTCTGTTACCATCACGTCAGTCAGGATTTGGGGAAGAGGGGATAACTGATGCTTTCCAAAGTGCACCTAACTCTGATCAAGCAGCTGCCTGGTCTTTACTATCTGAAGGCCAATCTGGAGCCTTCCAATGTCAGACACGGACGAGTTGTCTCAGATGAATCGTGAAGGAGGAGGTCACACACTGCCTTTGGATAAGGCAAACGGGAGTTAAACAACTTGGCTCATGAAATGTCCTAGATTTGTTTGAACAGCCCTGAGAAAATTCCCTCTGTTAACAAGATTGACTGCATTCACCCAGCCACCTTGGGACAGCAAAAGGAGAACAGCGTGCCAGCGTGTTCTGCCAGTGCAGCTGTTGGGGTCTGGTATCTCTTGTTGTGAGTCCTGGCTTGGAGCTTTCCCAGGATTAAATTGCTGGCACTCTTTGCATTAACAATGAGCCAGAGAAAGGTTTAGGTTGTCCCTGCCTTGTGCTGCTTTGTTTAGATCACCTGAGCTCCCCCACTTCAGGCTGTACCTTTTTGGTCTAAAGTTAGAGACTTTGCTCTTTGCTGTCCTTGCACTCTGTTGTTTTGTCCTTCCTCTTGCTGACGTAGGTGAAGGTCACAGATGAGCATGCCATTCTCCACGTGGGTCACTTTATGTCATCAGGAGCTGTGATGAGAAGACAGGTTATTAGAAATAATCTTCCTGCCTGTCAGTTGCCTATTAAGAAAATGTTGGGGTGAATGTGCATGTTTGTGATTTTAGAGAGAATATACATGTACTTGTAGCCAGGCCACCTGGGGAGCTGAGCTCATCAGCTTTGACAGCCCCAGAGAGTCAGTCCAGAGACTCCAGATCCTCCAACATGGTTTTTGCCGATGAGTGCCACCAAAGCACCTCCTGCAGTTGCTGAGGCGGTTCATGTGGATGCCTACTTGCACAGAAGGCATTTGAGAAAATGCAACCACAGAGCAGGAGACCAGCAGTTTCCAGCCTCCCTGGCCATCGTTAGGTTAAGAGAGACCTCACATGTGGGACTCCACAGAGTCTCTTCTTTTAAGCTTGAAAAACCACGAGCAGTGTTTCAGCTGAAAACAAAGCAAACCTTAACCCCAAGGCAAACTCCATTTTCAGAGCTGTGTGCAAGATGCCTCAGCTGATTATGGGAAAGGCACTCCTTTGACAAATGCACCAAATTCTGTGTCACTGCAAGTAGTCCCCCTTTAGTGTGCAAATGACACATAATGATCTCTGGTTCATTTTTACCCCTCATCTGGAAGCCATAATGATTTTAAATCCAGCTTCTTACTTCCTTTGATGACTGAGTGTGCAGAACTTGGAGAGGAGGCTAAAGACAAACCAAATAACTGAGTTCTGCCCCTTTTTCATCTCCTTCCAATCCAGTAGCAGCAGTCTCCAAATCACAGTGGTTAGCTGGATGACTTTCTCCAATCCCAGAATGTTAAGATTCAAAACTAAATTGGTTTAATATAAATTTATGACTGACAGCTGCACCTTTTATGGTCTGAGTATCTTTTGTCCTTTTTGTACAAGCTGTGAGGTGCTTGTACCTGAGATTGATTAAAATGTTGAAATGCTCCCATTGCCCATATCAGAAAATGTAATTAGTTTTCTCCAGACCCAGGCTCTTGCAGTCTTTTGAAGAACAGGCTTCAGAAAGAAAAGGTCGATGCACTTATCTATAAACCACTGTTTTCATCTGTAGTTAAAAAAACTTGTACCTTAACAGAACTTGTATGTATAACAGGCTTCATCTGCAGCTTCATGTATTTTCCACTTAGAATAACCCAAAATAACAAGTTCTTAGCGTGCATTAGTAAAGAGAAACACTTTCTAGGGTAACCACAATTCCAGACTGCACAAGAAACCTTGATCCCAAGGACTCTTTTGGGAATGGGAGGTGCACTGGGCAGAATCCCAGTCCTTAGGGCACTGCTTAATGCACATCTGTCCTTGTGTTCACTCCGGTTATAAACAAACAGCGAAGTCCAAATGTGCTTTGCACTGTTTGGGTCTAAATGTATCTCCTGGCTGCTTCCAAATGCTATGCCTGAAGGCATGCGGTCTTTCCTTGGGACAGAAATCCAGGCTCAGGGGCAAGAGGGGATAGAAGGCTGAGGCACGCTGCATAGTTCCTCACAATTTTGTTATAGCCCAGTGATGAAGCCTTATATGTTGGATCCAGGCTGCTCTTCCATCCTGCCTTGATTGCAGCCCCATGGCTGGAGGGTGCTTAGCTTCCTCCAGCTGCAGCACCAAAACCACTTGTGTTTGTTTGGGTCTTGCTTATCCTGTTGCTGATTTATCCTGACACCAGCTGATGAACCTTGAGCCAAGACACAGTCCTGCAGAGCTGCTGCTTGGGCAGACCAGAGATCTTCCCTTGGAATACCATTCTCTCCCTGTGGAGAGGTGGGCTGTGACTCCAAGCAGCCTGGGGTCAGCTATACCGTTTGCTGTAACCTGCCAGGCTGGCCCACATACTTGGTAGTGCTCTGTGGGTTGCAGCTGGCCTGTATGGACACTAGTTTGGGGATTTGAGTACATCCAACATAATATCCATTCCTGCTCTAGGCTTATTTTGTGGGAAAGCATGCTGTATTAGTAAGGAAATGGTGACTTCTGGTGAGACATCACAGCACCGTATCTCTAATGCTGTTGCAGTGTGTGATTGTGTAATTTGAATCAAGGTGACTTTATTTGAGCCTAATTCACTTTTCTGTCTCATTTCTATTTTGCATGCTCTGGGGATGCTTTTGTCCTCCCTTTCCCGCCCTGGTTTAAAACATCTCTGATCCTATTTTGGTAGACTTCTCTTTGCTCTTAAGCCCTGAATAAAAAGGTGTTGATTCCTTAGTGCAGGAAAAAACAACACTTCTGAATCATATTCCCAAAAGACTGAAAAGATAACTCCTTGGGTTTGGAAGCTCATTTGGAGAAAGGAGATGGAGTCAAAACTAGCAGTATTTGACTGACTTAAAATGATGACCGAAGTATTAGGAAACATTCTAACTGTGAGGCTGCCTGGCTTGTAGAAGAGGCTTGGAAATCAAATAGTGGAAGCTCTGTCTGTATAATGTAAGCATAATAAAAGTAGACTGGATGTTGCAGGGGAGAATGTGCTATAGACCTCGGCCCTGTTTCTTCATCTGTAACTGTTAAAATTTTTCTGACTTTCCCGTCTCTGCTATTAGTGGCTTTGCTTCTGCCAAGATAAGAAGTGCATGTCTCTTTGTGGTATTAACCATCAAACGAGAAAAATGGGATTCCTTCAAGGCTGGAGGTGAAAAAATTATCAAATCTCTTTTTTCTCTGTTTATCTCTGATGACATTCCACTTCCCCTTGCTCTCTCATTCTTCCCTACTCTTTTTCAACAATGGGAACAGAAATCTAAGTTTTATATATGGAATTTGTGGGGCCTCTGTGTTCGACAACACATTCTCCTGTGGTTTTGAGGCTGGAAAGCAATGGTTATGGGGCATTGTAGATTTTTATTTTTTTTTCTGTCCTTGGCTGCTAGTTAAGATCTGCAAGAAATCAAATGTCAGTGAAATCTACACATCTTGCTCATAATGACTGTAACACCTGGGCTGAAACATGAGGAACACTGTGACTGTATTGATTAGACACAATAAGGAGTTTTCCTAATGAAGGTGGGGCTTTTAAAATTTTATACCATGAAACGTAAGATTCTCTTGGCTCTCGATCTTTACATCTATTGCTGAGAGACAACTTACAACACTTGGTCCAAAGTGGTTTGTTTTTTTCAAAAACACACAGGAGGTGTTACTGACTTGAACTGCAATGAGCCTGCAAACACAGGAGGCTCTGCACAAGTGTCATTTTTTGATTTCAAGGACTCTGAAATATCGGAGGGTTTTGCCCCAGCTGTACTCTTGCAGCAGTCCCTTTGTGGCTGTGCAGTCTGACCAGCCCCTCAGTGGACATAACTCCAGGTTACTGGACATACAGGTGTGTGTTTCGCATACTTTAGCAGCTGTCACAGCGCAGTAAATCTTGATGATGTATGACCCCAAGATGTTTGATAAAGTATTAGCCTTTAGTATTAATTATTCAGCTCAGATGTTCTTACGGCTGAGGGAAGGCCAATTATTGATAATTAGATTATGAAAATTTATATAAACTGCATTTTAAGTGTTTAGGTAATAAAATGTTCATATAACCGAGACACTAATTAACCATGGAATGCTAAAATGGACTCTGCTCTCAATTTGTAACTCCACTCAAGTTTTAAAAAAAAAAAAAATCATCCTTGTGAGAAAGTAGTGTGAGGACGTGGAAACTTGAGGCTCCTACATATAAGTTCACTGCACAAATGTCACTAATAAACTGTGAAGCTGTGAATGGCAGGGATAGGAATACCTGAAAGCAGCTTTCTTCTCACATGATACCAAGGCACTTGAAATTCACTGGAATGCTCTGCTAATAGCCTCAAGGTTAAGGCAGGATGAAGCTGATGGCCAGTTATATTTAGCCCAGGTCCTTGACTCCAGGACTGACTCCCCTGCTGCTGCAGCTGGACCCATCTGTAATGACCTTCAGTTCACATTGCAAGATGGATTTAATTTTGGGGATCTTCGGAAAGGGGGACTGGGTATGGATGAATTCTGGAGGGCTACGATGGATGTTGCGTACACGCTTAGTCTAATCTGCATGTCCTGCTAAATCCCACAATTTTACCTTGAGTTTTGCCGTAGTTGATGATTTTGTGGTAGCCCAGTTTTCTGCAGTTACATTGCTTTCAGTTTGCTTTGGAAAATGTTAAAATTTTAGCCAGTATAGTTTTTGTAGTAAAGTTTGAAAATGGGTAGTAAAGCCTCACAAACTATAAATCAAAGAAAGAAATCTATAAACACAGTTCTGCTGTTTTTAATAGGACCTTCTAAGGCAAAATCAGGATTTGTCTTTATGAGCTGTTAGTTATAGTATGTACTAGTTTGAAATAGATTCAGCGTTCTTAGAAAAAATACATTTGAAAAGAGCAGTATACAAGAAAGTGCAAAATGGAGCATGAAAGAGCTGATTTATGATCTCCCCTAAAATTTGCTTGAAAAGGAACAAAATCCTGGATGTGATACAAGATGGGTTTGTTTGTTTGTTTTGCAAGAATTTATCTTTCTTATCCATTAATGAAGCTGGAAGCAGTGCTGCTGAAAACTGTAGGAGCTGTGCTGTTTTCCCACCCTTGGGAATAGAAGTTGGCCTTTGGGAGGGAACTGAACTGTAGATATCCTACAGGCATCTCTCCTTTCTAGGCGCTGTTGCATAAAGTAGTCTGGCAGAAATGTGTTATTTCTTTTACCCTGAGTCAATGCCCTTCATGTTTTGCTCCTTGTTTTGCACTATCGAAGACTAAATACTTCTGTCTTCTCTGACTGTGCAACTGGCAAGTGGAGGTCTTAAAACCATGCTCAGTTAAGCCAGAATGTCTGAGTAATGTACGTTTCTCAAATTGAGAAATGGGGAGGCCAAAGCCTTCATGCTGCATTGTTTCTGCATCATTCATCTTGGTCCATGTTAGCTCCCACTGGAAGGGAAGGATGAGTGCCATGAGTAGGACCTGATCCTGGGAAACTTATAGCAGCATTTGAAGGTGCCTCATGACCAGGCTCATGTTTTTCTTTAGATCCGCTTCATAGTCTGTGCATTCTAAAAAACACCTTACTGGGATTACGTAAATCTCATCGGTTGCTGTTCATGGCAGAGCAGAACTGCAGCAGATGCACTCCAGCCTCCCTCTCTTGGGACCATGCTGAAGGGAGAGAGGCTCCGAGTCTGTCTCCTCTGCTCCTGCTCATTCCTTCCACTTAGGCCTGCTGCTGTTTTCTGGCAACCTGTCTTGCTTGTTAGTGTCAGGAGAATCAAGCAGAGCCTTCCTGAGCACAGAGCTTCTCTTGGCCTCACAACATGGATGCAGACTTGCAAATACAGCTGCTGCATACAGATCACAAGGACCATCAGGGACCCAGTTAGATGCTTCCCTTTGCCCCTTGAAGGGGGAGGAGGGAGTTGGAAGCTGTTTATGTTGGCTTTGATGGCAGACAGGTGACTCAAGTGTTGTGCAAAGCCTTCAAAATGCACTGAGTCTTTCTGTCTGTAACCGGTGTCCCTTTCTCAACTGTTCTTTCTGTGTCCTAATAAGCACATCCAGATCAGTTATACTGATAATCCTCCAGAAGCCCAAAGCCTACAGTCATGGAAATTTACATCCCCTTTCAGTGTACCAAGATATAAGCAAATAATTATGTTTTTAATATTTGGTACTGCCACCCATAAAAATAATACTCATAAGTTTCCCAACACCAAAATCAAATGCAACCCACTTAATTACTAGCGAGTAAACAATGGTTCTTCCTCCTTAAAATACCCAAACATGTTCATAATTAGCTAATTAAACTACCATATAAATGATTATTCAATATAAAAGAGCGATCGAGAGGCAGGCAGAGGAGGAAAAGCAGTGAAATCATTACCCGCAGACACATTTCTTTCTCCAAGGAAGCTACTGAATCGTTACAGGAGAGATGATGAGTGGAAAATAATAAGAACAGCAGCAATAATTAACTTGACAGCAATAATTAACTTGACAATATCTGCAGTTTGAAGCCAACCAGCATGTTTGTTTTGCTGAGAGAAGACCGTGTGTGAGAAGACATTCACCCCTTTCTTGGCACTTCCGCAGTGCGTGTTGCGGGCAGCGTTGGCGGACCAGGGACTGGTGGGAGTTCTGGGATGTGCCCCCCCAAAAGCTTCACCTCACTGCTTACGATGTGGGTAAATCACACAGATTTGAGTGTTCATTGTTGAACGCCCAGTTTTAAGCAACAGATTCCACACCAGGGCGAAGCTTTTGAGTGGGCCTGAGGAACGGCAGAAGAGCTACACCCAAAACCAGCCTTTCAGTGCGGTTTTTTGCTGTAGACACAGTAGTTGCCCTAATTCAGTGCTACTGTGGGCTGAGTGGCCCAGGTAAACCATCACTGTACCTGATGAGCTTTCACTCATCATGGGACAGAATTTCATATTTAATTTCATAGAGACAAATTCGTTCATTCAGGTACCCTTGACACACCTAAAGAACAAGTGTTTTGAATTAAGGGGCTCCACTGGCTTCAAATTGTTACAGATTCATAGAATGGTTTGGGTTGGAAGGGGCCTTAGAGATCACCTAGTTCCAGCTGCCTGCCGTGGGAAGGGACACCTTCCGCTAGACCACGTTGTTTAGAGCCCTATCCAACTTGGTCTTCAACACTTCCAGGGATGGGGCATGTGGGTGCTTCTCTAGGCAGCCTGTTCCAGTGACTCACACCCCTCACAGTAAAGAATTTCTTCAAATATCTGATCTAAACCTACCCTGTTTCAATTTAAAGCCATTCCCTCTTGTCTTATTACTACAGGCCCATGTAAGAAGTCCCTCTCCAGCTTTTCTAGACCCATGTTTTGTAGGTTGAACTTATACTTCCAAAGGTATACCAAAGATAAGATTTAATTTCTTAATTTCTGCATCTTTCCAGTGTTTCCACCACCCTTGTACCCGAACACTGTCTTTCAGCTTCAAGGCAGTAGACTTTCTCATCTCCTTCCCTGCAGGGATTAGTTTGAGGGGATTTCAGTGCCTTCCCTCCATAACCTACCCCATATGGCAAATAAACTACATAGATATCCTGGTTATTTAATTTGCAGAGGGGGAGAGGTTGTTTGTTTGTGGTTTTAGGTTGTTTGGGGTTTATTGTTGCTGAATAACACTGAGAAAGCAACAGGACTCTAAAGGCCATTTGTTAACCAGAGAAAGAAAGAAAAAGTTGGAAATACAGTTCAACAGGATGAAAAATGAAGTTGCCTACTGGGTTATGGAGACAAATGTCCTTTAGTAATTGTATGAGTCAGATTAATTCTTTTCCAGTGTTGTAAATCAGTCTGCTTAAATCTTTTTTCCTTTAGCATATTGGCAGAGGACATAGGTCTGCTTGTTGCCTTTCTTCCCTTAAATCTAAACAATTTTATAAGGCTCTTCTGTGGTTTTGTATTGGAGATGCTGCTGTTTTTATGACCACTTGTGACCTACTGAAATGGTAACATTTCTGAACAAGCGTTGCAGAGATGAGGTTTGAGTTTTGTGCCCTTCAGATTCTGTTTTCTGAGAGAACTGTGTGAAGTGTTTGGGCCCTGATAACTCGAATTGCCCAATAAATTGAAGTGATATCTTAGTCGCTCTGTGTTTTAGCTTTTTTTGCCATGTCACTGAGGTGTTTGTAGTGTTTGAAGGGGAACTGCGCATTTTTGTTTAGAGAGCACTCAACAAGAAAGATGCCTGGTGGCAAAGGGTAGAAGAAGAGCTAAAAAAACCCCAAGAAACGAAGCCTAGGGTTAGGAACTAGACATGAGGGATCCCTGCAGAACTGACCAGTCTCACCCAGAGCACCCACCAAGAAGCAGCTTCTGGCCAGAGAGGTGAACAAACTGGATTGAAGGCTAAGTGGACCAGTTTTGGACTGCTGCTGGAAATTAGGCATGAAGGGGAATTGAAAAGAACAAGATATCTGCCACAAACACAATTAATTGTACAAATTGGTGTGCAAAGCTCTTTACTTGGGAAACACAACTCTGTTTTTTTCATGAAAGACAGTGAGAGCTACTGAATGGCTCAGAAGATGTTGGTAAATGCTTTGATAGAGAGAGACAAGATAGAATTTGGATGAATGGCTTTTGAAATATTGTCTCTGACTCACTCTTGTGCCCTTTGCAGGACTAGCAGTAGCATGGGGAAATGTGGCTGTGGGATTTTGGAGTTTTCTGGGAATTGCTAGGGAGTCATTTTGTCCATAATACAGATTAGAAGTTTAGCAGCTCTTGCCTTGAAAGGTCTGGACCAACAGTTGGGAATAGTGTGCTGTCAGTATACCCCCTGTTCAAAAGCCTGGATGAACTGTAGAATAATATCATCCCATAATTTCTCTGTAATTCAGGAGAAGTGAGCTAGAAATGAGCCATGAGGCACCAGGGGTCCCTACATGCTCTGAAGGAAGAGGCAGGGTGCCACTGATCCTCAGGCCCATTTGTTTTTCCCCAAGCTGAATCTGGCTTTGTACCTTATTCTTTCCTGGTGCTGTCTTGTTTGGACTTTCCGTGCTTTGTTGCCAGCTTCTAATGACTCCCGAGGAACATCTTTTTTCTTGTAATTTCCCATTAAACAAAAGTAGTCTAGGGATTAAAAACATCATTACTATAGGGTGCTTGCAGTGTTTTAACAGGAACCTGGGAACTCTTGACAGAGTGTGATAGAAGTAAAAAAAAAAAAAAAAGAAAACCCAGTATCTAAATACAGGTGATAAGGTGGGATGAAAATGGGAGAAGTCACAGGTAGGAGGACAGGAGACAAAAGCCATCAAGTGTGAGGAAGAAAAACAAAGAAGGATCGAAGTAACAAGCAATTAATTTGTAAAGCAGTTTCCAAGTTACACTCTGTTTCTGTGACTGCTCTTGCTGCAGTCCTCCATGTTGTCTTGTATCCACATCAGGGGTCTCTGGGGATGGCAAACCATCTCCTTAAAATAGGCATTTGTCCTCTATGCATTGCAGAATGCCATCGTCCTCCCTCATGCAAAGCTGCCTTGACTCAGTCCCTGCGGCAAACAGCCTTCAGGCCTTTCAAAACCACGTTCAGCTGTCAAGTGCTTCCAGGAGAAGTTAGCCAAATAGCAATTCTTTTTTTTTCTTTTGCATAGTCCTAACCTTCCTTAAGTATTCTGAGTTCAAATGACTCTGCTTGTGTTGAGCAAATCTTATTTCTGTTCTCTTACATCTTCTCTAGTAGCTTTGTCATTCATGGATAAGTTTCACGGCGAAATAATCTTTTTTAGATCTTTATTGTTTTTATCCATGAAAAAGGTACTCACTCTTTGGAGTGGAACCCTCAGGCTAAAATTGTGTTTTCATCAACATTCATGCCCCACCACTGAACGCAGATCATCTGCTTCACCTTGAGACAGCTTGGCTTGTTTCTGTGTGCTCTTTTGAAAGCTGTCGGATGTGCTGACTGAGAGATAAATGCTGTAATGAAAAGGGGGAAAAGAGAAAAAAATATTTTTTGGATATAGAATGTCCTTTTCCTTTCCTTAAGTGACTGGAGGCAGATGTCAACACTTCAAAATAAGCAGCAAAAGTCATTATTTGGTGCACAGATGGTTTTCATCCTATCGTGGAGGAGTTTTAGGGGCATTTGGGAGCTAGGCATTTTTGAGGAAAATTTGAGATGAGGAAAGGTTGGTTGCTTTTAGGGTAAAACTAGACATGCACAATGAAAAGGAACTTACCCTGAGCTTAAATTGGTATAACTGAGAGAAGACCTATAAGTGCCCCAACAGAAAAATTGGAATGGCAATTCTTTCTTTCTGTTCCCTGGGAGTCTGTTTCTTCTTGTGCTATGGTTTATATTTTCTTTCTTCCTCTTTGTTTGCCTGTATCATTTTTGTTTATCATTCTCTGTCCGTTTTAGCTTTAACAACCCAAATTAACATAGCACAATGTAAATATCATGCACAACTCTTACCTAGTAAACAAGTGTACATGTTAAATATTAGAACATGATTAAGCAACTCTGAACACATCCTGTGTCCTAGATCCTGTATGACTCATATGTCATGGCAGTTAACAACCAATCAGCTATAATTGAGTAAAGCAGGCAAAAAGGATGATACCAAAAAAGGGGGGGCTTGGGGTTTTTTATTTGTTTGGTTGGTTTGGTTTCATCTGGTTTTCTTTTTAAAATAGTACAGGGACTCTTTTCCATCAGTAAAAGAAAGTAGATTTTTGTGTTGCCTTCATTTACAGATCTGGGAATGATCTGTGTTCCTTGCAGGCAGATTGGGAGTATACAGAGGGATTAAGCAACTCTCCACAGGAATGCAGGCATGCTGAGCAGAGATACAGCTTTTAAATGAGGCAAAGTCACTAAAGAGCTCAGGGTACAGAGTAAAGAAAGCCTCACCAGTAAAAAAAAGGTGCAGAACATGGGAATTTCTGTCATTGAGGTAGGCTGTATTTGTCTAGCAGAAATTAGTCCAAACAGAGGGGATTCATGAGGGGAAAAAATGTTGGGATGTTAATATCACATCATATTAAATTGTTCTGAAAGGAAAGTTTCTGCAGGAGGCTTGGGATTTTGGGTTACAGAGCAATATAGATGACATGGTACATTTTCAGGTCTTGCTCAGGGATGGAAAAACTCAGAGGCTGGATATAAGAGAAAAATGTATCCGTTCAAATACATTAGCGCTCGTAGGCTTGTGTGTGTGGCAGCACTTTCTTTTTTTCCCTTCCTAAATAGGCTGAATTTCAAAGAGTGAAAATAAGAAATGGATAGTACCTGTTACTCTCGGGATCTTTTTTTCCAAAATACCAGCATACTCTTAAACAGTTAAGAATAACTGCTAAAACTGCAGTATTACTTTCAGAAACTGCAGCTTGGTAAAACACAGACCCATAAATATTATTTTAGAAGGCTGTAAGGCTGCCCTTAGGAGGGTGAAAAGTAGGAGCCCTGGTGAAGGGAAGGACACTGGGCACAGCTGGGGCTGGAACAACAGCACATCCCTCTTCCTGGATCACCCCCCAGACTTTCTGGTGCACCTACCACTGGTTATTAGAGGCCCTGATCTCCCTCCTTGTGAAGGTCTTCCTTGCTTACACTGCAATGCTCCAGAGCACCAGCCTTACCAAAAGCATACCAGTGCAGATTTGTAAGGACCTTTTGTTAGGGAATAATGCTTACTGTCAACAGAAAGCCAATATTATCTCCTTTTATTTATTACCTGCTCAGATTTTGATCTCAGATCTCCATTTTTATCAATCTACCCACAGCATGAGTTCTGATTGCCTTGAAGTAGTGTCATGACAGTGAGCTCTAAGGTGCCTATTTTACAAGAGGGCCCTTGTTGTGCACTCAGTATGTACATATCTTTTTATATAATTGTTTTTTGTTCTGGTTTTTTAAGAGTGGAGGCCTACTGCATTCCTGAAGAGTGTATCCTATTGAATACTGCTTTAGTTGAACTGAATCACAATTTTACAAGGAACGTTTTTGTTCCGCAGAGAAAGAAAAAAATCAAAATAACAGGTAGGAGGAGGAGCAGGTTGATGCACAGGGTCTCACTCAACTTTATTAGGATGCTGGCAACTGGCCCAAGTCCAGGTTTATAGAGATTGGGAGAATTCTATTGTGCAGGAAAGTATTGCAGCCCCTTTCCTGGTGAGTGCACGTGCAGCCTGCCTTCTGTGTGAGGTACATTGCAGCCTCCTGCACCCCAGTGAGCAGTCAGCTGTGGGTTGAACAGCAGCGAGGTTTTAGCAAATTAAAGTACATACCAGCTACAGTGCAATAAATTCATCTTGCTTTGATATATCGTGTATCTTTCCTCCTTTTCAAACTGTTTGCGACAACTTGCTGTTCAGATACAATTCTCTTGCTGAGAGAGAATTTTGGTGCTTATGGTCCCCACTGGCTGTAGTAGCATTTGTGATGTCTTGGTACTGTTTTGATGCTCCAGTGCAAATGTCACCAAATAATATGTGTGTTGCTAGAGCACTACACATTACAGTAGTTTACAGAAGCGAGGCAAAAAGTATCCTTCTCGGATAATGAAGTTTCCTTGACATCTCACCAACCTTGCATGGTATGGACACCATCTCTATGGTGTGGAATAGCAATGGATCCCCCCAAGGTTTGCACCATCCCACTCCTGATTTTGTCATAAGGTGGTAACTAGGTAAGTCTGATTTCCAAACCTGTCTCTCAGTTTGGAACGGCTTGTGCTTTGGAGATGGAGATCCTGACACTTGCACTTTCAGCTGAACCTCTGGAAAAGAAAAGTGGAGTGCAAATTAAAGCAACAAAAAAAGAGACAAAAGGTTGGAAAGATGGCAGAAATGTGAGGCAGGAAGTGGAGTCTGAGCAACAAAGAGGGACAGAGACAGCAGCATCTCAGTTTTCATCCACCAGGAATTAATCAAAGATTTCTAAACATTTAGACAAGGTCTTCTCATGCTTGTCAGAGGTTTGTCTGCCGTAAATTGCTATTAGCTTGTTAGCTGGTTAAATCAGTCAAGTCATTGTGCCAAGCTCCTATCCCTAGAGGCATCATCACTCCAATTAGTCAACAAACCACTTGGTGTCTCTGAAAAAAAGAGAAAGAATCAGGCTGTCATTGTCCTAAAATGGGTACTTAGAAACTGGAAGACCTCAAACCTTCAAATACCTTTTATCATATGTATTTCTCAATTTTCCCAGTTGTGAAATGGAGGCAGTTTCTCTCTTGCCCCTGGGGCGTGATTTATATTTTAATTCATTCATTACTGTCTGTGAAGTCTATTGCAACCTTTGGATGAATGAGACTGTATTTATTCAAGCTAGTAGTGTTGCTTTGAAGACTTCTCTGATCTATGGAAATCAGTAGGTTCAGTGGCCTAAGCCAAATTCTCAGCAAATGCTGACTCTTTCTCTGCTGCATGTAACAAGAAAACTCCAGCATTGCTCCAGAGACATAAGGAGTTCAGCAAACCACTAATCCCCACATTTCTTGAAGTCCAGGATTAATTACAAATATGCTCAGCAAAGCTCACAGATTTCTGCTGCAGGGGCTCTGTGGACCCAAAGCAAAAGAGATCAAAAGAAGACTAAACATTCACAAGGTCATGTTCCCAAATGCCCTTCAGATGAAGATCCACTGAGGAAGGAAGAGAAACTTCTGCTGTAAATATCACCAGCCTAGATGAGAATCTGTCAGAATGACAGTGCTTGAGATTCTTCTCAGAGAGGGGACAATCCCTCCCCTTAGCTTGGACTCTACAACATAAGCTTAGAAAACACTGAAACTGCACTGCAAGAACAGAAAAACTTACTCCATTCCAGTGTGATTGCAGTGACATTTCTAAACAGAGCAGCCCTGGGGAAAAGCCTGAATACTGTTTCCCCCAAGAGAGCTATTGAGCTCCTTTTTCAAATGATGACATATGGAGGCATTCCTTGAAATCCCAAATGACTAGTAGATTTCTTGCCTAGATCTGCCTTAGCTGCATGGGTGTCAAAAATGTTTTGAAAGGCTATTCACTTGTGAATAGAAAAGGACTTGTCTCCTGGTGTCTTTTTGTTCCAAACCAATTGACAGCTGCCTCCCTGATGAGACAAATCTGGCTGGATCTTGAGGCCATGGGGCATCTATTAGAGCCTCAGGAATACAAAAGCTATGGCCAGAAGATAGCCTGGTAGGCTGTGTAGTCCTTGTAATCCACAGGAGGATCTAAACTCTAGTGATTTAAGGACTGTAACTTCCCTTCCAGAGTACTCTGTCTCAGCTCTTTCACCAATACTGGCATCCCAAGGAAAAGTTTCCTTAGTGTCTATCCTGAACCCTCTTTGTGCCAGTACAAAGCCTTCCTGCCATATCCGAAGTGAACACAGGCAAGCAGGTTATTCACGGCCTCTCTGCAGCAGTCTAGAGCCTTGTCATTTTTCTGCACTTCAGAAGATCCTTGTTGCTTTCTCTTGATCCCTCTCCATTCTGCCTATGTATTCCTTCATTCACAGAATTTCAGCAAAACTTTCACCCCCTGCTGTGTACGGCAGAAGGAATTTTTCTTGCGTCTTGTGGTTTGTACGTTTGTTTACACATCCCAGCATGCTGTTTGCTTTTTTGTTTTGCAATAGCATGACACTGAGTCATATTCAGTTTGTGATTGACTCTAACCCCTGCAGCCTTTTCTGAAGATCTGAAGCACTTAGATGATGAGACAAACTTATCCCTGGCAATCTCATCCTTTCAGTCAGCTCCAGAAGCCTTGTGGGATCATTCAGCCCTACTAGATTCACATCTGGCAAGCTATACAAGAGATTTCACTGTCATTTTCTTTTTCTGTGTAACAGCCCAACTAAACATGATATAGTATAGTGAATCTAACAGCACTGGTTCTTGGTAATTGAACTTTTCACGAAGGGAACAATTGCAGAAAGGAAGCTAATTAAAATTAAAGAATTTCTCCCGATTATTTTATGGCATTTGCCATAGGCCAGTGGTTTCATGGTCCTCCTTGCTAATTTTTTTCATCTCCCTGCGAAAACAAATTGTGTTTGAAATCAAGCAGAGTGAGACAGAGGACATGCAAGTGTCAGACGTGGTTGGAACATAAGTTGTGGAGAGTAGCTTGTGGAGTCACGTTTGGGAGCTCAAGAGAAGTCCTTATGATATGCTATCCTACGAATGTTTTTCTACATTTTAATGAATCCTGATGGATCCTACAAGGAAGGAATAGTTATGTGAGAAAAAACTATTTTGGAAAATTTCGGTTTAGATTGATTGGCTAAAATGGGAAGACTAAAACAAAACACAAAAAATGTCTGCAAAAATTTAATCATCATCTCCTTTCCCATTCATAAAATATTCTGTGAGCAAATTTTAGGTTGCTGTGTTTGTTCTTGCAGTCTATCAAAGGATCAGAATAAACTGTGGACTGAGCAATGCTTATTACCTGCAAAACTTGTTCTTCTTCCACCTGTGTGTTACTAACGGTACCAAAGACAGTCAGAACAGAATGAAGGAGCAATATCAAAATTATTTTTTGCTGTTTCTGTATTTGTTCTTGTAACACCCTTTTTGCTGTTCTGTAAATAATAGCACCTTATTCCACTTAATTATGGTTTTTAATCGTTTCCACCATTGAGCTCAAGCATTATCACAGCACTGCCTTAGCACAGTTTGTAGACAAGTAAAAGAAAACACTAAAATCCCCCAAGTCTGTGTAATTTGATTTAGTGTTACTATAGAATATTTTTGGTATGACTAGGCCAAAGCTTACCATACTTGATTTTTAGTTAGTTCTTGCTCATGCAGTCGTTCTAGGAGTTGGTGAAAATTATGTCCAAATAAGGACTTCATTTAAAATCTGCTCCATGAGAAATTTCATAATGCTTTGTCAAATTTATATTTTTAACCCTTTTTCTTTTCAGGTCTAAGCTTATTATACTATGTTTTTTAAAAGCTTTGCCTGCAATTCTGTTCATTAAAGGTATTACTATATGCAATATTAAACATGTATTTCGCTTTGGTGGGTTTGAATTTAATGTGGCACTCTTCAGTTAGACACAGTAATCACTGCATATTTGACTGGGAGATAATATTGATAGGATAATAATTGTCATGAAATGGTGTCCAGGAGTTCATTCAGCTCCCGCCACTTCTGCTCTGGCAGCCAAGCGCCCAGCTTTACTGTGCGTGACCCAAAATGCACAGAAAGCAGAGTAGGAGAATGGAGGGCTAAAAAGCCAGAAAATGTCACACAGTGACACTGTGCAGCTTGTGAGGCAGCGAGGAATATGCACTGAGCACAGCAAAACACTTACACCCCATCAAAGTTCAAGTACAGGCATCAGCTGTCTTTTATTTCTGTGGTGTGAGCTGGGTCTTGGCCAGCAGCAAGGCCAAAGTGATGCAGTTTAGTATGTTACAGATCAGTCAGAACAACTAGTCAGGATGGGAATCTTGGAAGACATCCATTACAGCAGCCTATAACATTAATAGCATTAAAAATAATTTTGAGACAGATCAATACGAGTCCTGTCTGCTTCGAGCCTGAGGGTGATTGAAGAGAAAGGGAGCCTTGGGAACAGAGCGAGTGAAAACACAGTGTGTAACATCTTATTTTCATCAAGTGAACACAAAATCTTTGAAATCCAAGTCCGTTTGGCAGGATGCTTGGCAGCCCTGAGCGGCAGCGTGTCTGACGTAGAAGAAATCTGGCGGAGTTCTTAGAGATCGTTTCACCGGGGGTGACCCCCCCCGAGTGATGGGCGTCATAAGAATTTGACTGTAACCGAGGGAAGGGAATTCTGGTTGCGGGTGGGATTTAGATCTCTGGTGTTGGTTGTTTTTTTTTCTCAAACAGTCCAGCTGAAATCTAATTTCCCCTTTAGACAGAGAATCCCACAGCCTTTTAATATTTGCAGGAGATAGAGCCATCCCTGAAGCCAGGGAATATAGGAAGAGTATGTTCTTTTGTAAACTGGCAAGAATATAATCAAGCTGAGTTTAATTAAAGGGCATTATAGGATATAATAACATTCCTGACCTCTCACTGTCCAGACTTTAATATTTTTTTTTTAGTTTTTATTTTAAGTGTATCTACATGAGAATAAATACTGTCTTAAGGGTTTATCATAGTAAAAGAAAACACAGGTACATTAGATGCTTCTCCTCTGGCAGGAAAATCAGTAGCTCACTATAGTTCTTTATAGACTTTTCAATTGCAAAAAGTGTCATGGGTGCAATCTTCATTTCTTATTAACGTCTGAATTTAATTAGAAATCCTTCCTCCTTGTTTTTAATGAAGTAAATGCATTAGCCTGTAGTAACCCATTTTGGAGCCGTTTTCTCTTTTTTCAATTTTCCTTCCTGCTGGTTTGCCACTCAGGCTGGTGGAAGTCTGGGCATTGTCGGTGAAACTCCAATATTTCAAGACCTGGTTTATTGAATATTAGAATGAAACGTTTGTAGTATTCTATGCAGGATATTCTCCCTTTCTGGTGTCTGTAAAGGGAAATTCTCAGAAAGCTTCAGTGCAGAAATAACAGAGCCTTGTGTTTAAACATTTTTATTGAACAAAAATGTTTGTAACATTCCCACATCCATGTGTTTGGCTTGCTTGAAGCAAATCCAAATATTTCATTATGCTGTGACCTTGCATTAGTCTGCACCCACCCAAAGCACTTCTCTGCACCCTGTGAGGCTGATCCCGTGTCCTGCAGGCTGAGGTTACGCCAACTTGACACTGGAACCCAGCCTAACTGGATGGAAGCTGGTGGCATCTAGTAAGATTATTAGTTTGCCCCTTTACCCCTACCATACACACACGTAAGAAGATGAAGTGCAGGCCTATCTTACAAGAAATGGGAATGCCTGCTCTGGTTTGACTGGGGGAGGCCAGGCACGAATCCAAATTGCATTTTCCAGCCTCTTGTCCCTGAGTCTGCTTCCACATCAGCAGCTGCTACAGTGAGGGTCAGCAGAGTGGCTCTTGGGCGTCAACCAAGGGACAGAAGAACTGGTAAAGTTCTTGGGGGCTTTTTTGGTTTGCCTAAATTAGCAAAACCTGCTAAAAACTGAAACACTTCTCTCACATCTCCTTGCCCAGGAAAAGTCTTTCTTCTCTGCAGAGCTGAAGCCCTGGGAGCTTTATCTGTTTAAAATGAAGTCAGTTTCTATTCTCTGGGTACTGCACAGGTCACAGTCATGTTTTTAATTACCAATTAGCCTTCCATTAAGGAAATAAAATGAGGTTTATGTGCTGGTTGTCAAAGGTCCTCTATAGCTGCCTCATTTCATGTGTCCTGTCTGCTCAAGCAGCAAGCAAATGAACAGAAACTTACTCCGGGGTAGTAAACAAAACCTGAAAACCTTTGTCCCACAAAAGGAAAGATGGAGAGCCTGAGATGGAGAAGCTGCAAGGACTTTTCATTTTTCATTCCCTTCAGTTGTGTTTTTCCTGTCTGCCATGAGCGCTGTGAACAGAATGTTAAATATGCCCTTAAGCTACTCATGGAAAGAAAAGGTCACACACACACACACACTCTCCATCTCTCTCTCCCTTTCTGTCTTTCCTTTGTACATGTATGTTGTATGTTTGTATGAATGTGTACAGAGAGACCCCAACCCTAGAACACTGAACTGTGGGACCAATTTTTTTGCTAAGAAATTCCAAGAGGGAGAGGTTATAAATAGTCATAAATTCAATTTATTTATAAAGCATTCCCTGTCAGGCATCACTGCACAAACAATTATAAAAGAATTGTACTAGATTAAAAACATAAATTAGAGCATCATAAAATGCACAAGAGTGTCGGATTCAAATGCATTTGACAGAGATGTTTTAAGAGTGGGATTTGATGAGCTCTTCTGGGTGGTCAGTCAGAGCAAAGCCTCTGCCCAGTGCTCTCTTAAAACAGATTCACGGCCAGATTTCTGCAGGGCCTTGCTTGCGGCTCTCTAGTTCTTAGTTCAGAAGTTGGGAGTGATTCACAGAGGGTCTAAACAGTGCTGGATGTGGCCATGGTTTCTTGAGGAGCCCGCGTTTGCTGCCACTCTGATCCCAGGCGAGCTGCCCGAATACTCCTCCCTTTGCCTGCTGTTCTCATCTTTCCTCCACGTGCTCCATGTCAAGGGCAATGTCATTCACTGTCAGCTCAGTACACGGTCATGCCACCTTCAGATTCAGGTTCCCCTTGCAATGTGGTTTAGGGAAAGTGTCTAATTCTGTGGTGTCATCTCAGAAGTTGTAAAGAAAAACAAATAGACAAGTAAAATTAGTAGCAAAATTATCCCTGATTAAGACTTGATCTTATTTTAACCTGGTATGCACCAAAATTACTCAAAACCTTGTAGGACCAGATAATTTCTAAAAAGTGAAAGCAAAACCAAAACTAACCCCCAAATTTCTGACAGAAAAAAAGGCTATGGAATACAACTCTTCCGCAACCCACTTATCCATGAGGGGACTGTAAAAAATTCTTGGCACACAAAAGGTGTCGTTATGGGTCTATTTCTGAAGGAACTCACCATCCACATGTTGAGGTCGGTTGGAAATTCAGTCCTTCATTTTGGGGCCCAAATTTTGGTCATGTCTTAGAAAAGATGACCAAATACAACGATCAGTGTGTCTCAGTGTGCCTGTCCATGTGACAATAGTCTGAGCTTACAAGGCAGACAAATTACAGTTGCCATGATGTTGACTTCAAGCAGTTAATTTCAGGAGCTGATGAATTTTTATGTAATTGGTTTGACATTAATAAATCTCATGGAGGCAGGGTTACTTCTCTTTAGCACTCAGATGCTTGAGATTCACCTTGGTTAAGCTTCGTGCTACCGCTAAGAATTTTAGAGACTATTAGAAAAACAACATAGTGAAAGCAGAGATTATGTAACGATGGTCAGAATAAAGTGATATCACGATAAGACCTCCAGATCTGTGACTTCAGGAACCAGCCCATAGATGGTGCAAACCAATAAAATCATTAGAACTGTTCTTGCTGAGGTCACGTAGATTGTTTCCAAAAGTAAGGGTGCTTGGTATCGTGCTTGGGTGACGCATTGTAGATAAGACCTTTTAGAAACTCTCGTAATGAATCAATACTTAATTAGTTATTTCTCTAGAATCTCTCCTAAAGTAGGATATATATTTAGTGTTCAGTCTGCCAACAAAATACTCAATATTTAATACTAGCATATTTTTAATATTAACAATAATAATAATAAATTAGTAAAATGGAGCACTGAAATGTTATATGGCTGACAGACCTGTATATCTCATTGCATACATGACTGAGGTCAGGCACCTGAGCGTGGTGAGCAGCCAATTTCCAACTTGTTTGAGTCGTTTTGGGAGCTGAATGAGACGCGATCTGCCTTGTGATGATCTATTAGATACAGCTGTTGTACTGGGGCTGCTCTGATTTAAATGGATGCTTCTGGTATTCCTGTCCTTAATCAGTGTTTGGTAGATGGACAATTGATTGTGGTGTTTCTAATGGCTTTGTTAACCTTGGGAGAAGATACTGGACTGCCTCACTGCCTCTGAAATTGCATACAGGAAACCAGTAAAAGCTTTCTTCTAGGGGCTGAATTTAATTCCTAAGCATGGTAACAACACAACACCTTGCCAGCTTTTAATTTCTATCCAGAGATCCTAAATGAGGCGCTCTCAGTCATAAACCGTATGCTGCCTTCTCTAATTTTGCTTCCTCCTAGAAGGGTAATCTCTTATTGGTCTGATCAGAATATAAAGTGACAGTTCATTTCAATTTAATCAGAATAGGGAACAAAACAAAAAAAGCCTGCCTACCCTAGACTACAACCTTTTTTGCCTCTTCACAACTGTTCATGTTGGAATATTTTTACATGGCATGTTTGGATGGCTTCAGTTCTCGGTCAAGAAAAATTGAGCCCAAAAGGAACATATTCTCTGAATTTAACTCATATATAGGCAGGATCCTATTGTTCTATTTCAATTAAAAAAAAAAAAAAACACAGAAAAAATCTTGAGTGACAACACCCACAAGATTTCTGCTATTGCTAGCCAAATACCATAAAGAAAATGTTATATGTGTTATGCATTGTTTAACTGGCACTGGAGTCCAAATTTTAAGTTTGAATTGATGCATAATCCTGTATAAGTATCCAGAAAGGCACATGCTTGACCATCTCTATTGTGGAGAATGAGGCATCCCACTGGGAAGCACTGATGTGCAATGGAAAGGAAAGATCAAGTCTGTTCGTTTCTTCTGAGGACTAGAAGTGCATTTAGGATAAGAAAATATGCATATAGAGTCTCAGAGAAAAATATAGGTTGAACAGGGACTGTTGTAGGCTGTCTAGTCTGAATTCCAACACCCAGCAGTGCTGTCTTCAAAATTAAATCAAACTCTTCAGAATTTTGTTCAGTATAAAGGCTTCAAAATAATATTCCTCTTGTATTGTCATCCAAATGTTATTGGCGTCCTTTCTGAAATGTAGGATTCCCGATAATGATATTATTCTGTGTAGCTGGAGCTTGTTTCCCTACCTAATGTTAGCAAAAAAATGTAGGTGAAAATGATGATAAATCAGACCAGCAATGGCATTCATCATCTGTATTTTGGTTTGAGTGAATATGAACACATGGCTCACCGAAAAGCAAAGTGTTTTTGCACAAGGTAACGAGCACAGGGGATTGATCCCCAGGGACCTCGGCTTTGCCTTATGATTGGACTCTGACACAGAACATAGTTCCACTAAATGCATAAATAAATTCAACTTGATGCTTGCCAAAGTGCTCTAAGAAAAATAAGGACCTCGGTCTAGATTCTGCAAGACAGCTATGCATGAAGTATTCCTTGATCTGTTAAGAAACCCTTGAATATAGGGTGCCTGTATCAGGCCTGTAATCATTCAAAACTATTTATGTCCTCTCTTCTATTCATTTCAGGGGAAGTTCTTTAAATACATGGTGGGCACGTTAAGAATTATCATAAAGTACCAAAGGCTGGCTAGCACTATATCCCTGTTTTATAACTGCTTATTTCAGATTAGTGAGAATTCTGTCTTTGATTTATGCTTCTAGCGTTGGACCCCTTTAAAGCAGCTACACATGAGCGTATCTCCCATTCACCAGATGTTAGGTAAAAGGTGGTAATTCTGCAGTGCTTGGTGTGAATTTAACTATGCTCATCGGAAAGCCAGACAGCCTTTGGCTGGAGTGCAGAGCAAGCAGTGCTGATCATATTTGGAGATCTAACCTTTCAGAAGCTCTTCTGGCTTCTGCTTACCAACACGGGGCATTAATGTTTAGTTAGATGCTTGTCACCCACTTTCTTCTTTGGGCTTAGCTTAATCCTTGTCAGGTAAAATCAGGTAGTGTTCTTTTGCTCAGTTTTTGGGATTATTCTTTTTGGGGAATATGTAAAAGAAGGGATGCTGTGTTTTAGGACAAGTAGTGGCAGCAAATGGAGTTATGTTCATCAGTATGCCATCTTATCCCTTTCTCTTTATCAAATAAATGGATATGGCCATTTGTTTCTGCAATGGCAGTAATTTTAAGGAGAAATAATAAAAAAAAAATCCAATCGTGTACTCTCCTTTAAGTTTTATTCTCTCATGTGGTTGTGTTTTGTTTTCATGCACACTTAGCTGAAAATGTCTCCTGAGTAACTGAGTACATTCAAAAGTAACTCATTGTCAACAAACCTGACTTAACATCATCTTTACTGAGTTGATCCTTCAAATGCACACATGTGGGTCCTCCTCATCAAAGGTCAAAGCTAGTAATGCCAACAGTAGTCTCCAGGTTAGCATATTCACACAGTGAGGATGTCCTTATCTCAGATGTGATCATAACCTATAAACCAGAAAACACAGAAGCTTTTTTGCATAAGTCTCTCGGCCATCTTTTGCAGCACAGCCGTTCAGTCTCCTTCCTGCCCCTCAGAAAAGATTGTTTTCCCTACTAAGGACAAGTCTGAGTTCTTTCCCTCTGATTTGTATCTTTCAGAGTCTATTTATGCAAATCATGCCAAAGCATCCTATATGACAGAGGCCCTTAAAATACTGCTGTTTTACTTGGACATCTGAGTATTTGCATTACTGAAGAAATGTATCCTCTTATGTTTAAGGAAGCATTAGGGAATAATAATGCAGACTCTGATGTCTAAGGTCAAACAGCAGCTTCATAAAGGTTCTGGCTGTGCAGGGCTTGGGGCTCATTACTTCAAACATATAAGTGTTTGAAACATGGCTTGTAACAAGCTGAGCAGAATGCAAGTAGAGAGAGTAAAGTCTGAGAAAACCTCTAGTGACTGTGTTTTGGATTGTAAACTCTTTAAACTGGTGTGTATGAGGTGCAAGAACCTGATTGGGATTTGGTTCTTGAGTAACTATTGCAAAGAAAATGTTATGACCTACCAGTGCTGCTGGGTGGATGGAGTTTGGAGAGCTGGGATCAAGATAACAGTGAATCACTCTGACAGCCATTTCTCAGAAACAGCACTGGTCTCTTCACTGTCTGACAGGAGAAAAGCCTTATGGCACCCTACAGTAATTTCCTTGGATTTCCTGTTTTCAGACTCCTTTTACGAACCCAGGATGACATTAGCTACAGTTTAAAAATTATAAACAAAAACAAACCTATGACTTCTTCGGAAGGCACATGGGATTAGAGGGGTTTCATACTTAATGCAGTAATCCTCTTTTGGAAATGTATCTCAGAGCCTTAACAGTAAGTTGATGTTTGTTTCTATGTTAAAAGTAAGATGATGTACAGCTTGTTTCTTGGCAGTGTTAGTGCTGGCTAATCTATCAACTCGGGTAGCTGATGCTTATGTCCTGTATCTACACCCCAAACCAAACTCAAATGAACAGTGGTAGAGCCAGTCTCAGAACACGTGTGCTCCAGGGACTGGCCAGTTTTCTAAAACTTTTATCCTTCCTCGTCTTCCATTCATATTTTGTTTGTGGTTTGTTTTTTTCCCTTTGGTTTTCAAAACATTTGCGTTACTATTGCCCAAGCAGGAAGCTCCTGCTTTGTAATTCTGCAACCTGCAGCATGCTTCGTGTGCCTCGGCCACCTGAGCATGGTTCCCATTTCTAAGGCACAAATAAAAAAATACTGTTCCTTCTTTCCTGCAACTCCAAAGTAAGTTCCCTCTCTTTTGAAGCTATGGTTTGGATTTGTGTTTCAAGGGGCAATATTGTTGCTACCTCATCTCATAATGGTAGTGGGCAGCTTCCTCTCTCCCTGTCAGCAGGGAGCTCTCTCAAAGAGAAATATCAATACTTGTCTAGTTTGGTTTCTTTCAAAATTGTACCAAATTGGCTTCTTGGAAGAGTTGGAATTATGGATACTTTGAAGTGCTGTGTCCCTTGGGAGGCTGAAACACTGAGTCCTGGTCTACCTAACCTGTTAGAGCAAAGCTTCAAATGAGCAGCCAGAAGTGCAGATGCCCATTTGGCAGAGGCAAATTTATTGTTCTGTGGCTGCTGAGGGCAAGAGGTGGTCCTGTCAATTCCGAGTTGAGGCAGGGGATGGTTGAGTCATATCTGTGGGCTCACTGGGCAAGGTGGCATCAGAAGTGGGACTGAAATCCACATTTCAGGGAACCCAGTTATGCTGTGTCGTTACCAAGTTACGCTGTGTTCATAAAGGCTCTTCAGTTTTATAGTGTGAGGACAAAAGGGAACACAAATTAATTAGTAGGTTTTTCAAATTCGTCTTGAGTCTGAGCAGGAGTAGCTTTCTGAAATGATCTTGGAGCATCTGCACTGTTTAATCTCAGCAGTATTTTTCCTTCAGTTTTAGACTCTGAAATCATTAATTTAAGTGCAAAGGATCATAAAATCTCTCCTCTGCTCAACATTCTGTATCTTATGTTCATTTCAGAGGCTTTTATAAAATTTTATTTTTTATGGGTCTTTCCACCTTAACTGAAGTATTGTAAGCAATTTATTCAAATAGCTTGTAGTTATATATGTATATATTTATATATCTATATATAGATGTGTATATGTGCATGTGTGTGTAATATTTTGGTATATTAGTACCTCAATAACATGGTTCAACAAGCAGCACTATTACAATAACAAAAGAGTTGCCAGTAGTCCCACAGGCATCTCTAGAGACAAAAAGGTATAAGGCTCCCAATCCCAGCCAAGTGGAACCTGTGAGCTGTTGAAATACTGTCTGCTCTGTACAGTATTAAATATTTTAAAAATGGTAATTAAAAAGGAAAAAAAAAAAAAGATGTTCCAGAATTTTCTCAAGTATTTGCTTTCACGGCTCTTTTGATTGCACTAGTTGCAGGTATTTCAATTAAATTCTTGGAGTGGAAGGGCTCTCCTGGCCAGGCAGGCCTGCACAGGGCTGTGGCCATGGGAGCAGCACAAAGCCAGACAGAGCTGGCAGCAGCTTTTGCCCCTGGGTGCCCAGAGGTCAAGGACAGTGTTTGCCGTTAAACTGCTGGGCACAGAATCAGCTTTAGGCCTTCCTCTTCAACTGTTCCGCCCACCAGCTTCAAATTGGACCTGGAGCTGTTAAATGGGAGGGTGGGCTCCTCGACATCCCCCTGTACTCGTCTCAGCTGTGGCCACTGAGAGGTTTTAGGGGAAGGCTGTTTTTCAGAGCCCACAGCACTCCCGCATGAGCCTGTGTTTCTGTTTGCACAGTGGGATGCTGGATGAACTTGAGTCCACAGGGTCACCTCAAATGCAGACTGAAGAGTGATTTTGCCCATTTTGTGAGAGGGAAAGAGAGCTTGCCCACAGCTTTGGAAAGCCCTTGGCTGAAACACGGAGCGAGTGAGACTAATTAGTGGGTTGGGTTGCCTTAAGAGAAATCTTTGTTTCCATCCTAAAAACTGTTCGTTAGTCCCTAGTGAGGTCATGTCCATCCCAGGCACAGCACTCCTATACTCCCATACTGAATTCAGGGCAGATTCTTCCCCCTCAGAGCCCATTTTCATTTTTTTCCAACCTCTACACAAGTTTTACTTTGTCCTGTCAGGGGAAAGGCATCACCTTTCAGGCAGAGCTACCATCAGCTGTCTGTGGGGTCATGTCAGGCCTTGGGCTGTGCTGATAGAGGCAGCACAAAGGTGCAGGGCAGTCAGAAAGACCACACAGACTTCCCACTATGCAGTCATTTCATATTATTTCTGGGGTTTATGAGATTTTGTGACAGCAAGTCCTTCTTTACAAATGTGTGCATAGAGGTGGATCGTTGGGGTCTGTTTGGCTATGGTTTGTGTATCAGGAGGTACTTGCTCAGTTGTTAGCTGGAGTGGAAAGTGAAGGGCTGCCGTGTTAGTCCCTTCAAGGAGTGTGCAAGCCATTATGGAGCTTTTTCCTGAGGTCAAGCCCATGGTGAAATTCCTGGTTGTTAGCACTTATGTGCCTATTCCTGAGCTAAATAAAACAGTGCCCTCACTATTTGTACAGGGGATGTAGTCAATGCTAATATTGTATGCTGTTGTTTCCATCTCTGAGTTCAAGGCAAGGGAAATCCCCAGTGTGCTGCTGTGTCTCCATCTGGGACAACAATGGACAAATTCTGTGCTGTGGGCATGTTCAGAAGCTTTACTACTAGACCAGATAACTTCAGAATGATACTTTTTCTTATTTTGGGTGTTCCTTGTACTAAACACTGGGGGATACTGCAGGCATTGTGAAAGCATCATTTGAGGGAAACCAGCAATATTCTAAAGCACAAACACGTACATGCTACTATCAGATGGAATTTCTCAGCCATGTAAAATATCGCGTTAATGTAAACATACCGATGAACTGGCAATTGCTTTTCTTGATCTTCAGGTTTCTAGTGAGTTGTTAATTATCTGCTGCTGAATGCAAAACATTCAAATGGGCAGCTGTCAGAAGGTGGAATGATTTTTTTGTAATCCTGCACATTTTTTATTGCTGTGTAATATGAAAGTGTCATACATGTGTTCAGCTGGACAGAGGAACGAGGTAGATAAAATTTGGAGCTGAAAAAAAAAATAGTTACCTGTCTGACTGTCTTGCTGGGTATTTTTTGAGATATGACAGGAATGCCCAGGATGTTTTAATTTGTGTTTATTTCAGGTTTTGTTTTTTTCAGTGTGAACTTTTAATATCTTTGTATTTTAACTTCTCAGGGACCTAGTCTCCTTTTGCTGTTATCTAGTTTTCATGTACTTATCTCCCACGCAGCTTGCCACGCAGCACTTCTGTAGTGATTACCTAATGCTGCAGTTTCCCTCCCACTTAGGTGGAGGTCCCTACCATTTCTGCAACACTGCTATCCTTATCCCACACCGGGAATAAAAGCCCCAGGGATGAGAGATGATGAGCCTCTGTACTGCTCCAAAAGCCGAATTGCTTGTCCTGAATCAGGCTGTACCGTAACTAGAAGTGACTTTGTTTGGATATGCTTAATTGCAGCCTGCCTTTCACAGGGACACGTACATTTCTAACAGTATGACTAAAAGCCTCCAGTGTTAGTCAGCCTGATCTGTAAATCACTTACCACCAGTATTCAGCCTACTTATTCCCCAGCAACAGAAAAGGGAATCCCAAAGAAGGCTCAGTCTGACACATGCATTAGTCTCAGGTGGGCTCCTCTTATTTTTTTTTCCCCATCTTTCTCCCCATTATTGCATCCAGGAATGTTTGCTCTCCAGAGGCAGAAAAGGACTGGATGCAGGTCATTCTGCTGGCTGGCGATATTTGGCTGTGTACACTGACACTGCCCTCCTGCTCTGCACAGGCCTGTGCAGGGGTCAGTCCCTGCCAAGGCAAGGGCAGAGAGTTTCAGAGCCCAGCTAAAATTTACTGCCCCTGTCCTGTCAGACTGACTGCAGACTATGCAAGAGTGAGGAGAAAAGCTCTCTGGCAGGCAAGCCACGTGTGTTAGGTGCACCCAAGTGGCGAGTCAATGAGCTGGGTGGGCTGCAATAAAAGAAAACGTCCTTATCCGTGGTTTGTCACTCACACTAACCTTTGTCTCTCTTGTTCTCTTATCTTCCCCAGGAACGAGTGGAATATCTCTTTCTCATAATTTTTACAGTGGAAGCATTTTTAAAAGTAATAGCATACGGACTTCTCTTTCACCCCAACGCTTACCTCCGCAATGGCTGGAATTTACTAGATTTTATAATTGTGGTAGTAGGGTGAGTACCAAGAGTTTGTTCCTGAAGGCACTGTACACATGGGGATACTGGCCATCTCTGGGAGCTTAAGGGTGGGGGAATGTTGGTACAATTACGTATGAGTGATGTTCGAGGTTGCTGTCCATCATGTTCCTCCTACAACCACCATTTAAATGACATAGAAATTAAACTGCTCTTTGGGAACAGGGATAAAAAGAGGAAGCAGTGCAAGCTGTTGGACAAAGTCAAACGCCTGAATATGCTTAAGTGCAAGAAAATCCCTTTGTTTTTGAATCTGTGTGAATATTAAAAATAATATCTAGGTAATCCTTTAGGAGATGGGTGACAGGCAAATTCTGCCATTTTGTGAACTTTTACTGGTGTTTTTCATTCTGAGAGATGGATGAAAAATTGAAACCCCAGGTTTTCCTGCAAACTAAAATAAGTTTCTCAGCTCAATTGCCCTGTTAGCTGGTGATTTCAACGCTTGTAATTTTGACCCTTCTAATGTTTTAACCTTTTTAAAGAATAATTTTACTATTGTAGATCAAATTGCTGCTTTGAGCTGCAACCTTTGTAATCCTGTTATTCCTCTGCACGTTTTTCAAGCTTGGCATTTAATTTATTTGAATAAAAGCAAGGTAATGCACCTTCTGCTTTCTCTACTTAAGGGTAAGAGATAAGCAGGGGATTTGAGTTGTGGTTGTTGGAGGGAAGAGGTGAAGGAAAAACTACCGCTGAAGACAAAGAGAACAAGTATTTCTTTGCCTGAGTAATTTGTCCCATCCTCCCACCACTCCATTGTTAAAGAGTTTCATCGCCCACAAAAACTTGTAGTCTTTTCACCTCCTTACCAAGGAAACTCTGCATCAGCTCCTAGGGAAAATGTAAAAAAAGGGATTCTCCTAGTCATCAAAACCCCCTCATAATTTCTTCCCCAAACCATCTACCTTCCTGATCATTTTTGTGGTGGCCCAAAAAATGTTTCATCATCAAACTGCTGTGTGCTACCCAATCCCTCCCACTTTCCATCATCACAGGAAAAAGTGAGTGGAAGGAGAATTCCCAGTGAGGAGGAGGGAGAACAGGCTGAAACCTATTCTTAGTCTCAAGACCTCTCTGCCTCCACATGGACATAATGCTTGTCCTTATGGCAATGTCCATTGTCTTTCTCCTCTGTTTCTTCTCACAGACAGAGGATCTGATAGCATATTAGTAATTGAAAACCAGAAAATCCTCAAACCCCCTCCCCCCCCCAGTATTGATGTCCAATTCCATAGCTGGTTCTGCCTTTGAATGCCCTCAGATATCCCACCTGCTTGAAAATTGCTGCTTAAGCTGAAGAAAGACTGGAGAAAAAAGAAGAGTCCTGTGAATGTGATTATTCCATTTTCATTTTTATGAGAAAGAAACATTTTAAAGAGAGGACACATTACCTCCTCTTCTTCCATTGGAATGTGAGGGAGCAGTGCTCCAGAAATCACAGAGCAGCATTATATCTAGTTTAAGTACAGTCCTTTTCAATTTTCCTACTAGGGCAGTTAATCAGCAAGACGATATTCAGGCTGAAATTAATTCTGTTGCCAGTGACAGAAGCTGCAGCTCTCAGCTCTTCTATCTGCTTTTGCCTCCAGCAGCTCTCAGTTCCCCACTAGATGGGGAACAAAAAATGTAACTGGGGAGGGATTACATGAGTATAATAAACATGGCCAAGACCCCAAGGTCTCTGTTAAATAGTAAGAATCTCAAGTGACAGATTCCACTTCAAGGCCAGATGGGTTCCTTTGATGTTTATCTGTTTAAACTCGCTCGTACAGTACCACAGCCTAGGCTGGTGCGCTGCTTTTCCTCTCCACAACCCCTCTGCAAAATCTACGTGGTGATACCATCTGTCCCTGTTCTGCCCTATCTTCTTTTCCTAGGGGCTGTCTGAAATCCCTCAATGACATTATGTTTAAACTTCAGTGTATTTGAATATTTTGCCAGGGAGGAAGCCCCACGGAAGATGTTTAAAATAAATTTTAGCGAGAGAGGAGGAAGAGAGCAAGTGCTGATAACAGTATTTCTTTGTGATGCTTTTTCCTGCCTATTGATGGAGCTATTGGAGAAAGCTGAGTGATTTGTGCACAGCTGCAGCACTGGGCAGAGGGATTTATTTGATCTGTGGGGCAAAGAATGGTGTGAGACTAATACTGAGAGCATCAAGTCCCAGAACTATAGTAATTGCCACTTGTGCTTGCTCCACCTTAGGAATCACCTTCTTTTTCAGGGATGACTGTCCTGGCTACAAAACACAGAAAGGCTAGGTGGGAAGTACTTCTTCAAGTATTGTTGGAAGTTAAAGGATTAAAAAACCAAATAGGCAGGTTTTAGATCTTTTAAATCCATCTATGCACTGTTTACCACATGTAACTTAGAGATAATATTGCACAACAGGCTTCCTTTACCTTAAACAAGTCAGTAAAATAAGAGGAAAATGGACATGTGCAGGATCAGGTATAAATTTTAGAGGGGAGTCACAGTTCCTGTAAAACATTTATAACAATGTGCCTGCATACTGTCCCCTGCCTTCTGAAGATTGGTCCTCTAGTATCCAAAGGGATTTTAGAGTCAGTGGTTCTTACAGGGCCACAGGAACATGCAATAGCACCAGAGGGGAGCACTGAACACAACTGCTACATTTTTCTGGTGAAATGATGCACTTTAGACCTGTAGGCTTATAGCAGTTTATCGTTCTTGAAGTGTGGGAGATCTGCTTATTCATCAATTATGTCTTTTAAGGCTTGATTCTAGCTTATCGTTAATTACCCTATGACCTTGCTATATAACAGCACTGTTAAATGCTGCTTTGAAGGAAAACGTCTGTGTGAGGATATCAATCAGAGGCTCTCCTAACAGTATTAGCTAAGAGTAGAGACCACACCCCTAAGATGCCTAATGAGGCACAACCCCCACAAACACTAAGGGTGAGCCAAATTGTCTCCCGCTTCCTTCATTTTTGCTGTTCCTCCTTTTGGAAAACATTAAAACGTTTATTTCACAGTGATGTCCTTTAATATTAGGCTGTTGGAGGAAATTTCTCTTGAGGCAAGACCATCTTGACAATGCTGTGATGGAAAAATATCTGTTTTTCCCGGCAGTGCTGTGGTCTGTCTGCCAGGCAAAATCATTCTCCAAGGACCTGTAGCTTCTGCCACAAAAAGAGGTAGTATGATTTGAAAGACAGTGTTATTTAGGAAGGTAAGCAGTGAAGGTGTATTTGGGGAGGATCTGAATTCGGAGCAGACTGGAAAATTGGTCTTTCTGAAGACCTGTGTGGAGTTTCTGAAGGGCAGATCCAAACCCTGTCATGTTCACAAATCACAGGTGAACTGTAAAACATTGTGGAAAAAGAAAAAAATCTTTGTATTTTACTGTTCTTTTGCACCTGAGAGGATTCTTTCAGCTTTGTTTTTCTGCTGATTTTTTGCCTTAGAAATACCAAGCCCTCTGTTTTCTTCTTATATTCTGGAGGCCCATGACAAGCTCTTTTTTTTTTTTTTTTTTTTTTAAATGCTGTAAAAATCACAGTGTACTCCCCACAGAGGAAGAGATGAAGAACAGGTTACAGCCTTATCATGCTGCTGTTGGGGTCATCTAGCAAAGCAAAAGCCTTTTTGATATTTCAAATGTCAAAGAGAAACAGCAAAATCTAAGGAGTAAAAACAGTGAAGCTAGTTTCATACTTCACAGGTAAATGCAAAAAAACCCCCAAAAGTGTTGATAGAAATTTGTTTTTCTGCTGTTATAGTTCATGTCTGTCAGATGAATTTAGTTAAGGTGTAGTCATGTCACAAGTGAAATTCAGAAATCAAGATGCCGTTAATTGTGCTTCATCACTGGAAAGTACCGTGTCCAGATGAAAATGGGGCATGAATTTAGGCTGGCAGAAAGTAGTTAGGTGGCAGGAAATAAGGCTGATTTCTTTATTCTTTTAGTATTACTATTATTTATTTTTCATGGTGAGATTTTCAGTAGCCAGAAGAGGTTAGCCCTCTTGCATTTTTGTGCCATCCAAACTTTGATTTTTCTGTGAGCACAGTGTTTTTCCACACTACTCTTGAAGCATGCATTTGAGCTAACTAACCTCCTGAGAAGAGAAGGAAAGAAGTGCACCTTGCTCCACACACCTATTGGGAAGCTTTTCCCAAAGGTTTTTGTCAAAGAGCATAATTTTCTATGTAAATATAACATAGAAGGGCTCTGACCTTATAATTTGTATCGGTAGCCTAACATCAATCCAGCTGTTTTAGTGTCAGAAAACAATTAGCTGGAAAACTAAGAGCATTAGGTAGTTGTAGGCTCTGAATCGTAGATGTCTGCCAATGCCCTGACTGAAGGAGGTGGTGAGGACAATGAAGCAGGATTGGCAGGATGTACTATAAACTTGAAGAGTGGGGTTAGACATCCAGCAGGCCACACTGAACTCAGTCTCGACCCCAATACAAAAGGCAAAGGGAGTGAAATTAATAAGAGAAATAAAAAGTTGCAGTGCACTGGTAAAAAGCAGGGCAGATATTAAGTATGGAGTAAATGCATTTCAGCAGGATTAGAAATTCAAGTTTAAATGTGGGGTTTCTAATGAGGAGCAGCAGGAATTACTGCAAGTTATTCCTGGAGCATAGTTAGGCTGTGGGTATCTCAAACCAGCACGTTTAGCACATCAAAATGAATAGGGAACTCTGCACTTTGGGAAGGCTCCAGAGGAATGAGCTGTCCTACTGGGTATGTTTCTGCTCCTCCTGAACTATTTAGGACATGTACAGCTTGCTCAGGGTGCAGAATTCTGGAGCAGTCTGTGGTGTGCTCGCTGCATGAGTGGCAGTAGAAACAGCCTCAGTGCCCGATGCCAAGAGCTGCTCTTTGGTAAAACTGGGGCCCAGTGAAAATGGGGGCCAGGAGAATGGGACCTCAGTTTTGCACAATTCCTGACTCAGAGTTCCTTGAGATTTCTAGTCTTGGAGCTGAAAAACATCATTAGAAGCCTTTTTGCGGTAAATTCTTTTTCCTCCAGAGGATCCCAGGAGACTGGGACTGTTGTATAGATATGTCACTCATCATCTAGTATGGGAATTCTGTTGACTAGGAAGACAGAAACGTTTGAATATGGAATGGAGCGCACATTGCTAGAGCTTAATCACTACCTTACTGAAAATACATTAGGCCAAATTTGACCTACAGCGTTTCTATTATGGAGACCAGCAGAAAATTGCAACTGTATAATTTGTGTACACAGCTCAAGAAATACATACATTCCAATAATACATGTTCTTTACATCAGCCCTTGTTTATCTCTCTCCATGATATCTGTAGTCAATGCAGTATTTCTCATAGGCTCTGTTTTTGTCTTCTCTGCATCCTGCTTCTCAGTCTGCAACACCTACAAACTCAGCATCCAACCTCCCCACACACAGTTTTTCCCACGCTTGTTACCTAGTTGATAAATCTTTCTGCAGTGCTTGAAGTTGAGGCTTTGAATAGATCCAGTTAGGAGTTCCTCAGTCACTGTTGACAAGTTTTATAAGACTCTTAATATGAAATTTAAGGAAAAAAAAACCCTGCTTAAGAAATGAATTTTGCACTTGCACTCCTCTAATCCACGTTGTTGTTGTATTTAGAGCTGGGGAAATGTTGACTTAGATGCTTCAGTAAATGAATCCTCCTTTTCCTATCCAGGGCAAGCTCCCTATGTTTGTGGCCCTGTCTGTAGGATTTAACACAGGCTGCAGGTGTTGGAGCTCCTTGTTATGGAGCAATTGTCCAGCTCAGCCTCTGCTTGATGAGGTCTGGGAGCTCTCTGTGGAATATGCCAGTTGGGACTGATGGATGAGATCCTGACAGAAGCACTGCAGGCTGAAGCCTGAGGAGAAACCAGCCAGTGCTGAATCCAGGCCACTCCAAATAGGCTGTTCCTGGCATCCCAGGCAGTTTCTGTAGAGCTGTCTGTGGAACCTCTATGGCAACTTACAGGCCAAGGGGGCGCTGCCACTCCCAGGCAAGCATTTTCTACAGAGTGCCAAACATCCATTTACACTGGAACAGCTTTTAACCTTTACTGAATTTGGCTGAGTCCAAGCTGGTGGTTTCAAGGCTGAAAGCAATATCATTAGCAAATTCATGAGGAATCTGTCCTCCCCCAAAGGTACTAATGTTTTACCAGAAAAATGGAAGCTGCTTCCTGAAAGATAATTTCTTAAATCAAGTTCTTATTAGCAGATAGGTTGAGCCTTCAGCTTTTTTACAGAACAGCATTGCTTGAAAAGAACATCTTTTCTGCTTTGCTTGCTAGCATAATAAAACATTCCAATAATAACACTTCTACAGTTTTGCACTTTGTCTAGCCGGTGCATCAGGGGATTTACAAATGGATGCTCAAGCACGCAATGTGAAGATACTCCCTTACCTAAAAATTTGCACCTTGAAGGATCCCTGAGTTTCACACCAAGTTCTACCTGCAGTGACCTTGGTGAATCTTAATTCCTTGTAAAATGGGTGACAGATAATTGACGATTGGATTAACTATGGGTGATGATTTTTTTCCCCAAGGTGGATTGTTCCTTAACAAAGACAGCAAAGTATTGGTAGCCTATAGCTGTTTGCAAGGAGCCATTAGGCTGAAGGAGGAGCATGTCATGTTTGTGTCTGCTCCAGAAACAAGTGTTTTGGAAATGGTGTAGACATCACCAATAGGCTGTTGCATATGGGAAGAGTCTGTCTCTCCTCTACCATATGTGAATGTCGACTGAGATGCGTGACACTCTTCACAGGTCTGTGAGATAGTTTGGGTGATATGATGATGATGATCTCTGTTCCTGTTTAGCCCAAGCCTTGCTGTCTGCCTACAGATTGTTTCCTCTTTCTTTTTGCAGGCTTTTTAGTGCAATTTTAGAACAAGCAACCAAAGCAGATGGGGGGAATTCAATAGGAGGAAAAGGTGCCGGATTCGATGTTAAAGCACTGCGGGCTTTCCGAGTATTACGTCCATTACGGCTGGTGTCTGGAGTTCCTAGTAAGTAACAACATTGTTTTTCTTTTGTCTGTGGTGTGGCATGGGGCACGAGTCATTTGTGTGACAATTTTGGAGGTGGAGAGTGATGCAGATTATTTTTGGGGTGTGTGGGAAGCCTTTTTTGAAAATTAATGCATTCATGATAAATGTGATATTAATCAAAGGATGACCAAACCAGAGCTGAAGGGGAATGGAAGTCTCCTGGTATGTCAGTCTGATTGTGCAACCTCTGTAAACAAAGAAAGCAGAAGATCCAAGATTTTCATGATCCTTTAAATAATTGTGAAGTTGTAGTGCACTGTTGGTATTATAAATTCTTGACCTTGATGGAAATGATGTATGGTCATGTGTGTTGATTTTGGAGGGAGAGGGACTTTCTCGTTGAAACTGCATTTTCTTCTTTGCATGTGGTGTTCAAATCAAGAGCACTGGGAACAGTTTAGAAGCAACAAGACATAGGGCAGTGACACACAGTGATGTTTTCTGTTTGTCTTATTTGCTTAAATTATTTGTAATGCCTCTGAGGAAGTCCTCAAGTAGCCTTTGGTAGTCTATCATCCATTTTCAACAAATTACATCATCCAATTACGACAAAGGTATGAGTAACTAAGTCTGGTAATTCCACTGTGGAGGTGGGATATGGACATGCCAATGTGGGAGGATTATATCCTTTGGCTTGAGAGTTTGTTATAAGTGGGACCTGTTTGCCTTATGGAGAAAGGGTTAGTTAAAATCTTTCATTGTTTCCTTTTTATAGTAAAGAGAGATGTAGTTCGTAGAAAAGGAGTTAATCTTCAGAATAGCTGTAGGAGAACACTTTGTTTATTTTTACTTGAGGAACTTGCTAGTTTGGTAAGTTAAAGTACTTCTAACCTTAGTCATTCAAAAAACTTGAGTCGAGTTACCATAAACTGTGAGATCAGCTTAAAAGTCATGATTTATTTGTTAGGAGCAGAAGTGTGAGGTTCTTGTTCTTTGGCTCATTTTCTGACCCACTAGGCTTTACTAGAATCGTGGTTGCAGGCTTTTCCTCACAGCCATAAAGGGTAGAATCTTTTTTAATGAAAGCTGATAGTCTCTGTGGGAGGAGCTGAAGCACTGATAAAAGCGGAAAATACTGAGGCAATTGGCAGCACTGCTATTTGGTCTCACAAAAAGCTGTGCTTGCTAGTCTGTCTGTAAGGCCTCAGCTTGTCCTCAGCTTGGGGTTACTTTGGGCATCAGTGGGTGAGTAGAAAAACAGAAAAGCAAATGTTGCCTGTTAGGCAACTAAGAACCTTCCCTTCTCATACAGAGCTAACATCCATTCATGACGCCTCTGTTAGGCATTGCTGCCGTGGGTTGTTTCATTCAGACAGTCATGTACCATGCACTACCTTCAGACCATGCAGAACACAGCTCTGGTTTTGGCCAGATTTGTCTGATGGAGCCTGTTCTGTCTGTGGTCTTCAGTGTGCACTGAATTCCTGGCTGTAAATGAAGGTTTTGTTCTTTCCTAGTCCTTCTCTGACCTAAGATTTTTGGTGCTTTCCTTTTGCGTGTCAACTGTCTGGTAAGAGAAAGGTACTCAAATTCAAACATCTATGAAGAGGTGAGATGCTGCTGATGCTGGGACAGGTTCTGAGAGTTGTCCTGATGTAGGCTGAGCTTGACTGTACTTGTAGCTCTTCCATTTTGGAGAAAAACATGTGTTCCCTGAGACACAGGGAAGTTTTATTATTCCTGCTCGAGTCTCTTGGCTAGTCTTGGAGAACTAGAGGAAGCTGAGGGAATTAAATCTGACACATATTCATCCATATACAATCTTGATTCCAGTGCAGAGTATCTAATAATCCATTTGTGGTTTTTTTTATTAAGAGAAGTATTTAATTTGTACCGGAACAGAGCCAGGGAGCCTGGTGCAGGCTAACAAATATTTGATGTAGACAACAAAATGCTAGTGCAGTGTGAAGCAGGTGAGCCATCAACCTGACCTGACAGACATCCTCTATTAGTCTTTATGGTCCTGACTAGGGACCTATTAATTGAAAATGGCTTCTTTGGGGCTGGTGTGGCTTTAAAAAGCCTACTGAGGTCTGTAGGTGATACAGCCTCTATCTTCACTGGGCATTTTTTAATTGCACAAATGCCTGTTGATTAGCCTAGAATAGATGTTATCGCATCCATATGTATTAGAGCGTAACTTTTCTCAGGAGGCCTTTTAGATAAGATTGCCTAAGTTAACCATAAATAGCACATTACAGGATTATGCTCTTACATAAGTTTAGTGCAGAGGTTTAGAAGTCAAATCGCTGGGTCCTGTCCAAGTTTTGTCCCTGAGGCGTCTTAAATACCTGTGGGTGAGTTACCAATATTGCACTTGCAGTGTTTTGTCATCCATAAAGAAATACTTTTTGCTTCCTTCGCCTTCCAACACACAGTATGCTTCTCCCCTGTGAGGAAACAACCTGCACAGATTTGTCCTAAAATTACATGAATGGAGCATGCAATTTCTTCTCACTTAGCAGACTCTCTAAGTATATGGAAGCAGCATCTCATTAGTAAGAGGGGATTCTCTGGGTCATTGGCAGCAACCTTCTGCATGGAAATTCCAACATCTGCTGCTTGGCTTGAGGTCCAGATCTAACCACCGCTGCTTGGAAAAAGTCTGTAAAGCACAGCGATTCTTATAAATCAGATTTGTGAAACACATGGTGAATTTTTTCATGCAAATCTTAAATTCTTCAGGATTGGTGTTGGGAAATAGGTTGTCTGAAGAGGAGTGACTGGCTTGCAGCATGGAACAATTTTTTCTGAGTCACAAGGAGTTTGTGTAGATTTTTTTTCCTCTCTGGCTCAATCCATGGGAAATAATGTAATTTAAGAGGAACATCTTTTGTATTCAGGTTCATTTGTTTAAAAACCTGTCTCAGAATATGGAGAGTTTCCACATAAGTATGATTTGAAGGGGAAAAACATATTAATTGCCCTCTGAAGTAAATCACCAGCATCTGCATTTTACAGATCAAGAGACTGAAGCAAAAGTTCAAGGTTTAACACTTCCAGAAGTGGCTTGTAATTCTTTGTCTCATAAGACAGTGCTGGACACCTAGGTCAACACAACTGTCTGAAAGCTTTGGAGCTCAGAATCCCTTTTCTCCAAGTCCCATGCATTCTTAGTTCCCAGGACTTGGCTGTCTCTTGCCAGTCAGTGTCTCAATGAAGGAATCAGGGACTGTCCAGTGTTGTAAGTGGTTCATCTGCAAGCAAAGCCAGTTCACCCGTGGGCAGACAAGCAAAGGCACATTTGACAATCTTTGTTAGGCTTGAATGGTCTGAGGCTCCGAATTATTTCAGTGCCTCCTAAAATCAAAAGGGTTTGGAGTTATGAATTCAACAAAGCCTGAAGACTACATCTGGATGACTGTTGTGGGCACATCAATATTTCATAATCTCTAAGAGAACAGATGATGCTTTTATGCTTTGTGGTTATATGGATGTTCACATGACCACTTGTCACAAGGAAGAAGATGGACATTTTGTTTAAAAGATTAGACAGACATCTTTTTACCCATGTCACAAAAAGCATCATGGGATAAGCCTTCAAAGGCACTGAATTGAATGTATTTGGATACAACTTCAAAAAAATAGTGTAAAGTATTTACAGGTTTCCAAGCAGTGCCATAGGGATTGATGAGGTTCGGTTTTGGGGTGTTGTGTGGGTTTGATTTTTTTTTTTTTAAGTAGTTTGAGTTCTTTTCAGGAAAACTTTTTTTTTTTTTTGGAGTGAGAAGTACAGTTTTTGTTGTGACTTTGTGAGATGCATGGCAGAGCAGCAGATTAGATACTTCCCACAGCTCTCATCCCATGCTAGCAGTTGCTTTGTGAAAAAAATAAAGTGTAAGAGCTAATTAAGCAACCTTTTCTTTCCCCCCTCCCTAACTATTTCTACAGTTATACTGCGTCTGGAAAAATGATCCACACTGTCTGTTTAGCCTGGCATTAATGTGTAAGCTAATGATGAATATTTTCAAAAGCACAAGGATGATTTAGGTTTCACAGTGGTGGGTCACTTTTGAAAATTAGACATAAGCACTTTATGTAATAGATACACCGGATAGATTTCACTGTCATTGTCATATTAACATAGTTCTTGTAGTGCATACTTTATTTCAGTTGTTGAAATCACTTTACTGCTGGTTTACCAAAGCATTCTCCTTATAAGAAAAACATCACACCTGCATTAGAACACACATCTTAATATGTGGCATTAAGATCAATATATTGGCTGGAGAAAGGAGAGAGAAGAAAAAAATCAGAAAAGTGCAAAATCAGCATGTCTACCAAAGCTTAATCACTTTAGTGTCCTGGAAACTGTTACCCCACATCTCCTTTGGCAGGGGTGTAAAGCTTTCTAGGGACAGAATCAAGTCAACACTTTTGTGCTAAAAGTTTTCTGATGATTACTCCTCTCTCTCAATTTTATGTTATTACATATTTTAAAACTTGTTTTAAACATTTTGTGCTTGAGGAGAGCAAAAAAGAAGCATCCAATTCGGCAATGAAGAAGCATGATCCAATTAAAACAGAAAATCACTCTGGAATATTGGAAAGGGCAATCAGTTACTCCTACGCATGCTAACTCACGCCCTTTTAACTTATTAAATTCCATTTCTATCACCTTTATTCGTGCTGCTCAATTATACCACCTCATACATTCTGTTCAGCCTCTTTATGTTGTACTTTGTCTTAATGTAACTACATTGTTGCCACTGGTTATTGTCTATCTGATATTTGCCAGAAATAATTGCTTCTAGACAATTTGGAAGCCATATAATTTGAGTGGATGTTCTGCTCCCTATTTGTATTTTCAATGAGCTCCTCTGCTGACAAAACAGATTTATGTGGGCAGAAGACCACGTTATGCTTACCAAAGCTAGAGAGGAAACTTGACTGTTCCACTAGAACAAAAACTTGCCATCGCTTTTCTTTCATTTTTTAAAGCAAAACAAGAGCTAAGCCTGTGATGTGCTCAAGCTTCACTGGAGTCTTGTAGCAGGAGAGTTACTCAAAGGCAGCGTAGCACCAGTACTTACATGGTCTACAGGAGATGCAACAATTCCATGACTGGGAAAGAGAGGGTATGAGCGAAAGAACCTCAGCCAAACCCTCCTCCCAGCAATGAAATGTCTTTCTGTTAGTGAAACAACAGCTTGTGTCTGACTGAGTACAGCTTTTTAGTTAAAGACCAGAATTTTCCTGTGTGAATGCCTCGAGATGACTGCCTTTACATATATTTAAATAATTAACTAGACTGACTAATTTTTCGGAATGGTGCTCTGTTGAAGTTCGTGATTACTCTTAAGTTCATGAGAAAAATTGAGCACCTTCAGACAAGGTGAATGAAAAATTTAGACACTTTTAGACTTTAGTCTGTCTCATTACAATTAGTTCTCAATTGCCCTGAAATGCCCTTATCTATTAAAATTTATAATTCTTTTCTCAGTCCCAGCAGGGTTCTCTACCCCGTATTCTTTGCAGTGTTTTCTCATTACCACAGTAGTCTTCCGTCCTTATCACAAATTCTCTGGCATTAATCAGATTGCTTCTTTGAACTTTGCAATAGGTAGTAAAGTATCCTGCCTTTGCCTGCAATGTCCTGATAGATCTGAACCATTCAGGACTGCATATATGATGCCACATTCACCACTTACAGCGATGAAGATGAGAAGAAAAAAAACCCTGAAGGCTCTATGGGCAGAGTAATGCATGAGGAAGCTGCTGCCCCTTTGACAGATGCTGGATTGGTGAAGTCATCCAGTTGTGTTTGTTGTTCATTTTCCATATTATTGCATGTAGATGAAGCAAGGAAATCCCGGGGTGATAGGACTGGATTTACTTCTGTCTAGTTTTATTCTGTGTGGGACACTGCATAAGTGCATTTCGCATATTGCACTGCAGTCAGGTTTTTTATGGAAAAGTAAGAGCAGAAGGCTTTAAAAAGCTTACAAGATGTTTAGGCTGCAGTCTGCATTTTCCAGGGATGACTGTTCTTAACACTAAGACTGGCAATATTTTTTCCTTCCCTTTTTTTGAGGAATGTGGTCTAATCTAATAATTTGAAATCATAGGGGAATTCTGTTTGTATGATTTCATAATTCAGAGATACCCTACACTGAAAGAAAAATACCGAGGGACTTCTGTAGTGAAATACAGAGTAACTGACAGAATTTAGGACACTGGGGACATGTCAGACTCACCATGATAATCCTCCTCATGTAAAACTAAGCAACTCCTCTGTATCATCCTTGTTTCCAGGACTCTTGAATGATGTATAAAAATGGGGGGTTGATGCTCATTGCCTCTCAGAAGACCTCTTGGAGCTGTGAGCTAGAAACTTGTACTATACCAAAGACTTAATCTTCCACCAGAGCTGATTTGGAGATCGTGTCCTTAACCAGGAGGAACAGATATAACATTTTCTCTGTTGTGTAATCCTTGTAAACCTGAATTATTTCAGAGGCCAAATTGAACTTGGGTGTGATTGAAACGTCCTCAGAACCTCTCCACTTGGTGTGTGCAGAAGGCTAGGCCAGTGAAGACGGATAGAGCACCATGCAGAGGGCCAAGTTCCTGCTGTAGGCATTCACCTCCTGGAGCCTTACATGCTGCCTGTACTGTGTAAAGAAGGGAGATAGAAATGGTGGTTTTTAACTACCCTCAAGTGTTCTTTCCAAGGGGAAATACACTGTTCTCAGTTACAGCACTATGTCAGCTTGGGTGTGCCAAACCACCTTACTGGAGCACGAGGACAGGACGTAGAGCAACTCTAGATGTTGTTGGCTCTCTCTGTATCTCAGTGTGCAGTGGTGACATTTGCCTTTTTCTGTCCCCAACATCTGACTACCTGGCCTGTGATTGCCCTCCTGCTTGGCCTGCAATGCCTTCCCAGCCACTGTGACAGCACAGCTCAGTCTATTGCAACGATTCCATTTTGCAGCCGTTGAAATAAACCAAATCCAGTGCAATTACTTGGTTTGCATTTGGGATATTTGGTTGTTTGTTTAGTTTTGTTTCTGGTTGTTGTTGTTGTTTTGTGGATTTTTTGTTGTTGCCCAGTCGAACTTTTCAACTCTAATTTCTCATTGTTTTCTGCATTGTGCAAGAGAAAACAACACCTCATATAGTTGAGGAGATAATGCAATTGAGGTAATAAACACAGAGAATTCAACAAATCTAAAATGACATCTCTTTTGAGAACCGTGTATTTTTGGAATATGGCAAAGAAATGTGAGGCATTGACTGTTTTTATAGCATGTGCTAAGTCTTAAGTTTTAAGGAAATGATAACTGGCAGTCAAGAAGTCAATTTTTTTGCAATGTGTATTTTTCTAGCAAAGTGTTGTTGACAGATTGCACAGGGTTTGCATTTATTCACTGTCACTGGTGGAGCAAGGGGCTTAAATTTACTCTCCTGATGCACGTGAGGTTATGGTGGTCACTGCATACCAGGGGAAAATCCTGGCTTGCCTTCAAAGTGAGAGGAGATGGGAGAAGTGGCCTGACCTAAGCTTCCTAAGTGTGAAAGGTTTGTGTGTAGGAACAAGAGAACATAGTAAGGCGGAGGTGGCAATATACTTGGTAATTAATTGCCACCAAACCTATGAGAATAAAGGTACTTGACAACAAGGGGGAACTGCTGCAAATACCTTTAGGCAAAATTTGGCTCCCAAATTCCAGTTCTGCCTTAAGCTTTGTTGTTGTTACATTCAGTAATGTCGGTTTTTGCCAAGTCCAGCTCCTTTCTTTTCTCTTGAGCTCTAGAAGCTGTAGGAAATGAGCTCTCAGGCAGATTTGATGCTCTCCTTCATTCTTGAACAAGACTTCTTCAACCGTGTGTACCATCTCTCCAGCACATGCATCATGTGAGGACAAGTTGCACCACCTTTCCCATGTCCTCGCTTAGCTGTTCTTAATCTCAAGTGGCCAATTTGTTTTGCTTTCATTACAAATGGAAAGGGAGTGGATTAAAAAAAAGAGAACAGTCTGAACCAAATGTCCTCATTAAGTTTGTTTCTTCATAGTTAACTTAAAACTCTACACATGCTTGCAAGTCCTTTATTTACTTAGGTCACCATTGCTCAAGGGAGTAACTTGATTCCAGCATAGCATCTCCCGTAGGTAAAGATCATTCCTGTGAGTAGGGATTACACAATCAGGACCTAAAGCCCTGTTCCCTGAGAGGTACAACCTACAGAATGATGTAATTTATGGCAGAAGAAGTTAGCTTGCTGTAGCCAAAAGAGGTTTATCTTGGTAAAGAAGATTACTCACAGAGGCACGTTGTTGCTGTAATAAAGATTTCGCTCATATTTAAGGAACGCCAATGAAAACAGGGAAATATTTATTTGATCTTGGCTATGTAGCTCTTTTAAAAATAACACTAACTACAAATGCATCCAGTAACAGTGTCAGCCTTTATCCTACCAATTACTGTGCATGCTGGCATGATTATTCAGCATGTGTTCAAGACCAAAATATAAGATAAAATAATATAATATAAAATATCATAATGTGAGACCACATCAGGGTCTAGGCAGTCCCTTCCAAATGAAGAGAACAAAGCCCATACTGACATCAAAGAGCAGACATGGAGATAATAAAAAAATTCTATCTTGGCTTAGTAAGAGTTTTTCCAGAGATGGTCTGGATGGATCAGACTTTCTTTCTAGTTCCCTTTTTCATTCTTCAAGTAATGCCCAGAGTTCTCATTCAGAGAACTGAGTGTAGGGCATGGCTCTGAGAGGGAGCCCCTGCCATCAGCACTGCGTGTCCTAAAGCATCTGAAAATCAAAGAATGCCATCTGCTGTCTCCTAGGAATAGTTTGTGTTGTTGTTTAGATATGCTTTTGTCTGGACCATAAAGGAGTAGAAGCATCCATGCAGATTGTAGCTAACTGGTATCAGCAGGAGTGTGTTGGGTTCCCTGTTGCTCACTTGTAATTGCTGGCGGTGGCTGTCACCATGATTGGCAAGGGAAGATATTACTGTTGTAGATCAAAATAGTAAGAGCATGATCTACTTTGGTTTTTTTCTTACATTCTCTCCCAGACGACATATCTACTGCATCTGATGTCATCCCAAGCTTGCACCAAATGCAGACTCTGACTCCAACTGGCTGAACGTTGTATTGCTTATTAATTTAAGGTCTTGTAAGCAACGATTTCAAGTCTTTTGTTCATTTTCTCTGAAGTGCCTGTATTAATGTGTTCCTGACCTGTTGGGACTTCTTAACATTCTCTTTCCATCCTCTCTCAAAGATGTGACTAACACACACTGGGTAGCAGTTGTCTTAGAAGTGGGACACAAGAGAGTTCACAGGTTTTGCTCAGCACACAAGGTGGTACATGGATGTTCCATGACTCTGGCATTATTTGAAGAATTCCGTTTGTCCTGGCCATCCAAAAGCATTATTAGATGTCTGTGGTAATTTTTGTGATTTTCACAAAGAATTGTGAAAGCACAGAGCAGTAGACTGGTCAGATAGTTCTCTGAAGCAGTGAATGCATTTTAAGTGTACAAATACTTATTTTTTTTTCAGTGGTTATCTGAATTTGTAATAATATGCCATCTTGTATAAGTGCTGTAGTAAGAAAAAAACCCAAAAGAACACTGAACTGAGAGGAAACAAATATGAGGAAATAATATTTTAAAATTTCAGTGGCTGCATAAATCTATTGGAGACTTTCCCTTTTCTCTTTAATGTAGATTTCTCCAAGATCAGCCACTGCCTTCGGAGTTACATCTGCTTGGTATTACTGTGCTAGTTGAGAACATGAGGAGATTGGCTGGTATGAAAAACTAATACACTTTTCTCTGCTTAAGATGTTCACTGATGGAACAAATAATTTGCTACTCTGATCATGGAGAAGTATGGACCAAAGGCAGATGACAGCCCACGTAACCTGCCCAGCTAAAATTTTATCAAAGTTTTCTTTCTGCCAGGGAAAAGGAAAGGAGATCAGACATCTTTCTTAATCTCCCTTTTTTCCAGAAGCAAATCCAATTCCTGTTTAACACATGTAACAGTAACCTATCCCACATGTGTTTTGCCCTCTGTTTCAACTATTTTTTTTTCTGAGTTGTCTGAGTAGCTATGCCTCTTATTTTTTCAGTTTTAGATTATCTTCTGCTGGCTTGCCCTGCCACATCAATCACGATTCAGAAAACATCTGCTAACCTTCTGCAAAGAATCTTTTTTCAATTTCAGTGATGCTAAAGCTGCTCAACAGTTTTATATCAAAAGCATTTTTGACAGAATGGAGCTCACGGGATAAAAGAAATAGAAGAAATGACAAAAATTCTATTTTTGTCACTTTTTTCTATAGGATATACTAAATTTTGTTTTCTTTAGCAGTGGGGGGAGCTATGGAAATTCAGTTTCTTTACTGGATTACAAAACCTCCTCTCCTCTCTAAACTTCCTTCAAGCATCTCATCTTTCAAACAGATACCATTCTTGCAGAGGACTCCCCTTTTTGAAGGCAGTAGTACATGCCTGGTGTGAGAACTGGGACACAGCAAATGCTACATATCTTAGAAGTATAATCTGTTGGGGGTATTTATTTCCTGTTATTGTTAACACACTAAACTAGCAGCCTGGCTGAGATTTGTCTTCTTTTGCATTGGCTGTTGGGTTTGGTGATTTTGTTTTTCTGCAGTAAGTGTTTTTTATTGCTGTTCAACACATTTCTGCAACTGCTGTTTTCTCATATGCTGCTGCTGTACATTGGTTTTTATATGTATGGGAAGTTACCAGAAGATGAAGTCCTTTTTAAGCAGGGTTGATGTCTTGGTCAGAGATCCAACCACTGTGTCCATGTATCCATATACACAAGCTTTACAAAGGCTTGTTTTAAACCTAACAGTTCTGTGGCTTATGCTAAACACTGCCAAATGAAAGACTTTAGGGTTCTGTCTCACCCATGCCCTCACAAGATCAGTGAAAATTTAAACTCAAGCTTTAGCCCACCTTTTGTTTCTCACATTCCAGGCTGAGAGCATGATTTCACTTTCCTTTTACTTGGAGGGGGCCAAATTTCTCTCAGATTTATATTTGTAGATTTCTGTATCTGTTAAGAACTTAATTTAGCTCTTCAGATTGCAACAGGAAAGCCTTATGATTTCGTCTAGACAGCTTATTATATGTAAAAGGAAATTAAAAATAAATACATGTTTAGTTTCAGTGCATTCTAGCAATGCGTACACAATCTGCAGAGAAATCTTTGAATTGTTCAAGTTGTAAAGAAAGTTACAAAGGAAGTAAATATCAATAAAGAACCATTCTTCTGAAAAATACATATTTTTGAGAACTGCAACCATTAATTTTTCTGTCCAAATATACTGGAGCTACCTAGTGAGCTAAAGGAGGTTTTGCTTATTATGTCAGAAAGCATTTTTTCCTCTAAAGTATTTCATTATCTGATGCATGCAAGCAGAGTTTTAAGTCTAATAAGGTTTAAAAAGATCAAAAACAACAGTCTTACTAGTGTGAAAAAGAAAGCAAGCTGGAGTCTTAGGCATTCTGAGATGGGACTGATTAACCACTGACTTGATAAATGCCTAAATCCACTCTCTGTTCTTAAAACTAAAAGTCAGAGTTGTTCAGATTTGTCTGGCCATGTCTTTTCAAGGATTTTGACATCATACCATGCATTTTTTATTAACAGCATTTTCAGTAGTTTAAAAAGAGGGAAAAAAAAACCAAAACAAAAACAACCACAAAACTCCAAAACCCAAAAGTATGCCTTCAAGACAGTAACACAGCACTGATCACACACTGTGTGGCTTGCATAAATTCTTTCATTACCTGATCGGGTTGCTTCCTCTTTTTATGTTCGCAAAATACTCCAGAAAATGTCATGCTGTGTCTCTCCAGTGCTCAGTCCCATCTATGCCCATTTAAGCATTGCCCCAAGTCAAGAGGTAGAATGAGTTTTCTTCTCCAGGGCTTTATTGCCTGTGTTTGTCATATGCAATGCTGCTCTTCTACACAGGTAGCCAGCTAAGGAGAAAGTTTTAGGATTTATCCAATTCTATCCAATTGTGTTGTTTTTCTTCTATCTTGAGAAGTTAAAATGTAGTGTAGCTCACAGTATGCCAATTATTATATGTTGGAACAACTAACCTGTGAGAAGATCCATTTCTGCCGTCAATATATTTTTCTCCATGTACTACAAGACTATAATATCATCGTCCCTGGATGCACTTTTGTATCTGCAGAATCCCTGTGAACGTTTTTTACCTTTCAAGCTTTCACCTTTTCTAAACCTGTTCACAGGTGATGAGTTAAACAGAGCATCTGGAGAAGGACTTCAAGCAATTAAAATACTCTATTATTTATAATGCAGAAAGGAGATTAACATCCACGTACCTCAGGAATTATGAGAATAAACGGTAAAAAACTTGGAAAACTATACAAAGGCACTTGCAACCCGACAGTTATTAGTCCTCCTCTCAAACAATTGAGACCCAAGTGCTTTGAGCCTGTTTCTGTTACTGTGTAAGTGCCTTAGCACTTACAGGTGTACATAGTTCCTTGTTTTGAAAATTATGTCCTTAGGGCATAGTAATGTGTGTAGTCATTTCTCAGAGCTGTGCACAAGCAGCATTTAGTATCCTGAAACAAAGCTTTCTCATCCTCCTCTCAGTTCAGACATTATTTAACTACTGGTTTCAGAGTTTTTTTCATGTGCACTTGACCAGACTAAAGACAGTACTTCATGTTGCCACGTTCCTATACTAGTTCTCTGATTGAATCCAGGGGCACAGGACTAGACCAAAATTTCCTCCTGTACTGGAGCTTGAAAAACTGTTCTCTGTCACAGCTGTGCTTAAGCATGAAGAAATTAAAGTAAGTGGAAATATGACGGGTCATTTCACTGGGAACTGGTGCAGTCTTCGGGCCACATTGTCTTTGGGTTTGTATAGCTCTGTAGGGAGAAGGGTGAAGAAAAGTTCTTCCTGTTTGTGATCCTTCACAGTGATTAAGTATAGACAAAACCTTTACAGTGAGCCCAAGAACAGTTTTCTCAGTTCACGATCATCCTGTCAGCAGAAGAGCAAAGCTATTTCCTGGGGAAGAGTAGCAGCTGGTCCTTGCTGGCCTAGAATCTGCCAGGGCTCCTGCGTACCCTTTACCTGCCTTACCTTCAACCAGTCTTTAGAAGTCCCTGTCTGGCAGTGAGTACTTGACCTCATCCTCCCCACTCTCTGCATTGGACTATTTTACAGTACAGTGTGGTCTTTGTTCAAAACAACCTCCATGCTCCTTCTCTGTATTCAGGTAGCTGCGTGCGAGAGACTTTTTTTTTTTTTTTACATTGAATGTCTAAAGGTCTTGCCTGGACCTCATCTTCAGCTGAACTGAGCTAAGATCAAGAAGCTGGTTAGAGGATAAAATTGAGTTTGTCTTGAATCTGGAAAGATGAGTGAGGTCTTAGTCATGATGCAAATTCATAAGAAAGTGAACGCTTATGTACTTTGAACAAAAAGCTGTTTAAAAAAGTTGAAGCCCCCCAGGAGGAGAGAGGGCTGAGTGGTAGGAGAGGTCTGTTCCAGCAGAGAGTCAAAATGCCTAAGCCAGTGTGTACATTTATCCAACCACCCTCCTCAGGCAGCCAAAAGCTGGGGCTGTGTGGCCACCATGCTCAGGGCAAGCTGTATTCTTTGACTAAGTTAGGTCACTTCAACAAGCAGAGGACACTTAAGATGAATTGCTTCCCAAGAGAAAACGATCCAGAAGGAAGAGCTGGGTTTTGTTGTGGCTTTTGTTTTTGTTCTGCTGTTCCTTTCTCGCCCCAAAGGATGAGGCAAGGGTGGTATTGCAAGACTTGGCAAACATAAAGCAATTGTGTTCACATACACATCCCCATTTGTACGAGTCTCCTTTTGTGTGTGCATTTTGGTTTGGGAAGTCAATGAAGACATGGTTTGAAAATGCAGGAGTGAGAACATCGTGAGCAGATGCCAAAACTTTCCTTTTTCTATTCATTCCAGCACATGGTTTTGAATTGAATGTTTGTGTATGTTTATATGGCATTACCTGTTCCAAAATAGTCACCGTTCTGCTTAAAAAGATGTCTTTCCAATTTCTTTTCACTTTAACTAGTTTTCTGTCCTGTGCTGTGCCTTTCCTTCCTATACCAAGAGCTTCCCTATTATTCTTGAAATAGAAATGACATCTGCAGCCCCAAGAATGCTGCACTACACCCACAGAATTTGCTTTATCTAGCAATCTGCTACTAATATTTTGAGACTCCAGCAAGACAGAAAGGGACTACCTTCCCAAATTGTTATTGTACAGCTGTCCTTAGCTGAACTGTGTCATATGAGTTCCTTTTGTAACACTGGGGAAGAAAGTCCTCCATATTTTCTCTCACAAATCATTGCAGATGTACTTATCTAAGATACCTTGCCACGACTGTGGACTTTTTTGTGCTAAAACCGTCTGACGTTTTCCAGCTTGCTTTAAAATTGGTATAAAACCTTTCGTATTTATGAATATTTAATATTTTTCAATTTTCTTAGCTGATGTCTACATTTATTAAATTATAAACATCCACTTTGGGGAATATTACTGGTTGTATTGCTTGTGCTTTGGAAATAGAGATAGCTGTAGTGGCAGTCTCTCAGTGTATCATCAGAAATAACTGTGATTTGTGGGTAGGCCTCGTTCCTGGCTGGGAATGGTGCATAAACTCTGTCACTGAAGAGTGGTTCCCAGAAGTGATCTGACTCAGGCACTGTGCTGAGTCACAAATCCTCCCCTGCTTCCTCCCTGCTTGCAGAAAGTAGTAGTTTTCTTCTGAACTATATTAGCAGAAAAATAATTGCCTCCTACACCCCTGGCACTGGCTTAAGTATGAAAATGTGGATTTGTGTATGTATCAGGAGGCAGAGGAGGGATGGATGGGGTTGAAAGTTCTCTCCTTTCCTTTTTATTCCCTCTCATTTTCAAGGGGTCATTTGTATGAGACTGTCCCTGCTCACGCTTCTGATTCAGGCATCCCCACAGGGTAGTCAAAATATAGCCCTGCAAACCCCATGGAAAAGTAGACTTGGGATACACTTTCTCTAGAGACCTGGACTACTAAGATGATGAGAACAGGAAACTGCCCTGTCCAGCATACTAAATCAGATCCAAAATTAAAGACACGTAAAAGTATGAGTTAGAGCTGTGCTTGGAAAGGCCCAAATGTGAGTTCTGAGCCCTATCTACCATTAATTTCCTTGGATATGTTCCACAGTGCAATAATGCCAAGTGCATTTTAGCAGCTGGGTCTGGTGCACTTTTTTTTTTTTTCTTTCGTGCCATCTTGCCGAGCGTTGGTTGAAATCCAAAAAAGCTTGTAAGTACACAATGGGGTCTGTGGGTAATCCCATTGCTTTAGGTGCAGACACTTCCCTGCTTAGAGATAAAGCACATTCTTCAATAACTGCCTGAACTGATGAGACAGCAACCTGCCCCTCTCATCACTGTCTTCCTGAGAGAAAAGTACAGCATCATATAATAGCTCTAAAACACCTGCAGCATCCCCAGCAGTGTATTTCCCACAGCTCTGAGAGAGATCAGTGTTACTTGGTATAAGCTTTTTTCCTTCTTTCTTCCTTAGTCTTGCTATGCCCCAGTTGTATCCTAAATCTTTGGGTTCATGCAGTCCTCTAGAGGCTAAAAAGGGCTTGACCTGGTATAAAAAGCAATGTTTTTCCCATGTAATAAATATTTAAAATGTTTTATCAGCGTAAATAAATGCTGAATTCTGTAAGCCCAGGGAATGGCATTAGCATGTTTTGCTTGCTGAAACATTTATGGAATCAGTGTCAGCCAACAGAATTCAGCCAAGAGGGTTTTTTCAAAGGTAAACTGAAGTGCTTTTAAAATAAATACTACAAGTTGTTTAAGATCTTCAATTATTAACAAAAGAAAAGCGTGGGCTTAAAAACTGCAAACAATCCCTTTTGTAGCACTTTTCCTAATCCCTGTGTCCAGCCTGGAGTGAGCTCCTCCAGGCAGATGCTGTACCTTCACAGATGTCTGGAGAGTGTCTAGCACACGGAGAGAGCTTCCACAAATGAGTAACTACATTTAGAATCCCAAATATTTGAAACCCAAATATTTTTATATTTACTTGTCGGGACTTAATGTCAAGACCCCATGTTGATGGTTGTCCAAGGGTGGCATTTGCCAGCCCCTGCAAAGCAGCACTGTAAAAATTTGGTTCTACTGTGAGAAGGCAGCTAGTGGCATCACCTCCTTGAAATCCAGAGGGCAGCTTTGCAGTCTGATCAAGTCACCACTCTGATTTAATTATGATTCTGAGCTGCACAACCCATTGCTGGGAGTGCAAGCCTTTCCTCCAAAAGTGAGAAAAAATGCCAAAGATGTGCAACGGTGTTGGGTGATACCTAGGTGTTGCACCACGCAAAGATTAAGAACATGCATGAGCTGGGTCAGAGAAATCATTGTTTTATAAGCTGAACTGTCTTTTCTTTCACTGCACAGGGAAAGAGCCCATAAAAGTGTGCAGAATTCTCACCATTTGTTAAAAAAGAATTTTGTAACTACTTGTAAGGGGATTATTGTCTCCATTTACTCTGATCAGAAATGCATCTGATTATCCCCAGACACTGATCTGCACCTCTCAGGTTTCAGGACATAGATCTGATGTGTTTTGAGGCATGTGAAGTTTTTTTATTAAAAAAGTTTCTCTGCTCCACCTACCCATGGCTCTTCCCCAGTCCTTTAATCCCTTTCTGTCTGGGCATTCTGACTTTTTCGGGCAGGGTTCCTCATACCATTCCTTGCCACAGCTATTCATGGTGCAAGTGGCTGCCTAAGTGACAATGAAGTAATTTTACAGGCAGTAGCTGTATTGCAGCAATAAGCTTGACAACAACGCAGGGAGCCTGGTGATGTGCATGTATCTCTTGCCCTTCCACAAGTAGCATCCATTACATCTTCTGGGGATGTTTCCCAAGTTGCTGTATAGTTAGTATTTTTCTTAACTTTTCTCTCTGAATACTTTATTGGTAATGTATTTAAGCTTGCTAATTATTGGAATCATCAAGATTTAAAAATGGGCTGCCCTAATGGGGCACTGCACAGCACACACATCAATTCATGCTAACAGTATTCAGAACCTCATCTCCTCTTCAAAGCTGGTTTATTATCCTCAAGAAGATTTTCTCTAATTAAGCTGGCTGAAGGTCCTGTACGTCTTCTGGTGGTACATGTTCCCCTTGACTGCCTAAACACCTTGTCACCTCATGTTTATGGTGCAAGCCTTTGATTTCACAAGTACTGCTTTGTTAACACAAAGGGCATTGATTTGTGCAGATATTATCTTCTCTGGACATCTGTAGTAGCTGAAGCACTGTTATGAAGTGAGTGATAATGAAGCTGTATTTAAAATGAGAGAGCTTTTTTGTTCACCTCTTTGTGTGTTCTCAGTACCCTCTCAAGAGTACTGGGTATGTCCTATGATGCACAATAAATCAATTAATAATAATAATAATTAAGGGTAAATTACATAAGACCTGGTATTAGAACTCTTAACCTTATAATTTTGGCTACATGTTGGATTAACAAGGCTCCACTAAAATCACCAAAAAGGGAGGCCTTTATTTGCTTTTGAGTAGATTTATTTGAAGCTACAAATATTTCAACCTGCAAAGTTTTGGGCTTCTTTTTCAGGTTTGTAGCTATCTGTAGTCTTTAAACTTTCTTGTATTATTGACATTTTTTGGAAGTAGATAGGACATTGTTTTAATTTTCTGGTGAAGGTGACATTCCTGACTGATGTAAAGAACTGGAGTGATGTTGATGCTGACTGCAGTTCATTTGCTGCACATATCTAGAATTAGTAGACTAATAGTGAACACCTAGAGGAAAAGCTCGACTGCCTCATGTGAGCACAGCAATTTCTTTTCTCTCCAGAGGCATTGCTTACCCAGAAGTGTACCCAGAGGCAACTGAGCAAGCAGAGTGGCCCACTCTTGTAAAGGATGTTTTGATCCTGTTAGTAATGTACTTCTCGTAAAGATCTCTTTGTGAAAGCCGGAATGTTTCATGCTGAACAGTTCTCCCTTTGGATAGTAGCATGAACCCTTAACATATATCTGAACCAACTGTAGAAACCTGAAAATATGTTCTGAGGGATGTTTGCATCTAGCTGCGGTTTTCCAGCAGGCAGTAAGCTGATCCTGCTGCACGGGCAGCTGAAGCCACCTTTGATTGTTTCTGCTGTGTTCCGTCAAGGCTGTGGAGCAAACACAGCCTCAACCATAGCTGTGAATTGACAAGTGGATTGCCTACAAGTGAAAGTGTTTGTCAAGAGATGTGTCATCCTTATAAGAAAGTGTTTAAATTAGTTCAGATTTTTTTTTATATAAGTAAAAAAAAAAAAGAATTGAAAATCTCAGATGATAGATTTTCAAAGTTAACAGTTATCGCAAATTCTCTTGGCAGATGTATAACAGACATTTACAGCTCATGAATCACATTTTTCAAAAATCACAGCTAATATCAGCTTCTTTGAGGAGATGACAGCATTTGCAGGAGACATTAATGACTTCTGGCTCTCAGTCATTGCAAAATCATGAGCTCATAATTGTTCTGGTGTGGCTATTTGTAGACTATAGAGTTCTAGAGGTCTCTCAGTACTTCCAGCATTAATAACTTGCCAGTGACAGCGGTTGCCATCATTGCTACCAGTGATAACAACTTTTAAGACATTTGTAAATGCAGATCCTTACTAAAGGCTTGTGAGACTGGCTTTATTATTCTGGTTTTACAAAATGAGGAGAAGTAGGGACGTGACTTCAGTTTGCCATCTCTGCCCATGCTCTGGAGTGCAATTCTGTGGCACCCCAGCATTTGCTGTGTGTCTCATGGTTCTTGTCCCAATTCAGTTCTGGTTGTTCTTTGTTTTGCCCATACTCTAACTCTCCCAATTCTGTGTGTGGAACACCTTAAGCATGTTTTTCATGAATAGGCAGAACAGCTAATATCTCCCCTCCCCAGCGAGGTGGTATTTTGGTGACAGGTAAGTTAATATGTTTTACTTTAGTCTATGATCTAGGCTAAAATGGTAAATTTGTGAAATGTTGGGGAACTTTTAGAGGGAGTTGATCTGTGAATGCACATCTTTGCATCATCAAGATAATGAGTTCAGGTGAGGGGGAATGAAATAAACCTGACATAGTACTGTGCAATTTATAGCCTCTCTAAATTTTGTTCTCTTGCTGATAAGTGCTTCCTTCTGTTCTCTCTGCAGGTCTCCAGGTGGTTTTAAATTCCATTATCAAGGCCATGGTCCCTTTGTTGCATATTGCCCTGCTGGTGCTGTTTGTCATTATTATCTATGCCATCATTGGACTGGAGTTATTCATGGGGAAGATGCATAAGACCTGCTACCATGTGCAAGGGGGACTGATAGGTAAGGGGAACACACACAGACATAAAAAGATTTCCGGATATGAATGACCTCTGATGCAGAGAGACTGCAGTGCTGACAGTTTAGCTTTCTCATCTTGAACACTCAGCTGTTGGACTGCCTGTAAAGGCTACGTGCAAAGCTGTTGATTCCTGCTAAACAGTCATGGACTTTTTAATGTGGACCTTTGGCACAACAAGCCCATCTGAGTTTTTTAACAAATCTCCCAGAGGCTCAAGCAACACTGAAATAGTGATAATTTCTTTGTTAGCAGACAGAGCTATACGTGACATGGCATCACAGAAATGAACAACTCATGTATTTTATTATAAATCTCATACACAAATGCATCTTTGTTTTAAACCAGTATCATTGTAAAGGAATATATGATTAAGGGCTATACCTTTTTTTTTTTTAATCACAGACTGTGGCTGTGGTTAGAAATGCAGCTAGAAAGAAAACAAAATTATATTAATGAGAAGAAACTTCTTGCATCAAATCCATCAGGAAAGAACTTTCAAATTGTTTACAGAAAGAAATATTCCCATTTCTAAGTAGTTCAATTGCATTGTCACTCACTCATCTAACCATCTGCTCTTTTTCATTTGATTTATTGAACTTGAACAGCATCGATTTCTCATGTGGTGGTGGGTGCTAATGCTTAGGACCCAGAGCAGCTTGTAACTAAGAAAATATTTTACAGCAGGAAATTGTTTCAGAAGTTCTGTATTTTCTGCTTTTATAGTGTTGGCAGATTTCATTTTCTGGAAATGATGCTAGAACTATAATGAATTGCCACTCTGGTTTACATCTTTAAAGTGTGCATATCTTTCTCCATTCTGTCTGGAAATATTTACATTAAGGCATCTAATTCTATTATTACTGTTTCTGGCATTCTTTAATGATCAGAATATGATCATAACTTTCAGAAAATTAAATTATTTACCATATAAGATGTGAAACAAACAGAATTACCTGCTCCCCATCACATACAAACCTGCATCTGTTAAAAATGTAGCCCTAAGATCTGAAATCCATATATTTTTAAAATAATATTGCAGAAGTTTTTGTGCTTATAAAGATGTTTTCTGTGGCATTTTTCACATACCAAAGCATTTAGTCTGGCTTGTTGTATGGGTTCTCAGATCTCTGAAAACACCAGAATAAGGGATTGGTAGTCAAGTAACTGTCTTTTAGAGTCTGTGAGTGCCACTGGGCTACTGATAAAATGCCACGCAGTGTCTAAACTCCAGAAAAGCAGAGCTCCAGGTGCTCTCTGCTGTAGTTCAGCAGTGGCCCAGTGCCATACCATGATGTCTCCCAAGCACTGAAGCCTGTGTGCTGCAGGGGCTCAGCCTCCTTCAGCAGAATGGCCCTCAGTGCTGCACTTCCCTTCCAAGGTTAACCCAGATGAACACGCTGCCATTATGGTCATAACAGCAGCCTAATGGAACAAAATAGACTTGGTCTAATGTCCCCTCTCATGTTGGAAGGTGTGACTTCTTCCTCACAGGAGGGTATGCTTTGAAAAAAAAGTCCATCTCTGTTTTGACTGTAAAATTTGACAGCTTCGGGGGGTTTTTGTTTTTTTGGTTTGGTTTTTTTTTTGTGTTTGGTGGTTTGTTTTTTGTGGGGTTTTTTGCTTGTGTGTTCTTGAGAAATCTGTCCAAACTCACTGCGAAATGTATTTGCTAAAATCAGATGTCCTTTACGGTGTGTCAAATAGCAATTAGTTCTCTTCATCTCCTTTCCCCCCCCGCCCCTTCTCTCCTTTAAGATACGCCTGCAGAGGACGACCCGTCTCCCTGTGCCCCCCAGTCTGCGCACGGGCGGCAGTGTCAGAACGGCACGGAGTGCAAGGCAGGCTGGGAGGGACCCAAACACGGCATCACGAACTTTGACAATTTTGCTTTTGCCATGCTGACAGTGTTTCAGTGCATCACCATGGAGGGCTGGACAGATGTGCTCTACTGGGTACGTATCCGAAAATGATAAGCTGAAAGTCCTGCTCGTGTGCTTACGGCTATTGTGGAAACTTGGGGGCTTTAGCTTTCCTGCTTGCTCTGTACAGTGAAGGCACGGTTGCTAGCATGGAGCTTTAATTCACTCAGCATATTATTAGGTAAAATGGGAGGGGTTGTCTGGTGCAATTAAATCAGATATAAATGCTGACTTTCCATTGATATTTTCATTTTGAAAGAGGCAAGTGGCTTACTGATTTGAAGATCTGCAGTGTACCCTTATTGAGTAGAAAACCATGTAATGACTCTCTCTGCAGGAGTGAAATAACTCGTACATCTCCAGATTACTGATGTAGAAGTATTTGTGACAGATAACCATGCACTCTACCTGTGGCATTTATGTTACAAGGCACTACACTGATCGGCTTGTAGCTTTTATAAGAAAGGCCTCACAAATTCCAGCACTGCTTATGATTATGACTTTTATGATAGAAGAATTTATTCTAATGCTAGTAACGCTGATACTAGTATCAATCATGGTTACATGTTTAGCCAAATTTTATCTTTAATCCTTTTATCTTTATCTTTAAATTTTACCTTAAGCCAAAATATGATCTTTAATCTAAATGGAGTCTCATCTTATCATGTACCTTAATTCTGAGCATCTCAGTGGATTTAGTTTGTACCTTTTAATTTCTAATATATTGGGAAATTCGTTACAATACAGTTATACCACAGGAATTAAAATCATATTTAGCCTTCACTAGTAAACATATATAAACATGTTTCTGGATTTAGCTTTTGCCATCAGCTTTTGCAGCAGCGAGTTATAGTCCAGGAATGTAATTCTCACACAGCACAGCCCCATCTGTAAAAGGTTAACTCAGGCTCTCACTAACTTGGAAGGCTGGCACATCATGAGATGTGGTTCTCCAACATGTGCTACAATGCATGATGCAACTTAACTCAAGAAGACCCAAAGCACACAAAAGGATATTCTGGACTGAGGCAGCTTGCACTGTTAATCAACATCAGCATCTCTCTTAAACATGAGCCTGAAGCTGTCTTCTACAAAGCAGTGATTTAGAGTTTACAAGATTTCCCTTTGAAGATTTAGCTTATCTGCAGTAGATGGGTGTCTGTGTGGAACAGCTAGAAGTTGTCTCTATATCCTCGTAAGTTTAGATTAGAATTGTGACTCTAGCTTCTTTCCAATGCCTGAGATAAAGGGCAAAGATCAAACCACAAGGGGAGTCTGGGTCTCAGAGCACAAATATTGCCTTTTCTTGAAAAGAGGATATGGATTAATAAAATGATGAAGAACAGAAGTCAGGAAAGGAACAGAGTGAAACTGCTCCACAGCTCAGCTATGGCTAAATATATACTATACCTGTCTTTTTTTATCACACCTAGCTCACACTTCTCCAGCCTGTGTGTGATTGAGAGGATTTATAGGTAGTATAAGGAAAATTGGAGAGAGTTAAAGATATAAAAAATAAACATAAAAATAGTTTTGGCTCTGTATACCATTTAGAACTGTGAAACCTGTCCACAGGCTATCATCAGTTTCCCCAAAGACACGTGCTGTGAAAGACGCTTCCAATTCCCACCCTTTTGGGCCCATTTGTCATTTTCATGGGTGGATATAAATCATGCAGAACTCAGTTATCAGTTATCTAATAACAGGAGCCAAAAGCATACACTCATTGCCAAATGATTTTCTACCATGACTGTGCTGACACTGATTTTTAGGGTATCCCTGCAACAACCTGGGTTTTAGATGTTGCCTTTTGTTTGGTATTCAGACAGCTTTTTTAACTGATTTCCTGAGCTGTTCTTTTTCTATTTAGAAATAGGATGGTGAAATTAGACCTGAAATTAATACAGATTGATGTTCATTATTTTTGGAGGCATCCATATAATCAGTCTCTTAGATTATGGCTTTGGTAGAATGCTTGCTTTGGAAACAAAAGAAATATTTGTTATCATCATTCCTAGTTATTCCTGGAAAAGACTACAAAAGATAAGAGTTAGCACTGCAGAAAGAAATTTCAGTAATTGAAGAGGAGGAAATTTAATTATAAATATATTTATATTTATATATTTAATTATAAATAATAAAAACTTACCTATGTTTAAAGACTGAAATACAAAGTAAACACCTGAGCTGGCAGGCATACTCAGTTACGGTGCTGTAAGCAATGCTAAGAGCACTGTTGTCCCATAGGACTTTTGCCTCTTTGTGCTGTGTTGAAGGAGCAGATAGAAGTCAACTCTGATCAGTGTTTGCCATCTGGTAAAGAAGGTATCTGAGATGGGATGTGTATTTCCTTCTGCAGAGGGGTCTGTGCTGCTCTGGGGGCAGGTGCTGATTGGGCACTTACTGCAAGGCACACCTACAAGAAGGACTGTCCCTTTGATATTTATGTGTAGAAACAGTCTCTAGACATTCACACTGTGACTTCACGTAATTCCAAACAACATCTATTGTGATTTGAAACCTTTGTAGTCCATGACTTCCAGATAGCAAAGAATAGAGAAGATGAGACATTTCACTTTCTGAAAGTCAGAAGAATTTTAGTAAGTGAGGAAGAATACAAATATCTGTCTTAAACCTAGTGTGAGCACTGTTTCCTCAGTGCAGTCTGACTTGTACATAATCCTCCTCCATGGCCTTTGCCTTTTTGGCCAAGGAGGAGTGGACTTGTCGTAGACAACCTGTTGTGGGCTGCATCTTCACAGGAGGCAGAGATAGGAGGCTCTTCTCAAGTAGATAACTGAAAGATCTGGATCCTCAGTGAGGTCATGGAAATTAAAATTTGCCTCATAAGACAATAAATCTACACAGTTAATTAAATTAGAAATCCAGATTTAAAGGTCCTTTCTCTCCAACTACATCCTGACATAGAGTTTGTTGTCCGTTTTATACTGAAAGTACAGATGAAAGAACAGTATAAGAAAACTTTGTCTGCAAATCAGATTTGCAGATAAAAATTTTAGGTGATGATTTTCAGAGGTCATTCATTAAATGTAATGATGTAAGATAATGGATTAATATTTAAAAGTGCTGAGCATTCAAAGTTCAAGCAGACTCTCAAGTTCTTAGCTCCTCTGCCATTCAGGGTAGATAACTAGATTTGAATCTGGGGTCCTGCTGGGTTCAATGGCAACATTCTCATTAATTTCAAAAGGCCAGGATTTCACTTTTTATTTTGCAAAATCTTGATCATGCTGTGGAGGTTTTCTACATGCAGTTATAACACAACATGAGGACTCACAGATGCCTTGGTATCTGTTGAGATGGTCTTGCAAGGACATACGTGTGGATACAGGGAGTTTTCTTTGCTCCCTTCTTAAATCTGAAAATATGTGCCTGACCTAAAATTCAGCAGAACGACAGATAAAGCTCTGGGCTGAATTATTTGGCTGGAAGTGTTTAAATGATGGAGCAATACCCTTGCTTTGAACTTTTCTCTAAGTGCTTTTCAATTATAACTTCTTCTTTCCTGAAAAGTAAGTTTTGAAGGATACCTAGCTCTCTGCATTCCTCTCAGTGGGAATGGAGGGAGCTTAGAACATTTTAGCATGTTGCCCTGAAAAATACAGTCGTCATTTCCTGAAACCTATGTCTGTCATGTGCCACACTTTGCAAGGTTAAACATGCATGTTTAAAAGTCAGAAAGCTGTATGACCTCCTACAAGCCCTGGACTCCTAATCCACTTAATAACTCGTCAAGTTTTTATCTGCAGTTTCGTGCTTCTTTGCTCATGCTTCCCTGTGTAGGCTTTTCACCTGTACAGTGAAGTCTCTCTCCTCTTCCATGGAGTAGTACTATTTCCCAGCTTGTGATTCACATCTTCACAAAAAGATAATCAGAGACAGGGAAGCAATAAACTTTTATTCCCTAGAAGGACTTGACATCACTAAGATCAATACACTTTCCAATCTCCTCTCTCACTTAGCAGATAAGACTTCTGAGCAGATTGTTTTCTTTTGAAATGTGAAAGAAAAATGCTAGGGAAAAGAGTTTCACACTGCTATCATGGAAAGTAGGATAATTACTTAAAAGGAGCCAAATTTTTAATGTGAAATAACTATACTGGACAGGATGAAAGTCTGTGCTAAACAACCTTGTTGACTCTTCACTGAAGAAGTGATCTTGGTTGAAGGGAGTGTTAAGTGTTTGTAGAAACACATCTCCTATACTGCCTCAGTCTTACCAGCTTTACTTACGTCGCAGTATAAATGCCAGGTGGCTTTGTCTCATGTGCAGACAGTTCATAGAATCACTGGAGTAGACAGGCACCTCTTTCGATATGCCACATTATAATTTTTCATATGCATTGTAGAAGGATTGAGGTTATTACTCTCAAAACTCTCCTTTATGTGTGATCAGCCAGCATTAGCAGCTTGCTTGGTTACAGGCACCAAGGCCCATTTCTGAAGACCTCTCAGTCTTTGAAACTTCCTGCAGCAGATGCAAATCCAAATGTAACAAATTAAGTCATTTAGTATTTTGTGATCAGTCTCTGCTGCAGTCCCTTATTTCGTATTGTCTTGTTGACTAAGGAGGAAAATTGATCCCTGTGCAGTTTATAACATCCCGTTTAAGTATTTTTAGGCGTTTGTCGTCTTCCCTTAATCTTTTTCTAATCTGAGCAGATTCGGTTCTTTCAACCTTCCCTAATGGGGCTTCTTTTTAATTATTTTTAATCAATTTGTCCTTCAGGGGAAGCTTCGCTTCTGAATTAAGTACAATTTGGACAGTGCCCTGTCTCTAGAAAGGTTTTCATCTTTGTGTGAAATGTGCTCTCTGCAGCTGGAGCCCTGTGACACTGCATGCAAATCTGCCCACTGCAGCCTCAGTTTTAAATACCTGGTCTCTCCACTCCCCTGCATCTAAGCAGTCATGTCTATAAATGAAAACAGGGCACAGAGAAATCGCAAAAGGCAACTGTGTGTTATTGCACTGGGCAGTTTCTACTGCTGGGTAGTGGAGAACCTGGTCCCAAGTTTTTCTGCTTGCCCATTACAGCTTGATTTCTAGGATCGAGTAATTTGACTTTATCTGCTTGAAGATTTTTAAAATAATGAGCAGCCTTGAGCCTGCCATCATTTTAGAATATTGGCATTGACCCATTTCATTTGGACAACATTTCAGAATACTTGGTCGTGTCTCTGAAAATAACATGCAGTGCCTCCAGGAACGGTTTACCTCCAGGCTCTAACTGTAAACTAAAGACTGTGGTATTATTATAGATGGACTAAGGCCAAGTCTGGATGAGATCCAGGGCACTAACCTGTCCCTGGAAGAGATGCCCAGACTGGTGCATAATAAGTTGACTCACTCAGGTTTAACTGGAAAAAAAAAAATCCTTGTTAGGCTTTCCCAGACTCCAGGGAAGAAAATGTGTTAGTAGCCTAAAGCAGTGCAGTGGAGCCACTGCACTGTAGTGACAGACTCAATGGACAGCACAGAGTAGCATATATAGATGCAGTGGGTTAAACAGGCTGTCCCAGAAGATCCCTCCATCTCTGAATCTGTGAGATCGTACTTTCACGAGTCACTAAATCAGCTTGAAACAGGGGCTTACAGTCACCCTTACAATTCCCCTCATGAAATCAAAATGGAACAAATCGAACAACAGATGTAATTTACTTTGCTGACAGCACTGACAGATCTTGTGAGCTTTTCTCACCCCTCCTCCCCCAGCCCGTTGCAGCCAGTGAGGAAGATGTGAGAAATACAGAGATATTGCCACAAAGTGGAAGACATTAAAAGCGGAGCTGCAACCCCCAATTTTCGCCAGCTGTGTTTTTCCTTCTAACCCTTTATTCTTGCAGCACTTAGGCTTGAATTAGTAAGGCTTTCCACAAAAGAGAATGATCTGATTCTAAGAATATATCTGTCTAATGTTTCCATGGTGTTTATTCCCCACCCACCCCCACCCCTCCAAGAAAATGCTGGGCTTTTATTGTTGTGGGGTTGAGGTTTTTTAATCATCTTTTTGGCAGGGGTTTGCATGGATGTGAAAAATTTACAAATAATAAGCACGCAAGTCTGAGCAGCCCATCACTGTGACTGCAGAGGTTATTTCACCTCCATTGGCTGTGACAGTGGTGGGCAGGGGGAGAGGGCCCATAGTTCAGAGCTCTGAAGGGCCACAGCATTAATGCACTGAAAAAAAAGCAGTTTCCACACGTACTTTGCATAAATGCTGACCTAAATCTGTTTTCCTTTTCCTCACGAATGACTGCACGTGCAACTGCCATGGTTGCCTGTCCCACTGCCTTGGAAGTGAGTAAGAGCGGTGACTTCCTCATTGGTACCTGCCAAAAAAACCCCTGCTGCTGAACATTTGTTCAATGCACCAATTGTGTGAAATGAAGGTTTTATGAGCCCTTCAGAACTCTACTTTGGACTTCTCAGCCCCCTTCCTCTGTATGGGAAGAAACTCTTAGTTAAAAATAAGGGGTTTAAGGCATTGGTTATGGGGAGGTATTAGTAGAGACCCTCTGCCCAGTGCTCCTGCGTGGGAAGGACCTCTTTAATAGCCCTGTCTTTCTGTTGCCCTTTCTCTATTCCTTCTTCTTTTGTTCTTCTTTAGACTGTTTCCTAATTGCTGCTGTCTAATTACCACAGAGACCATTTTTTCTTTAATCTTTTATCCCAGAGCTATAAAATTAGAAGGTAAGCTACTGGGACACTTCTATATGACTTGGGATTTTGAGTGCCTCTGTTTGTGGGTGCACTGCTTGAGTCCTACTACCAGTTTTGTCAAGAAGTGATGATTGTTGCCTTCTGAAAAAATAGTCCTCAGAGTTGTTAGATTTGGACCCATATCCACCAGACTAATTCACAAATTACAGAGGTTTGTTCATGTTCTAGATCCTAGGAAAGGAAAAGACAAGGGAATGTGCCCAAGGTCAGGACAGAATTTGTGCTTCTAGAATTAACTATTTATAAAATTCATATTTGTTTTGAGTTTTACTTGTTTCAATGTCTTGTTTTCAAGGCAAAGGGCAATATAACTGAACCATCACCAATCTTAATAAGTCTTTCCTGCTTGCAAAGAGAATTGGTCCATTCATATTGGCCTTATTGATTGATTTCAGTGGGATTTTCTGCCTCAGCGGTATTTGAGGGTTTAGTATGATGAGTGGTCATACCATCATAAGTGTTGATTTTGTCTGCACCCCTGGCTTCCTCTAGAACTGTCTCCTTCTAACTTCAATTCTCTGTACTGCACCCAGAGTGGAGACCTGAAAACAATACTGGGCACACCTCACTAAAGATACAAAATGACCAGAAGTAGAAAATGAAGGCTTTAGGACTCAGTCAGAGGAAATCAGAGGAATCAGTCTTCCTATGAGAAGAACTTGTGGGCTCTGATGAATGAGAGGTTGGACATGACCTGGCAATGTGCTGCTTGCAGCCCAGAAAGCTGCACCCAAAGCAGTGGGGGCAGCAGGTCAAGGGAAGGGATTCTCCCCCTCTGTTTTGCTTTCATGAGACCGCACCTGCAGTTCTGCCTCCAGCTCGGGGCTCATGAGCACAGCAAGGACGTGGGCCTGTTGGACTGAGTTCAGAGGAAGGGCCATGAAGATGATCAGGGGGCTGGAGCACCTCTCCCATGGGGAAAGGCCAACAGGGTTGGGGTTGTTCAGCCTGGAGAAGAGAAGGCTCCAGGGAGACTTTAGAGCACCTTCCAGTATGTAACTAAAAGGAGGCTGCAAGAAAGCTGAAGAAGGACTTTTTACAAGGGAATAGAATCTAATAGAATTAGATGAGATATAGCGTAGGGGAGAAGGTTTTTACAAGTAGGATGGTTAAACAATGGGACAGTTTGCCCAGAGAAGTGATAGATGCCCCATCCCTGGAAACATTCAAGATCGGGTTGGATGGGGCTCTGAGCAACCTGATCTAGGTGAAGATTTCACTTCTAGTGCAGGGGGTTTGGGCTAGGTGACCTTTAAAGGTCCCTTCAAACCCAAACTGTTCTATTAGTATTTATTAGAAAACATCCACTCAGTGGATTTTTAAATCATATCTTGAAGAAATCTGTCAGGTCACTGTGCTGATCTTGCCTACATGGTGTTGCTTATAAGACTCATAGGAAAAAGAGAAGGGGCAGTCTTGTCTGTCAGTAATGCAGTTGCACCCCATTCAGGCTCTTTGGTAGTAATTTCTCCAGGAAACTTTTAGTGATTGTACAATATCTGTGAGTGGCAACTGTGCCTATCAGATGAAGGTTTATTAGCTGTGTGCTACGAGGTCTAGATATGGCAGTTCTTTTTTTGAGAATTTTGGATGTGATTTCACAACTGGAAGGTGGATTCATCATCTAAAATGTAGAAAGGAGTTCTAGGAATGTCATAGATTGGGAACTGGCTACAAAGGAATCTGGGATATACTGATCAAGTACAAAACCAGAACTGACAGTCATGCTTCCACTTACTAAAGAAGGTAGTGATTATCTACACCTTACAGTACTGTTTTACATTATCTTTATTTTTAAGGACTTAATTTACTATGTAATTCGATGAACAGTATGTGCTCGTGTATTCCTGTGCATGCAGCAACAGCACTGTTTGGGTATACCTGTGGTAGAATTTGCTATCAGTCTACACCGAGATAAATAGAAGTGGTTATAAAACAGCAGTACAGTAAAACAGGCAGAAAACCCTTTCTGGATAATCAGCCATGCAAATGTAAATACAAAATAAGCAGAGACAGGAAGGGGTAGCCCAGAATTCTAAGATGAAAGGAAACTTTTAGATTTGGAAACCCACCGTTGTAGGGGCTATTTTTATGCTTGAAATGAGCACTTCATTCTTTTGGAATGAATTTCCAAAGACTTTAAAGGATGAAAAGTTTTTTTTGAGTAACTGAGTAGCAGTGAGAGATGGAATTGCTGCAGTACCTATAACGAAAGAATTATCAGCCCTGTGGCTAAACAGCCTTTGGATGACTCTTTCAAAGCCCAACCTTTTCCTTTTAAAGGGAAAAAAAAAAAAAGGCTGTACACACTTATGTGGGAATGCGGCAGCTCCCGTAAAGCTCTGTGACTTTTGCCTCTGGAGGCCTGAATTCAAATCCTGATGAAGTCACACAAGTCCAAACAATTCATGGAGGTCACTGCATGGCATTTATGGAAATTGCGAATTCACTCAACAAGCTAACCCAGTCATGTAATCAATCACATGAGAGAATGGAGGGCCTTAATGGCTCCTCTTCCCTGCACAGAGACCCGGCGTTGGAGAGCACTGCAGATGGATCTCCTTACCTTCTCTAAGTAGATCTATTGCTCAGAAACTAAGAAGAATAGTGTAAAAAGAAGGCAGAGGTAATATCACTACTGATGTTGGCTGTTGAGTATGAAAGAGGTAGGGAAAATGGTCTGTCAGTCATCCCTATCAACAAACAAAATGGATCAAGAGCGAGGTCTTGGCATATCAGATTCCAGGATGTGTTTGTGGTAAGTCCTGAAGACCTGCTCAGTCTCATTCTTGTCTTTAAGAGCTCAGCCTGGGTCAGGGTATGGCATCCTCTTTTCCCGGTGGTCCATCTGACCCCATCAGCCTCAGTGCAGACAGAGCCACCACTGGAAAAAACACAGCTAACTTCTGAGGGGGCAGTTTAGAGGGAGTTATTTATGGCAGTTTCAGCCCACTCTAGTATATAAGTTGCCTTATCACGTGGCAGTCAATGAGTTTCAGTATTTCACTTTTGGCGAATACGTTCCATGCTAAACTGAATTGAGGTAAATTTAATTTTTTTTTTCTCTTTTACATATTAAGCCTGGAGAAAGAGCGTGAGGCGGAAAAGCAGGAGTCTTATTGGAGCTCAGAATTTGTCTTTGATGTAAGGAATTCTTGCTGTGTAACTCATGTTTTCAGTGGGAGTTCAGAATTGCCAAACATGCTGCAGAAGTACACAGTCCCTTCCAGTTTTCACAGAAAAACAGAGAAGTCCCACAAGAAAGCCCAAAGGGCACAGGTGGGATGGGAGGAGATGTAAATGGTAGCTTCCTGATTATTTTTGGTTTTCTTCCCCTACTACAATTGACTACAGGAATTTCCCAGTGGTAGTTGTACTAATAACATTTAATATGCTGAGATTTTGTCAGCAGAATCCTCTTTTCAGACAGCTGATTTGCCATGGTAATCCATGTCCCTTTGGAACACTACCAGTGCTAATAAACATTGCAACTCTGTGAAAACAAAGACCAGTAACACTGCTGGGGTTTTTTAAGGCAAGGGAGAGCCTAACTTTATTTTGTTTCTGTTTTGAAAAGTATGAAGTTAAATGCCAGTGGCCTTTGCCATCTGTCAAAATTGTACAGTAAACTTGTGAGAAGGCCCCTTGAAATTACAGATTTGATTAGAACATTAGTGAACATCCCCAATATTTCCCCTCTAGTGGCGAACATGGTGGTGCTAAGTTGACAGTTGGACTTGATGATCTTTAGAGGTCTTTTCCAGCCTTTATGATTCTATGATTCTCTACCTCTCCAGCAAGCACAAACGACTGTGGGATCAGTAAGCATTTTCAACAGAAACAGATTGCAGTGGAAGAGTTCAGCTCAATCATTGTGTGCCACAGACATTTTGACCTGCTGGTATTTGAATGCAAGTTTTAATTCTCTTCCCACTCTCAGACAGAGACCTTATATTTCCCATAATAGCTCGGTCTGATAAAGAACAGCTGACAGTGAAAAAAAACCAACAGTGTGCACCCAAACTGAAAACAGCTGAAATATGAATGTGGAACTTTACAAGTGAATGAAATAATGTTGTGGAACCCAGTGATTATATACTGGGTGCTAAAAACACAGTGGGAGGATTCAGTGACAGCATACAGTATCTGGGGCTAGACAGGTGGAAGTTGGGTCTTTTTCTATGTGCCTCAGGCTTTGCACAGTCTCTCCCAGCCAGTAAAGTGGAGTATCCTTGAAAAGGTGGGATCAGTATTTAATGAGTGACGAAAACGTGACTCAGTGCTGCTATAAAGAAATAAGCTTGGTGAATTCTACGGGTGGCAATGCCCTTCCTGCAAACTGTGTGCAACAAAAAGCAAATAGTTTGCTTCGTGTAACAGCAAAATACCATTCCTGTATCATTTTTAAGATGCTTGTATGAGCCATTTTACGTGTTTTCTCTTTGCCATCAAGCAGCTGACACAGTTAAAAGGCAGTGCTTCTATATCTTCTGTATCTCTGCTCTAGCCTTGCTCTTGCACAGGTTGCAGCAGCCTGGTAGGGCTCTCCTGCAGGACTCCTGCCTTTCCACAGTCTCCCCAGGAAGCTCAAGCCAGTCAAAGTTGTATCTTTTGTAGGAATATTTGCTCTCATGGCTCTTCAGATTGAGCCCAGTGCTGCTTTCACTTATCTTCTCTGTGATGTGTGGTGTGGGAAGCTTGGTCAGTTCTGGAGACTTCAGTCTCTCTTGCCAGGGAGATCCAGCAGCATAGCAATGAACTATAGCTATACCAAAAGCTTTTAATTAATAAACCAGGAATTACAGTTCACCTGGATCAGAGCAGGTGTACTGAGGTGAAGGCATCTACAGCAGATTCAACATAATCTTTATTAGCAGGGGTGAGGAGGCAACCTCTGCAGACTCCATCTTCTCAAATCTGTCTGCTCCCTTCCCCTTCTCTCTTCTGGAGTCATCTCCCATTGCTGCAATTCCTTTGATTCTTTCTCAAGGGTTCTCTGTTGCAGATTAATCTCGATGTTTCTGTTGTCCTCATTGAGGCAGTCCTTTCTCGGTTAATGGCTCCATTTAGCTCCTGCAGAGAGTTCTGTACAAATTGCCAATGTTGCTGCCTCAGTGTGGAATTTTAATTTGCTCTTTCCATCACTACAGAGCATACAGAACAATTGGGGAACCAAGCTACACATAGGAGTCCTATTATTCTTCCTACTGCCCACGTATGATGAAACTTGCTGCATTATTTGTTTTTATCCTACAGTGACTGTGTAGCATAATAACCCGTCTGGAGCAGTCTCTGATCTGGTTCATGATCCCTGTGCTCTTGGCTTCATCCGTCTCTGTCTTGCCTTTCTTATGAAGACACTGAAAAGAAGGTTATAGATGTCTATGTGTACCTAGAGAATGCACATACAAAATTTGTAAAATTCCGTAATTGAGGTAACACAACAAGTAGAAACTTAAAAATAAGAGCTTGAAAAAAACCACCGAGCTGTAAAATTTTCTTTTTCCTTCAGTACTGCAAAATAAAAGAAATCTGATTGTCAAAACAGATAATTTTAAATAGGTGCCACTGATCAAGTTCTGCTTGTTCCTTTGACTGTCAGTTCAGAGTGCAGTTGGGTTGAACTGTCTGGTCTCTCCCTTGCATCCGTCTGGCAGTGGCAGCTACAAAGTGTGGACAGTTTTGGAACAGTCATAAGGAGTGACTTTGGCTTAGAATCTCTGTAAGACTATTAGGGTGTTGATGTTTATAAAGAAGTTCTACCCCGAGTAAGAGCAAAAGCATCTGGAGTTCTTTTCTTTAAGCCATTCAGAAGGAATTTTTAAGTCCATAAAAATATATCTAGTGTATTTTAAGGTTTGTATTTTTCCTTATTACAAAGTTTGGAGGTTTTGTATTTTTTTTTATCCCCATCTCTTTCCCTTTGCCTCGAGTCATCTCTGAGACCTTAAATTCCCACTCCTTATCACCTGTCTTAATGACTCAGGAGGTCTGAAAGAATATTCCAGGTCGACAAGAGGATAATACTTTTCACTGTGCACTACAATTCATAGACAAAGCTTTAATGTTTTCATCAATTTTTAGTCGCTATGTACATTAAATTTATACTTTTTTTGCAGGGAATTTCAGAAAATGAGCTCCTTATGTATTTCTTCCAGTCCTGTGCCCCAGCTTATTCAAGCAAAGCACTTATGCATATCAGTTCATTTCCACCAGTAACAATAATATTGACCATTTGCTTCAGAGGAATTATTCATATGCCTTAAATTATGCATATACATGAGTGCTGGATTAAAAACCAACCAAGCAAAGACAACTAATTAGATTTTAAATAATGAAGGATCTGCAAGTTGGAATCTGCATCCTTAGTGTAATAATACACTGTCTAAATCCAGCTTTAAGGATATACGCTGAGTAATAGGAAATATGATCTTTCTCTTGCTCCCTTTGTGAATGGTGAATTCAAGTGCTGTGTGTATACTTACTTGAGGTGTGTGTGGAGAGCAACTAGTAATTTATCAAGTAAAAGAATGCTTTTCTTCATGTCTTTATTGACATGATATGCAGCAACCTCACACTATCCAGGCTCTAAACAAATTTGCAGATTCAGGGTATTCAGGATTTTAATGCTAAAGAAACAATCCTGTGGTTTGTCCCACAGGTTGGAAAAAGTGTTTATCAAGCCTCACATACACAGGAAGTCAATTTTAATACTGTGTCCCTCCTTACTGTACCTTTAGTTCTGTGTTAGCTGATTGAAATTTTCTTGGGCTTCCTTTTGAGAATTTGTAGTTTTGTGGAAAAGATAGAAATTGTGAATAATAATTTCCTTGTTAAAAGCTATGTTAAATGTAGGGGAGTCTCCAATAAATTTAAAAATGTCTACTTAGTATATTTATCACAAGTATTACATGGGGGAAAAAAAGTATTATAACATAAGCAGTGTACTGTTTAGAGATCAGAGAAAAACACAATGTGCAGGATTCATCACCAGAGCTTACAAACTCAATTTTACATGTTTAGGGGTTGGTTTATTCATGTCACAGTTATATTACTTACCTACAAGTTGTTTAAGAGCATGACTGCTAAAGAGACAGTTGTCAGATGTCTTAGATCTCTAAGGAGAAGTTGAGAGAAAGACCGGAGTCACACCTTCTCATTACAAGTCCTCTGCCTGCTCTGACTACTACCAGGAGCTTTCCAAGCAATGACTTAAAGTATGCAAAGCCAAGGGTGCTTAAGCTCGAAGAACCCTTGCATTGAGAAGTTACCCAGAAGAGAATGTCTCATTGAACAAAATAATTTTCTTTTTGTTTGCAGAACAGCCTCAAAAAACTGCTGTTCGCAGTTACAGTTGTTAGCTGGGTGTTCTTAGGAAGTGCCAGCAACATCCTTTTTCTCACTTGGGATAAATATTTTGCTCCTCAGCTATTTCTGCTGATGTCTTGTGTTTAGCATGAGGAGAGGTAGATCTTTCAAAGTTTTGCTTCTTCTCTGGACAAATGTACACAGACACTTTCTAGGAAATTCACCCCACCTTAGTTACTTCTGAAGTAATAATGAAGAATTAATACATGGGTTTATGAGATTTTTTTTTTTTTTTGTTCCCAGACTGTATGAATGCAAAGCACTTGAGTTAGTGAAGTTTCAGAAAAAAAGCAAAGCTTTAACTATGATGAAGGCAGTGTGAAGATATAATGGAATCTAAAGAAATAGTGTAAGAGTAGAAGTACTGTAGGCCACAAAACCCTTGCCTGAATATAGAATTTGCCTACATCTATAAAGTAGACATTTTTTCTTTAATATTGTCAACTCAACCATAGCTGTGAAGGGTAAAGTTCAGTCCTCTGTTGGTTTTTGGTTGGTTTTCTACCCAAGTTCTGATTAAAAGGTGTAGGGGAAAACATTTTTCCTTTGCAGTGCAAAAAAGTGCATCATCCTATAAAAAGTGTTTCTAGCGTTGTTCAAGCAGAGTTTAAAGTTGTAGCTCCATTAGCATATGTGTGAAGGAAGTGCATTCACCCAAATATTCATGGGAAGAGAGAGTGAAAAAGGAAAATTTATGGTTTAATCCAAATATCTTTATTTTATAATTGATCAGTGATAAATATCTAAATCTCACGCTGGTATCTGCATGACCCTTTACGGATCATGTGAGCTTTGCCTGCCCGTAGCCTACCACATGATCTTTGATCTAAGGTGAGGAAATCACTTCCTAATTTTAAGGATGCATGGAAGGTGCTTAAGTACTGTTCCTGAAAAACGATGCTTTTCGAAATGAAGACTTCAAGCAGGAGAATACATTCAGTGACAACTGTTACCACTTTTCTTGGCTGTCTCCTGCCCCTAATGTTGTTCTTTAATTTTAGATTGTTACAAGAAATCCTAGGTTTCAACTAGAGATCTTGCTACTGGCCATAATCATTACTTTTGGCTAGATCATTTCCTGAGGCAGTGAATTCCACAGCTAGGCTATATAAAACAGCATTTCTACACAAAATTTCCGAAGTTACTCTCCTTTAATTTTATTGAATACTCTGGTCCTCTTGATGAATGTTACTCTGAAAGGTTATACAGGTCATTACAGAATACTACACTTCATTATAGAATACTTGTAGCACTTGCATTTAAAAAAGATTATCATAACACCCTACAGTCGTTAGAAATCAATTAGCAATTTATTCAAGAAATGGAAGGCTAACCCAGGTGTCCTAACAAACTCACTTCCTGTTAAGCTGCAGCTCTCCAGTGCTGTGCACTGAGCAAGACATTGCATTTTTTTCTTCAGCTTGCTATTTTCCAGTGACAGCTGCCCTTCTGTGATGGATTGCACTTTTCCTGTAACCCGCTGTTATTTTTGAAAGACATTTGCCACAAAGTGTCAGGGTGTGAGTGTGTGTCGTGTAAAGTCAGCAGAATTGAGTGAATTGTTTCTACCCCTCCTATTAAGTGACTGAAAGCCCTCCACTATGTGCTTGGTCACGCTCAGGCACTATGTTAATAGGTAATATGCCTCTAACATTGTTTTTGAATATGATGCCTGTGTAAGAAATGAGTACTTGCAAAATGTGCCAGACTATTATCCCTGGGAAAGAAAAGAAAATCCCTAAACAAGTAATGCATGCATATCTCCTGTGACCTTACCAATGTGTCTTCACCTGTGTCCTCTGAAGAACCAGAAGACGCAGGCACAAAGGTCTATCTGTAGAGATAAATAGATTTTTATTCCTTGGCCCTTAACGAAACTGCTGGTAGTAATTGTGATCAGCAAACTACAGAATTAAAAATCCTACTGTTTTCTAAGCAATTACCTGTATCACTGGGAAAAAAACCTTTGTTGAAATGCCATAGGCATGATAGCAATTAAGGATGCCTGGTGAAGAAAGAGCTCTTCTGCAGTACACAAGGTCTGACAGACCTCAAATATGCTCCAATATCCTGTCTTTTCATCATGATGCTGAGTGGTTTCTTTGACAGTGCCCAGTGAAGCAAGGTAGTATTCCACTTTGCAGATTGGAAAGCTGAAGCGTAGTGAGCCAAATGATGCCCCCATAGCGCTGGAGAGGGTATGCAGCAAGTCGTGAGAAGTAATCTAAGATCTTTATCCCTGAAGTCTCTGAGAGATGATGCACTAATGTGCTCTGAAATGTGCCAACTTCCTCACTGTTGAGAGTAGTGACATGTGAGTGTTGAGATGTGAGCTACGAAAGGTCAGGCAGTTTGACTCAGAAAGCAGAATTATTTCTATAAATGACAATCTGCAGATTCCCACTGATCCTGTGCTTCCAGCTGACGTAAAAATTGTTCAATATGTGCTTAAGTTGGCATCAGGTTGCAATCACATTGACTACTGGAGCTGGAATATTGTCTTTCAGACCTATACTGGCTGATAGTCTGTTTGCAGAATGGTGAATTTAGAAGATGATCCACCTTTTCTGTTGAGATGCATAGGGTTAGTAGTAAACACTCAGGGAGAAGTGGTGCACTCAGTGACCAGAAAACTGAACTGTGTATCAATAGCTGTCCGTCCTGGAGAGGTAACCTATAACTGAACCATTTCCTCTTCATTGTAGGCAACAGTGCAAAATCTGTTTTGCAGACCTCATTTTCTGCACTCAGTAGTGTGCAAATGATAACTAACACTCCTGGTCTTGCTGTGACCCTTTGCATCTTGTCTACTTTGACAGCATAATGAGGAGAAATCTGCTCTACCACCTACGTTGGGCTTGCAGTGAAAGGCTACAGCTGTAATCAGCAGGACATGTGTATGCAAACATGCAGGATTAATAGCTGCAGATTTGCAGAATGATGGTAAGCTTCCAGGAAACAGCTTCCCTCAAACACAAGTGCACGGCTCTTCCTGAACAGTGCTCCCACGCAGTTATCATTGAGGACTGTCCATCCTGGACTTCTAGAATGCTTCCATTTTGGAGGAAGCACTTTCAGATATTTGGAAGAATATAATCTTAGCCAGGAATTTAATGTTTCTTAAATGTTAGTACTTAGCTGTTGCTGTTTTAACTAAGTCTATAACTTTTCTTCTCCCCCCCAACTTTCACTTTTGCCAAACGACCTGTTTCTCTGCATTTCTCCTGCAGATGTTTTTCAGGAGCAAGTAGCAAGTTCACAGTGTATTGTTTTCTTATTACAGCGAGGTTTTAACATGATTTATCAAATACCTGATATTATATCAGTATAGGACATATATTCCTGTCACCTGTGGGTCAGTCCCACAATGCATGGAATAGTCTTGCTTGCTACTAAAGAAAAGGAGACGTGAAAGCACCAAACATAGGCAAGTCCAGCAACAGAAAGATGAACTCAGCTGTTCGCCAAATACTGATGGTTTCTCTGTGCTGGAGAAGCTATTGCTGTCTCTGCCCCTCAGCTTCTCTGTTACGTATATCACTGTGCAATAAAAAGGAGATGAAAAGCTGACTTCTGAAATTTTCAGTCTGAGAAGTCCCAAATGCTCTGCTGTACCAGAATGCAGATCTGTTTTTCAGGACTAATTTGTGCTGATGCAAGCTGGTACGATCATTATGCAATTGTGCGGGCATTGGGAATAGCCAGAGTACACTATATTCTAGTTATATACTTTACCAAGCCATGGTGGAAGCTTCTTGCCATCTGGAAATCTCTTTATGCCAGGGAAGCATTGTACTTCTCTGAGTACCCTGACATGCACCTGAACTCTGTACCTGGCATCCTGGCCTTTGCTTAGGATTCACTTGTACCACAGCTTTGAGAAATTCTACTTTTCCAGCTGACTTTCCCAGCTGACAAAAAAAACCAAACCAAACTGTGGATAGATAAATACCAAACAGCTCAGGCTTTTTTATCACCATCCATCATAATTAGAGGGATGTCAAGTCATCAGTGTGCCCACGGTGGTAAATTCTTATGGCAGTTTTTGAAAGTCATCCATACTCATTGTTTGTGCAGATCGTTTTATATAGATAGTGACGTTCTTTGTAGAAGAGAGAGGCTGTTAAGTCTCATTTCTTTACTTAATTCCAGCTTGGGCAGTTACATTTTGCCTGCCTGATTTCCCCCCTGGGATCTCAGGTGAATATTTCCTTCCATCTTTATACAGCATGATGTTTTGTTCTCATCAAAGCACTGATGTGTAGTATACACCGGAGGTGTCTGCTTTTTGGTCGTGTGGGATGAAATGTGGCTTGCAAACATAAAGAATAATTAGTATGATTTATAAACTAACTGGAAAATTCTACAAAACTATAAAAGAGAAGCTGTTTAATACCGTTGGGGGATATTAGAGGTTCAGGTACTCTCTTCTGACCACCAAATGTATTCATCCTGTGAGGATGGAGCTGGTGAACTGTTTTCACAGAGCGAGATTTCGAGCTTATTTTTTAATGAGTCTACTTCAGTTCAGTCACAGCTGAAGGAGCCTTGAGATGGAGTTCTGGATCGGCCCATTGACTGTGGACTATTGCCAGGCAAGGACTTTAGTGACTCTGCTTTGGAAGAAAAATGGATAATGGACTTCCATCCACAAAGAACTGATTATATTAGTGTTCTCTCCTGCCTTGTCTCAGTGAAGATTTGAAATTCATTTTCTGAGTTGTTACAAATCTTGAGTCAGATCCCCTCTCCTGAAGTGTGTCTCAGTGCCCGTGTATGGAAAAATATTTTTTCTGTGATCTCAGCAAATGTTTAGGCTGCAAAGGAAAAAGCATTTTCCTGGAAAGAGAAGACAACATACAATAAAATTTTCAGAAAAGTGAAAAACAAAGGAACGTAGGTTGCGTTATGCCTCTAGGTACTTTCAAGCCTGCAGTTTATGTTCATAAATCAATTTAGTGCTCCTGAAAATGTTAACCACCATCTGTTTCTTTAACGATGCTGCGTCTGGCTCTGAAGATAAGCGTTTATGAACAGTAAAGAAGAGACTGTGGTATTTTTGATACCATCATGAAAGTGAGATTTTATTAAGGTATCCAGCAATTTTTCAAAATGTTCAACTTTGAAGGAGACTTCAAGATAAAATAGTGGTTTTATACTAGATGCTTTTAGAATATATGTAAGATCTTATTATGTGCTGGAGTTAAACCACACATAATACAGGTTCTGGTGCTAAAACAACAGTCTGCCTGCTTTGTTTGCAGATGCTTGTAGTAGTGTGAGATCACTTAGTTTACAGTCTCAAATTCTCTTGCTATTCAGTTGTGTAGGAATCACATTTTGGTAAGTGATTCATCCTTCAAGCAGAGAAAGGAAGTTCATGAGGAAGATTTAGAAAACACTTGACCAGGTCAGGACATATTGGGCCTTGAAATGACCTTCCTCAAAAGTACAAAGCTACTGCCCTCCCTGTGGTAAACTGGGAAAATTACCAGAGCAATGCCAGGGAAAGATCAGTGTTTGGCCACAGTTCCCACATGCTCCTCTCTGACTTACCTGTACTTGTGCTACATGTGGGAAGTGAACGTGATCTGGCAACACACTGTGGCAACGCTTAGCAAAAACCAGCAATATTTTCACTGGCAGCAGAGAGTCGTGTGTGTGTGCAGGGAGTAGAAGTTTAGAGGTCACGGGGTGGATTTTTTGTGGTGCTGTAAGTAAACTCCGAAAAGTAACAGTCTGCAACTTTGAGCATCTAAAGAAGTGCCAGTAGGCACGTGGTTATATCTTAACCTGTATTAATCACTGACTGTAAGGAAACAGATCAAAAAAGCAATCAAAGGAGCGGTCACTAAGAAAGAACAGACAGAAACACTTGCTATGATTATGTGTAAACCAACCACAGGCTCTGTTTACAAACCTTTCCATCTGTTCCTTTGCCTAATCATTTCTGCTTTCCCTCTCTGTCTTCTAACTTTCCTTCGTCTTTCCAGATGCAGGACGCTATGGGCTATGAGTTACCATGGGTGTATTTTGTCAGTCTGGTCATCTTTGGATCCTTTTTCGTTCTAAATCTGGTTCTTGGTGTGTTGAGCGGGTAAGCTGACAGTTTTGGTGTCCTTTTTCCAATGATACAGGGCAAGACTCCATAATAAGGGTTCTTCCCTGTCACCAGGATACTTTCAGAGGGATTAAAAATCTGAATTCAAAGAAGCTTCACATCAGCTCTGAAATACTTTGACAAAATGTTCAAATATTGTAAATAACAATACAGGTAACAAAAGCGGTGTTATTCACTGACAAAGAAATTCAACCTCGGAGCATTCAAAATCACTATTGTCAACCTGTCATAAATTTTTGGAAAACTGGCTATTGAAAAATCTTACCGCTGGTGACTTGGGATCTCTTTGGCTGGAGCCTTGCAGTGCTCAGAATCTGAGCTTGTCTCACTAATTATCATTCCACTCTTCCAGGTCAATGATGCCATAGGAAGGGACTGGCCCTGGATCTATTTTGTTACACTAATCATCATAGGGTCATTTTTTGTACTTAACTTGGTTCTCGGTGTACTTAGCGGGTAAGCAGTACCAGGAAAATGTTTTATTATTGTTTATCTTTTAAAATTTGTATTTCTATTCCTACTCTCTGGTTACCAAAACAACAGTCAGTGGCGGGTTGATCTCCAGACCCTTCAGAGAAGGCCTATGCTATTGCTGTGCCAATAGCAACATGTGGCATTCCTAATATCATAGAGCGAGTCTTTTGAGTAAATCCAAGGCACATAAGACAATTCTTTGCCTGTAACATGTTCCTCTACCTGTACCCTGTGGGAAGAGGGCAGCGCTATGCTCTCCTGTGGGCAAAGCAATCCATTTGCCATAGAAGAAGGGGATTATAGTAAAATTTCTGGAACAGTCAATAGGATTGAAGGAAGAATGAGAGCATGAGACAAATCCCTTCACATGTGTAGGATGAGACTCCTGCCAAATTATGTCTTCTCACAGGAGAAATTTTCACATTGCTGAATGTATCTAACACACAGCCTAACAGAAAACTATTTTCCCTGGAGAGAGTTTTGGGCACATTTCTTCTTCAATAAGCCCGTCTTCCCTATTGTGCAAATTACAAGCCTGGCATGGTGCAGAGAGAAAAGGTCATTTCCCTCTGACCTTTCCTAAGGATGAACAGAGAAGCAAGAGAAGTCCTTCTAATGTTTAAGCATTCTTAAGACATGCAGACATCTATCTGTATTTCAGTTTTGCAGTATAACCCTCGCTGCAAAACACCATTTTAGTAGCTCTGATTAAAAACAATGGATATTGTCCCCAGTAGTGAAAAACTTTACTGCCCTGGGGAGCCACATAATTAGAGGAATCAAGCCAGCAAACATTCCTCACAAGATTCTAAAAAAAAAAAGATCTCCTAGGATTAGGCTTCTAATTCCATATTTGGGCATGACTGGGTGATTACAGCCATTCCATGTACGTGGATAAATATGGTATGAGGACTCCAGTGCATCCTCTTTTTCTTTGTTTCTAACTTATTACCTCCTTTGATGAGCTCTAAATGAATTTGCTCAGGGCCTGTATCTGTGGCCTGAGTGGGCAGCCCTGAAGTCCCCTGTCTTGTGGTCATAAGAGAGGGAAAATTATCTCTGAGCAGAAGAGAGGACTTGATGCCTCACAGAAGTTATGTCCTCAGTGTTTGGGCCAACAGCACAGAAAGGGCAATAGAGGGACCAGAGAAAAAGATCCACCACTGGCCATCTGGCAAAGAGACAGGTAACAGAAATTCTGCTGGAGGTATTGTTACAATCTTCATTACTCCACTGGAGGAGATGTGCTGCTAAGACAGCTGCTGCAAAAAGAAGGGTTTCCAAGCAGTAATGGGAGCAGGGCGGGGGGGAAATCCCCAGTAATGAAGTGTCAGGCAATAGTCTGTGTTTGGATATCTGGAGAGTGAAAATCGGGGTACAATTCTAAATCATATGCTCCTCGTTTCTCCAGGTGGATGCTCTGACCAGCAGGTAAGGATATCAGAAGTAGTGGAGGATGATGACCAGCTGACAGAGGGGAAGTGATCTGTTCTATCAGAGGTGCAGTCAAGGACCATATAGGACAGTTGTTAAAGATTATATGGTATCTGACTGGATAAACAGTGCCTGTGAGCCCAGCCATGAGGAGTGCACACTACTGAAGCACTGCTGATTCAATTTACCTATACGTGGATTTTTATCTGTATATAATTGAAAATTGAATTCCCTCTCTTTCATGGTCAACTCAAGAAAGTGTTTTGAGGCCTAAATCTTCTGCCTCCTGACATACTGCAGCTAGAACACCACAGTTTAGTGGTAAGAGATGGAAACAATCTGTAGAGGGAACTGAAATCGAAGATGAAGTTCACCTTGTTTAAGCTGTGAGTCACTCTTTCTGGCTGTCTTCACAGTGTTATGACAGCTGCACTGTTTCTGCAAAAATTTCCCCAACTGGAGAAAAGTAAAAAGAAACTTCAGAATTTGCAACCATGAAAAAACACAGAAATTATGGGAGAAATGTTCCACATTTTCTTTGGGCTAAATAAGCAGTTCTTAAACAATTAACTTTCTAAAGCAGTTCTAAATTCTGCTGAGTTACAAAGTGTCTTCACTTTGCAAATTCAGCTTTTTTTTTTTTTTTTTACCTAGACTATTGCTATTAGTCTGATCTATGTAGATGATCCACCTGTCTGTCCTACATAGATACAAAGCAGCATTCCTGGTTACCTTTGAATATCCATTCTGGGCATTTCTGATTTCTTCCCATCTATCTATTTCAGGAACTTGAGCAAGCATGTTGTATAGGTAGACTTTGTCAATTACAGATTAGCTTAGGGGTTTTTTTTTAATCACTTCTGAATACGTAAGTGTAATTAATTGTACTCACAAAGATATCTTGATTGCACCTGCAAAATCAAATGCTGAGTTCTGCTCTGCCTAAAGAGCTCATCTGTAATTTGTTTTTCCTCGGGTATGTCAACCATTCATGGTCCTTCTGATGAATTTACTAGTCTCATGCTAAGCTGAATAGCATGTCAGAGTATTTATGTAGAGAGTTATAATCTCTTCCTCTCTTGACTGAGCACAATATAAAATTCATGCATTCCAAAGGAAATATCCAGTCAGCAGATCACACAGTAGACCTCCTCAAGGCCAGGCAAAACAATTCCACATCATTGCTGTAAGCAGTGATTAGAATTTGCTTGAGACCAGAGATGTTCACATCTGTGTTACCTGTTTCAGTTAATTAGAGAGGAAAAAAAATTGGCAGTGTGGGTTCAACCTTCAGACATGGATGCTGAAGAACATGGATTCACATAGATTCACATTCCCTTTATATTTTGCCTAACAGTAAACCAAATCCCAGGATACAGGCCAAACGAGCAGTTGACTAAGGCAAATGGAGGGTGGGAGAAACAGCCGTTTTTTCCACTTTGAGAGGATCCTGTAAAACCCAGTTGGCTCCTTGTGATGATTTTACTGCCAAGAAAGAGGTCAGAGTGAATGAGAGGCTGGCTATGGTTGTAACTCCTCCCTGAGCAGTTTCTGTGGCCTTTAAGGAATTTTTTTTCTAGTCCTCTCTCCCCTTTTCCAACTCCTCCCGTTCCTTGGTGTACTTCTTAGGCTGGATGAGATCTGAAGCCTTGTGCTCCACTTTTATTAGTAAGCAAGAGCTTTGAACTGCTAGAATTCTGCTGGTTTTCTCACTTTCCATTTCCTCTACATATGAGAAGTCATCTTGAGATCAGATATAGGCAAGAATTACCTCTATTCCATCAGCAGGGTGGGAAAAAGAAGTTTTCTTCTGATACAGCACAGGATGCAGAGCTGGGTGTTTATATTTATGGTTTTGAGCCACTGTAGCCTCACAGACAGAAAACATCTTTCCAGAGTACTCTGCTATTTCATATTCCCATTGGCAGACAAATCTTACCATTTTCTGGGAGAAGTAAAGGAGAGTGAAGGAAACTGAATTCTTGTGAAAACAACCAGACTCACCAACTCTTATACTGATGTTCCTGGGCTCACTGAAAATGGACAGATTGCTTGATAGTTCTGCAAACCTTTGTTAACCTTATCCTGACACGATAGTGCAGTCTTTTTTGAGAAGACCACCTCCAGACTCAAGATGGCACTTCCATCAGAAAGCTTATTTTGTCCTTGGCCTCCCTGCTGAAACTGCAAAAATGGCCCTTTATTGTGAGCTGTGATGGTGGCAGAAGGAATGTGCCCACCTGCCTGCAACTGGCGCCGGGCTGAGTTCACCAGCTCGTTTCACGTGGGATGGTAAATGATCATTCATAGTCATTCTTGATGGTGAACTACATTTGCCCAAGCTCAGGCTGGCGTTCCACATGGGAGGTGATTTGAATTGCAGTAGCAATTTCCTAAGCCACCTGTTCCCAGTGGTCTAATGTTAGTAGAGCATAGAAATGAAGACAACTTAAATAGCTTGTCTTCTTTGGAGAGTCGTCTGAGATGTGGAGTATCACACGTTGTACAAAGGAAGGAGACGTGCAATTGCAGGTTGTTTGGACGAGGCAATCACAGTGTTTCCCGTTGTGCTGTTAAACTCTAGGTAAAATTCACTCCTCTGCTGACGGTCAGTGTAAAGACATCCTGTTCAAATCTCACATAGCTATAATCAGCTCTCCCCCACAGCCCCACTGATGGGGGACAGTAAGGGTGGACTGAAAGGACCCAGGTAGACATGCAGATTAGAGACACGGGATGTAAATGATCCACTTCAGTGCACAGTAGGAATTTCACTTCTGAAAGCTGGGCTGTTTTGTAATTTCTGCCACTTTGGTTTCTAAAACAGCCCCTTTCAGTTTATACCCATACAAATATAAATAATTCTCACCTGGAGTTCAGGACTCAGTCCAGTAAAAAATTGAATCCATTTGTTTTAGATTCTAAAATAACAGTTTAGGAGCTAGCAATTGAAATTTGATTGATCAAACAGGTTTAATAATACATGAATACATTCAGTGATTATTTTTTCCACAGTTAATTCATTAATTTGGATAAGGTACTGTATCAGACCCAGTGGAAAGGTGTTACTGAAGCAGAAAGTATAACTACTATTGATTTATTTTTTTTTTTAATTCTCTGTACAGGTTTTGTTATTATTATTGGGGGATTGTTTATTTGTTTTACATTGCAAATAGCAAAATATCACTCCTAGTATGACAAAATTTCATTTTTTCGTTTTTTCCATGCCTTGAGGCTGTGTGGAGCCAAGGGTTCACTGTGATCTCGCTTCAGGCCACCTTCATTATCATAGCCCCCGGGGAGGGGCTAAACGCTCAGCAATGTGACAAAGGCACATACTTTGTCAGATTGTCAAGCTTTGGCTTGAAATTAAAGGATCATCCTACTTTGATTCTGCTACAGTGCTGGTTTTTGCACAGCTCATATTATTGAAAGCCTGATCCAAAACCTGTTGAAGTCCATGGAAATCTTTCAGTGAGTTTTGGACCAGACGGTAGGAAAGTACTACACTGTTAGAAACCAACCTCCATCTCAGCTACCTAAGGAGCAGTCAAGTGGCATTCATTAACATTTTGGGTGGGATTTTCATAATCCTAATATTATGCCACCAAAATCAGTGTTAGGTTTCCTATTTATTTTTGCAGGAGCAAACCTAAGACAAATCCTAGGTGGAGTAGGATTTTTTTAAATCCACTCGTGGTTGACATTTATCAGCAACAGTAATGGAGAATGAATTGGAGAGAATGACTTTACCATTACAGAGTGGACTGTATTATCTGCTGTGTGTGTCTTATGTAGTGATCTGCTTCAGCAGATATAAGCCTTAATGCTTTGGTACTCTTGGTCCAGCAATTTTCACAATCATTAAGCTTACTTTTTGAAATACAAGTGCTAAAACCTGGTTTAGAACCACATGAGAGTCTCTAAATAGAGGTAGGTCAGCATTTCTTGAAAAAAAATATTGCTGTATAGGTGTCTCTGAAAGAGGGGAAGACAGAACCACAGCCAAAAAGAAGACAAAGTGTTCAGGATCACAACTAAGCAACATGAAATTCTTGTTCTTAAGCCCTCTGTTTTCAGTCTGTATTCCCAGTAGGGTTCTTTCATAAAACTGTCATCAAATGTCTATTCTTTTCACTTTCTGGCAGAATCTATTCGTTTTTTGTACCCAGAATTTATCGTGTTTGTTCACCTAACTTGTATTTGGAAAATACATTTCATGTCAGATAACAGGCCTGAATACTGAAAGTCTGCAGTAAAGCACTGAGGTCTGAGTTTTTAAATTTATTTTCCAGCACTGTGGGTGAAATTGACCATAATTAAATGTGTACAAAATTGTGAGTACCATTAATTACACTTAACCCAATTTAGTTGTGATTACACATATAATTTTAAAGACAGATTGAAACCTGGCTAAAAATTAAAGCCGCCATCTCACTCTCCAGATGTCAGATTATTGTCAAACAGTTCATCATTTACCATTATTCATATAGATATTTGTGGATAACTTTTAGAGAATATCAAGTGGTAAAGAGTATTAGAAAGCGTATGGCACTGTATAGAAAATTGCACAGAAATGTTACCTATGTGTTTTATTTGAATAGTCAGTCAAATGTTGAGAATTAAAGGATTAAAAACAGGTATTAATCTTTTCCTAAGTATTGGTAGAAATGTAGACACTCCAGCTGTTTTACATGTGTATCTAGAAGGGATGGTCCATTCATGTGTCTGTCTTGAAAGACTAGAGAAAGCTGGGTGTGCTGCACAGGCTGAGGAGACTTTCTGGTGGAAATCAGTCTAACCCATTGTTTTTCCATGTCTTCCTTCCCTCCACCCATGTCCCCTCCCTTCCTCCCTCTTGCTAGGGAGTTTTCCAAAGAAAGAGAGAAGGCTAAGGCTCGAGGCGATTTCCAGAAGTTACGGGAAAAACAACAGCTAGAGGAGGATTTGAAGGGATACTTGGACTGGATAACTCAAGCAGAAGATATTGATCCAGAAAATGAAGATGAAGGCATGGATGAGGAGAAGCCTCGAAACAGTAAGCAACTTTCTTCTATCTTTCTCTCTCTCTCTCTCTCTCTCTGTGCTTTTAGCAAGAGAGCCTGTGCCCACCTGCTGTAGTGCTGAGATGGCTTAAAAGGAAGAACAAGTTCTTCCTGAGACATGCACTGTGCTTATACATGATTCCAGTTTAATTCCCATAGGAAACCGTTGGAAGCAGAAATATGTGTGCAATAACTGATATTCTGCAGATCCTTGGTGTTTTGCTTGTGATATTGACAAAAGATCCTGATGTTAAACAGAAAAATAGGTCAATACTTGGTCTTAAATTCCACTACTGAGAAATGTTTTAAAATATACGTGTGTTTCCTATTCCTTTATTTAATTGCAGTTCAGGCTGTTTATAAATGGTTGGTACTTAGAAAGCAAAGGTTTCTGAGGCAAAACAGTGCTGCAGTGTGGGAGAAGGGCCTAATCAACCCTGTTGTACATTAAGTGGGCCATCTGTAACTCCACTGAAATCAGTGGATTTATGTTTGCTTTTTCCAGGCTGGATTTAAGCTCTCAGGCGTTTCTTGTAAGGATGTTATTCTTCTGGTCTGGAGTTGACAAGATATTTGTATGAAGTGAAAATTCACCAACAATCTCTTCTTATTAGAAATTCTGAAGAAGGAAGGGCTTGAAGAAAGCAGTGCTTTCTTCCTTGAATTACCTTTATTGAATCTTCTCCTTCCACCTTCTCTTTTACCAGTACAGGCTCTATAACACTTCAGAAACAATTAGCAGTTTTCATCGCTGGTTGTGCACCTGAGAAATGTCAGACTTGGAACCTTTACACAGTTAATGGACACTGGCACTACTCTTAGCTTTCATTGCAGGAAAGTGCATTTTCTTAGTTTGATTTTGAAAGAGAGGACATGAAACACTTCCCTGGAGATCATCCTTCCCACCAAACAACCAAAATCCATGGGATGATCCAATCAGAAACATATATTCTAGTAATAGGAAGATTGGACATGGGAAAGTTGTGCCTTTCTTACTTTATCAAGATTTTTATCAGATGTTTATGTCCTTTTGGGGAATGAGCACTATTGCTACCAGAACACTTAAGTTCTTTCAGAAAAAAAAAGTGAGGTCATTATTATCAGGTTATACCCATGATACTTGGGTATGTGGACTTGAAGAAGTCACTGTGGTAACTTGCTCAGACTGTCCCCAAATCAGGTTATTTTGATTCTTATCCTGCTGTCTTCATAGGTCATATAGCTTACTTTCACCATTTAACCTCAGCAATCATTCAGAAGTGGATTTATTATTCATAGCCAAAATTTGCTGCTCTGTGGCATACAGTACATGAATATGTCAGATGTAGATTCGTTGCACATGCTGTTGAGTTTAGTCAATTCATATTTGAGCTTACAATCTCCTTTTATGGGTGGTGATATTAAGAACTGAAAGATAGTGCATCTTCAGCTTGCTTTCAGTTCTTCCCATTCAGTTTCATAAGGTGAGGCTTGTAAGGCGTGATTTATAAAAATTAGTCCCCTTTTGTCTTACGAGTTGTCTAGAATCTTTCATGGTTGGCCGTTAATCATAGAATTACCTATTATTAGCAAACTAACTTGTTACCCATTTCTTTTCCAAACTACTAACGAGTGCGATGTCTACAATGCTGTTGGTTCCAAGTGTCAGGTCTAAGGACAGCGGCTGTTGACAAGACCCTTGTACACACACATTCTTTGTGACATTGTGGCTTTGGGGTACATTATCCATTTTTATTACATGCAGACCAGGCTTGGAAACAAACATCTGCAGTCTGCAGTGCCTAGCACTAAACAGTAGAATTACACCTTTGTACAGGATACAAAGGAAGGCAGTGGACTGATTTTGGCCATGTTTTGGGGACAGTGGTCATGCTAACAAAAGTTTCAACCCAAGAGAATGGCAGAGACCAAGCAAACAGGTCACTGTGAAATTTATTTGCCTGTTCCTCTGACATGTGCCCCATTTAGAGCAGGCACTATTCTTAGTGCCTGTGGCCTGTATTTATGAATACTAAATTAATCCTCCTTCTAGCCATGGTGTACTCTCCAGTGCTGTAACTTGGTCTCCCCACCACAGGCTTTTCTGACTGTGTAACTAAAGGGTGTCTCTGAACCATCTCAACCCACTCAGGTTCTGCAGACCGGTTTACTAACCAGCTCTGACGAGGCCTGTCTGCTGTCCTGAAGCTGAGTCACATTGCAGCTGTACTGCTCTTGGGGCTTGATAGATCTGCTAGAAATTGGGTTGAAAGAACACTGAGTCAGAAAAACTGAGAAACAGAGACTCTTTCCTTAATGGCTTCAGCTTAAGATAATACCACAGAAAAGGTACTGTGAGTAAGTGACAGAGTGTTTTGTTAGGAATGGATTTTCCTGGTTTGTTAGCTACTGTGTTGAATGTTTTGGCATTCATGCCAGCAGTCAATCACCAGTAGGGTTAATCTGAGGGAGAAATATGGTATTAATTCTCTTCCAAAAGCCATCTACAAAATGAGCTCCAACTGTAAGGGACAGATGGCACAGTTGTAAATTCCCTCAGGAATCCCTTTGGCTTGAGTGCTCCCAAGACATTTGAATCCCACCTACTAGCAGTCCAAGATTGCATCACCATAATTCCAATCTCTCCCTGTCTTTTTGTGTTTATCTCAGTTGCCTCATATGCACCTTCCTTCAAGTGCTTTTCCTTCAAGTGCTCTCCAAAGCTCACCGCTTTCTGCCTCTCCCACAACATCCTGATCTCCACAGATGAGTGTTGCTGCCCCTTTCCAGCATGCTTCATTCAGTGATTAATTAGTGTTGACTTTTAAGGTATCAGCCCTGAGACTTTGAGATAACAATTCACTGAAATGCAACAGGGCAGTTCAGGCTTCCTTGAGCTGCTGTCTTAGCTCAGTAAACTTCAGAGGTGGCCTTTGCATCAGTTATATTGTACTGATGCTCAGGAGACGTGCTCCTGCCTGAACCCTGACAGTGACTCACACGGTTGCTTTGAAGAAGTCACATCAGTTTTTGCTTCTTTGCTTTTCCCCTGGAGGTTGTTTGGAGCCTTGTGGGGAGTTATTAAAGAATATCAGAATAGCTCAGAAGTTTAATTAAAATGTACTTATTAAACCAGAGTCTCAGCTAACCTAAGCTCTGAGATTCAGTAGTTTACATCATCTGGGCCCTGACCCAGGTAGTCTACCTGAACTGAAGCATCCCAAACATAGAGAACATCCGTTTCCAGTCTCTTCTTTGTCCTTGGCAGCTTCAGAGGCAGGTTTTGCTGTCTTCTTACTTTGTAGAGAGTGCTGCCTGCTTGTCAGCATGCGAACTGCCTCCTGTAAAACAGAGAACACAAGGTGGAAGGGAAGAGAAATTCACTTGCATCCCTTTTAGGTTTGACTGCCTATGACAGTCCTTAGGGCATCATTGATTATCTTTTTTATATTCTGCTGCTTTCCTGAAGCTGTCAGACCTTGCCCTAAGTCTCATTCAGTGTTTACAGTCCTAATGAAATGATCAAGTCCAAGGACTACAACAGTGAGGACCTTAGTGGAAAAAAAACGGTAAGAAAGGAAAATAATTGCAGCCAGAGTCGGACAATCTGTGCATCCTTTAGCTGTTGCTCTCCGTAACAGAGGTCTTGGCATTCTGCTAAGGTAGTTTTTTTACCAGTTATCGCTCACGCGGATTGAGAGACATTCACGGAACAGGCTGCATTAACTCTCTGTGTTTTGGGGAAGTACCATGTTTGAGGCAGTTTTTTCATGTTGTTTGCAAACATGATTTTGCCATTATGACAGATGTGAGGTGGGAAATGTGAAAAGGCTTCTGGGGGCTGTTTGTGTTGACGATTTTCATCTGTGCTCTTTCCCTGATGGGCCTTCTGCATAGGAAGAAAACATTATTTTGACAGAGGGGAGAAACACATGTCATGGCACAAAGCAGCTACTGACTTTCAAAATTACATGACACCAAAGAGAACCGTCCCTCCTGTTGCCACAGTTACTGTGAATTTGCCCTGTTTTTTTTCTCCCCTTCCTGAGAGTGGTCTGGAATGCGTCTATGTTGCTGTGGGCAGAATCAGGAAACCTCAATCCAATCCAGATTCCACTCCTATTGAAATTAATTGGCAAAGCTCCCATTGACTCCAGTGGGGTCACAAAAAAGCTGTGAATGGGCAGGGAGAAGTACTCTGATGTTTCTGACTGCTCAGATTTTGTCCTCCCTCTGTTTCCTTCTATTTCAGTTTTATTTGGTGCTACTATCAGTGTGAGTATGACCTCATTAATGTCCCTAAAAGTGTAATGTCCCCTGAACAGAGCCCACTGCTTGGCCTGGCATCTGACAACAAAGGCATTCTGTGATTCAAGACAATTAATTCTTCTACTTAGTCATATCCAAGGTAGTAGTGTAAATTCAAGAGCTCATTTGCAAGTAGCTTACCCTACTAAAATTTAAAGTCTAATCATACTTCAAGGTCCTATGGTAGTGGAACTGACATCTGTGGATAATCAGGTTTTCATGTAACACAGTAGAAAAAAACCCAGTACAAATCAGTGTATTGCCTATCAAATCATTCAACAATACTTCAGGTAGAATGCGAAAAAATGAAAGGTATGGGAAGGGAGTTGACTGCACTTATATGTAGTTTTCTGCCTCAGTTAAAGTCAGAATAGTGCAAAATTGAAGAAAAAAGTACAGAAATACAGGGAGGATCTAAAATGTATTGAAAAAAATAAGCTGTTAAAAAAGAAATAGGCTTTGATCTTCACCTTCTGAGCATTTTTTGTACTACCTTAGTGACCTTTGGAAATGTTTGTTAACATCTGAGTTCACTGCCTGTAAAAAATGAACAGCAACTGAACTTTTTGGTGGACCACAGATCTTGTCTCGCTCCTACAACCAGTGTTACTTGTGAACATCATCATAACTAGGCAGTAGAGTGCACTTAATACAGGTTTGTGAGAGTATTCCCCAGAAGAAAATTATTTTGAGACAGGGAAGAAGTTTTCAGCAGCAAAAGCAATATTTTAGAAGATTGGTGCTTCTTGGACCATTAGAACTTTTGGAAAATCTGTGTCTTTCATGGAAACACTTAGTGCTTCTGCACATTGGGCCGTAAATAAGAACAGGAGAGCTGGTGATTCAAACAGCAAAAGGGAAGACCTTTAGAACTCCAGAAATAGAAACCTCAGCAATTTTAACCCAAACAGGGTTTTATTCCCAAGGGATCCAATAGTAGTTTGACTCTATTATATAACAGGGATGAAAGCATGACCACCTTTCTCTAAAAGTCCAGGCATTTTAGGATTTATCTATCCAATTTCTTTTGACTCGACTTCCTTTTGCAAAGTCAACTTAAATACCACAAGGACACCCCGTTGATTTCAGGGAGGTTATATACCAAATACAAATACATACCACTGACTTTAATGAAATCAGTCACTAAATCCTGTGGAAGCCTTTGGGAAAGTTAGAGATTTGAAGCTGTTGGATAGAGAGAGTTTCGTGTACAGATCTATTGGTGATACCAAATATAAAAGAACACCAACTTTTTCATTTGTACATTTAGAAATTTCATATGTCAGCTTGCTCAGTGGCCTCCGAATCATGTGCTCAGTGTACTGAGAAGGAAGTAGCTTATTACTTTCAGCCTGGAAAAAAAAAATCATGGTGCTGTGGGATAATGTCCAAGGTAGGAAGTACATAACAGGATTTTCCAAGACTTGGTTACAGGCTAAAATTTCAGGGTGGCTTGAAAAACTCTTCGTACATTTTCTGAGATGAAATTTAATAGGGAAGTTCACAGCTAGGGAATTAACATGGAAGATGTAGGGGGGGAAATCAGAGAGTGTATATTTACAAGATACCTATTTTGAATCCATTCTTGACCATCACTACCTTAAAATTCACATCTTCTTAGTGTACAAGCAGTATAAGTATTTGTCCCAATGTATTTCACATACACATGAAAGGACATGGGCAGCCACCCCTTGACAGGCAGGAACAGCTTGATTTTAGAGGATTTCTGCCTACTGTCAAAAAACAATTTTAAAAAAACCCCACGGGGTGCTTGCATGAGATTTAAGATCATCTAGCAAAAGCTCTAAGAGGCACAGGCTGGAAAATGAAACCTTTATCAGTTTAGTTCCCCCACTACCAGTTGGTAGTTTGAAAATGGCATCATACAACCTATTTGCATTTTGGTTTCCATGTGTAAATACAGGGAAATCGATGCCAGCATTGTAAAATGATTTATTATCTGTTAACACCTCATCTAAAGAGGAAGAAAGCACAGTCTCTTCTACTTTTATCATTGTCCACTGAGGTGGAAAATAATCATCTGGTAACCAAGAAGAGACTAGCTACAGTGCCAACAATTTGAAGGCATTTCACAAGGGCACTTAATAGGTATTTCACCAAGAGTTTAACACCTGGGATAGATTTATTCCCTTTCACCTGGAGACAGAGGGACAAAAGAAGTGCTTTCTGGTGTTCACTGTGCCACCACCTTCTTCTAGGAAAAAAAACAAACTCCATGTGCTCAGCTGCAGAGATTCCAAAACATGGTTTGCCTGGACAGGAGTGAAAGCAACTCCCAAGTGTGTTGGTGCCCAGTGCATGCTCCATAGAAAACAGTCCCAGTGGCATTTTTCTACCTTGTCATCTTTTGAAGTAGCTCATAGGATGCTCTTAAGATAAATACTGCAGTTTGTGGACACTTATTAAAGGTCCTTTGTAAATGATAAGTCAGCTTTGTTTTTGTTGTGTGGTTCTTCACAGAGAAGCTCAGGTTGCAAAATGCAGCATGGGTTTGTGCTACAGATGTCGAGCTGGAGTCTATAATTAGCATGCTGCCTAGAAAAAGCTTCTGGGACATTAGTTCTCACATTAGGCTGAGTCACTCCTGCAGTCCTTAGGCAAAAATCGTGCTGGAATTCCTAGGGATTTTTGGGTAAGGACTTGGGCCCCAATCTGTTTTGTCCGAGGTCAGTAACAAAACGTGCAAATGTCAGCACTTGAAAATGTTGCCCAGTGTGAAGTCTTGACGCGCCAGAGGCTTCTCCGTGCTCACACATGACTTCAGTATTGTGTAACTGTCAGCCACCAAAGGCAAAGGGTGGGATATTTGGGATCTGAAATTGCTTGCAGGACCGAGTAGTCCAGTACTGTTTGCCCAGTGCATAATTCCACTGACTGAAGTGCAGTTGTATCTGGCATGAATTTGTCCTGCTGTCATTACCAGGGTGTTGCTCCCCTAAGTGTACTGAAGGAAATGTGGGATCAGACCCAGATAAACTTTCATATGCTAGAAAGAAGAAGCGCGACATGTGTCAGAAAAGAGCTTTATTGTGACCCTGCAGATAGCTTTGGTAGCAGAGTACAGAGGGCAATGATATTCAGCAGTGTAGGTGAGAGACAGTGAAGCTGCCATTTCCAAGAGTAATTTTCATTGTGTAACTTTCTGTGCAGCTGAAGTAACAAAAGATCACTTAGTGTGATTCTGCTTCTACCTTTTCCCTATGTTGCATCAATATCAACAAAAATGTGATGCCAACATTTGACTTTTTCCTTCTGGAATAAAACTAGAACTGAGAGTAGACTTCCCTCCTGACTCTCTTCACTTGATGCTTTCTTTTTTTTGTTGTGAGTGAAAAATCAAGGAAGCAGTATGGCTTTATCCCTGAATGTTTTGTCTTTCTTCCCATTTCCGAGAGGAAATAGTTTGGGGAAAAAATTAGTCTTCTCAACAAAGTGAAATTTAAAACTTTGGGGGTTAAATTATGCTTTAAAATGCTTCAACTACAGCACTGATTCTTGAAATATATGTGCAGGTTAATATTTGGAGAGGAGTGAAATCTTGTTCTGAACTCCTTTGTCTAATTTTAAAAAAAAGGCACAGAAAGGCTAAACAACATTGTCAGGGTGACTCACCTTGTCAGTGTCAGCGGCACCATCTCTCACACCATTCTTTGCCCTCTACACCAGAAATTTGACCTTGGAGTGTATCAGATGAGGCATTTACAGGTTTGATCAAGGGTGGTTTTCAACTGTTTAACTTCTCTGGGAATTCACCATAATCATGTTAATCATTTTAACAAATAGAGTTTTCTTGTTCCCCTGAATGCATGGATGGTTCATTCCATGTAAGTTAATCAACAGGTCTGGTTTTTATTAGTAATATAATTTAATAATAACCCAGCTTTTATCAAATAGCAGCTTTTAGGTTCATTGTTCTGTAGATTTCACAACTTCCCAGCTTTTCTTTCTCTCCTTCTGCCTGAGAGGAATCTTTGATGATGAAACAAAAAGCAAGCAACCCTTTGAAAACCTTCTTCCCCTTCCTTCTCTGCTGATAAGTTACTGCTGAGCGTACGTAAAGCCCATCTAACCAAACAAGATGTAGAAGCAGTTTAGTTCAAGCCTGAATTTTCTGTCGAAGCACAGTATGGAGAAAACAATGTTTCCTTTGTTTGAACAGAGAGCAAAAAAAGATGCTGGTAATTCAGGAAGCCTCAAGACAAAAGCTGTGGCCAATGTTACAAGCTATAATTCAGCAGTAATTTGTTCCAACACAGCGTCAGAAGGCCTGATATCATTTGGTGAAGGAGAAAAAGTATTTCTAAGAATTAGAGGAGAGTAACTCTTGTGTTTAGGGAAGGTGAGCTAAATTCAGGCATGTGGCTGGCTCCAGCAGCGAGCTTCTTGAGTGAGTGCTGGTGAATACTGACAGCTCTGAGATAATTAACTGACCTTAAGGGGGTTACTGTGATGAGCACCAAATCTCTGTGCCACTTTTGCACGGAAAAAGGGATGCCAGTATGTTGAGACCAAACTCCAAAATCGTGCTGATTTCTGCCCACAGGCTCAGTTTTTCTTTTTGCTCCCTTGCAAGCATCAAAAGTTACAGAATTTCGATAAGCTTTTAGGCTGCTGCAGTTCACAACTGGGGAAAAAACATCTCTGCCTATAAGATCCTCTCTGACTGAAAGAGTTTTTTGGTCATCTGCACATGCTCTTGATCTCTCTTGCAGCTGAGGATCTGGCTTGTGTTGTTCAACTTAGAGGTTTTTCCTGCTTCATCCTTCCCCAGCTCTTGTAACCCGGAGCACAAACAACGTTACACTGAGAACTGCTGGAGCAGTGACGTGTGACCAGCCACAGCATATAGAGGCTGACGTTAATGTTGATAGGGCATTAAGTTTATCTGCTATAAAAGCTATTTCCCTAGCAAAGACTGCCTGTTGAGATAACACCTCTGTTTTGCCTGCTGGAAGTGAGACTTGAGTTGATGTAGGAATCCTCTTGTAATACTATGTAATTGTAATGTAATAGTATGTTACATGGAAATATCTTTGAAGGTAAGGCTTTAGAGGGAATCTGTTGTTTATATAGCTGGGGAAGACTAACTTTGTGCAAATAAATTAATCTCTGTCTTCCCTTTTGGCAAGTACTTCTTGAAGCTGTCAAGATTAATCCACTGACAGTGTGATTACACTCCTCAAGAAAGGACACTAGTCTGTGAGAAGGCTGCCTTTGCCATTCCTTCTGATGAACTGCTTTATTTCCCATGGTTAGAGAGGCATAGAAAGCACTCAGTACCAGGATCTCCACAGAAAATTTTTGGAAGAAATGCCATAAACCCCTAAGCTAAGTATTCACAGAGCAAGACCATTTTTTATTTTATTTTTTAAGGAGATGCCTAAAATGTGCTCTTAAATCTTTCTAAGGACAGTTGTTAAGTGGTTTTAAAAACTGTGGAGCACTGAACAGCTCCTGCTGAAGTCGGTGAGAATGATCTGTAATCAATGTTTGAGAATTAGTTGTCATTGCAGATGTAGCCTCAAGATTCTCTTGGTTGAGAAAGAAGCATTGGTGAGTAGGACTGATAGGAGCTGAAATCCTGAGCGTTTTTTGGTGTGGTATAAAGAACTGTTGGGAGAGAGGCTGTGGTGTTCAGTAACAGTAGCTGAGGGACATAAAGCATGTGTTCAGAGTTAGAAACAACTGTTGGGGATGAGAGCTAGTTGTGTTACAGTAATACCAGCCAAGATCAAAGCCACAATATGTCTGGCACTGTTTATACAGAAATTAAAATTATGTGTATGTACTTCCTGTTTACAGAAAACCAAAGATAGTAAATATGGAGTTCAGCTGCCTAAAGGCATTAATCTAATGCCAATTTAGACATTTCATGGTGTCCAAGCCCTTCATTGTGAACTGACAGTTGAAGTGTAGCAGCTGAGGCTTGTACTCTTGCAGTGTGATAGCTGGAAGGGAATATCCCAGGTGGGATGTCAAAAACACCATCCAGTGCCGCAGAAGAGGCAACCGAGTGTGGTCAGTCCAAAGACATGTAGGAAAAGTTTTGTACAAGTAGAACCTTCAATACGAATCTCATAAGGTGGATGTCTTAAAAGTGCTCTTGGTAGATAGAGGAATGTGATGGAAAAAACTGACAGAAATTGTTCTGATACAAGCATGTTTTTCCCTCTTGGTCTACCTGTGTATTCATCATGACCTATTTGTCTCTCTCTTTGTCTTTTCTTATGTATTTTGTATTATAACTTGAAGATTGACGTGCAGGAAGGTAAATACGAAGGCCTCAGACCTTGTATTCCTTGGCCCAGACTGAGTTCTGTTTGAAAAGGGCTCAAAGCAGGGAGTCTCTAAGAGGCCAGAACAGGGTAAGGGAGTCAGAAGGTGCATCAGCAGAGCTCTCCCTGGGAAACTCTCATATCCTCCATCTTGCCCGCCCCTGGCTGCAAGGTAGCTAGAGTATCTTAAATCAATTCACAAGCAAGCACACAAGAAGGCAAAGGTAACAGTATTTTGTTTTTAGTGCAGGTGGGGTTAGAACAGGGAGCAGCACAGTGAGCTGTGGCTGGCAGGAAGCCTGACGCTCTGTGATGTTCCTGTGGCAAAGCGTGGAGACAGGGAGCCTGGGCAACATTACACAGCTGAGATAGTATATATGTAACCAAACTGGCTGGTAGTGCTGGTGCAGTTGAGGAGAAAGGACAGCATTGGATTGGCATCCAGCGCTTTGGGAAGCCTGGGAAGTTTGCAGCAGGGACCCTGGTGCTGGCATGGCTCTGAGGGAGCAGCAGTGACACCCTCACTCTGCTCCTGCTCACTTCTGCTTATTGGATGAGAAACTTCCCGTCCACTCTGATAGACTGCTAATAGGATAAAAATCTCCAGTTGTATTTGCTCCTGGGAAGAAAAGCAAGTCTCTCCATCCCAGTTATCTCATAAACAACAGCCTGGAGAGGTGGCGGGGGAAGGAAAATGTTTCCAACTGGGGAACTGAACCGAAAATAGCAGTGGCACTGTGTCTGCCTGCTGGTTACAGCAGCTCTTCAGTTAGCAGGATTGTAGAGATAAGTCAACAGATTAGAGAATTGGCCTTTCAGATCTTAAGGGCTGAATTCTAATTCAGCTTTAGGGCCCACTGGTGTTCACAGGACTTGTCACATCCTTGTTTGCACTTACAAAGTTCACAAACCACAGCATGACGAATCGCCTTTCTTACCTGAAGAAGGGCTGCAGTCAGACAAGTCCCTTCAAGTGCAAACTATAAAGGTCTTGTAGTGGACCCGAGGATAGGTAACACAGGGGTGCATTTAGATCAGGGTGAGGGTTTTACCAACTACATTAAAATCCGTAGGCTGAAGTAGCAGGAGGCTTCAGCATCAGAACAAGGATGCTGTGGCAGAGCTGTGTGGATCCCCACAGATGTGCAGATCAAAACGTAAGTGTATTATCTAGCTGTTTGAAGAACCACGAGCAGAACAACAGGGCTATGCCAGGTCACGAATGACTTGTTTTAACACAGCTGTGTGAGGGAAGCTTGCATAACACCTGCCCACACTAAGCTTAGCTCAAGCTGTTGTTATCAGTCCCTCGCTCTCCTGCATGCTAGAAGTATTTGCAAACTAGGAATCTATTATTTCAAGGCCACTAAAAAATGCCTGTTTCTTTGGCTCGAGGTAATTGACCTGTTCTCAGTTCCCTGCTCAAGAGGTATAAAAGCTTTAATTGCAGGTTTGACAAGCTGATTTTAAGGGCAAGACTCTTTAACTTCAATTCTTTGCTTTTCTGCTGGCTGCACAGTAACACACAGCCTGCCCAGCTAGCATGTCTCATGCTTCTGACTCATATGATACTGTGATAATAGTGTCTAGTATCAGACTAGTCATTATGTTAGCAGAAGTGTCTGAAAGAACACCACATGCAGGAGCAGCACACGAAATCCCAAGCATTTTATTTACTAGACACAGAAGAAATGTAGCAGACTAGGGTTTCAAAACAGAGTTCTATGCACATTTTGGAATAGGAGAGGTGAGTTCCATTTCAGATCATGAAGCTAAACAGAATCTGTTCAGTGTGATCCACGAGTACAACTATGGGGGTCCAGAGCTTTCACAGAGCCCTGGCTCTGGAGTGGCCTAGATCTTATGTGTGTGGTACTCTACCTGTTCATCAGTGAACTGAATTTCTTGATTGTTTGCCATCAAGAAAGGCATCATCCAGGAGCCTCCTCACATGAGTACTGCTGTTAGAAAATGTCTGCACTTGCCGAGAATTCATCTCGGTCAGGCTCTGCCTGTGCAGTGGGACTGTTCATACAGACAGACCCTCACTGCTGTCCTTTCTTCATGATATTAATGCTTAAATATTTTAAGCACTACTTCTAAATTAAGTCTTCCCAGATGCAGGAAGCATACACTACTCTTCCAGCTTGCAGAGTGGTATTTCTGATGAAAATTTTCAGTCACTTATTTTTTCCTACAGTCCCTTCACCTATGGCTGAGCCTGTACCCTGCCTATCCTTTGGAAAAATACAGCCCATTTTCTCCCTCACAATCCCTTTTTTTTTTTTTTTTTTGTGATGCCAACACGGCCAGCCTTGAGTATAGTTTCCTCCTTCTATATCAGATATAATCCTCAGAGAGATGTACCTTCTCATTGGCACAATTCCTGCCGAAGTTCCCTGGTTGCAGGGTTGTACAAGCTCCCTCTGGGAAAAATGTCCATTGTGAGCTACCAGGGCATGACTCCCCACCCACTGCACCATCCAAACAGTCCCTGCTGTCCTGACCTATCCTCTTACATCTTCTAGCTCACAAACTGTAGGCCACTCACAGAGTTTTCAGGCATCACCCACCTTGAAATGGCTTTGGGCAGGCAGGAATGTCATAAAACAGCCAGGGCTGCATCTCAGTCACTTTGAAGCTTAGCAGTCTAGGTGTAAAGCAGACACCTAGACTCCCTGGAGAGTTTCTGATGACCTAAGCAGATCAAGCTGGGAAGGAGCTTCTGTAATTTTTTTTTCTTCTCCTGGACTCTGCAGGGAAGATGGATTCACAGGGCTGTGAACTGAAAGAACAAAGATGCTGTTGCTGAAGTAGAGATTCTCATCAAAGCTGCTGCCTCATCACCAGGTGTATATTTGTCTGGGTGGGGAGGTCTAGAAGTTCCCCTGTGCACAGGAATCACGGAAAGCAGAAGGGTCTTTAAAACCTGTGTCCTGGCTATTTTCATTAATAACAATGCCAGTGAGAAATATTAATAACCTCATGATTATCAGAGACAAAAAAAACAACAAACCAAACAACCAACCAAAGTAAAGAGATTTTTTTTCTTTAGTTGTTGATTTTGCTGTCTTGAGGGCACTTTCTTTGTGGTTAGTTATTTTGTTCATGATCAATGTTTGTATCACTTCCCAACACATTATCTACAGTGTTTGCAGCTCTCATACCCTCATTTCTAAGGCTCCTGCCAGACCAGCCTGCAATAATGGAATCCTTCTGGTTTTCAAGTGAGATGGTCCTGCTTTTTGTGCCCATATATAATTTTGTGGGGTAGTTTCAGGCACATTTGGTGGCACTGCTGCTTGTCCTGAGGTCCTCTGGTAAAAATCATAAAGAATGAGAGTGAAAACGTGTAGAACCATTAAGACTGTGCTGTTGTGATGTTTGCCATCACAAAATACTGTGGGAAGAGTCAGAGAGCCTCAGTTGTTTTGCCTTTCCTTCACTATGTTTGATCATCCTGGAATTGCTTCAGAATTCTGTGGGGAACCAAGGGTTTGCTAAAAAATATTATGCTGACACCAGAAACTTGCACTATAAACTATGTCCCAGCAAGTAAGTGCCTTGCACTTTGGCACCTCAGTTGTTGCTCCTAGCAAGGCAAACAATGCAAGTCATTTATCACGCATGAAAACCGGTTTAGGATGTCGCAGGAGGATCCAGATTCAGGAGAGAGACATCTTTCAAGACCTGGTCTGGTAGCACCTCTGTCACGCTGCGACCCAGCCCATCTGTCCTTCTTCAGCCACAGGGATTATGAGAGTTAGTTCCATTGCACTTGCAGGAGATACTCTGTGGTGAATGGACTCCTATGACAAAGGTGTTTGCTCAGAACTACAAGCAGGGAGGCTGCTCCTCTTGCCCTTTTCAGCAGAGTTAGACTCCCCTCTGTGAAGTCTACTTTTGGATGAGTCCCACATTCTGTGCTTACGAGATATTTTGAGGTACCACAGGTTATGTTTGCCCTTCAGGCAGGGAAATGCAAAGAGGATTTTAAGTCCTTCCTTTCAAACACAGAACAGAACATGTGTGAGGCTGGCAAAGGCTGTCTCTTGGCAGGGCCAGGAATCTGACTGTGCCCGTTACATGGCCCTCTGTGCAATGTGCATTCCACCCTCTGGCTGAAAGGAACAAATATTTGTGGAACACAGCATATTACTGTCAATATCTCTATAAAAAGAAGGGAAATGGCAGCTGTTCAAAGTAGCTGACGAGTTTGTTACACTAAAATAAGTCCCAAGAAGATTAATTAGTACCAAGGTAATGCATTCATAGGTGTGCAGTAGTCTGCATGTGGTAATGACAGATCTATTAATCACAGGGCCTGCACAATTAATACATTTTACTCTCTCTCCTATTCCTCTTTGTGTATGGTATAAATCTACATAGCCCACATCCCCTCAACATCATATGATATGTGTGGACATATATTGCCGCTCTGGAAGAAGAGAAGGACAAGTAAAACCAAGTCTTTTTATACAAAAGGCAGACTTTGCAATTTATATTGTAAAGTATGTCAGTTGTCTATGAACGAAGTTTGAAGATGGGATACTCTCTGTCAGTATTGAGATGATGTTCCTGCTTTGTACTTCTCCATTCAGCAAGGCTGTGCTACTCTGCATCAGTCCCCTGTGGTGCGAGTCCAATGCCCAGCCTGGCTTTAGTGTAATAGCAGGTCTTGCTACTACACAAGTAGAAAGCTGCAGTGCCTTTGCTGCTCGTTCACTGATGAAAAGATCTTTTTTACCAAAAGCCTTTTCCTGTTTGACTGAAGTGGATACAACTGACAGTCACTTCATGGCTCTTTATTACTATCCTGGGTTCTCTGGCTGACCTTGACTGAAAGTGTGATTCAAGCTCACACACCTCTTACAATCACAGTCATTTCTATGTAATCAAAGATTAGGTTATGCAATATTACATATTTATAAAATATATATTACATATATGCATTTAATGTAATATAGTATATATTTATGTTGTATATAGTGTATAATACTGTCTGTTGTGAGTATTGGCCTCTGAGCCTCTTGGTAAGCATTTTCCAACTATTTTCACAATTTTTCTGGATTTTTTTTTTTTATTGTGCTAGATTTATTGATGCATTCTGTCTAACTTTGGGAGGTATGTAACCACCAAGATCCTACATATAGTTCAAGTTTCCTCTTCTCCTGTAAAAGCTTTTCTTTCACAAAGCTCCTTTTCAAAGAAGAAAACACAAAAGAATAGTCCAGTCATATCTGGTAAATTTTACTGACAAAATCAGGACATCTAGAGAAAACTAATCTCTTACCTCTGCAGTTTCCCTTCTGCATGTTGCTTGCATTAAGAGCATACTGACTGATTGTTCCCAAGACACTGTATGCATGTAGCAGAATGAAAGTTGTATCTTATTTAAATTAATAAGATGAATGAGTCCAGCATTTCCAAAACAGGCAGTGACAAGAGGAAAGCTAGGCAATATTCATGTATTAATTAAAATGAGATCTCTCCACCAAAAAAAAAAAAAAAAAAAAAAGAGTCAATTGATATTCTGACAGCTGCCCATAGACTCATTCATGAAATGATGGGCCTGAAAAGCACCACGGGAAGCAGGGTTTCTGCCAGAGACAAAGTCATTCACTCGATGCACATTCTGTTAAAGGAAGCAGTCTGGATATTACAATTTATTCTTGTTGTGCTTGATGGGAAAAGAAATCTTAAATCCCAGCTGGAGAATTTACAGGACTACTTTGCTCTTTAGATTTGCTTTATAGTTCTGCAGAGTCCCGCTTGGGAGGCATTAACATCAGTAATAACTATAGTACTTAGCACTTACTGTAATGTGTTTCATCTGCAGATCTCGGAGAGATTTGCAAGGTGAGTGCAGAATTACAATCCCCCTGTTAGAGAAACTGAACAGATATGTAGAAAGGCGTGGTGATGTAGCTAAGGTGACACAATAAGGTGAAATGCTGGTGAAGTGATTTCAGGTCCTTCTGACCTCAAATGCCAGCGTGGGCAAAAAGAGTTATTTAGACTCATATTTTGCAAAGTAATTAAATACCAGTAGAAATTAGATGTGAAGTCATGCAATGTGAATAGCCTCTGATATATCCAGTTCTAAAATTAATGCCCTGAAAAGACGTGTAGTAAGATGTCTCATTACAAACTATGAAAAGTTTCTCTTTTGTCTGTGTTTCTGGAACTGGGCACCCTTTGCCCAGACATGATCTTCTCTGGTTCATAAACTGTCAAAGTATTAAAGTGAGGTAAAGCAATAAGTGTGGCAGCATTATATAATCCATGGAAATAAATCTGAATATTAGAATTACTTCCGCTGCCAAGATGACAAACATTTCGTAAATGCAAGATGCAACAGTGGTAATGATGTTTCTGAACCGGGAAGCAAATATCATTCTCCCAGTGTGTAAGGGAAAAATTGTCTCAGGACTGCACAGAAGGGTATTTGGTTGTGCCAGCTTTCTGTTTCAGCGGTTGGCTGTCTTTTGGCAACCAGCCATCTAATAATTCATTGCATGCCCATGGGGCATTTCATTGGAGGAGGGACATATGTTAGTGCAAGGGTAGAGCTGGTATCAGTGCCTGATGCCAGTGACATGGAACAGAGGCTCTCAAAGGGTCTTGCACATCTGCCTGCCTAGTCAATCACAGACTGCAGGCTCTGCCCTTATTTCTGTCTGTCTGTTGGGTTTCAGAGGTAGAAGCAACATAACGTGAAGCATTTTTCAGATTTATTTTTAAGGAAGCTGCTACATAGCTATTGTTGTTGCTTTAACTGCTGCAGGAATGCTACATAAGTAATGTGAAATTGGAGGTTAGGTAGCCCAGGACAAAAAGTCTGCGTTCAGTCACGAGCCACACTGTGGCAAGATGTAAGAAGTGCAAAGGCTTCAGAAGGCACTGTAGAGAGAATACCAAACTACCGGTCCTTATGGTTTGCACTGTTTAAACCATGTAATACTTGCATGCCTTTAAGAACGTGTTTCAATTCCACTGAAAAAAATTGCTACGCTATGCCGTGCTACCTGGAAAATATGTAGCTAATGGGAGATTTCATCAGCCACAGTGTGTTATGGATGTGATGATAAATTAAAAAAAAAAAAAAAGAGATTCTTTTGTAAGCAAAGCCACCATGATTTGCCTGAGGAACAGGTACACCAGTTGCTCAGAGAAGTTATGGATACACCATCGTTGGAAGTGTTCAAGGTCAGGTTGGGTGGGGCTTTGAATGACCTGATCTAGTGACATTTGTTCCTTCCCATGGCATGAGGAGTGGACTAAGTGATTTTTAAAGGTATCTTCCAACCCAAACCATTCATGATTCTGTGCAATATGTAATCCAATTTATGGGACCTGTCCCTGTGTTGTTGTTAGTGGTTCACTGTACTGGTTTGGTTGAAGTGAGCTGCTCACTCTGTGCCCATTGCCCTGTTAGCTGGACTGCTGCTGCTGGTGCAGTCAGGCAAAGGCAGGCTGTCTGATGGAGATGCCTTCTCACCCCTTCAGCAACCTGCTGTCACTTAGGATGGATAGATGCGGGGACAGGGTTGTTCGCTACTATCAGGAAGTCCCCTGTATAAAACATTGGTGCTTAGTAGATTGACCAAATGCCTTAGGGGATTAGGTGGGCAGTTGAATGGCTTGCCCATGCTGCATTTTGGACACTTCAGTGCAAATTATACAGTAGATGGAAGATTTATTGGTCTGCTTGAAGGCGGGGAAGTGGGGAGGTCCCTCTACAGCTAGCAGAGCCAGGATCCCTGGGGATCTCTGATTTTGTTACAAGCAGTGGATATTTTGAAGTTGACAGAGCATTACCCCTATGAGACTGCATAGGTCATTGAACACACATGTCACAGGATGCAAGGCACCTGGATTTCCATTGCTAAGTTACTTTGTGCCCAGCTGGGAGAAAATCTGCCCTGGTCTCTTTTTTTGCCTTTGTCTCAGCTCCTAAAATTAGAGGGAGGAAGTGGCCATTGAGATGGCATAGTCTGTATACCATGGTCCTAAATACAACTCTGGTCTGGACTTGAGCCCACCATTTGGAAACAACATCTCTTCTTGATTAAAACATTCCTGTGGTGGATTTACCACCAGCATTCTTGGTACATGGTTCCAGTAATTAATTACCCATACTGCAAAAAATTCCTGCCTTGTTTCTAGACTGGAGCCGGGGTGTAGGCACAAAGTCTGGGTTCTCTGAGAACTGAGTCAGATAAGAAAGCCATCTGGGCAGTATTTTGTCTACTTCCTCTCATATTCAGCCCCAGTTTATACACAACTCTTCTCCAGCATCTTCCATTTTCAGGTTTAGTTCACTGGCCTGAATGAACCTCACAGCATCTGCACACCTGATAATCCCCTGATGTTGAAGGTGTTGTGAGGTGCCAGGTAAAGCAAGTGATTGTGATGCTGAGAGCATTCTGCATTGGGGAATGTAGTCCTAATCTCCTGTCTGTTCTGACCTTTATCTTCCTCTAATACTTCATACCATCGTAATACTTCTTATTGTCTTTAACATTTTCCATCAGTGCAGTGCATTAAGTGCTTGTGAGCTGGTGCCTGCACGCGGATCCATGGGATCTCTTCAGCCCTTGTGCCACTGCACCTGCATCTCTCACTGTACTCGAGTCTGATTTTCCAGAGCAGTAACATCAGGGAAGTGTGAGCTACAATCTAGGATGTCCCTGTGTGTGCACCTCTGATCCGTGTGGGCTGAACACCTCTGTGCATCATAGGCAAAGGATCAACATTAAGTAGTGCCGTGAAAAGCCAAGCAACAGGATGGCATCAGGGGGCGAATGCCAAATGTAAACTCAAATAGAACTCATGAGTTGTAGTCCAGGGGTATCCTAGTTTTGGTAAGGCAGTGTGTGTCTGAGTGCTCAATGAATGTTGTTATCTCTGGAGATGAGGAGAAATGTGATCACCCCTACAACTTTCCTTTTGCAGTTGTGACAGTTTTGGAAGAGTCTCGAGATATTGCAGCAGTTTAGGCAGAAAGCCGCTGAGCCTCATTCAAATATAGGCTGTCTCAGATCACGACCCAAAGGGTCAGAGGATAACCTGGGGACACTGCCATTGCCTTAGTCTCATCAATTTCAGTAGGTCAGATAGTCAAACAAAGAGAGTTTTGCCATTGACATCATTGAAAGAAGGATCTGACCCATAACCTTATATTCATCAACTTTATGTTCTCAGAAGCCAGACATAGAAAAGAGCATAGATCAAGTAAGAGTTATCTTCTGAGGATGTGTTAGTGATATTTCATACCTCTGTATACCTTTGGTTTACATTTTGTACTTTTAATTCACATGATGAAGTTTTCAGACAGAAGTGGATATCATGTGTAAGCTGAGTTCCTTGTCTTTTTCTTTTGCCTGTCACTGGCTGCATGTTCTCTATTGATGTCTTGTTCCTGGTACTTGACACTGACCATCTTGTCTGTGAAAGGAAGCACTCCAGCTGGTTTGCCTGATGAGAAGAAAGGAAAGTTTGCTTGGTTTAGTCACTCTACAGAAACCCATGGTAATGTTGCACTACACTGTATGTCCACACTGTGTATATCTGTGTGTATGCGTGTCTGTATAGCTCAGTGCAGACTGGCATGTAATACAGCTTTGTATTCTTCTGCATGTGTGTGCCTTGCTTTTTCTATTGTTTGTGCAATCTCCTCTTCATGCACTCAAGATCACAAGCTGCTCTGCAAATCAGTCTCTTGCTAATGTCTTCAAAATTGTTTTCCATTTGCAAATAAGCTCAAATATGTCTTGAAAGTGCTTTACCTCATCTTCAAAAATGACTTGCAAAATATCAGTGTTTGGGGTTTTTTTCCTGCAGGGCTTAGTCTGGACAAAAATTTTAATTATGAATGTTGTTTTTTTTCTTACAGCTTACTTGACTGTTTCATGTACATCAGAATATTAATTCAGTTTATCCTTAATTTATCTTTCCAAATAAACAAGGTTATTAAAACATCTGTCTTCATAAAAGAGCAGGCACCATTAGAGTACAATATTTCATAGTTCTGTCGAGAGTGCTAGAGGGTCAGTTATTTCATATTATCCTAAGGACACAACATAAGAACTTTAGGTTTCTCAGACTTATGTTTTAGGTACATGAATTTTTGTGATGGGATGAAGGAAAGACAGTTCATTTTGAGGGACATTTCTGCCATAATGGTTTCAAAGCAAGAACTCAGAATGCTTTTGGAAGAACCTTCTGATATCTTTCTAGCCCCTGAAAGATGACCTGGTCCCATGGCCCTCTGAGCATCTGCCCAGCTGAAATACAGAACCCCATTTCTTTTACATTGCCTCCTTTTGTACCAGCAGCCCGCAAAAGCAGATGTATTCTTAGTACTGAGTTACATATTCTTACAGGCTATTAGAAGTTTCTCCACCAGCTAGTAGTGCATGGTCTCAGGTCTCATCTGATATATATATATCCATCCTGTTCTGAAGTTCTACCAGGTTTCTGGGAGATCAGTTTAACGCCACCATCACTCAGTCTTAAGTATAATTTTTTCAGTTGTTTTGTGTATTTGAAAAGAGAGGAGAAGGGAAGAGAACACATATTAAATCCTATCCATTTTCCTAACTTATGTTGAATTATTATATATTAAGGAGTTATTAGAGCTCATATAGGAGCCATGAACAACTGGTGAAATGAAAATGGTGTGGGTTTTCTTTCTTTTTTTTTTTTTTAATGATCTGTGGAAACAAATCAAATGTTGAGATTTGATAATAGATAGAAAATGTAACAGGTTCTTGAATCCAGATGAGATAGGTTCACACCGAAGCTTGCTTTCAGTTGGTGTTTGTTCCATGATACCTATGTAAAAGCCTAGGAAATTCTGTCCAGTTCTTCAAGGGTGAGTGCCAATATAAAATCTCCACCAATGTCTATATTCATTGGCTCCTTTGTTGGTAATATCTGAGAGGGTCAGACAGCCTGAATTTCTCTCTTATACCTATAGGTCCAGTTTATAATTGTAAGGTTGAAACACATTGGTGGTTAGTACGTGACACAATACATCAGTATTATTTATGTAGTATTTGCTATCAGGCTAACAGAAGCTGTTTTTCTGCATACATGCCGATCCTGGTACTTTTTATTTGTATTCAGTCATTGCACAAAAGATTGGGAAGGGCAGTGAGGTGGTTGGGCTGCTGCAGGTAAAGAGGCTCCTTCTTAAAGTGTTCTGGTGAATCAAACAGAAGCTTCTTGTTGGGTTCATTTGCTTTTCAATGGTTCTCATTCATAAAAGTTCCAGGAACTGACTCTGAAAGAAAGAGAGCAGCTGCATCTTCCCTTTCCTTTAGCATTTGAACAACCTGTGTATGTTCCTGAAGTCTACTGGCCCAGCCTGGTCTGTACAGGGAGGCACGAGACTGGCTCAGCAAATTGCTACATCTTCAGGAGCTGCAGCTGAGGGTCTTTTCATTAAGCCAGTTCCTTCATTCATGTAGCTCGTTAAGAGATGCACCAGGTTCTAATGGCCAACCCTCTCTTTTTCTTCCCTTTGACTCTTACAGTGAGCATGCCCACCAGTGAGACGGAGTCCGTGAACACAGACAACGTCCCTGGAGCGGATATGGAAGGCGAGAACTGCGGCGCGAGGCTGGCGTGAGTACACACACAGACATCTGCATCACGGGTCGTGCTGGACTCGTGGGATAAAGCCAGGGCAAATGTCAGGCTCTTTAAGAGGAGGAAACCCCCACTGTGGATGAAAGGAGAGGCTGCAGAAGATCTATTGATCCGGGTTCTGTTGATCTTAATTGCAGGGTAAACTCACTCTGGACATTAGTGAAGAGCCAGTGGGTTTACATAGATTTAAATAAAGCACAGAATGCCCAGGATAAGCAGATCTGGTTTTGCATAGTAGCTAAAAGAGAAACTGATGGATAGCAGTGTTCTTATTTTAAAATTCCTCTTAGGTGATAGATAGTCAAAACCAGTGTGTGTGTAGACCAAAGAGGGAAATGACTGGTCTATTTCTATTTTCTAATGATTCTTGTACGCTTTACAGTGTCTTGTAATAGAAATACATTGATGACAGCTCCCATCTGACAGACTACATTCCACCCTTCAAATGCTGCACAGAATACTGTAGTGACAAAGAAATACATCAGTTAGGAGGGATTAATGTCTCCTCCTTAAAATTGCGCCATTGTAGATAAATAAGGTGTTAAAGAATGTGTGAGATAGAGGTTATGAAATACCATATTATGTGGTGTATTTTTTACCATCCCAGAGAGCAAGAATAGGCAAGAGGAGTCCTTTATTCCCTTTGGTATGACTGAACAAGAATGGACTTCATGCTTTGGGGGCAATATGTTAGTCCCTCCAAATTTCCTTGAAAAAGGAGTTAAGCATACCTCTGCTATAGCTTGTACCCTGCTGGAGCATTCTGAGACTCTGTCCTGTCCTTGGGCCTACCCTGAGCTCTTTGGTGATGCTCAAATGCTCATCACAAGTGAATAAGAAATGCTCTATTTTTTCATACTTGTTGACCAGTTGACCCAGTGGTCAGGTTCTGACAGGAGGGCAAGTGCTTAAGCCTGGGTGTTTCCTGCTTTCTAATCTCCTTTTGCTGCTCCCAAACTCCTGCTTATTGAATTAGAGATATTAGCGGGTACGCTTCTGCTTTTTGCCTCTGTGGACCTGTCCATGGATTTACCTAACTAAGGCTGTCTGCCTTCACAATCTCCTGTGGCAACAAGTTTCAGATGTTCACTACCTGCTGTGTAGACAAGAACTTTCTCCTATCTGTTTGAAGATGATCTATTGCTGCTTTCAGTCAATGTCCTCTCCCTCTAATATTGTGATATTTAGTGATCAGCTGTTCCATGTTCAGCTTATCTGTCACTTCCATAACCTTGTAAACCTTGATTGTATCTCCCACACCTACCCTTGGCCCTCTCCTCTACAAATTGAAGAGGAGGAGATCTTATCGACATTAAAAGATGTGATACATGGGATATGTTGTAAATTCAATCTGCTTTCCTTGAAGAGTCAGCCAGAAACTTATAAACCCCAGGAGAAATTATTTGTGATAGCTTTCCTTCACCTGTCTGCTGTTGTGAACCTGCTGAGTCTTTTAGTTTGGATTATGAACACTTTTCTGAAGGAGGCTGGCTAAATCTATCCACAGCACTGAGGCAGTTGTAGCCCTTTCTTTGGCAACCCAGCAAGTTTCTTATGCTTTTAGTGCATTACAGGAAGAATCAGGTGGATGTGTTATCAGTTTTTCCAGCTGGATTCAGAATGAAGAACCATCTCTATTCTGCAGCTGTGGCTCACAGAATCACAGAATGCATTGGGCTGGAGGGGACCACAGTGGGTCATCCGGTCCAGCCTCCTGCTCAAGCAGGGCCATCCCAGAACACATGGCACAGGACTGTGGCCAGACAGCTCCTGAATATCTTAAAGATCTTGAAAAATGATCATTAGCAGCCTCGCTATGGTGTCCATCGGCTCTCTCCTGGATGAATTCCGTCAGGGCCCATGGACTTTTGGATGTAAGGTTTGCCTAGCTGTTCTCTGACCCAGTCCTCCTTGGACAAGAAAAAGTCTTCCTTCCAACATTTCTTTACCTTGGTCTCCTGGGTCAGAAATTCCCGAGGGCTGACTTTGTCAGTAAAGCCCAATGAAAAGAAGGCTGTCAGTAATTCTGCCTTCTTTGCACCATGTATTACCAGAGCTCTCTCTCCATTTAGTAACAGGCCCACATTATCCTTAGTTTTCCTTCTGTTATTGATGTATGTGAAGAAGCCTTTCTTCTTGTCCTTGACGTTCTTTGCCAGATTTAATTTTAGGTGGTCCTTGGCCTTCCTGGTCTCGTTTCTACTTACTCTGACAAGCTCTCTATATTCATTCCAAGTGGCCTGACCCTGCTTCCATCTCCTGTTTGTTTCCTGCTTCAGTAATGACAGGAGTTCCTTGTTTATCCACGGAGGTCTCTTGCCCCCTTCGCCTGATTTTTTGCTCATCAGGATGCATTGTTCTTGAAACTATCCTTGAATATCAACCCACCCTCCCTAACACCTCCTCCCTGGAGGAACTCTTCCCATGGGATTCTTCTGAGAAGATCCCTAAAGAGCCCAAAGTCAGCACTCCTGAGGTCCATGGTTACACTTTGACTTGCTGCCCTGCTTCCTCCTTTCCCGATACTGAACTCTGCAATCTCATGCTCACTGCAGCCGAGCCTGCCCCCAACCTTCACAGCTCCAACAATGCCTTCCCTGTCCAGTAGGATTAGATCAAGCAGCAAGATTCCTTGTGGGATCCTCTACTACCTGTGTCAGAAAGCTGTTATTAGTGCTTTTCAGGAACCTTCTGGACTGTTTGTGCTTTGTTGTGTTGCTTTTCCAGCATCTGTCAGAGTAGTTAAAGTCCCTCATGGAGAGGGGACGCAGTGCCAAAACCAATGGCAACAGCTACTATAAGGTTTCATATATTTTTAGTGTTACAGTTTGCATTCATTTGTTCTTGCATTCGATGTTCTTAATCCCAACAGATCCTAAAGCACTTCATTAACTGTAAATGCAGGGATTGTTTTCACAGCATTAGAGTTCAGCCATCTTCAGGGTAAAATGTGACAGGTGTTTAAAAACAACAGGCACAAATGTATAAGGAGATGTTTGAGGGATAGCTTGTTCTGCACTGAAACTGCATGGGGAATTTTGGCAAGCAGAACATAATTATCCTAGCTGGAGTGTGGCCAGGAGAGCCAAAGTTAAACCCAACTCTAAACGTAATCATGACTTAGAATGGAGTTTGCTTAAAATAGCCCAGCATGCTCACAGGAGAATGGCAGTCCTCAGATTTGGCATTAGGAGCAGGGATGGCTAAGTCCAACAGGTTTTAGGGAAGAAGGCATAGGAAAATTACAGGAAAACTGAGCTTCATTTCTTCTTTCCATGTTGCAAATGTTAAAGCAGGGCCTTAAGTTTCACCAAACCAGGACAAGTAATATTCAGAGAGATAAACAGTTTCCTTGCCACTTTTCACTTCATTTGAAAATGGATGATATATAGTAGGAGAATTGAAGTCTGTTTATTGAGAAGGATTTTTTTCTTACTCCTTGCCCAAGGACAGTTGGGATCCTCAAGGCCTCTCTCAGATTGCTTTTCATCTCTAGGAGATGGATAGGCTCCTTCATGCATGAAAATGAATGGCTATATCATTGTATGTGAAATTCTGGGGTGACATACAAATTTTGCCAATACTTCCTGCTTTTGTAAAATGTTTCAAGCTTTGTGAAGCTGCAAATTCCTTAGTTCTGAGTAAATTCAGATCTGCCTTTGATGGTGAGGTTTGGAATCCTTTCTGGTTTCTTTTGTTGCTATGTCACATACTTAGGCAGAGAGAGAAACCAGCTTTCCTGACTTTTTCCTGGTAATAAGTACTCTTCTCACTGACCCCTCTTTTAAACACCCCATAGACCAATATTCCTGCTGGAACATATAAAATTTAAGCACGAATTTCTCTGAATGAGTGTTTTCTTTTATTGGAACCTGAGTAAGAATCAGAATTTGGCCCAGCGTTCAAGAATAGTGAAAATTCATGTGGAAAGTCAGTTCAGCTTTTCAAAGAAGTTCCTCACCAAGTACTAGAGATGTTCAATAAGCATTAGTAATTATACTCATGCCATCCTGATTTACTCTAGGTGAAGATTAGGCCAGGACTTTTGAGCAGTCATCTGCCTTCTGTTTTTACAGTTGAAATGTAGCCAAGTTTTTTGTTCAGTTGTTGAGTTTCATGTCTTGCACGTGAGTCTTGGGTTTTACCAGCTTTCCAAAATCACCTGGTGGCCATAGGTAGGTCCCCATTGCTTTGCTATTAAAACGCTTTTTCCCAGAGGGCAGACGCTGCACTGGGCAAACTGCGGCCAGACACGACTGAAGCAAGGTGGGGATTTCAAGTCAAAGGCAATATATCTATTTATTTACTGACATCAAGCTGCCTAGGGCATTTAACCACCACCACAGTTATAGGCTGAGCTTGCCATCCAAATGCACTCATGATAAAAGGAAAAAAAAATGCTCAGGAGACTTAAGGAAAAACTTTTTCATTGAAGATAACTTAGAATTACTGGCTGTTCTTTCCGTTCTTTTAAAAATCTATAGAGCTTTGAAAAACAGTGCCTGTGAATGACAGAAAGATCTGCTTGAGAAGCCAGGCTCAAACGTGCCTTTTGGAAAAGGAGATCTTCCCTGACAGCCTTTCTCAGCTCTGCAGAGACATATGCTATGTGAGATCAGGAGAGTACCTCTCAAACACAAGCTATCTCCTGCTGATGAATTGTCTCAAAGAAGCTTTTATTTCTATAGTATCCATACTATAGAAACTACCTCCATCAGCTGTGCTGTCTGGAGCAATGCCAGTACTCAAACCAGCAGAAGGAGTTTCAGGAGGAATCTAACATCTAATCTCTCTTTGCTTGTTGTGTAAATCCAATCTTTCAGAACTTAAACAAAACACAACCAAAATAAACCACCAAACTTCATCATATTCATTCGTGGTGTAATTCTGCTGGCAACAGGAGTGCTGTGGCACAGAGCAGTTCCTTTCCTAAGAGTATAGTATAAACTTCATCAGGCACTGGAATACTACACAGGACACTACAAAGCATCCCACAACTTTCACCGTATGTTATCCCTGTCATGGTATTGCCTTGTATTCCTCTGACATTTGCCCTGAGGTAGGAACAAAACAGCTTTTATCCTCAAGGACAACACTTGGAAGTGGAACTTATCTTGTTTCTGATGTGTCACAGCTTTAATAACCTGTTGCCTTGGGGTACAGAGAAACACATTTCCTCTGCAGCAGGCATCAGTGGGATAAACCCAGAGCTAGGAGCAATGGGTTTCTATTTACAGGGTATCCTTATACCCAGGGCTTTCCAATAGCCAGTAATTTCCCTGAGCCTCTGTGGTTACTGCTGTGCAGGACTTAGATTCCTGAGGACAGGCTATTGCTCATAATCAGGAGTAATCTGTTCTGTGCAGGGTGTCAGCACATATAATCTTCCAATACAAGCAGAATGTTAATTTTCTAATACTACCATACAGATCTGGAGTGCCACAATAGAGCTTGCTTTTATACATATGTATTAGATTAAAAAAAAGACCTTTGTGAAAACTAATGTTCCATAGAGCTTCAATAGAAAACTGAAGCACTTGAGCTCAAAGGGAAAGAGGGCTTAAAATTATCTGGTTTCATTGAAACAATAAGCCACTTGGCATTTTCACCTTGGCCAGGATTTCCATACATTTGGGGGATAGTTCAATTGCTTTTCCACCAAATGTAGTTCAGACAATAAAAAAGGATAAACCAAAATCAGCAACCTACACTGGCTTTCCAACTGAAAACAGAGTGTCTTGAAAATATTATGAGTAATGGAAGCTTTCCCTGGTCAGGAATTTTTCCCTTTGTGCACTGCTGGCTGGGAAAATAATTCCTGTGCAGTTCTTGCAGTCATCAGCATAGGAGCCAGTGGTAAAGGCAAAGGAGTTGGTTTGCTCGCAGGTTTGCTGTAGTTGCTGCTGCTTTTCTCTCAATGAGAAGATAGACTCCTTGTGATGTGATGGGGACTTTGGTCCCATCACATCAGGAGCAGTGGTAAGAAAAGTCTGCCAAAATCTCTGAAACCACTGCTGACTTCAGCGGGATAACACACGGGATCAGCCCTTATACGTCAGTCTCAGCTACTGCTCTCCAATTTATTATGAGCAAGGTGCTTTTAATATTCAGTGAGCTCTAGGTCTGAGTCTAAAGGACAATAGCATGCCCTTGTGGAAGAGGAGTTATCTTCCTCCTTCAGACTCTGTGTCAGGACTTGCCTGTGACTTGCCACAGGGAGAGCAAAATTATTTACTGAATACTGAAGTGCTAGCCTATTTTCCCAGCCTGTAAGAAAGCCTGTTGAATAGCAAACCAGCTCAATTTTAAGCTAGACAGATCCAGTTTTCTTAAGGATGTTCTGGAGATTCTTCTGCTGGCCAACGACCACCTCTTAAAACCAGCAGGCCAACAACCGCTTCTTTAAACCAGCATGGCTCCCAGCAGGTCAGCATTCTTCATCCAGTGCTTCTGCAAGGAGGGCCAGAGTGTTAAAAAAAAAAAAAAGAAAGGCATCTCTGTGAGTTCTCTGCTGAAATCTAGAGATTGCCTCAGCAGCAGGAGCTCAGCCCTCATCAGAATGCAAGTTCTCCAGCGCCGGTCATCTTTTCTGTTTTGCTGGAAGCTTTTAATTAACAGTCAGAAATGAGCTATGGTCATTGCAAGTTCCTGTACAGCTCCCCAGTGTTAATTGTGTTGTACAGAGGCAAGATGGAAGCCCATTGCTTTTTTGTGAATTGCAGAAACTCAGTTGAGGGCAGAACTCAGCCCTAACACTTTATTAGGCTGCAGACTGCGTGCATGCACCTTACATTGCTGATTATGTTGTATCACTGTATGCTTTTACCCCAGTAATATGTGACAAAATGACATTAGGGTGGACATTTTCTCTTCAGGAGTGCCAGCATCCTGTCTAGAAGCAAAGAAATGTCCTCAGCAGGAACAGAGAGGGAAGAATGTTGGGCTGCTTGACCAGTAACTGCATGAATGTGCCACATTGCACCAAAGCAAAATCAATGTCACACCAGGACTGTGTTCTCACAGTTCTAAAATCTTGAAGATATGCATGGTGAAGCTCTTTGAATGTTCCCCAAAGTTCAGTATAGCCCAGAGGCACAGTAAAGTCCATTGTTACTGCTTTTCTGAGAGCTTTTGCTAGTGAATCCTCATGAAGATGGTTGCCTCTAAGTGGAATCATATAATATAAAAGGAGCTATGATCAGCATGTCAGATAACTTTATGGTTATGTTTAGTAATGTCCACACCCAGAAAAAAAGCTGTAAAGAGGCCTTTTTGTCATGCTTGGTGACCTACAAGATTTTTCAAGAATTGTTTGTTATGTGTACAATCACACAGTCTTCAATCCCTGTTGTACAAAGGTGTCACATCCTTCACAAGTTCCTTCTCTGGTGTCCACCATGAACATGGAAATGAAGACTCTTTATATCTCAGAATATGGCATATCTCACTACATTTGAGTTATGCAGATTATCCAGAGGTTTATGTTAATTAAAAAAATCTTTAAATTTCAGTGTCTTGTGTGTGGTACATCACTGTGTAAGGTTAAAAAAATTTTAGAGAATTTTAAAGATAGCTTGTCACACAGTAGAGATCTGATTGTTGTGTTTGTCTTTCTAAAAGACAATCTGAGTTATGTGGCTCCACACTCAGTGGTGATCTGAAGTGATTTTCATATAGGCTCCTATACCATGATTTTAAACAATAGTTTCTCAAGACATTCCATAGTTTAACACAAATGGAGACACTCTCTTTCTCCCGATGACATAAAGCTCCCAGAATACCAGGGATGTAAGAGATCCATGTTTAAACTCAGCAGAAAATCTGGCCCACCCTAAACTCCTGCCAAGTGCCAGTTTGGAGTGCCACAAAGACAGTGTGGCAAGGCCCCAAATCGAGACTATTTGACAGCCCCTAGTGATGCCAGAAAAGCATTTTTTTATAGGACGTTGGTATCCTGGTTCTGATAAACAATCTTGATCATAACAGTCATTTGAAAGACGTGTTTCAGATTCGCGCATAATGTTTTTGGAATCAGTTATTATACAGTTTGTTTCCAAAATTCCATTTCACTCTCGGATTCTACCTCTAAATATAAATCTAATCCTCCTTCCTTGTCCTGTTCTATATATACAGCACACCCACATGTGATAAAGCCTTCTGCCATAGCAGCAAAGAAAGGTGGTGGTTGGGGGGGGAACGAAGGCTGTAGCTAACCTGTGGGAGCACTGAATGCATTTGGCTGCTGCTCATAATGCTCCAAAGATATAATTATCACATGCATGATGAGTACTACACCTGCTGCATCTCTTTTGCTTAAATAAATGATTCCTTAAAATGCCACAGAGCTGCCTCACTTGGAAACTATTAACCAGAGAGGTCACCAGAGGACTTCACACTCCCTTGTCTTTCCCCTTTCACGAGGCAGGTTCGCTAATGTAGCTCTTTCTCTCTCTCTCTCTTCCCACCCACTCCAAACTTTTCCTATCAAAATCCTCACCACCTCCTTTCCGGTGCCCACCTTTCTCCTTCATTGTGATTTTTTCATCTTTTCATTTCCCTTGTCTTTGTCTGAGCCTTCTTTCCTGTTCCCTGTAAATCTGATCCGTTAGAGTTTGTAGGTAGTGCTTATCAAGCCAGAGTTCTCATTGAGAAGTGGGATAGCTTTGAGGACGTGCTTTGTAGGTGCTTCACTTGGCATCTGTCTTAAAGCTTGCTTTGTCTGTGCCGCATAATTTAGCATTCTGTTCCACCAGTGCGTTATTTCTTCTCTGTCAAGAGCCTTGTGTGTGTCTGTAACCACACTGCTGCCTAGTATGTGGCCTAGACAAGCTGCCTGTGACACAGCAGGAATTATGTATTCGGTGCAAAGGCTTCTTTGTTGTTGTTGGTTTTGTCTTGGACCATCTGCTGGTGAAATTTTCCTATCGCTGAAACCTCTTCCACGTAAGGAACGTGACCCATCGCTGATTGCTTCTCAGTAACTGATGTCCTCAAGCAGGGACTGGCCATTTTTAAGACTGCTGCAGGAAGTAGTGTTAGATGCTTTGAGAATCACAGTGTCCCATGTCTAGTAACAGTGAATCCAATTTTAAGGCAGTACAGTAAGACCTTTGCTGACTGTTGTCAACAATGAATCACTTTCCCGTCGTAGAGGGAACCTTAAGAAATGCTTCAACGCAGCAGAAATATCTTGTTTGTAGTCACTCCGCATAATCTCATTTCTTCTGATATTGGTAGTGGATTTTGCAGCTTCCTAAATCACCTCTGACTCATGTCTTTGTATGCACACACGTTTATTTCTTTCTGTGCATCGTTATGAATGTACCAAAAGACAACCAAAGAGTTCAAAGGCCTTACAGGACATGTGCCAAGCAGAACAAGGCTGTGGTTAGAGTATTAGGGTATATTTCTAGCTTTACCCATGACTTCTCATAAAAGGTTAACGAGATTATTTAGATGAATAAACCTAAATGCATGAAATTATATATTTAAAAACATGGGAACATGGCCAAATTTTCAGGAGTGCTTAATTCTGAAAATTTCATTGATAGCAACAGAATCTATTATTTTACAGACCTGTTTGAATGCAAAGCAATTTACATAGATAACAAAGACAAATAAGAGTTGATATGTAAGTTTGAAAATATCCATCATGCACTGTTTTTCCTTCAATTGCTTAAAAAAAAAAAAAGAAAGCATTATTTTCTCTGTTATTATGGTTTCATAGCGTGCTTGTATATCCTGAAGTGATAGGTGATGTGTGAAAGCAACAAGTCTGTCTGTATCAAGTCATACATATTTTAATATATAAAAAAAATAGTGACTTAAAAAAAAAAGAGTGATATTTGAGAAATTAATTTGTTAGCAGTATTAGAGTGCCCCTAGCATTAGGCCAGCCTTTTACCCGAGAGAAAAGCTAGGTCACTGGTATCTATAGGTGGTAGAATCCCATCACGGCATGACTCCTGCTTCGTGACTCCTACCACAAAAATGTCTGTATCAGGGAATTCTCCATACTCAGTGCCTACACTGACTTACAGCAGACTCTAGAGGAAAATAGCATTGATTTAAAAATGAACTCAGCTTAACTTTGTTTCTTTCTGTTGCTATTTTCACAAAAGCCTGGGAGGTATGAGACAGCTTCAGAGACTTTAATGGCAATTCTTGTCTTTCAGGCACCGGATCTCAAAATCAAAATTTAGGTAAGTAAAACTGATTTTTGCTTTTCCTCCTTTCTACTGGATTTGTTCCTTACTTTGTGAAGTGGTTTACTCCAGCATCTCTAGGATGCAGTGGTGATTCTAAAGGATACTGCCAAACATGTTAGATTTAGTCAAAAATCAACATTGTTTTTCTTAGTTTTATACTGAAATAAGGCACAGGGACTACTGGCATTATTCCTCTCTGAAGTGCCTATCTGATTGCTACCTGCGTGTTTTGAACCATAAAATATAATATCAGAAGTTCAACCACATAATTATACTACATCCATCAACATCAACCCTGTAAGAAAGAGAGCTCAAGGCTCTCTTTCTTACACTTTGTTGCACTACTCTGCTTTGCTTGATTGTAAATATTTCAGCTGATGAGGTTTGCATTTTATTTGTTCTCCCTTTCAGCCTGGGACATGGGGAGCTTTTCTGGTTGTGTTTGTTTTTCTGTTGACTTTACAGCTTTTGAAAGAGTGAAGCAGTCCCAAGGGGGTTTGCATTGGAAAGGCTGACTGAACCCATGGAACTTGGTTGCTAAAGTCCATTTCTACCTTTTTGGTAGGAGGTTAGCCTCCCTATTCATAATCCTGAATTCAAAGTCGGTTTATAAAAAGCTAAAATAAACTTTAAAAACCCCTAAAACTAAATTAATTTTCACTGTAACGAGTAACTGTTGCCTTCAGCTACCTAAATAACAAACAGCAATAAAAATTTAGGGATGCACAAATGTGTGCATCCTGCCTTTATGCATCCCTGTGCAAAGAGTGTAGGTGTGAGCACAAAAAACCCCCATGCCTCTTCATGTGCGTGCACATTTCTGCACAAGTACACACTAAAGTGTACTCCTAAGGGATTCCTAAGGGTTTAATGAAGCATTAATGTCTAAGTGTTATGCCTGTTTTGGAAATTGGGAAGATCTTTTGTTGTCCCAAATCTCCTGCAAAACACACAACCCTTTTTGAATGTTTGTGATAGCTAGTCTGGGTGCCTTTATAAATTGCACAGCTAAAACACTCCAGATTTGATTACCTATTAAAATGCTGTTGCAACATTCTCGTTCACATTGTGTTCACGTTGCCTGGCTTTAGTTCATTAGAGATGCTGAATCCTGACCTCAAGTAGGACCATAGTTTATCTCTGAAAATAATACACAAGAGAAGAATAGACAGAAATTTCAAGTTCTTTCTCTCTGTAATGTTGTGTATGTGTGTGTCCCTTCAGAGACACACTCACACATATGTATATATTATCTATTTAAAACTATTAGATTTATTATACAGTGGCAAGTGTTGCCTGGAAACTGGTTGCTATGCAAGTTAAATTCTGAAGAGTAGGAGGTGTGTAATTAGCTTTAAATATCTTCTGTGGTTAGTAATTACCCTCAGAAATCAGTGACACAAGAGGATGTGTTCATGGAAGGCAAACTTTAAAAAGTCTGTTGATTAGCAAATGATACCCTTAGTTCTAGGCATCAAGGTGAGATGCTGAGGTCCCCTAAGTTTTGGGGCTTTGTTGTGAATTAGGCCTTGTATTGGGTTTACTCCTGAACATTGCTGAATGTTGGAAATGTTACATGGATTTTATTTGACCTCACCTCTCCAAAGACTTAATCCAAAGGTTCATGTGGCATAGTGTGTATCTTTTCATTGACGATCTTGAGGCTGGGCAAGGTCCCATTGCAGGCTACGAGCATCAAATACAAGGAGAATAATTATTTTTGTGGGAACTACTCAGTTCACCACAAAAACCTCTCAGGGTATCTGCAGTGAATGTCTTCATCAGATTAAGATATTGCTTGAAGATGTTGCAAATTGATTTAGGACTAACTTTATTCCCGTAGATAAAGGAAGGATGATCACAACTGTTGACTCAGATGAGAATGAGAGAATGCTTCTCAGGGTGAACACTTAAGTTACTCTCTATCGCTCTTGAACAATAGATCAAGATTAGAGCCTCTCTTGGCAGAGAGATGCAATAGCCTATGGATCCCTATCTGAAAAGAACTTTTCCTTTTTCAATTTTTCAAGTCGCTACTGGCGCCGCTGGAATCGATTCTGCAGAAGAAAGTGCCGTGCTGCTGTCAAGTCCAATGTTTTCTATTGGTTGGTGATCTTCCTTGTGTTCCTCAACACCCTCACCATTGCCTCTGAACACTACAACCAGCCAGACTGGCTCACAGAGGTCCAAGGTGAGGAGAAGCTGATGGTTCTGTTTATTGTGGTCAACTTCAACAAAGGGAGCTGGGAGAGGAGCTGGTGCATGAAAGCACACAATGTACAAGGAGCATATGCAGGTCCAAACAGTCCTCTGTCTGTGGAGAATCTTAAATAGTATAATAAACATCCCTGCCTGCAATTAGGAAAATTTTAAGTACCTTGTTTCCAGCCAAAACGGTGTTTCCTTGGGTGTAAGTGAAACCAGGAACTTATGCTAAATATATATTTGCAACCGGGTTTCCAATTAATGGATAGCTACCGAGAGCCACACGTTCTCCAAGGTTTTCCCTGAAATGGCATTTATGATAATTTCTAATTATTAGGGAGGTGATGAAGAGTGATTTGTAAAGTTCTCCTGTCTGCAGAACAGTTGAATTCTCTCTGGAGGTGAGAGCAGCTGAAAGGCTTAATTAAGCAACAGTAGGTAGCACAGCAGCTCTTCTGTTCCCACTCTCCCCTGCAGATGACAAGTGTGATGGGAGGTTGTGCACAGGAGGGCACGTCCCTGCCACTGGAGGTTGTGTGGTTGTGTAATACATTGCAGCTGGATGTGCAGTACATAAGAATTGCTGTAACCATCCTGGTAAAACACTTCTGTGAATGAGATGCCCACGCTTTTGAAGTTCGTTCTTTTGAACCAAGCTTATATGAAGTTAACTTTTAAGACTGATCCCCAAAGAGTTTTCTTAAGAAGCAAGGGCCGATGATAAATTGTGGTGATCTTTTGACTAAGTTTCCTTAACCTGTTCCTTTTTGTTTTTCATGAGACACTGCCAATAAGGTGCTGCTAGCTCTTTTCACGGCAGAGATGCTGCTGAAGATGTACAGCCTTGGTCTCCAGGCCTATTTTGTGTCCCTCTTCAACCGCTTTGACTGTTTCATTGTGTGTGGAGGAATCTTGGAAACCATCCTGGTTGAGACAAAGATCATGTCACCTCTGGGCATTTCGGTTTTGAGATGTGTTCGACTCCTAAGAATATTTAAAATCACAAGGTACTTTATTGCTTCTTTGGGACTGGAGGAGGGCTACTGCTCGATGCACAACATATATAGGTACAAGTCACTCACATCCCTGATGTTTTTCACTTTTTCTACTGCTAATTGGGTAGTGAGAGTGTAGGTTAACAGTCCTCATCTTCTGCTGTCTGTAACGGGATGGGGAGGACTGCACAGACTGGATATCCCTGATGTAAGTGATAAGGATTGGTGAGGAGTCTGGCATAGGGAGCTGAAGACACTTGATACCATGCAAATTGTTAAACTGAAACCTGGAATGGCAATGCAAGCTGAGATTGGGCTCTTATGGTTCCCTGCAAAAGACAAGGCAAAACTAAAACAGCAGATAGGCTTGTGACCTTCTCTGATGCTTTCTGGGGACAGAGAGGAGCCTGAAAGACTGCCTTGAGCTAAAACAACATTTGACTGAGGAGCCCATGCCAACTCCAGTACACTCAACAGTGGCCTGAGTGGGAGATTGTGTCAACACCAGCAGCTATAGGCGAAGGATGTTGCCAGCTATTCCCCTTCAAAGGAGTCCATTGTGAAGCAGCAGCTTTATGAACAAACTAGACTTCCTCCAGACTCCAGTATCTCCTCTTGTTCCTTTTCATTCTTTCTCCTCTCTCTCTGCATAAAGGCACATTTAATACATGTATATTAAACAGGCTTCCTGAGTCAGGTGCCTCCAAAAACACCAGTGTGGTTTGGCAGGGCTTTTTCAGCTTGAGGGGAGGTTGTAGGAGAGATCAGCTCCAAACTCAACCAGATGGGAGTCTCGGAACAAATTTTACCCAAATGCTTACCCAAGTAGCACAAGGTCTGCCTTTTCCCATGTGGGCACCAGTCACCACCTTATAAAAAGCTTGACTGAGGTGGTGAAAGAGTGTGTTTTTCTGCATGCTCAGCTATGAAAATGTCTCTAAAATTGCTGTAACACACCCCTCCAAAGGAAACTTCTGACAAGTATGAGATAAAAACACACAGCACATGAGGAAAACAAGGCCAAAACTGGAAGACAGTCAAGATGGCAGAGCTGAGAGGCAGAAAAAACCACCAATCTTGGACTTGCTCATCGTGAAAGATTTACCCTTAAAGCTTCTGAGTCTAAGCTCTCTGGCAGGATGGATGGTTTTCAGGGTCAGATAGCAGAGACAGAAAATCAGCTTATAGTCTCAGAGAGAGAGGCCAAAGCAAGCCTACAACTATTAGAATAGGGGGGGAAAAGAGTGGTCTGTTTAAACTCGCGATTCTAGAAGAGGGGAAAACGTTCCAGCTAACAAGAGTTTCCAGCAAGAAAGGCGTCTTTGCTCTTTCAGAAATAGTGGGGATCTCTGGTCTGCTGACTGTTTTTCCTGGATCTTTGTGTCTGAAAGCTATCATCACCAAGTCCCAGGCCTGGTTTCTGAGGAAACCAGGAGCTGTTTCAGGCATTGGGTAATCAGATACACCCAGGGCAACATACCAATAGCTATAAAAGCATAAGCTTCAACATAGCATCCTGGAGAGGTCATTGTTTTTTCAAGACATTTCTCCACTCCTACACAAAATATATAAGCTAGCTAAGAGAATTCTCTAATAGAAAGGCAAACACTGAGAGAATATCATTAATACTTTGAAAAGCTTGAGCTGTTGAAGTACTCAAACATTCCTAAAGCTTCTGGAAGAGATGTAATGATGGAACCAACCAGCAGTAGGACTACTTATATTTGCCTTCATTCTGCAGCAAAATTAAAATACAATTTTTCATGGAAACAAATGTTACCTGGAATATGTCTCCTGCAATTTGTGCATGGGTCTGTGTGTAAAACACAGAGATGAGGAACAACTCATACTGCATAATGTATTAATCAGATTTTGCCTTCTTTCCTGTTCCTGAAATATGGGCAAGTAGGTTGCAGTAGTTTCAAATTTATCTGTTTTGTAATTATTCATAATTTTCTTCATGATTTCTTCCCTCCGTGGGTGAAGTTCACCCTCCTGTGGAAAGCCCTAAAGCAAGCCTCCAAAGCAGTATTTTAGGCCCACTCATGTCTTAATGCGGGAGAGAATATTCTGGCCCTAAAGTAAAACTTCTACCTTTATGTTCTCCGGTAAATTACAAATTTTTCCATCATTCACTCAGCTCTAAATACAATGATGATTTATTGATGACATTATCAATACTGGTGCAGTACACCTGAGTGCAAAGATATTACAGAAAGATACAATACTAGAAAACTGGGAGGAGTAGGAGGGGTGATAGAGCAGTGTTTTATGCCAAATATATATTCATCAGCAATGACGGGGGGGCATACAGTAGACATGAAAATGGTGATAATCAAAGGCATTAAAAAGGCACAAAGAAGGAAAATTACTCTGGTGAGAATATATCAATAGTAGCTTATTCTTTATATATTTGGATGAATTTTCCATGCTGAACACCAAGCACAAACAAATTCTGGGTGGATCAAGATGATACAATTCTAGGAGAAACACAAATATAGCTCCCTAATAGAACAGAAACAAATAAAGACACCATCAGATGAACAATGCATCATTTTAGAAACCACATTTAGAATTTCAAGAGCAAACATTTCTTCCAAAATTATAAATACATTAGACAAGCAGACAGTACAATCTGTTTGTTTTATTCTCCCTAATTTTTAAAGTGCTGTGCAGAACATCTCCCTCTTTGCTATGAGAAGGCAAATTATTTTCTCATTATAAATAGTCCTTTAGTGCTTTATGAATCCCTTCATATAGTCCTTTATACTTAAAAAATAAATCATATAATTTGCAACAGCATACAGAAAGTTGATGGTTTATACCTAATCCTGCCACTAGATATGTTGCTGTTAACTGTAGGGAGGGGAGACAAGGTCCCTTTTTTCTTGTGTCTGCTTTCAAAGTAGTTTTATATTGGATGAACAGTGTGGGAAAGTTTCCTACTACGAGACTGCCAGCTGTTGCTACTGTTTTAAGCTCTGCATCTGTGATTGCCAGTATCATTAAGACATTGTGGAAGGCAATGGAGAGAGAGGAGAGGGAAGTGGGTAAAAGAACATGTTAAATTCTACTCCAGTTCTGCAGTTGATTATTGTGTGAGGTGTTGAACAAACCATTTAACTCCTCTGCATCATTCCCCCACTTTGATACAGGGATCATAATCACATCCTGCTCTCTGGTGTTTTGCAGTGCCCCATTCACTGGCATCCTCAAGGGTCTGAGCTCTGCAAGTGGGGGCTGTTAAGAAGCACATTCATTTCCCTAAAAGTCTGAGACAGCAGCAGTGATTTCTGTCATATTTCCCATTATTAGCTGCCTGGTCCAAAACTTCCGATTCCCTTCAGCAGTGCTGTGTTTTTCCTTTGCAGTAAGTCATTAACCAGGGAGAATGAAGTATTAAGAGACTTTTCTTTGTCTGGGCTTCAGCCATTGCTGACTTAAAAATCCTGTGTTTCACTGAGTAATCCCAGATCTCATTTTGAGCGAGTGTTCATGTTGGTTCTGCAACCACCTATCAGCTAATGTGACAGATGGTAACCTCAGGTCAGGCTTCTAGGACCCTGAGATAAGGCAATTGTTATTTTCACATCTTAGTCAAGTTAAGGCTTCCCTATCCTCTCCTTTTTCTTTTTTCTTTCTCTCTTCCCCCACTCCCCAACTGGTTTGTTTTCTTTTCTAATGATGCTGTATTTCTAGTTAGCACTCAGCACACAGACAAAACAGCACTAATCTTATCACCAGACCATCTCAGTTAATTGTTTTAAGTTTGATAGTCACATAAGAATCTGAATCTCAGGTATTGAGCCATCTTTAAGAAATTGAGAGCTGATAGAAGTCTGCACAGTTGTTTGCTGAGATAGCAAGGCATTTAAGCTTAAAGTGAGTCACTGGGACTGATCAGATGTGTAACAGCTTTCCTGTATGCTCCTTAGGGGCACTGCTAGAAAGGCCTAGAAAATGTGTGTCCTGGCTGACATTGGAGGACTTGGAAGGATATTCTGGAGCCCATCAACTTCTGCTTTAAGGATGCTGAATTCATTCAACTTCCATCAGAAGTGAATTTTTCCCTTTTCCCGTGTCACTTTCCCTTCTTTCTAAAGTGTGAAAGTGTGTGAGCTGTAAGCATAAATGCAAACACAGGGAGCTGTTACATTGCACATTCCGTGTGGATATTTGGTGGCACTGAGCCCAAGAGCTTCCATGCCCTTACCTTTGCTCTGTAGTTTTTCACTGCTCGTCTCTTTAATTGCAGTTAAACTTTAAAGCACTCTAGTTTTCTCTGAAGTGCTGAAGCTGGGCTGGAGGGAAAACATCACAGTTCTCTTTGAAGCTCAGTCCTTGGAGATGAACCAGTTGCTAAACTTCGGAGGACATGGCAGTGTCCCTCTGCAGATCAGATTGCTAACCTTCATAAAGTGATTGGGCTGCTCAGGCAGTTCTGTCTTCCAAGGGACAAGAAAAGTATTCTTTTTACGCTGTCACTTTAAAAATATTAATTTAACTGGAATTTTAAGAACTCTTGTCTCTAATGGGTGTATCACCATCAGAAAAAAACGGCATGTTGTAGGATCAGGGTTCCTCAAAAGAGCCAGAGCACTAGGCATGTCTACCATCCTTCTTACATGGAACTCTCTCTTCATGGTCAATTTGGTTAGAAATGCAGAGTCCTCTCAGTAAAGAAATGTTCAGGCTGGACTGGAGGACACTGGCCATGGTGGAATCTCAAAACGTGGTGGTAGGCGAGGTAGAAGGAAGACACAGAGATCACAGGCAAACATTACTGGCTTGCTGACCTGTGAAAGCTGTTGAAGCTTGCCAGTAATGTGCAGTGAAATGAGGCAATTCGAAGATGACAGCTAATCTTCAGCCCAGTCTGAGTGCTCTGCCAGACTAAAAACATAAAAGAGAAGAGGCCATGACCAGCTAAGCAGTAGAATAGGAGTCGTTGAGCAGATGCAAGTCTGAAGTGGAAATCGCTTCATGGGCAAAAAATTTAGAATTTTTTTTTAAAGCCTCTTTCCAACCCGTGAGTCCCCTGCAGGCTGGCAAAGAATGCAAGCAAGCTTACATGCTGCGGCAGTCATGCTGCTGGCATCTCTTTGAACCCTAAAGTGAAACCAGAAGGGCAAGAAGATCCTTTCTCTGCATCATGCATGACTCTGAACTTGGCACTGGCCTGAATACACTGGGAGAACAGTTCTTAGCCATCCTGGCTCTTGAATGAAGGCCTATCAAAGTGTTCTGCTGCCTGTTTGAGGAAGGATAGCAGGTTTGATACCCAAAGAAAAGCAGCAATGGTGTGCCGTTCCAAATGGATGTAGATCTGGAGTCTCTTTTAGGGTCCATGTTAAAGGACCATTAATATCTTCCTCATTCCTCTCAATCCCAGAAAGCTCAGCAACCTCTCTCTATGAGTGAGCCCAAGCATATGCTCACGCACGCCAGATTTTGGGCAAGTTCTTATTTGCATCCAAAGAGTTGTTTCCCCATCTGTTCTTGTTGGTTATTGCAGGCCATTCTCTGGAGTGAGGTATTCTGGCTGCCATAACATCTGCGAGTGTTGTAATGAGGTTGGTTAGAATGTAACTCACTGAAGCAGCAAGAACTAATCACTGTATATTGATATAAGATGTGCAGAGCCTTACATGGAGAGTGCTGTAATAATCTTCTGGGTGTGCACATGGAGTGGGGGGGTGGAGGGAATTGGGTATGTACACGTGTGGTAGTAAAATTACTCATTAGCTGCAGTAGGTCTCATTATCTTAGGGAAGCACATCAATGATTCACTGCTTAACAGGGTGTTTGGAAATGCCTGCTTATATGCAGAAGGCAGCCTGAACCAATATCCTGTACAGTCCATGAGCACCTGTCTCAGACTGAGGGAATTTTAACTGCTTCTATTTTCTCTCCCAGATATTGGAACTCCCTGAGTAACCTTGTGGCTTCCCTCCTGAACTCAGTTCGCTCCATTGCCTCCCTGTTGCTGCTTCTCTTCCTCTTCATTATCATCTTCTCGCTCCTGGGGATGCAGCTCTTTGGGGGCAAGTTTAACTTTGATGAGATGCAGACCAGAAGGAGTACATTTGACAACTTCCCTCAGTCCCTCCTCACAGTGTTTCAGGTAAGGGCACGAGTGGTCCCAGCGGGGCCAGCACTTTGTGCTTATGTGGGGTGAGACCCTTCCCCTGCAGCCTGACAGTCCCCAAGAGTGGACAGCACAGGAGCAAGGTGCCAAACTGTGCTGCCAGCACAGAGTATTCCCTCACAAAGTGGGGAAGCAAAGATAAAACCTCTGTGTGTTCCAAGGCCACCAAGTCTTAACAGGGTAGAACAAGAGAAAAGCCATTGCCATGTCCCAGGGCAGCAAGCCAAAGCTCAACCCTGCCGCTGTCCTGCCCCCTCCACTGTGCTGGGTAACAAAAATGTGCTCACATCACCACAGAAGTAATGAAATGGCCCTTAAACCGACTGCAGTTTTGGGAGTGATCCACTGGGAGCATCAGGATTTGTGATTTCATTCACGTGCAAAATGAAGGGAAGTGGCAAGGGAGTGCTGTGCTGAGGGCAGTGCTACAGGTTGTGCAGCCCGTCTGAAACAACAGACATGTGGGAGGGAAATGCCTGGGAAAAGTAGGAAGACTTGGACAGAGTTGTGTGGGAGAGCCGTTTGCCTTCAGCCATCATCTTCAAGGGGACATCTGTTTGGGTTTTTTCACACTTTGAGTGCGGGCCTTCTTTGCGTTCTCCTTGTTCTGTGGTTTGTTGTTTGCTTTTTTCTTTAATTTTCTAGATGGACACAGCCAGAATCTCCAGCCATCCTGGGGGAGGGGGTGCTCTTTAGGACAATGGATATCTTTGTGTTAATGGGGTTTTCAAATTCTCTATCTGGTCTAACACTGTATCCCTTATTGGTGGGAATGTGTCATTTAGATCCTGACTGGGGAGGACTGGAATTCGGTGATGTATGATGGGATCATGGCTTATGGCGGCCCCTCTTTTCCAGGAATGTTGGTCTGTATTTACTTCATCATCCTCTTCATCTGTGGAAACTGTATCCTTTGATGCTACTCTTTTCTGCAGGAAGGGCTGAATTTAAAGCCACTATTTACTTTGTCATGTCAGAAAATAATCAATTTCATATCTCACATTTTTACCATTTCCCTAGATCTGAATTTTGGCTTTACACTGCCTAAAGTTAAACAAGTTTGTTTAATTTTAGCCAGTGCTGAGGCATATAGACAGTTGTAAGAGCTAGCTACGTGCCAGTTTCATGTACTAGCTTTTATTTTGTATTTTCACATGTTTAGTGTTTTTATTTTTCATTCCCCTTAATTCTCTCATAGGTTTTCTTTCCTGACTTCTCCAGAAACTAATCTATGTGTGTTCCTACTGTACTTACTGCATATTTTTTGCTTCAATTGCTTTTTAGTAATATATTCCATGTGCTTTCATCCAAGCCTTATGTGGAATAAAAATATGTATAATCTACAATATGCTATATACAAATGCTGTAATAGGAGTAACATATGTTTGACATAATTGATTTATGTGAGATCATACATTAATTCATGTATAAACTAACAGGACCCATGTTCCATTTCAGTTGCTGCAATCTGTGTGTTCTTCAAACAGAAAATCCTGTGCTCTGTTATCTTCCAGCCTGTGCTGGTCTTAAGTAACTTGAGCTCTCTCTGGATTCAAGGTGAGGTGAGGGCACTGTGCGTATCCCAGGAGGTACAAAGCCCATTGCACGATTAGGCTCTGAGCGTCTCTTCACAGCAATTTGCATATAACATAGAGCTGTGGTTCTGTTCCATATCTCAGTTTGCTCCAAATTTGTCCATGTTTAGTTTCTGCTTCCCTAATAAATGGCCCTCCTGTGTCAGAGGTGACATTTCCTTTTATACTGATGCTTCTATAAAGCCACCTTGTGGACTCAGCCCAACTCTTCTGGCCTTTGCTCATAATTCAGATCTCTCAAACCTTGTTATTTGACATTTCAGTTGACCTGCATGCCCTCACTTCAAAGTGAGATGGTGCAATTCCACTTATCTTAAGGTCAAGGTAGGCAATTTGCCTGACAGCTTAAAAAAAAAAAAGCTACAATTTGGATCTCCTTGTGAAAATGTGAGCCAAGTCTACATGCTGGCTGACTTTGGAGCCATTAGACCTTGGAGCCCAGGGAGGGAGGTGTCTGTGTTTCCAAGCTGAGCCTTGAACCAGGGTTTGCTTAAAAGTTATCATGGTATAATAAGACCTAAGCTCAAGAAATTTGTAAAACAAGCTTATGTTCAAATTTGTTACACAAGACCTAAACGCTGACTGGTAATACAAGAAAACAGTTGTGATTCTTTGCCCTTGAGCTACACAGGCATGACTGGCCATGCATGGACTCTCTGCTAGGAGATGGCAGAGTTGTCAGCTCAACTCTTCACTGTCCAGACTAAATTAACCTCAGAAATGCTCATCAGAGTGCTATGATTGCTGTCCATAAAATCCACTCATGTGACCTAAACTGTCAAAGCTGCAATGCATTTAGTGCTCCCCTTCTCTTCCGTGGGATTTTTTGCACAAAGTGATACTCCTTTGGGAAGCTGGAAACTAAAATATAAGCCCGGACTTAGATGTTTTATATCAGTCATTCTGTTGTGAAATTTTGGAAACCCACAGTGTGTTAACTATGTGGATGGAAGGTGTAGGTTTGTGCATGCTGGATATGCCCATCCTGAGCAGTTGTGTGAACTGGAAGTTTGGAAAATCCAAGGTACATGATGACAGGTTGCTAAAAACTTTCAATTAAGAAACCTTTGGTATAATCTTTTCTTGCAGTTTTCAAAGCCAGTTTTCTTTAAGTAGCACGCAAACAGATATCCTGCTGAATGTATTTTTGGCCATTGCTGTGGACAACCTTGCTGATGCTGAGAGTTTAACATCTGCACAGAAAGAGGAGGAAGAGGAAAAAGAAAGGAAGAAGCTAGCAAGGTAAATTCATTTGCATACAGCTATCTGCACTCATATGCACATATTCCTGTAAGCGTAATTACAAACCATACATGTACATAGGTATATGATGCATATATACATAAATGTGAGTATGTGCAATATGTATGTTTGTCTTCTCTGTGTGTATATAGGTTATATATGTGTGATAAATGTAATTATATATGGAATTATGGATATGTAGTTTTTTATGCAAAGGAATTCAAACTGTAAGACAAGAAAATGCCAGGAGCTGGGAGTCCCCACAGCTGCAGTGATATGAGCAGGGGAAGGGAAGTCTGGGTGACTGATGAGCTTTCAGAGCATCAGCAGAGAATGAGTGTGAAATGGTGTCAATGTTACAATCCCATTTGAATCTCCCCATTTTCTTCCAGTTGCTTTGGGCCACAAAGCGTATTTTCAGGCTGTCATTCCCACGACAAGATTCAGCAGCTTCCTTTGCTTTTGATGCCACATGCTGCTCTTCTCTTGCCAGTTCTTTTAGTGTTTCCACAGACAGTGAAGAGGCATGAGCTGGGTGTGGAGCTTCCCTGACATTCCCAGCTGCCAACAGCAGGGAAGCCTATCCTTACTGGTTATTTCCATTCACTATCTTCCAGGCTTCTTGGAGGGGATCTCTTGTGCAGATCCTTCTTCATCCTGCATGCTGCTCAGCAGATTTCCCTCCCTCTGGGAGTGCAGTGAGCAGTAAAACCTTTGTAGACAACCAAGGGGGAAGATGTGAGATGAAAATGGCCCATGCCCTTGTCATTGGGGAACAAAGAGATCTCTGCTGACAGACCTAGAATATGCACGTGCACAAACATAGTTCCCTTGCATGCACACACACACACAAACACCAACACATGCCATTGAGAAAGCTACAAAACAGAGAGCACTATCCAGAGTTAGAGCAGAGTCTCTGCCTTGGCCTGCAGATGAGGACAAGGTGGAGCCACTGGTAAGCTGGGCTCGGAATGGAGATGCCAGCTAATTGTTCTCATGGTGTGTGCTGTATTACATGAAGGCCCTAAAAGGGAATCAAGCTTTTCACCTTTGTAACTCTTTGCTTTTTATCTTGTGAAATTGTTAGAACGGCTAGTCCTGAAAAGAAACAGGAGATGGAAAAAACAGCCGTGGAGGAAGAGACAAAGGAGGAGAAAATTGAGCTGAAATCGATCACTGCTGATGGAGAATCCCCACCTGCTACCAAGGTAAAGTCTGCTGCCAGCCAGGCACTCTCTGTGCAGTGATGGCATGAGCAGCTTGGATTTCTGAGGGAATGAAAACTGTCTGCCTTGTCTGATAAAGGCTTTGATGCTTCTCCTTTCTATTTCTGTCAGATCAATGTGGATGATTATCAGCCCAATGAAAACGAAGAAAAGAGCCCATATCCTACAACAGAAGCACCAGGTATACATCTTCCTCCTCTTATCCCTGGTCTGACAAAGAGAAGCTCCAGTTACTAATCCACATAAAGCCAAATTGTGGTAGCAGGCACGCTGAACATGTAATGCTTTCATGATGGGGCAGAGTGATGTGCTTGCCTGGGTTTGCACAGGTCTTGGTCCTTTGCAATCCTTGTACTGATTAGTCATCTTTCATTTGGTTCTCTGTAAAGCTCTTTATTGGGAAATGCAGAGCTTTGCAGAGAACCAAATCAAATCATATAAAAATCTTTGCATTTGAAAATATACATATGACTTTGTTTTCAGTGTGTTTTTCGGTACTCAATGGTCAGGGAGACTCACAACAGATAGTCATAAAAGAGAAAGTGTTGACTGCCTTTTTGTGCTGTTTTCTAATCAAAAAGGACAGTGTGACTTATTAAAATAACTCTAAAGGCATAAGATCCCACCACAGAATGGGAGGAATCAAACTATAACATTAGTTAGGCTGATTTTCAAGTCAGTTGGGCCTAATTAACATCATTCTCACATAACCTGAAAGATCAGTTGAAGAAATCTCAAAACTTTCAGCAGTTTTTTGTCAAGAGATCCTGAATGGGGTATGGGGTTGGAGCTAGTCAGTTCAACTTCCATTTTTGAAAAAATGCTTGAAAAAAATGATTAAACAAACGATATGAATGCAAGGTAAGGAGGTGACTAGCAGCCAACACAGATTTGCCAAGAGCAAATCACATCAAACCACCCTGATTTTCTTCTAGAAGAGGCTGAAAATACTTGTGCCCAGGAGAGAAGAAATGTGTGTCGTATTCTTTTACTTTGCTAAGTCTTCTGACCAAGTCTTACAGTGTTCTCGTAAGCTGGCTAGAAAATTATGGTCTAGATGATTGTGAGAGAAATTGATCTCACCCTTTATGTGGAGGGTATTGACAGCCCGAGTGAGTTTCCACGACCCAAAAGCCTGTCTAGAGTTCAGTTCAGTTCATTGTTAATGACCTGAATGATGGAAGAGGCAATATGCTTATTACATTTGTAGATGACATGAAGCTAGGAAGGACACGAAGCATGCTGGAGGGCAGCATTAGAATTCAAAGAGCTCTTGAGGTCCTGGATAAATGGTCTAAATAAAATTGAAAGTGCCAGGCTCTACACGTAGACAGGAATAAACAATTCACAAATAAAGGATCTGAGGTCACAGCTAGTTAGGTAACAGTCCTTGAGAAAAGAATCTGAATCTCAAGATCACAAGCTCAACAGGTGCCAGCAACAGTTTGCTGTCTTTCAAAAGGCATGTAAGTAGTGAGATTTATAAACAGAGAAAACAAGACCTTTTTATGCAGTTATGGGCTTCTTTTAAGTGGTCAGTGAAAGCTAACCAGAGCAAAGCAGTTGTTTTATTGTGTTCTCTGCTGGAATATCGTATCTCATTTTGGATGCTCTGCTTAGGAGAAGTGGGCCTGAATTGGAAAAAGTATAGAAGAGAATGATGAAAACAATGCTAGTAGGAGGCAAGAAATAAGATTGAATGAACTGTGATAATCTGAGTTAGGAAAGGCAGGAGTAACACCTTCAAATGCATAAAAACCTGCTACAGGTAGGAGGGGAATTATCTCCATTATCAAATAATACATTTAAGATTCACGCCAGAGAGAGTTTTCTAACAGTGAGGCTAGAAAAGATCACAGAGATGGTTGTGGAATTCCAGCATCACTGGATGCTGTTAGGAACAGGTCAGAAAAATGTCTTCCAGAAAAGGCTCAGATATAATAATTAATTGATCCTGGCCTGGCAGAGGCATGAACCAGAAGGCCTTCTGTGGTCCTTTCCTGCTCTGCTCTTACATGTTTCTATGATTATGTAACCGGCTGTAATAGGTTATGAAACACATTCCCTTCTATTCCATGATTCCTGATAAATAAATGCCTGATAATAGGTTGATGCGATAGGGTAAAAAAGAACACAGTAGTTAATTTTTAGTAGATGGACAAGGGTTTCAGACAAGCAAAACAGAAAACTGTTCATTGCATTTTACTTTCAGTACAAGAAGTCCCTACATTTGCTATACTTGTATTCTTCCATATTTATAGCCAATTTATCAGAATGTGGTTCCAACTCTATCCAATACTGTTTTAACATTGCCTGGGGCAGATGCCTCTGGCTTTAATCTTCCCATCGCCTCTGTAGGCACAGGCACTTACTGGACACACATCCCCAGTTGCTAAGGGGTTTGCAGGAGTCTTTAGTTAGGAGGACAAATTAAAAGAGCTTGATATAGTTCTGTTTCAGTTTCTCAGCTGGGTTGGATTTGCAGGCCATTACATTTTTTTCAAGCAAAGCAACAGTCATCTTGTATTGATTTTAAGTCAACTGGAGTTTAGTTGCCTTCTGTGGATAGCTTAGAAATAGTCCAGCATATGAAGTATATGATAAAAACTGCATCTACAATTTTTGTCATTCAGCCATGCATAGAATTACAGCATGGAAAATTGACTTTTGACTCCCACCTTGGGGTGCCATTCCCTGGCTTAATATACTTTTGAACACAACCTAAAATTTGAATGGCTGATCAGGTTTTCTCCTGTTTCCTGGTAGAAATGCAAAGGGACACCATCTTGGTTATTTACCATTGTATGATGCCATTTCTAAATAGGCTGTTCACTGAATTGTTTGTCAATTCTTTGTGAAGAGTGATGCTGATCTTTAACATCTCACAAAATTACCTGACCACTTATTTCAGACCACTTATTTCAGACTTCATGGAAGGCAACCATAAGGCTCAGATGCCAGTAAAGTTTTGTAAATCCCTCATTAGATCAGATTTACCTTAGTCATCTGTTCCATTCTGCTGTATAAAGCTCAGAAACACCAAGGTACTCTCAGAGCTGATATGACATGTCACCTCTGCCTTGTGTAGTTGCTTCTGGAGAACAAGGCTTCAAGGCCTCCCCTGGCACTAGCAAGCAAGAATTTCCCACACATATTCTTGCCCAGTTCCTTTGTGGCCATTTGACCAGTCCAGAATCCTTCTGCTGATTGCCAGTCAGTCCAGATGTGGTACAGGAGATGCTGTGCAGGCATATACAGCCCATCTGGGAACACACCTTTTCCTTCCCACTTGCACGTGGATCCATTTTCACCTGTGCTTTAAGTGAAACATCCTGTTGTTTCTTAGGTGCAGTCCGTTGGTTCTACCTATTTTCTGTTTATGGTTTAAACTGTTAGTGCCTGTGACCTTTCCATGGCTGTGTACCATTCCATCCTCTGAAAACATCCTTTGCCCTAATCCAGCATTCAGAAACAATTTGAAATGGTCACCTCATTTTTTATTTTTTTTTATTCTTTCAGCCTATCTTGTTTGGGCTCTAATTTGTTTCCTCTTCTCAACCTCTTTTCTCAATAACCTCTTCTGATTCTATCTGCTACACAGTGTTCCTCAAATCACCTAGCCCCTTTTTGTGGAAGGGCAGACTAGTTCTTCCAGAGATTTGTGTACACTAGAAGAATTATTATGATGATGTGTTTATTATAGGAAGACAGGGAACTAGTCTTGCAGTCTAGTACAGAAATAGACAAAGAATTCAGAACGTCAAATGAAGGTAAAAGCTTAGGGATGATTCATGCGAGCTTGAAGCAAAGCAATGTCCTTATACGAGAGTTCTGGTCTTTGTACAGTGAAAAAAAAATATCCCCATCATCAAATTTCTCACTGATGCTGCATTGTAGCCTGTTTGTGCTTGTCTTCGCAGCCAAAGAGCATTTGCTTCTACAAATGTGAGCAACTGTGCTGGTTCTGTGTGCAGGTAGATACGTTAGCAACTGACCTCAGGTTGTTCTTCTGTTCTTCTTTGTGAACTGGGCCCTCGCTGTTTCCTTTCTTCAGTGCCCTAGACTCTACTTTAAGTGAAAGAGATTTGGAACATTATTCTTTATGGCTGAGGAACTGAATGTGTTTTTCAGTCTGAAGGTATGTGGTTGCCAGAATCATTAATATATTCCTTGCTGTATGGCAGACAGGAGAAAAAGAGGAGAGGAACAGTGTTCTTTATGGTCTTCATGGGGCTGAAGACCTTCTTTTTGCTGAGGGTCCATTTTCCTGAGGCATTGTTCCATATCCATTTAAAAGTGTATTTTAAGCATTCCTTTGAGTAAAAGAAGTAGAATGATCTAATAGTGAAGGTGCAGAACAGGGACTCAGAATACTAGTCTTTTTAAACAAGAATCTCAAATAGCCCACATGGGCAGTGGTTTTCTGGCCTGTTAAAGAAGAAAAAGAATTTTCCTGCGTCACTCGTTGTCAGTCTGCTCTGAAACCTGTAGGTAAAAGGTACAAGTGCAATGTATGGAATATTATATAAATATGAGCCTTAACATTAACACCTATTTTACAAGTACTATGTAAAAAAGTACTTATAAAAGAATGTTTCTCTAACTAATAAGGCCTGTATAAAGAGTAAGTGTATTACACATTAATTGAGCTGTTAAAAAAATAGACTAACTGGAAAAGTACAAACTCTATGTACCAGCTCAAACATTTATGTAAAGATCTATCAAGTGAATTTGAGCTGAACTCTTGGTACTGTAAGTGTAAAGAAAGAATCCTATTTGCATGTAATAATGGCATGCATTCAAAAAGGCCACTTTTCTCCTATATCTGATATCTGGATTAGGATCTGTGCTGATTCATCTGTTCTTTCTGATGTGTCCTGTAACCAGATCAAGTACCTCACCCTGAAGGAACAGTCTCTTCCTGGAATTTATCTCCCTTTATGAACTCAGGATGAACCTTTTAACTAGAGTTTCCTCCTTTGCATTGCCTGGCAGATGAACCAGTTTCATCTAACCTGTCGGACTCCTTTCTTAAAGTATTTTTTTCTGGCTTGCTGATTAAACAGGAGGATTGGGATCTTTTAAAATAGCAAAATCCCATCATATTGTTTACAAAACAACATCTGACTTCAGCAGGTAGAAGGAATCCTCAAAGGTGGAAGCTGCCCTTTCACATAACCCTTAGACCCGCTCTCTGCAATTTTTTATCCTGAGGTTGCTCATTGTTCGTCATGGGGCCTGGTGATCTGCTCCCCAGGCATCAGTTTCGACACTCTCGGCAGTCTCAGCCTCTTTCCCACCTTTTTAATCTTCCCCCCCACTAAATTATGGAAGAGGACAATTTTAAGACCTTCTGATTGGTGTCAGGCAGTGTGCCCGTGCTCAGTGTTTGCTCTGGGGTGTACATGCACTCACCCAGACACGATCTCGGATGTGGCAGTGGCTCCATGGAGATCCTCACAAATTGGAGAAAAACAGATCTTGATAAACTGGAGGAACGGTCTGAAGAAAAAAAGATGCAGTTCAATAAGGATGAGATCCAAGTGCTGCTCTTGGGAATAGTCAGCGGCAGAAATGCAGAGGGGGAGTGACAGGCTAGACAGTTGTTCTGTGATAAATAATCTGTACTTTGTGCATATCAGAAACTGATGGCAAATTAATGCCAGAGTGTAATGAAAAGTGCCCATGAAGGACATTTAAGCAGGAAGATAGTATAAGATATATTAAATAATACAACTCTCCTGCACCAGTAAAACCGCAGCTGTAGGTTAATCCTGTGCATAATTTGGAAGAAAGCAGCAAGAGTGATCAGAGACCTGGGGAACGCAGCACCTCAGGAAAGACTGTTACTGTTTTGCTCTAGGAATAAGATATTCTTACAGAGGCATAGTAGTTGTCCTCGAGTATGTAAAAGCCTTCTGCAAGAGGAAGGCAATTTTCAATTTTCTGTGTTGGTGGAAAATAAGAAAGCAGATACTGATTTAGACCATAGCAAGAAAGGTACAAGTGAGTCATTAGAAGCTTTTTTTTTTTTTTTGGCAGAAGGGACTGTGAAGTGTTTAAGGAGAGTGTTGTGAGAATATTATGGGTTTACCTGCATTAATGGTTTTACAGAGAGACTGGATCAATGTTTGCCAGGGCAAGCACTGGGCAGTAAATGCTGTCTCGAGGGAAGGAAGTGGACAAGGAACCTCAAGTTTTAACATCCTATTTCAATGGTCCTAAGCTTTTAGCTCTAGTTATGACAGAGACAAATGCCTCAGCACTGCAGAATGGGTTATAATTTGCATTAACAGACCAAAATGCTTCTTGCAGCAGAGGAAGATGAGGAAGAACCTGAGATGCCTGTCGGCCCTCGGCCTCGCCCAATGTCTGAGCTTCACCTCAAGGAAAAGGCTGTGCCAATGCCTGATGCCAGTGCTTTTTTCATCTTCAGTCCTAACAACAGGTATTTAAGAGACTGCTTAGCTGGAAGAAGGAGGCAAAGAGCAGGTACCCCTTTCATGTTGGGCCCCAAAGGTTATGAAGTGCAGAGCTCCCTTTCAGCAGTTCATGCCAGAGACCTCCTTTGACCCCTCTCTCCTTTAAAGGCCCTGGCATGAAATCCTTATGAAAGCACAACTGTAGGGAGCCCTGACAATATTCAATGGGAGTTCATGGCACCTGCAGAGCTGACTGAAGACACAGATCATGAAAGCTTCAGAAATAAGTAATTGGAATTCCCCTACATATTCAGGTCCAAATTCTAAGAGAGCCATTATGCCATCAGTCAAGTGTGAGGTAGGAGCTTCCTGTCCTGAGGGCTGCTCAAAATCCACTCCCAGTACGGAGTTCATGTGTCTCTGCTCATTACTGCGCATCAAGAATGAGCATGAAAGAAAAAATGGGAGGAGGAGGAGATAAATCTGAGGGAAGTCTAAGGAGAACAATTCTTCTCTCGTACTTTTCCCATGGGTTCCTGCAATGCAGCTTCACGTTGTGCCACCTGTCTTTCCAAAATAGCTGTGCAAGGCTAGTACTGTGAATGGAGGGTTGTTATGACACAGGGGAATTTGTCTTTCCAAGGGTACAGAAATGAGCTCACTGCCCACTGGTCTGTGCAGTATCATGTATCTCCATCTCTCTCTTGAGGGCTCACCCTCCAGACACAGCCCCAGAGCAAGGCAGGGCTGTAAAAGCACCACTGAATTCAGAGCCAGTTTTTCCACAGCAGAGCTTGTGCCACTCCTCCTTGGGTATGTGTAACAGTGAGGGACTGAGAATGTTTGGGACTCGTGGACTCTGATGCCAGCTTTGCCACCCATCCACTGTCATTTGTAGAAGAAGTAAATTAACCTCTGCAATCATCTGTAAAATTACTCTAATAGGGACTGGGAGACTTAACAGCCAAGAGTAGAACTAAATAGATTAATGAAATGCCTCTAGAATTATGCACAGGGCTGTTATGAGTTTTAACTCCTCATGTCCTGATACCAGTGTATGGGAAGTGGTGTGATGGTCTCCAATAAGCAAGCACCTCGTCTTAGTCTCCACTAAGACCACCAAGCCTGCATGGCATGATTTCCTCTCAGAAGCCATTTTCAAATGCCAGCCTGTCCTATATCCATTTGGCCGGGCCTCTACTCTGTTAGCAAGGTAGATCCCCCATAGCTCCTGTTAAGTGACACTCCAGCCCCAGCTCAGAAAGACACTGGCACCCCTGAGCCTGTTTCTGCTGCTTTCCTCCCAGATGAATGAGGACTGGTTCTGTGAATGAAAGCGAGGGGTATAATTTCGGGTTGGCAGGTTTCAGACCACATGGAAATCACAAAAGGCTCTGTCAGGAGGGAGCAACTGTTCTCCATTCAAATGCACCGAGCAGGAGTCCTGCCAGATGTGGAGAGCCAAGGCTGTCCAGCACAGCTGCCTGGGCCCATCATTCTCCCTGCTGCTGGGGCAGGGGGAAGGTGCTCTGCAGAGCAGTCCTCTAGGGCCAGTCCTGCTGGCAAAAGAGGGGCGGGGGGAACGTTCCCCAGGTCTTGCAGTTCTTTGAGAGATAAAGTTGTGCCTCTCCTCTCTCTTGCAGGTTTCGTGTCCACTGCCATCGAATCGTTAACGATAACATTTTCACCAACCTGATCCTATTTTTCATCTTGCTCAGCAGCATCTCCCTGGCAGCTGAGGACCCCGTCCGACACCTCTCCTTTAGGAACCAAGTATGCTTCACGTCCTCCTTCCCTCGCTGGGTATTAAAAGTGTGGTGTAAGCAGATCATGAGTTGAAGCCAGGAAAGGCAGAAAAGACTGCATCAGAGGCTTTGGGAGTGCCTGTCTTCTGTGATTTGTGCCTGTTGTAGGCTGTGTGTGAAATCATTGGGCTTTGCAGGGAATATGAGTCAGTGCAGAATTTGGCCTCTAGTTCATTTCAAAGCCATGTGTAGGGGAAAGAAGAAGAGGAGGCTGAAGCAAAATTATTGTTCCCTAGGATTAAGGCATTATAAATGAACTGTAAAAACACTGATTGGGATACAGATAATTCTAATTTGGGGGATTTTCAGGTTCCCTTTGGAACATTTACTCTGCTGCCACATGCTGTCTTTTGAACTAAAAAGCCTGATTTTCACTTTTTTCACACTGGTTTAAATCAGGAGTAACATTCTTGAGTTTGATGCAGTCACTCTGGGGGAAATTGATGTCATCAAGGTTAGAATCGGACTATTTGAACACAAGCTGCAAAGCTATTATAAAGTTGAGATAATCCTCAAAAAGTATGTTGTGCTCCTTACCAGCCTGGGGAAGAAGAGGAAGGCATTCACCACGGAGGTGCATTCTCACCTTCCTTCCTGACCATCCTTATTAGCCTTTTGAAATGTTCAGTGCTCCCTTAACTTTGCCAGTGGTTGTTTCCATTAATCTGGGGTCATGGCAGAAATCAGAAGAGTCAGCAGACATATGAGAGACTTCAGATCTCTGCTGTCTGCAGTGGCATTTTGGTGAAGAGTTCACCAGGCTTGAAGAGTTTGCTAGGCTTAAAAGAGTGGGATGAATTTTTGTGGTTTAATAATAAAACCTTAATTTAAAGCTCCCTGAAATATCCTGGCCTGAGCATGGATTTAAACACATATGTGCATGCAGAGAAGGTGTTAATGGAAGTTTATTCCCAAACTTATCTCAGAGTAGCTTTGCATTTTGTCCTGAAGGATGGTGCTAAATAATACAGCTAAACCTGTGCCACCAAGGACCCGCTTGTGCACAGATTAGTGTGCCCACCTTGCAGGGGTCACCGAATGTCAGTATGAATTAGTGCTGCAGCATCTCAGCTGGCAGATGGGCTTCTGACATGCCACACAAACTGTTGCAGAATCTGTAGCAGAGAGATTTAAATGAGAAGGAAAAAAATAAATTAAAGCCAAAGCTTGTTGTCCTGTATTAAAGAGCTGAAGGTTTAGGGCAAAGCGTTGTTTTGTGTATTTGAAGCCAGTGATGTTGCATGAAAATCTGTGTTTAATTTTTGCAGGTACAGATGTTTAAAGTGTATCATAGAAGGGGACACTAACAAGATGTTTGGGTTGCAAATGTGGTCTGCTTTTACACTTTGACAGTAGAACAGTAAGATTGTGTGCTGCACTGTGCCCACACAGGGGACTGGGAGGAAAAAAAAGAAAGCAAGATGAAAAACAAGGCATCTGCCTCTGTCTTTGCTCTGAGATTTGTGCAGACTTGGGCTGCTGTTGGCACAAACTATCCCAGAGCAAGGAGACAGGAACAGAGAGCCCAGCAGAGGCTAGTTAAGAGGCTTGGACCACTGCTTCTGTCCTGGGGCAAGCTGGTGGCTGTGTCCTTCTGGTGTCACACAGGGCTCAAGCAGCAAATTTTTGGAAGTGTCCCGCCAGTCTGATCAAGCAGCCTTTAAAGCCCAAGCCAGTCCTAAGACTGTGCACTCACAACATTCTCCTGTTTGCACTTTGGCAAAGTGCTTATTCATTTTAATATATTCTAGAGTAAATTCCAATTTAAATAATAATAAATATGCCCGCTGATAAATGGTACTGCCTGCATAGGTGGAGCAGTGATCATTTTCATTAGGCGTGATTTCATCTATCAGGGACATCTTTACTGGCTGCAGCTTTGGGGCCAGATTCACCACTATGTTGTAGCTCCTTTGCAGTGCTCTGGTGATGTAAAGCAGCAGCAGGTACAGCTTAATCATCCACTTCAATCAAGTTTATAGCTGCTTTTTATTGGTGGAGTCATGCAAGGTGGCCTGTGAATACCCATGAATCTGGACCATTGATTATGAAATTATTCCATGGATATAATAACCAAATGTCAGGACCTACAAAGCAGCAATGCAAGAGGATATTACTAGTTATAATGTATGTAAATTAATATAGGATGCAGTTAAGATCTATCCCACTTGAAGTGGCCCTTTTTTAATTCTCTAAGTTGCAAAAATTTATAGAGCCCACAATTGCCTTGAGAGGAATTTGAGATTAAAACTTGCACAGTGACCTAAAGAATTTTAAGTTACACAGTAGCAGTAAGTGATACATTCCCCCATTTGACATCCAGTGTCTGTAAATCAGTCCAGATTTGGATTGTGCTTAAATAGCAGTGTGAAATAATCCTGCAGTTTGCAGTAGCTGCCCCACTTCCCGTGGCATACCAAGCTGTAAAATCTGAGTGAGGGTGCAGGCTCTGAGATACAATAAACACCTGTGGGATGGGAGAAGCCAGTTTACTGTTTTATGTTTATTAATAAGTTAGCAGTAAAGGTTTACATTTCACAAATTATAAGTTTTCCACAGCCTCCATATATTGGCCTTGATTATGGTAAAAGAGCACTAACCGCGGGCACACAGAGCTTTGATATTCAGCATCTGTAGTGTAGATACCACTAAAGTGGTTTGGAATATTGAAAACAAAGAGAGTTCAATTCTGGTCCCATTAGTCAGTGAGAAAGTACCCATTTGCTGCTGTGGGTTGTCAACTGATTGGCAGTGAAAGACATTTCTGTCCCTGATGCTGCAATTTTGAAAGCCACTTTACACTTCCAAACTTGCTGTTGCCTTCTGTGACACTCCAGGGCCACTCTTTTGGTCTATTACACGTGCCATGGGTATCTCCATCACCAGGTCTAGGTTCCTGGGAATGAAGAGTGTTTCAGCTTGCATGCTGTCCAGGATGCCAAGGGAAAGATGTGAGATCTAAGCCGGGCACCTTTAGCACATGACCAAATTATGGTTGCAATACAAGTGCTGGGATTCTGTTCAATTGGCAGAGTCTTTGTGATTCATCCTAATCCAGGGAAATTCAGGATAGAGAAAAAAATAGCTGGATTGTGAATTTGTAGTTTGCTTTTCTTCCTTTGAGAGAGCATAGGACAAGCCTGCATGGAAGTTAATAAGAAGAAATCTCATGTTTTCCACGGAGAGGCCAGGCACTCTTTGTATTCTCAGTTTGGGAGCCTATTTGGGAAAACCCTTCAATGTCATTTATTCGATTTTAAAAAGAAAAAAAAAATACTACAACAACCAAAAAGTTATTTTGCCTCAATAGCGTTCATGGGATTGTAACTCAGAATAAGATTTAATGTAATGTGTGATGTGCTTCTTGTCCTCTGTGCCAGGACCTTCACTGCATTCAACAGGACATCATTACAAAGCCATTCCCTATAGAGTTGTCCTCATTCCCTTGTGCACAGACATATGTATTTGATTTTGAACTGTGATTTCCCATTCAAGTGATTAGTCACTGATCTACCCTCCCCGCTGCTATTCCCTTTTGTTTTTACAGATTCTCTTTTATTTTGATATAGTTTTTACTGTCATTTTCACCATTGAAATTGCTCTAAAGGTAAAGTGCCCATCTTCTCTACCATTACTTGTTCACAAGCTTACTAGTTTTCTGCCACTATCTGTTGCTAACACACACGCCTGTTTGTTCCTGGGTCACGCTCAATACCACTAACCCAATTGTGCTTATTTTTCAGATCCTAGGCAATGCAGACTATGTCTTCACTAGTATCTTTACATTAGAAATTATTCTTAAGGTAACCAATCTGAGCAATACACTTGTTTTCTTCTTTCCTCCTTTCTTTGCTTTTCTTTTTCTTTCTTTCTTTCTCTTTCTTTCTTTCTTTCTTTCTTTCTTTCTTTCTTTCTTTCTTTCTTTCTTTCTTTCTTT